>BSBK01006039.1:340000-995111 GCA_027943335.1 Chamaecyparis obtusa
ATCGACCAGTCTAACCTAACAAAGCTTTGGAAACTTCATTTTTGGATACCTTTTACTAGTTCTAATACTCCTATCTATAATTCCATATCTTTTGCTTTGCTTGCGGGCATTCTGTTGAATAGTTTACATATACGAGCCCCTAATGCAGAGGTTACAACAAGAAAGTGGAGTGCCCTTCTACTACCTCCCACAACTCACCAACCAACCACAAAGGCTTAAGGGTAATCCCAAACTCTTTTGATGGTATAACACAACCAAAAAAATGTATTTCTATCCTAATAAACTCCCTTTGCAAAGTTACACACTCAATCAAATTTCAATGCCTTTTTGGCTTTAGGGACACTAGGCCTTAAACTAATTTATTGATAGAACTCTTCACCAGTGGACTTCCTGACCACTCCCAAACATTTATATGGTCCTCATATGACCTAAGGCCTCTGAAATAACACTTTGTTTATTCCCACCAAAACCATACCATGGGAAACTAGACCTGCATGCCAATTTCCTTGTAGCCTTCTCAATAGAGGTTTTCTACTCTAACTTTTCTAAAAATGAGTATCTTGATACAATCAAGGCATTTTAAAACACCCATTTGGAAGTTATTTAAGATCCCAAAGCCTTGCCTTCCAAATCCACTCCAGTGACACCTAACACCCACCTTGGACACAGACCTAATTGGCCTAATTAAGCTTGGTTTACAAAGCAAGTATGAGGTATAGGGTTCATGGAACTGGTAAAATGCTTTAGATATTCTTCTCCAACCCCAAATGACTCAAAACCACCTTTACTTCACTCACTTATCTATTCTATGCACTTCTTTACAACTTTCTTCTACTTTCTAGACTGAATCCTCTCAAAAATTCAGACTAGGGCCTGATGCATGAAGGCCTTGCCCTTCAAGACACTAAATGAGACTTTAGAATCCATTGATACATAGACCTAACTTGCATTTTCCAAATTATTAGGTTAAACCCACAACTAGAATGCAAGTTAGGCCTCCATTAGTGTTCAGGGCCCTATAAAAGCTTGCTTCCTGGACTGTTTTGAAAAGAATTGAAATAACTTTAACAAATGAAACTAAAAATTATTCAAAGAAATGAAAATGTTCAATAACATGAAATATAGTATTCCCACATTCAAATCATGACCCTATAAGTTCATACACGCCCGTACAACTCTGAGAAATGGCTCAAAAATGATTTGTATTCCTCCTTTATGGCATTAGTTTACAAAAATCAACTTCTTACCATTATGGTTTGAACTGATGAGCATATATAACCTTCAAAATGAAGGTATATCAATTGGAGAACCCATTTTACTCTTGGGTTTCCAATTCCAATCTCTCGAGAAATTTTAGAAAGTTGCAACAACAACTTTTATTGCATTTTTGCAAAATATGCCATTTTATGAACTCGATAGAGTTTATGATTTCTTTTTAAGATCAAAACCTATCAACATGATTTTTCAAGTGAAAATAATCTAAAATCAACCTTTAAGACTCCATAAGCCTAACCTAGCAAAGTATCACTAACTAGGTGAACCTCATGACCTAAGGTAGCTTAGGCTTATAACATTGCCAAAAGATCCTTGATCACACATTAAGGATTCCAAACCAAAATTAGGATGATCTATTTATATGCATCCTATTTATTACAAACATAATAATGCAATTCAACTTCCTACTAGTGGATGTAAGGAAACTGAGGTGCGAAAATAGCTTCCTACGCTAATCTCTATAGGAGAGTATTGTGCAAATTCTTATAAATCCTTACAATTTTAGATTCGTTAACTACTTTAACAAAGATATTGCAACCACATACAATGCATACAAAAAAATAGAGAATGACACAATGATATACCCTGGGAAAAACCTTTCGGTAAAAAACCCCAACACTCCAAAACCTGCACAATGTATTATCTTCAACACAAAGATTACAATACACTTGCAATGCAAGTTCTTTCAGGAAATGAGAGACAAAGCCAACAAGACTTAAATTTCTATTATATCTCTCCCATAGGAGCAGCATCATATATATAGACTCCTCTAGACCCAAAAATAGGCACAACCACCAAGACCCATGCACAAAGCCACATGTACATAGTTGTTACATGCAATCCCAAGAATAGGTGTCCATCCCTAGAATAGACTATGACAGCTTGTCATAGAATCTACCAAAAATAATGGTCACAAGAGAAGTGTAAGAGAATCTGTCATACCAACCTATTTTTGGCATATTCTCTTACACACACCAACCACTTCTTCTTGGGAACCCAAATAGGCCCAAGTCATAAGATGCTCTTACACCTGTCATAGCACATTCCTTAAATAGTTCTTATGCATCATAAAAATCCGTCATGACCGTTTGAGTCATGATCTCCTTATGCACAAGATGCCGACACATCAAGTGGAGTGACATGCCAACTAGACATGTACACTCACACTTAATTACATTATTTGCAAAAAATACATTTACAAAATAAATAATAAGAATAGGAATTATCCAAGGTTGAGACACCTTATTCCTAACATTCTCCCACTTGTCAAACACCTTGTAAGAGCAATAGGAACATAATAGGAACTTTAACTGCTATAGGCCAAAAGGCCCATAGACTCTGAACACCATCTGAACTTCTCAGTGCCCACTAGTTTCATTAATGCATCTACAACATTCTTCACAGTATCTACCTTCTCCAAATTTACCTTTCCATCTTCCACCATATCTCTCACAAAGTGAAACTGCACATCAATGTGCTTCGTTCTGGCATGGAAAGTTGGATTCTTTGCAAGGCAAATAGCGCTCTGACTGTCACACCAAATAGTAATCTATTCTGCATCAACACCAACATCAAAACACAATCTTCTAAGCCAAATGGATTCTTTACAAGCATGAGTAGCAGCCATGTACTTAGCTTCTGTAGTGGACAAAGCAACCACAGGTTGTCGCTTACTCATCCAACTAATGGCACCACCAAACATAGTGAACACATAAGCACTGGTGGATCTCCTACTGTCAATATCACCTGCCCAATCTGAATCCACAAACCCATGAATACACACTGAATGTAGAGATCCAGAAGAGTTACCATGATAACATATGGAGTAATCTGATGTACCCCTCAAATATCTGAATACTCACTTAACTGCATCCCAATGTACCCATCCAAGGTTAGCCATAAACTGACTCAGGACTCCCACTACTTGGGCAATGTCTGGTCTAGTATAGACCATAGCATACATAAGACTACCAACTGCACTAGCATAAGGTACTCTACTCATGTCCTCCACCTCACTAGGAGATTTTGGACAATCATCTACAGGATAACTTTGTTCCCACAGAAATAGGAACACATAGTGGTCTACAATCTGCCATGCTGAACCTGTCCAACACAGACTTCACATACTTACTCTAACTCAACCAAAGTTTTCTATTAGACCTGTCTCTACTGATTTCCATACCCAAGATGTACCTAGCTACCCCAAGATCTTTCATCTCAAACTGTGCTGACAACTAAGATTTAAAATCAGAAATCATACCCTTACCCTTCCCAAACAACAACATATCATCAACATGTAATGCAACAATAAGAAGGCGATCATTTAAAACTCTGAAATAAACATAATGATTTGATTTTGATCTTACAAATCCAATTGACAACACAAAGGCATCAAACTTAAAGTACCACATCCTAGGAGATTGCTTCAAACCATATAGAGATTTCTTTAATCTGCAAACTAAGGATTCTTTACCTTTAACAATGTAGTGCTCAGGCTGTGACATATAAATCTCTTCCTCCAAATCACCATGAAGGAAAGCTATCTTCACATCCATTTGTTCTATCTCTAAATCATATGATGCAGCAAGAGATAACAAAAATCTAATGGATGTCAACTTTGCAACAGGAGAGAATATTTCACCATAATCTATTCCCTCTACCTGTGAATACCCCTTTGCAACCAATCTAGCTTTATACCTTTCAACACTGCCATCTGCACAGAATTTCTTCTTGAACACCCATTTATAGCCAACAGATTTTCTCCCTTTAGGCAAAGGTACAAGGTCCCAAGTTTTGTTTTTCTCCAATGAAGCCATCTCATCATCCATAGCCTCAATCTAGGAACCTGCATCTTCCATGCCCAAAGCCTCTTTCATAGATCTAGGCTCATTAGTGTTAGTAATCAAAGAAAAGTCACAACTGGAATCTAACATAGAATAACCAAACCTTTCTGGTTGCTTTCTTTCTCTCATGGATCTCCTCAAGGGCTGCGGTTGAGGTTTTTCTTCCTCTTCTTCTGAACTATCAGAGCTGCTAGAGCTCTCCTCATCATTAGGCCCAACATGGTCTCTCTGTTTAGTCTTCTCAGGGGTAGGAGGCAACTGAACAACATCTTTTTCCTTTTCTTTTTCATCTAGTTGTAGCACAATAGGAGAAGATGTTAGCTCTCTGAAAATAACATTTCTACTATACAACACCTTACTAGTCATAGGATCCCAAAGCTTGTATCCTTTCACACCAGCACTATATCCGATGAAAATACATTTAACAGCTTTGTTTTCCAACTTAGATCTTTTCTCCTTTGCAACATGTGCATAAGCTTCACAACCAAAAACATGAAGATGTCTAATTGAAGGCTTCTTACCAAACCACACCTCCATGGGTGTCTTACCAACAAGGGCGGATGTAGGAGATCTATTAACCAGATAGCAAGCAGTGGTCACAGCTTCGGTCCAAAACCTTTGTTCTAAACTAGCTCCACTAAGCATACTCCTAGCCTTATCCATTAGTGTCCTGTTCATTCTCTCTACAACTCCATTTTGCTGTGGGCTATAAGGAGTTGTCTTATGCCTCTCGATACCTTGTTCTTTACAGAACTGTTCAAACTCTACTGAGCAAAACTCACCACCATTGTCAGTTCTCACACACTTAATCTTCTTACTAGTCTGATTCTCTACAAGAGCTTTAAATTCCTTGAACCAACAAAAGACTTGTGTCTTACTTTTAAGGAAATAAATCCACGTCCTTCTATTGTAATCATCTATGAAAGATACAAAAAATATAGACTTGGAGATTGAAGGAACTTTTACAGGACCAAATACATCAGAATGAATAAGATCCAAAACATCAGAAGATTTATGAGAACTAGAGTAAAACTGAACATGATTTTGTTTACCATAGACACAGTGTTCATAGAAGTCAAACTCGAGATTGCAATCATTTAACCCCTTAATGAGATTTTTATTTTTTAGGGTTTTGAGACCCTTTTCACCAATGTGGCCAAATCTCATATGCCACAACATTGTCTTTTCTGCAGGAAGCTTACCTTCCAAAGTATTTGCACTACCATCAAAACCAATAGCCACAAACTTCTTTACTGCTTATTCAGATGGTGAGGATGAAGAACTATTACATAGAGGAATACATGCATCTAGATGAAATAAGGTACCTCTCCTAGTACCCCTTGCAAGCAATATCGATCCTCTTATCATCTTGCATCCTTCTTTTGAAAAAACAACTTGCACACCTACATCATTCAACATACTTACAGATAATAGGTTTCGTGCCAAACTCAGAATGTGCATAACTCCGTTGATTCCCTTTACTCATCCATCAAGAAATTTGATAGTGACCCTTCCGCGTCCAACTATCTTTAGGTGAGAATCATCACCCAAGTACACCTTTCCACCATCAAACTTTTCATATTTTGAGAACCAATTTCGATGAGAGGTCATGTGAAAAGATGCACCTAAGTCAACCAACCACACATCATTAGATGCATGGGCTACCAAAGCTATGATGAATGCATCACCATCTTCTTGAGATCTTTCTGAAGCTGAATCTGAACCTTTCTTCTTCTTCTTTGGCTCTTTGCAGTCTTTAAAAAAGTGCCTAGATTTATCATAGTTCCAACATTTTCCTTGGACTTATTAGAAGTCTTTGACTTCCCACGGGATTTGGATCTACCCTTATTGTCATTTTTCTTTCCTCTTTCAGTGGATCTCCCATGAACAACAAGGGCTTCTTTTTCCGAAATGGAAGCCTTTCTCTGCATCTCCTCTGATAGCAGCGAAGACACCACATCATCCATTTTGAAGGTGACTAAAGTGCTTTTGAGAGCCATCACAAGATGGTCCCATGAATCTGATAAAGAACACAAAAGTGTGTAGCAACGATCCTCCTCCTCTAACTTGACACTAGCTGATGTCAATTGTGTAGCCAGTAGATTAAATGCATTTAAATGATCCGTTAAGGATCCACCTTCCTCCATTCATAGAGAGTACAACTTCTTCCTTAGGAACAACTTGTTCACCAGAGATTTGGCCTGATACACGACCGCAAGTCTTTCCCACAAACTATTTGCGGTTTTCTCATCTAGAACATTCAGAAGGACTGCATTAGTTAAACAGAGTCTTATGAGACCCTTATCTTTACGGTCTTTGATATCCCAATCTGCTTGAGCTATAGTTTCTGGTCTTGTAGCATTTGAAGTCGCTTCCCATAGGTCACAATCTTCCAACATGTCTTCCATCTTGAGTTTCCACAACTCAAAATTAGTGCCATTAAATTTCTCCACCTCCATTCTTCCATATGATGAGCTTTCCATCTCAATTTGCAAATAAGATTTAGAATGCTCTGCAAAAAACTCCCACTCAAACTTGAGATTAGCTCAAAAAACCCTACCCAACAACTAGGATCAAAAGTTGATCAAGCTCTGATACCACTTGTAAGGAAACTCAGGTGCGGAAACAGCTTCCTATGCTAATCTCTATAGGAGAGTATTGTGCAAATTCTTATAAATCCTTACAATTTTAGATTCATTAACTACTTTAACAAAGATATTGCAACCACATACAATGCATACAGAAAAATAGAGAATGACATAATGATATACCCTAGGGAAAACCTTTCGGTAAAAAACCCCAGCACTCCAAAACCTGCACAATGTATTATCTTCAACACAAAGATTACAGTACACTTGCAATGTAAGTTCTTTCAGGAAATGAGAGACAAAGCCAACAAGACTTAAATTTCTATTATATCTCTCCCATAGGAGCAGCATCATATATATAGACTCCTCTGGACCCAAAAATAGGCACAACCACCAAGACCCATGCACAAAGCCACATGTACACAGTTGTTACATGCAATCCCAAGAATAGGCATCCATCCCTAGAATAGACTATGGCAGCTTGTCATAGAATCCGCCAAAAATAACAGTCACAAGAGAAGTGTAAGAGAATCTATCATACCAACCTATTTTTGGCATATTCTCTTACGCACACCAACCACTTCTTCTTGGGCACCCAAATAGGTCCAAGTCATAAGATGCTCTTACACCTGTCATAGCACATTCCTTAAATAGTTCTTACACATCATAGGAATCCGTCATGACCATTTCAGTCATGATCTCCTTACGCACAACATGCCGACACATCAAGTGGAGTGACATGCCAACTAGACATGTACACTCACACTTAATTACATTATTTACAAAAAATACATTTACAAAACAAATAATAAGAATAGGAATTATCCAAGGTTGAGACACCTTATTTCTAACAGTGGAGGGTGCCCTGCACTAGCCCCGGAAGATCACTGCCCAATCGTGCTTAGTGCACCTTGGGGTCACTTGGGTCGAGTGTGGTCGTGAGCATTCTAGTGACTCTGTGGGTAGAATAGGGTTGTCATTGGCATTTACCTAGCCAAACAGAGCTGATGGAGTAGACAGTTCGATGCCAGGTCAGATGGTTTGAAAGATATGTTGCTGAGCCACTTTCAACTGACCCTCACTGCAAGTTTTGGCATCGACTGAGATCGCCTTGCCAAATGCAAACAAAGTCAAATCACCCAAAACTGAGAGAGGTTATTGTAGACCTCAAAAATAAGATCCTATAGCATCTAATAGTTTTTCAATACCTCTCACGAAGTTTGAGATACGAGCCTTGGAAGATTGCTACCCAATCGTGCTTAGTGCACCTTGGGGTCACTTGGGTCGAGCATGGTCATGAGCATTCTGGTGACTTTGTGGGTAGAATGGGGTTGTCACTGGCATTTACCCGGCCAAATGGAGCCAATGGAGTAGACGGTTCGATGGCAGGTCAGACGGTTTGAAAGATACACTGTTGAGCCACTTTCAACTGACCCTCACTATACGTTTTGGCATTGATTGAGATCACCTTGCCAAATGCAAACAAAGTTGAATCACCCAAAACCAAGAGATGTTATTTTAGACCTCGAAAACATGATCCCGTATCATGTAACAATTTGTTGATACCTCTCATGAAGTCTGAGATACGAGCCCCGGAAGATCGCTGCCCAATTGTGCTTAGTGCACCTTAGGGTCACTTGGGTCGAGCGTGGTCGCGAGTGTTCCGGTGACTCTGTGGGTAGAACGGGGTTGTCACTAGTGTTTACCCAGCCAACTGGAGCTGATGGAGTAGATGGTTCGATGCTAGGTCAGACAGTTTGAAAGATACGCTACTGAGCCACTTTCAACTGACCCTCACTGCAAGTTTTGGCATCGACTGAGATCACCTTGCCAAATGTAAATGAAGTTGAATCACCCAAAAATGAGAGAGGTTATTGTAGACCTCAAAAACATGATCTTGTAGTACCTAATGGTTTATCAATACCTCTCATGAAGTCTGAGATACGAGCCCTGGAAGATCACTGCCCAATCATGCTTAGTGCACCTTGGGGTCACTTGGGTCGAGCGTGGTCATGAACATTCTGGTGACTCTATGGGTAGAACGGGGTTGTCACTGGTGTTTACTTGGCCAACGAGAGCTGATGGAGCAGACGGTTCGATGCCAGGTCAGACAGTTTGAAAGATACATTGTTGAGCCACTTTCAACTGACCCTCACTGCAAGTTTTGGCATTGACTGAGATCATCTTACCAAATGAAAATGAAGTTGAATCCCCCAAAACTGACAGAGGTTATTGTAGACCTTGAAAACATGATCTTGTATCACCTAAAAATTTTTTGATACCTCTCACAAAGTTTGAGATACGAGCCTCAGAAGATCATTGCCCAATCGTGCTTAGTGCACCTTGGGGTCACTTGGGTCGAGCGTGGTCACGAGCGTTCCGATGACATTGTGGGTAGAACAAGGTTGTCACTAGCATTTATCCAGCCAACCAAAGCTGATGGAGTAGACGGTTTGATGCCAGGTCAGACGGTTTGAAAGATACGCTACTGAGCCACTTTTAACTGACCCTCACTACAAGTTTTGGCATCGACTAAGATCACCTTGCCAAATGCAAATGAAGTCGAATTGCCCAAAACTGAGAGAGGTTATTTTAGACCTAAAAAAAAAGATCTCGTAGCACCTGACAGTTTGTTGATACCTCTCAAGAAGTCTGAGAGATGAGCCCTAAAAGATTGCTGCCCAATCATGCTTAGTGCAGCTTGGGGTCACTTGGGTCGAGCGTGGTCGCGAGCATTCTGGTGACTCTGTGGGTAGAACAGGGTTGTCACTAGCATTTACCTAGCCAACCAGAGCTGATGGAGTAGACGGTTTGATGCCAGGTCAGATGGTTTGAAAGATACACTGCTGAGCCACTTTCAACTGACCCTCACTGCAAGTTTTGGCATGGACTAAGATTGCCTTGCCAAATGCAAACAAAGTCAAATCGCCCAAAATTGAGAGAGGTTATTGTAGACCTCAAAAACATGATCCCATAGCACTTGACAATTTTTTGATACCTCTCATGAAGTCTGAGATACAAGCCCCAGAAGATCTCTGCCCAATCATGCTTAGTGCACCTTGGGGTCACTTGGGTCGAGCGTGGTCGCGAGTGTTCTGGTGACTCTATGGGTAGAAAGGGGTTGTCACTAGTGTTTACCTAGCCAACTGGAGCTGATGGAGTAGACGGTTTGATGCCAGGTTAGATGGTTTGAAAGATACGCTACTGAGCCACTTTCAACTAACCCTCACTACAAGTTTTGGCATCGACTGAGATCGCCTTGCCAAATACAAATGAATTTGAATCACCAAAAACCAAGGGAGGTTATTGTAGACCTCAAAAACATGATCCTATAGCACATGATGGTTTGTTGATACCTCTCATGAAGTCTGAGATATGAGCCCCAAAAGATCGCTGCCCAATCGTGCTTAGTGCACCTTGGGGTCACTTGGGTCGAGCATCGTCACGAGCATTCTAGTGACTCTATGGGAAGAATGGGGTTTTCATTAGTTTTTACTTGGCCAACCAAAGCTGATGGAGTAGACGGTTCGATGCCAGGTTAGACGGTTTGAAAGATACACTATTGAGCCACTTTCAACTGACCCTCACGACAAGTTTTGGCATCGACTGAGATCACCTTGCCAAATGCAAACAAAGTTGAATCGCCCAAAACTAAGAGAGGTTATTGTAGTCCTCAAAAACATGATCCCATAACACCTAATGATTTTTCAATACCTCTCATGAAGTTTGAGATACAAGCCCCAGAAGATCGCTGCCCAATCGTGCTTAGTGCACCTTGGGGTCACTTGGGTCAAGCATGGTTGTGAGCATTCCAGTGACTCTGTGGGTAGAATGGGGTTGTCACTAGCATTTACCTAGCCAACCAAAGCCAATGGAGTAGATGGTTTGATGCTAGGTCAGACGGTTTGAAAGATACGCTGCTGAGCCACTTTCAACTGACCCTCACTGCAAGTTTTGGCATCGACTGAGATCGCCTTGCCAAATGCAAATGAAGTAAAATCACCCAAAACCAAGAGAGGTTATTGTAGACCTCAAAAAAATGATCTTGTATCATGTAATAATTTGTTGATACCTCTCATGAAGTCTGAGATACGAGCCCCAGAAGATTGCTGCCAGTTTGAAAGATACGTTGCTAAGCCGCTTTCAACTGACTGTTAGTGGTATGTTTGAAATTTGAACTGTGAAATTAATCATGATTAAGCTTGTGAAATTTGAATTATGGAGCTTATTATGTTTGAGGTTTAACTTTTATAGATTGTTTGAAATGCTAAAAAATAATATCCTTAAAGCATTAGAAACAACAATCAAACATGTAAGAATTCAAACCATGCAAATGACATAGGTATATGACATGTAAGATCCCTTCTTGGCACTATTGGCCACCCATACATGATTTTGGTCATAAGTCCTTATGAAGAGTTTTAGGAAATTTAACTTTAAATCAAATTGATTGTTACAAATTGCCATTATAGGGTTCAAAAGATCTCAATTAACCATTAAGGATCCTTTTGTCCTTCTATCTTTGATTGGATCCATGGTGACCATATGTGTCTTCATAGGTGCTCCTGCACAAGTTACAATCCACATACAAAACCAAGTTTATTGACTCAAAATACAATCTAAGAAAGGTTAAATTAATGTATTGAAATTAAGCTTAACGAACTTAGAAAACAATGCACTAAGTTAACTTATTACCTAGTCAAGTGTTCCTGAAGGGTCATCTCTTTGCTTCAGGGTCTCTAATAGTGCTTCATGATCAACAGTAGTAATAGTCCAAAGTTCTTTTGTCTTTGGTCTTCCTTGATGCTTTGACAACTTGACATTTGTTTCTATAACAAGGTGTGAATACATGAGAATAGTTTTTTGCTTCTCATAGTCTTCAAATGCAAGAAATCCATTCTTTCTAATCATGTATGTTCGTAGCCATGTTCTCGCAAAAACAACTGAACTAGTAGGATATGTGAACCCATCACCATCTGTCATCAGTTGTACAAGCTTCTGTTTACCTTGTACACAATGTGCTAACCAATAATCTAACCTCTCATCATTCCCCTGTGGTGCAACCAATGCAAAAACATCTCCTAGCTTTAGAAGATCTGAAAGATGGTCATAGTCAACTAAAGTGTCCATGTCATCATTTCTTATAGAGAGTGTCAAAGATAAAGGAGTCAGATACTGTGGAACCCATGTATCCACCCACTCACTTGAATCTCAATGATCCCAATCATACTGAAAACACATGGGGCAAAAACAAGCCAACTCTCGTGTCCAAATGGTCCATGTACTAGTATTGGAGCTTTGGAATGAATGCATTTTTGAAGAGTCTTTCACTGTTTGAAAATCCAATCTATCTCCTATAGTTCCCTCCTCAACCAACCAAAAGAATCTACGCACTGTAGAATCAAGAGTCCCCCCTGTGACAATGCTAAAGTACACCAATCAATAATAGAATGAGCATCAAGAAGTACAACACCTAAAATCCTTAATTGCTCTTTAACTAGAGCTCTCTTCATACACGCACCTGCTCTATCATGCTCCCTTTTCCCATGCCCTGACTCAAAAAAACTCCAAATATGAGGTACACCTCTCTCCACATGCATTCTACACAACCAATTAAACATTTTGGCATTCTTAAATTGACCGGTACAATTATCCGACCAAATGAGATGCCTATCCATAGCAATACCATTTTCCTACAAGAAGTCAAAATAGTTCTGGAAATAATGTTGAACAAACTCATGAGAGTGAGACCTGTCATCACTCATATAAAAATGGTACTCTCTGATTATCTTTCACTCATCTTTTGTGCTTTCAAGGGAATGTCTATATGCGATGTGTACAAAAATAGCAACCTGAATGGAATTGTAATATTGAGCTTGAGTCTCATTTTGGGGCTGCAATGTATAGTTCTCTGCAAAGTCTACAATGGATATAATAGTTCCAATGGGGAAAGTGTCCTTAAATGTCCTGAATTGTTGATCCAACCATTGAGACCTATGACTATGCCTTGCATACTTGTAAAAGAGATGTGTCTTGAAATCTGAGATAAAATCAGCAACATTGTATTCTTTTGCAACTAACTCACATCTAGAGCCTTCACCTCCACTCTTCAATGTATATTTCACTGTTTCATATACCTTTTTTTGGATGAGTGTCTTTCCAAAATTGTGCTCCAAACCCTCATGAAAACATGTTCTAAACTTGGACAAGCCACCACATTCTGAGCACTTGGCATTTAAACAATCTTTTTTATAAAATAAACAACCATCATCTCTATGACATAAAAATTGATCTAGCAAGTCTCTTGATGATTTGGGAAGACCACTTGCACCACAATCCTCTAGCATTTCATTAGTATGCAAAGTAGAATGAATGGACTATAATAATTCATGATGCATTGAAAACTCAACATGATATTTGCAACATGTATTTCGAATCTTAAGGGGTACACAATAAAATGGTTTCACGGATTCAAAAGACCTTTGTGATATTTTCAATGTTGGATGTGTCTCACAAATTTTTTTATACAACATTGTTTGACTTACCTCCACATAATGTTTAGGATGTGGAGTGCGGTCTCCATTGCCAACTCTCAACTTCAAGACATCCTTCACATTTGGTGACATTCTTGAGTTAGCATCCCAAAATTGTTGAATTTCATCCTTGACAACATCTGTTAGCTTCTTATCGAAACATGGAAGTCTCCCACCATAAGCCCATGTATCAATTTGAAGTGGATCATCAAGTCTTTCTCTTCTTGCAAGTGCTCTACCCAAGGTTTTACGGTCTTTATTGAAGTAAACACAAGTTTGTCTCATCAAACGAGCCTTTCTCAACTGATGACTTACTAAGGACGTTGTAATAACCCTCCGAGAAACTCTCTTGTCTTTTCTCTGCTAGTCTTCCTAATGCTATTGAGAGCATTGAAAAGATTCTCCACAACAATGGCATTTCTTTCCATTTTCTTGTTCACATGAATCTTCAATGTCACAAGCACAGGTCTCATGTTTTGCATCTTTAACAATTGCACAAAAATTTGACATTGCTCAACCAATGTCTTGTTTCGAAAAAATTGATCATAAAGTCTTGAAGCCCATAACCTAACGGTTCTATGTGACCTCTTTCCTTCCCAATTATTCATAATGTTCTCCTCAATTTCAATTAACCATTTAGGTGTTCTTGAAAGCCCCGAATTTGAAGATTGATTATCTCTATTGCAAGGGACTTCATTTCGCATATAATTTGGAGATGTATAACATTCATGTCGTTCTTGTGCAACATTTTCATTCCCAAAGTCTACATTTTCAATCTCCATCTGAGTATTTTCAAATTGAACATCCTCTTCACTTACAACTACATTTATGGGGTCAGCTTGATTAATGTTTAACATACCTTCTCTCCTTCTTCAGTGATTTTCCTTATCTTTTTCCCTATATGCTTGAATTTTGTCATCTGTTAACTTCCTCTTGCGTTTAGCCTTTTGACAACTACTGCTTCCCATGGTGAGACCACAAGTTGAAAAAAATCAAACAATGGGCCCCAAATCACTTTTTTTTTTGCAACGCGTGAAAAAAGTATCAAATCCCGTGATTGTCTGCTCTGTGGGGATAGGGAATATTTTGGTCAAATATTACCTGCCAAAAATTGAGTATCCGATTTCATATCGGGTACCTGATATTCTCAAGCTGATGAAAAAAAGGTGGGAGCAAATGAAAAAAATTGAACTTTTACATATATTGATGTATATAATAGATATAAATAAAAGATGCATATGATATATATAATGTATATTATATATATACTAATGTATTATATGTACTAATGTATTAAAATATACTAATGTATTATATATACTAACATATATATATATATATATATATATATATATATATATATATATATATATATATATATATATATATATATATATATATATATATATATATATATATATATATACTAATGTATACTAATATATTATATATAATATTATAAATTTAGGAGAATCTCTTGCAGAAATATGGAAATTATAATCTTCCTCCTAGAGAATACTTTAATGAAGTTCTTCGTGCCTTACCAGAGGAAGCCAGTTGGATTGTTGAAGCTTACAATACTACATATAGAAATGCAGTATGTATTTTTGGCCTAAATTTTTTTCTCATTTCTTTTAGGTCTTTAAAGGTGGTCAGCTAAATCTTTGTATTAAATGTGCCTTTTACAAGCATCATAAACCCTAGCTACGCAAAAATGGAGGTGGAGAGAGAGACTTCCTAGGGGTCATAAGGACTCCCTAGGGGTCCTAATGCATGATCATGCATTAGGACCCCTAGGGAATCCCCATGACCCCTTTTGACACATTGGAATGCTCAAGTGTGTCTTAGGGGGTCCTAAGACCCCTTAAGACACACTTGAGCATTCCAATATGTCAAAATGGGTCACGGTGACTCCCTAGGGGTCCTAGTACACCTTATCACGTGTTAGGACCCCTAGGGAGTCCTCATGACCCCTTTTGACACATTAGAATGCTCAAGTGTGTCTTAAGGGGTCTTAGGACCCCTTAAGACACACTTGAGCATTCTAATATGTCAAAAGGGGTCACGGGGACTCCCTAGGGATCCTAGTATGCCTTATCACATGTTAGCATCTCTAGGAAGTCTTGATGACCCCTTTTGATACATTGGAATGCTCAAGTGTCTCTTAAGGTGTCCTACGACCCCTTCAAACACACTTGAGCATTCCAATGTGTCAAAAGGGGTCATGGGGACTCTCTTGGGGTCCAAACACATGACAAGGTGTACTAGGACCCCTAGGGAGTGACCATGACCCCTTTTGACACTTTGAAACACTCAAGTGTGTTTGAAGGGGTCTTAGGACCCCTTAAGACACACTTGAGCATTCCAATTTGTCAAAAGGGGTCATGGGGACTTCCTAGGGGTCCTAACGCGTGATAAGGCATACTAGGACCCCTAGGGAGTCCCCATGACCTCTTTTGACACTTTGGAACACTCAAGTGTGTCTGAAAGGGTCCTAAGACCCCGTAAGATGCACTTGAGCATTCTAATGTGTTAAAAGGGGTCATGGGGACTCCCTAGGGGCCCTGGTATGCCTTATCACATGTTAGGACCCCAAGAGAATCCCCATGACCCCTTTTGACACATTGGAATGCTCAAGTGTGTCTTAAGGGGTCCTACAACCCCTTAAGACACACTTGAGCATTCCAATGTGTTAAAAGGGGTCACGGGGACTCCCTAGGGGTCCTAGTACACCTTGTCACATGTTAGGACACCAACGGAGTCCCCATGACCCCTTTCGACACATCGAAATGCTAAAGTGTGTTTGAAGGGGTCGTAGGACACCTTAAGACACACTTGAGCATTCCAATGTGTCAAAAGGGGTCATGGGGACTCCTTAGGGGTCCTAGTATGCCTTATCATGCGTTAGGACCCCTAGGAAGTCTTGATGACGCCTTTTGACACATTGGAATGCTCAAGTGTTTCTTAAGGGGTCCTATGACCCCTTCGAAAATAGTTGAGCATTCTAATGTGTCAAAAGGGGTTATGGGGACTCCCTAGGGGTCCTATTATGCATTATCATGCATTAGTACCCTTATGAAGTCCCCATGACCCCTTTTGACACTTTGGAATGCTCAAGTGTGTTCGAAGGGGTCCTAAGACCCATTAAAACACAATTGAGCATTCCCATGTGTCAAAATGGGTCATGGGGACTCTGTAGGGGTCCTTGTATGCCTTATTAAATGTTAGGACCCCTACGGAGTCCCCATGACCCCTTTGGACACATTTAAATGCTCAAGTGTGTCTAAAGGGCTCCTAAGACCCCTTAAGACACACCTGAGCATTCCAATGTGTCAAAAGGGGTCATGGGGAGTCCCTGGGGGTTCTAGTATGACTTATCACATGTTAGGACCCCTAGGGAGTCCCCATGACCCCTTTTGGCACATTGGAATGCTCAAGTGTGTCTTAAGGGGTCCTACAACCCCTTAAGACACACTTGAGTGTTCCAATGTGTCAAAAAGGGTCACGGAGACTCCCTAGGGGTCCTAGTATGCCTTGTCATGTATTAGGACCCCGAGGGAGTCCCCATGACCCCTTTTGACATATTAGAACACTCAAGTGTGTTTGAAGAGGTCATAGGACACCTTAAGACACACTTGAGCATTCCAATGTGTCAAAAGGAGTCATCGGAACTTCCTAGGGGTCCTAACATGTGATAAAGCATATTAGGACCCCTAGGGAGTCCCCCTAACCCCTTTTCACACATTGGAATACTCAAGTGTGTTTGAAGGGGTCCTGAGACCCCTTAAGACACACTTGAGCATTCCAATGTGTCAAAAGGGGTCATGGGGACTTCCTAGGGCTCTTACCGCGTGATAACACATACTAGGACCCCTAGGGAGTCCCCATGACCCCTTTTGACACATTGGAAGGCTAAAGTGTGTCTTAAGGGGTCTAAGGACCCCTTCGGACACACTTGAGTGTTCTAATGTGTCAAAAGGGGTCATGGGGACTCTCTACGGGTCCTAACGCATGATAAGGCTTACTAAGACCCGTAGGGAGTCCCCATGAACCCTTTTTACACATTGGAATGCTCAAGTTTGTTTTAAGGGGTCCTAGGACACCTTCAAACACACTTGAGCATTCCAATGTGTCAAAAGGGGTCATGGGGACTCCCTAAGGTCCTAATGCATGATAATGCATACTAGGACCCCAAGGGAGTCCCCATGACCCCTTTTGACACCTTAAGACACACTTGAGCTTTCCAATGTGTCAAAAGTGGTCATGGGGACTCCCTTGGGGTCCTAGTACACCTTGTCACATGTTAGGACCCCGAGGGAGTGCCCATGACCCCTTTTGACACATTGGAATACTCAAGTGTTTCTTAAGGGGTCATAAGACCCCTTCGGACACACTTGAGCATTCTAATGTGTCAAAAGGGGTCATGAGGACTCCCTAGAGGTCCTAGTATGCCTTATCACATGTTAGGACCCCTAGGGAGTCCCCATGACCCCTTTTGACACATTAGAATGCTCAAGTGTGTTCGAAGGGGTCTTATGACCCCTTAAGAAACACTTGAGCATTCCAAGGTGTCAAAAGGGGTCATGGGCACTCCCTCAGGGTCCTAACATGTGACTAGGTGTACTAGGAAGCCTAGGGAGTCCCCGTGACCCATTTTGACACATTAGAATGCTCAACTGTGCCTTAAGGGGTCGTAGGACACCTTAAGACACACTTGAGCATTCCAATGTGTCAAAAGGCATCATGGGGACTCCCTAGGGGTCCTATTATGCCTTATCATGCATTAGGAACCCTAGGGAGTCCCCATGACCCATTTTGACACATTAGAATGCTCAAGTGTGTTCGAAGTGGTCTTATGACTCCTTAAGAAACACTTGAGCATTCCAATGTGTCAAAAGGGGTCATGGGGACTCCCTAGAGGTCCTAAAACATGATAAGATGTACTAGGACCCCAAGGGAGTCTCCATGACCCCTTTTGACACATTAGAACACTAAAGTGTCTCTTAAGGGCTCATAGGACCGCTTAAGACACACTTGAGCATTCCAATGTGTCAAAACGGGTCATGGGGACTCCCTATGGGTCCTAGTACACCTTATCACATTTTAGGACCCTTAGGGAGTCCCCATGACCCCTTTTGATATTTTGGAATGCTCAAGTGTGTCTTAAGGGGTCCTACAACCCATTAAGACACACTTGAGCATTCCAATGTGTCAAAAGGGGTCACGAGGAATCCCTAGGGGTCCTATGATGCCTTGTCATGTGTTACAACCCTGAGGGACCCGTTAAGACACACTTGAGCATTCCAATGTGTCAAAAGGGGTCATGGGCACTCCCTCAGGGTCCTAACACATGATAAGGCATACTAGGACCCCTAGGGAGTCCCATGACCCCTTTTGACACATTGAAATGCTCAAGTGTGTCTGAAGGGGTATTAGAACCCCTTTGGACACACTTGAGCATTCCAATGTGTCAAAAGGGGTCATGAAGACTCCCTAGGGGTCCTCACGCATGATAAAGCATACTAGGACACCAAGGGAGTCCGCATGACCCCTTTTAACACATCGAAATGCTCAGGTGTGTCTTAAGGGGTCGTAGCACCCCTTAAGATATACTTGAGCATTCCAATGTGTTAAAAGGGGTCATGGGGACTCCCTAGGGGTCTGAGTATGCCTTATCACACATTATGACCCCTATGGAGTCCCCATGACCCATTTTGACACATTGGAATGCTCAAGTGTTTCTAAAGGTGTTCTAGGACCCCTTAAAACACACTTGAGCATTTCAATGTGTGAAAAGGGGTCATGGGGACTCCCTAGGGGTCCTACTAAGCCTTATCACATGTGAGGACCCCTAGGGAGTCCCCATGACCCCTTTTGACACTTTGGAACACTCAACTATGTCTGAAGGGGTCCTAAGACCCCTTAAGACACACTTGAGCCTTCCAATGTATCAAAAGGGGTCACGAGGAATCGCTAGGGGTCCTAGTATGCCTTATCACATGTTAGGACCCCTAGGGAGTCCCCATGACCTCTTTTGACACTTTGTAACACTCAAGTGTGTCAAAAGGGGTCCTAAGACCCCTTAAGACACACTTGAGCATTCCAATGTGTCAAAATGGGTCATGGGGACTCCCTAGGGGTCCTAGTATGCCTTATCACATGTTAGGATCCCTAAGATGTCCCGATGACCCCTTTTGACACATTGGAATGTTGAAGTGTTTCTTAAGGGGTCCTATGACCCCTTCGGACACACTTGAGCATTTCAATGTGTCAAAAGGGGTCATGGGGACTCCCTAGGGGTCCTAGTAAGCCTTATCATGCGTTAGGACCCCTAGGGAGTCCGCATGACCCCTTTTGACACATTAGAAAGTTCAAGTGTGTCTTAAGGGGTCTTAGCACCCCTTAAGACACACTTGAGCATTTCAATGTGTCAAAAGGGGTCATGGGGACTCCATAGGGGTCCTAGTATGCCTTATCATACGTTAAGACCCCTAGGAAGTCCCTATGACCCTTTTTGACACATTGGAATTATGAAGTGTGTCTTAAGGTGTCCTAGGACCCCTTTGGACACACTTGAGCATTCCAATGTGTTAGAAGGGGTCACGGGGAGTCCCTAGGGGTCCTAGTATGACTTATCATGCGTTAGGACCCCTAGGAAGTCCCGATGATTGCTTTTGACACATTGGAAGGCTCAAGTGTGTCTTAAGGGGTCTTAGGACCCCTTTAAACACACTTGAGTGTTCCAAAGTGTCAAAAGGTGTCATGGGGACTCCCCAGGGGTCCTAACACATGGTAATGCTTACTAGGACCCCTAGGGAGTCCCGATGACCCTTTTTGACACATTGGAATACCCAAGTGTATCCAAATGTGTCTCAGGACCCCTTCGGACACACTTGAGCATTCCAATGTGTCAAAAGGGGTCATGAGGACTCGCTAGGGGTACTAACACATGATAAGGCATACTAGGACCCCAAGGGAGTCCCCATGACCCCTTTTCACACATTGGAATGCTCAAGTGTGTCTTAAGGGGTCGTAGGACCCCTTAAGACACACTTGAGTGTTTCAATGTGTCAAAAGGGGTCATGGGGACTCCCTAGGGGTCCTAGTACACCTTATCATGCGTTAGGACCCCTAGGGAGTCCCCATGACCCATTTTGAAACATTGGAATACTCAAGTGTGTCTGAAGGTGCCCTAGGACCCCTTAAAACACACTTGAGCATTCCAGTGGGTCAAAAGGAGTCATGACATCTCCCTAGGGGTCCTAGTAAGCCTTATCATGTGTTAGGACCCCTTGGGAGTCCCCATGACCCCTTTTGACACTTTGGAACACTCAAGTGTGTACGAAGGGGTCGTAAGACCCCTTACGACACACTTGAGCCTTCCAATGTGTCAAAAGGGGTCATGGGGAATCCCTAGGGGTCCTAGTATGCCTTATCATGTGTTAGGACCCCTAGAAAGTCCCCATGACCTCTTTTGACACTTTGTAACACTCAAATTTGTCTAAAGGGGTCCTAAGACCCCTTAAGACACACTTGAGCATTCCAATGTGTCAAAAGGGGTCATGGGGACTCCCTACGGGTCCTAGTACACCTTATCATGTGTTAGGACCCTTACGATGTCTTGATGACCCCTTAAGACACACTTGAGCATTCCAATGTGTTAAGAGGGGTCATGGGGAATCCCTAGGGGTCCTAGTAAGCCTTATCATGCGTTAGGATAGCTAGGGAGTGCACATGACCCCTTTTGACACATTGGAATGCTCAAGTGTGTCTTAAGGGGTCTTAGGACCCCTTAAGACACACTTGAGCATTCTAGTGTGTCAAAAGGGGCAATGGGGACTCCCTAGGGGTCCTTGTATGCCTTATCAAGCGTTAGGAACCCTAGGGAGTCCCCATGACCCATTTTGACAAATTGGAATGCTCAAGTGTGTCTGAAGGTGTCCTAGGGCCCCTTAAAACACACTTGGTCATTCCAATGTGTCAAAATGGGTCATGGGGACTCCCTAGGGGTCCTAGTAATCCTTATCATGCGTTAGGACCACTAGGGATTCCCCATGACCCCTTTTGACACTTTAGAACACTCAAGTGTGTCTAAAGGGGTCCTAAGACACCCTAAGACACACTTGAGCCTTCGAATGTGTCAAAAGGGGTCATGGGGAATCCCTAGGGGTCCTAGTATGCCTTATCACATGTTAGGACCCCTAGGGAGTCCCCATGACCTCTTTTGACACTTTATAATGCTCAAGTTTGTTCGAAGGGGTCCTAAGAGCCCTCAAGACACACTTGAGCATTCCAATGTGTCAAAAGGGTACATGGGGACTCCCTAGGGGTTCTAGTATGCCTTATCACATGTTAGGACCCCTAGGAAGTGCCGATGACCCCTTTTGACACATTGGAATGCTCAAGTGTGTCTTAAGGGGTCCTATGACCCCTTTGGACACACTTGAGCATTCCAATGTGTCAAAAGGGGTCATGGGGACTCCCTAGGGGTCCTAGTAAGCCTTATCATGCGTTAGGGCCCCTAGGGAGTCCACATGACCCCTTTTGACACATTGGAATGCTCAAGTGTGTCTTAAGGGGTCTTAGGACCCCTTAAGATAGACTTGAGCATTCCAATGTGTCAAAAGGGGTCATGGGGACTCCGTAGGGGTCCTAGTATGCTTTATCACGCATTAGGACCCCTAGGAAGTCCCCATGACCCCTTTTGACACATTGGAATGCTCAAGTGTGTTTTAAGGGGTCCTAGGACCCCTTCGGACACACTTGAGCATTTGAATGTTTTAGAAGAGGTCAGGGGCAGTCACTAGGGGTCCTAGTATGCCTTATCATGCGTTAGGACCCTTGGGAAGTCCCGATGACCCCTTTTGACACATTGGAAGGCTCAAGTGTGTCTTAAGGGGTCTTAGAACCCCTTCAAACAAACTTGAGTGTTCCAAAGTGTCAAAAGGGATCATGGGGACTCCCTAGGGGTCCTAACGCGTGGTAAGGCATACTAGGACCGCTAGGGAGTCCCCATGACCCATTTTGGCATATTAGAATTCTCAAGTGTGTCTTAATGGGTCCTACAACCACTTAAGACCCACTTGAGTGTTCCAATGTGTCAAAAGGGGTCATGGGGACTCCCTTGGGGTCCTAGTATGCCTTATCATGGGCTAGGACCCCTAGGGAGTCCCCATGACCCCTTTTGACACATTGGAATGCTCAAGTGTGTCTTAAGGGGTCCTAAGACCCCTTCAGACAAACTTAAGCATTCCAATGTGTCAAAAGGGGTCATGGGGACTCCCTAGGGGTCCTAGTAT
Source organism: Chamaecyparis obtusa (assembly GCA_027943335.1). NCBI lineage: Eukaryota > Viridiplantae > Streptophyta > Pinopsida > Cupressales > Cupressaceae > Chamaecyparis > Chamaecyparis obtusa. The sequence goes on from BSBK01006039.1 coordinate 362,539, forward strand.
GCCTTATCACATGTTAGGACCCCTAGGGAGTCCCCATGACCCATTTTGGCACATTAGAATGCTCAAGTGTTTCTGAAGGGGTCTTATGACCCCTTAAGACACACTTGAGCATTCCAATGTGTTGAAAGGGGTCATGGGGACTCCCTAGGGGTCGTAACACCTGATAAGGCTTACTAGGACCCTGAGGGAGTCTCCATGACCTCTTTTGACACATTAGAATGCTGAAGTGTGTCTTAAGGGGTCTTATGACCCATTAAGACACACTTGAACATTCCAATTTGTCAAAAGGGTCACGAGGACTCCCTAGGGGTCCTAGTACACCTTGTCATGTGTTAGGTCCTCGAGGGACTCCCCATGACCCCTTTTGACACATTGGAACACTCAAGTGTGTTCGAAGGGGTTGTAGGATACCTTAAGACATAGTTGAGCATTCTAATGTGTCAAAAAGGGTCATGGGGACTCCTTACGGGTCCTAGTATGCCTTATGACATGTTAGGACCCCTAGGAAGTTCCGCTGACCCCTTTTGACACATTGGAATGCTCAAGTGTGTCTTAACGTGTGCTATGACCCCTTCGAACATACTTGAGTGTTCTAATGTGTCAAAAGGGGTCATGGGGACTTCCTAGGGGTCCTAGTATGCCTTATCACATGTTAGGAACCCTAGGGAGTCCACATGACCCATTTTGACACATTGGAATGCTCAAGTGTGTCTTAAGGGGTCTTAGGAGTTCTTCAAACACACTTGAGCATTACAATGTGTCAAAAGGGGTCATGGTGACTCCCTAAGGGTCCTAACATGGGATAAGGCATACTAGGACCCCTAGGGAGTCCCCATTACCCCTTTTGACACATTAGAATGCTCAAGTGTTTCTTAAGGGGTCTTAGGACCCCTTCGAACACACTTGAGTATTCCAAAGTGTCAAATGGGGTCATGGGGACTTCCTAGGGGTCCTAACACATGGTAAGGCATACTAGGACCCCTAGGGAGTTCCCATGACCCCTTTTGACACATGGGAATGCTCAACTATGTTTGAAGGGGTCGTAGGACCCCTTAAGACACACTTGAGTATTCTAATGTGTCAAAAGGGGTCATCGAGACTTCTTAGGGGTCCTAATCCTTGATAAGGCATACTAGGACCCCTAGGGAGTCCCGATGACTCCTTTTGAAACATTGGAATGCTCAAGTGTGTCTTAAGGTTTCCTACGACCCCTTCAGACACACTTGAGCTTTCCAATGTGTCAAAAGGGGTCACGGGGACTCCCTAGGGGTCCTATTATGCCTTATCATGCATTAGGACCCCAAGGGAGTCCCCATGACCCTTTTTGACACTTTGAAACACTCAAGTGTGTCCGAAGGGGTCCTAGGACCCCTTAAGACACATTTGAGCATTCTAATGTGTCAAAAGGTGTCATCAGGACTTCCTAGGGTTCCTAACACATGATAAGGCATACTAGGACCCCTATGGAGTCCCCCTGACCCCTTTTAACACATTGGAATGCTCAAGTGTGTCCGAAGGGGTCCTAGGACCCCTTAAGACACACTTGAGCATTCCAATGTATCAAAAGGGGTCATGGGGACTTGCTAGGGGTCGTAACGTGTGATAAGGTGTACTAGGACCCCTATGGATTCCCCATGACCCCTTTTGACACATTGGAATGCTCAAGTGTGTCTTAAGGGGTCTTAGGACCCCTTAAGACACACTTGAGCATTCCAATGTGTCGAAAGGGGTCATGTGGACTCCCTAGGGGTCCTATTGCATGATAAGGCATACTAGGACCCCTAGGGAGTCCCCATGACCCAAATGAGATGGTAGTGAATGACTTCTTGCTAATACTACTCTTCCACTAGATGCAGATTTCAACCCTTTTGTGGTTCTACAGGCTCAATCGCGAGTCGACAGAATTGGCCAAGAGAAAAATGTAATTGTATATCAACTGATTACAAAATGTTTAGTGGAGGAGAAAATATTGCAACGATCAAGAAGAAAATTGGCTATGGAAAATCTAGTTATGAATTCTTTTAAGAATGAAACTATTAAGGAATTGCATGAATCACAAACCATGAAAATAACCTTCTACAACAAAGAACATTCAAGGTATAGAATTTATTAACTCTAAATTTAAACATCTTATCAGCATTCATGGAAGAGATTTCATTAGCATCCATGGAAGAAATTTCATTAAAACTTCAAACAAAATCATCTAAAAAAATTCATTAACTTCAAGCGAAATCATTTAAGATGGACAAAAACAAAATCGTATTACTCAGAAATGGTAGAGAAAGAAAATGAGATAGACCAAATTTATCAAATTCTTGCAATCCACAGCTTCTCTCCGAGCGCAAAACGACAATCCATGGATCCAAAATTATGGTAAAAATTAAATTCTTCGAGTAAGTCATTCAGAAACGTGCATAATACTATAATGCATGATGATTTATAGAGAATTTATGATGGACTATGCTGTGCAAAAGCCTGAAATCCCTGCCATATCTCAGAGTACTGATGAGAAGCAATGGCAAAAGTCTGAGATAGAGGTGGTGCTGGCATTAAAGCGGCAAGACATTCTTCATCATATTGGGGCAGCACCATTGAAACGACAAGGCTTTCCTCATAATGTCACGTCGTCGCTGATCTCTTCTTTAAATTTATTAATGCGGTCAGTTCTATGGTGCCTGCATAATTTCCAGTACAACTACTCATTTTACCAAACCCTTCCCCACTCTCCATAATCTTCGACCGGTTCAAAGGTCCGTCCGATTGTTCTTGTTTAACCTCCCAATGACTCTGTTGAGCTGTCGGATTATCAACAAGCGTGGTACAATTGTCCAGTGACCAGAATCTATTTGAGAACCTTTGCAATTTAGCGTTCCAGTTGAAAAAGCAGGGAAAGATACCATTTCACAGCCACAGGTGGTGGAAACAGAGTGATTCTCTTGCCCTCTACTTCTATAATCCGCCTCCAATGAACTATTCTTCAAAGCCTCCATTTCTGCGTAGCTAGGGTTTTCGGCACCTGTAAAAGGCACAACTATGCCCCTATAGGGACTCATGCTCGTGCTCACAATCATATTAAATAATATTTAAAATGTAAAATGTATATTATATAATATTTAATATATAATATATAATCTAATATATAGTTTTTGATATTAATATATAATTAAATAATATTTAATGTAACATGTATATTATATAATATTTAATATATATAATATATAATCTAATATATAGTTTTTAATATTAATATATATTAAATAATATTTAATGTAAAATATATATTATATAACATTTAATATATAATTGATATTATATAATATTTAATATATCTAATATATATATGTTTATGAAGGATGGAGAAATGGGAGGGAGAAAGTGGAGGCAAAGTGAAAATTCAAAATTGTGCGTCATGTTCGGTTAAATATCAGGTACCCGATTAGGCTTGGTATTGCTTTGTGCACCAAACCTACATGGTCAACTATTGGAATGTCTCAAATACGTGTTTTTCCCTTGTTTCTCTGAGTTCCAGACTTTGACAATGTAGCTGATGACTTTTTTTTCACCCGAATTTGATAAAATGAAAAGGGTATCTTAAGGAGATGATCAGCTTTCTATTGATATAATTGTTGTCAAATTTTGAATTCGGTAAGCAATTATTAGTTATTTTTCAATTGAGCTACCTCTAAAGTGCTGATTTAAATACTGATTGAAAAATGACTATAACTTTCAAACGGTATAACATTTTTGAAGTCCAAAAAATGCGTCACATTCTATGCTTCGCCTACTATAAGGAAAAATAAAATAAAATTGAATTTTGTAAATTTTTTAATGAGTTAAGGTGGTCAGACACGGGAGTTTTTTTATTCTGAAAATGTTGTAGCAGAAAATTCATAATTAATTATTTTTTTGGAATAAAATTACAAAAAAATATGCGTCACATCTGGGCATGAGTCTACTACTTATATATAAAATCTTATAATAAAATATTATCATTTTATTATGATTAAGGTGGTTAGACATACACCTACTTCTTATTTTTTTCCTAAAATTTTTGTACTACTGCATTGAAATCTATACTTTTCACCAATCATACTAATTTTCTCAAAAAAGGCCTAGTATTTTAGAAACTACATTTAATTTTCTATAGATTCTATTCTTACAACTTTTTGATATTAGGTTCATAGCTAGTTGAAATTTTCACGTCAAGTTGACTAAACCTGATTTGCTGATTTTTCATTGCCACTTAAGAGCATAGTTTGGCCCCTCATGATCTTGCACATACCCATGTCTTCTCACATACTATGCCAAAGTAGGCTCAGATCTCCTTTCTACTTGTTCTTGATCTTCAGGTTTATCTTGTAGATTCTTTGCCACCTCTTCTAATTGTTCAGAAGCATCCTCTTGATGCTCGACATTACCTTTTTGTGACTCGCTAGGTTCATGTTGTTGCTTGACATCTTTTTTTCTAGTTGAGGTATATTACTAGCCTCTCCTTCCATATATACCAAAGATCTGTAATCTTCAGGTTCTTTCTTGTACTCAACTTTATTCATTTATGTATATTCATCAACTCTAACATTTTCACTTTCCACAACTTTTTTAGTGTTAGAATTCAAACACTTGTAAGATTTTCTCTTAGTGGAATATCCTAGGAATATGCCTTCATCACTTTTAGCATCAAGTTTTCCATTCATATTGTCCTTGAGTATATAAAATTTTCTTCCAAAGACTTTAAAATATTTCACATTAGGTGCATAACCATACCATAATTCAAAAGGTGTAGCATTTGTACCATTTTTTATTTGTACTTGGTTCAAGGTATAAATAGCTGTACTTACAACTTCTCTCTAGTATTTTTGTGTAACATTCTTTTCTATCATCAGTGTTCTAGAAAAAATTATAATTGATCTATTTCTTCTCTCTTCTATACCATTATGTGGAGGTGTCCTTGGTGCAGGCATTTGTCTCTTTATTCATCTATCATAGCAGAATATGTTAAACTCATTTGGTATGAACTCTCCTCCATCATATCTCAAACATTTCAAGATTTTACTTGTTTCTATCTCTAAACCACATCCTCTCAATCTTAAAATTTGGTTTAGGTTTAAACCCAGACGGAGCCAATTGAATTTATCTAAAATTGCATAATGGTCTGACCCAGTTAGGAATAATATAGTAGACGTGAAAAAACCTTAATCCAACAGCTAATGATAATTCACTAAAAATCTATCTAATCTGGCTCCTACAAAATGAATGCCCTTTCTTTTGTTGGAACGGGTGATTTTCCCATTACTCAGAACACATTTTGAAAGTTAATTACCTATTACGAAGTCCTTGAAATCTTGAGTAACCTTTGGAGATGGGTATGATCCCCTAATTTTATCCCAAAAACTGAAGGTGACATTAAAGTCTCCACCCAAGATAGCCTTATGTCCATCCAATTGCAAAAGAAAATTCAAGATGAAACCCCAAAGCTTCTATTTGCTAGCCACAGAGATTGACCCATACACATTTATCAATATAAATGTGAGGGAGAATATTTTTACTTCCACAACTAACCAGTTTCCACTAGAAGATACCAAAATTATTTGACAGTTATGTTGGTTCCTTAAAATTTCCAAACCCCTCAAAGCTTCTCAGGATGGATAATGAAGGAACTCCCAATTCTTCCAAGATTTCAAAAACATATTACCATTATCCTCCAAAAGTTTTGTCTCTTGAAGTAAAACTATGTCTTCCCCACTAACTAGGATTTGATCCCTTATTAGGCGAGCCTTTTTAGAAGCATCAATGCCTCTAAAATTCCATGTGATAATCTTCATTCTTCCCTCGCATAGCCGGTCTCTCTCCTTCCCATATTGAATTGTTTGGATATAAGTACAAATGTCTCCTCTTTACAGTTTCTATGAGCTATCTAAAAATAATTGTCAATTGAATCCTTGAGGCTATTTCATCCTTCAATTTAGCTTCCCTTAAAGGTCTTCCCCTTAGTTTCTTGATTGATGAGATCCCTCTAACCTGTGCAATATCCAAATTTAACTATGTAATTGAGCATATGGAAAAAGCCAAACTTAATTCTTTATTTCCATTTTCCTCCCTATAAGAATCCATAATCTCTTCATATTTTGATAACACTTCATGCCCTATATCATCAAATCTTTTGTCTACTACTCCCAAAAATATGGTATCTACTAATCTGTCTAGATCTACCTTTGTTAAACCATGGGCTTGAAGGTTTGTCCTACCTGCTTTTGTCGATATAGTCCCAATTACCTCCTTAGTGAGATCAGTTCCTTGTAAACCCCCTATAATAACCCATTTCTCATCCTCCTGACTAACCTCTAATGCCAAACATATCTAATGATCTATCTTCTCAATCAATGAAAAATCAACAAACTCTAAAACACCCCCTATACCTAAAAAAACTAACCTCATTCTAGGTTTCCCTTATGTCAACCCCCGTTGATATTTTACCCTCCTCTATAATGTCTTCAAGGACACCTAAAATAATTTTTTCATATCTCATGAGACTCTCCTTATATGTCACCACATCCAAAGCTTCTGAGCGAGAAGGAATATTTTTTTTCTATTGTTATCTCTTGCTACATATTAGATCTATAGCCATTGGTTTCTCATTATTAGCATAATAGATATCCAATCTGCCTTCCAATAAACCATAATGTCTAATAGTAGGAACATTCACTTCATGGACCTTTGTCAATCTTTCTTCACGGTCTAGAGTAGGATGACTTTCTTCCTTATTTGACTCCTGCCCCTACCTATTTTAATGATCATCTTCCTAGTGAGTAGCATCCTTATGATCAACTTCCCTTGCCATCATCTCCTTGTGAGGAGTTCCCAAAGAGCAATGATATGCAGATGAAAAATGATTGACACACACCCTAGTCAGGTTTGTGGATCCAGCTGAACAATGCATCGTTAAGTACCCTAGAACCCCTTATCTTATTGCAACCCTTGAAGGGTCATAAAAAAGAGCACCCTATCTAAATTCCCCAAATATTGATTTGAAAAAATATCTAATAACCATTTTCTTGATGCATCCTTTAAAAAACATATTCTAATTGAACATTTACTATCATCAAAGGAAGCTAGATCAAGTTTGAGGAAAACTCTTAGTATATTTCCCACTAACTACATTAGATCAACATCCCTATGCTCCATAGGAAAACATGGGAGACTGACTCAAAAAGGAAAGAATCAAACCTCACATTTTGTAGGATCAAAATTTGGATACCATCTCTTAGTATAAATTCCCCTCCCATTCATGAGCCAATCCTTTTTATAAATGGACAAACTCTCTACTTATTAACACTTATAAACACTTATAAATATTATTCAATTTTATAAACACTTATTAACATTTATAAACACTTATAAAACTTATAAATACGTGTTCATGCTCATAAAACATTATTTACACTTATATATACTTATTTGCACTTATAAACAATTATTCATACTTAAAAACACTTATAAACATTTATTAACGCCTGAAAACACTTATAAACATTTATTACTACTTACAAACACTTATAAACATTTATAAATGTTTATAAACACTAATTAATATTATAAAACTTAGGAATATTTACTCACACATATAAATAGTTATAAAAACTAATTAACGCTTAAAACACTTGTAAATATTTATTCACATTTATAAATATTTATTCACACTTATAAATATTTATAAACACTTATTCACATTTATAAACACTTATTCACATTTATAAACACTTACTCACACTTATCAACACTTATAAACATTTATTCGTACTTATAAACACATATAAATATTTATAAACACATATTCACACTTATAAATACCTATAAACATTTTATTCACACTTATAAATACTTATAAAATTTATAAATACTTATTCATACTTATAGATATTATTGACACTTACAAATATTTATAAACACTTATTCACACTTATTCACACTTATTCACAATTATAAACATTTATTCATACTTATAAACAATTATAAAAATTTATAAACACTTAAACATTTATTGACACTTATAAACACTTATAAATATTTTTCAAGTTTATAAACACTTATTGACACTTATAAATATTTATAAACACTTTTTCACCCTTATATAAACTTATAAATATTTATTCACAATTATAAATACTTATAAACACTTATAAATATTTATTCACACTTATACACACTTATAAACACTTATTCACACTTATAAATAATTATTTACACTTATAAAAATTATAAACACTTATTACCACTTATAAACAATTATTCACACTTATAATCACTTATAAATATTTACAGATATTAATAAATATTTATACACATTTAGAAACATTTATTCACACTTATAAATAGTTAGAAACAATTATTCATACTTATAAATATTTATAGGTATTTATTCACACTTATAAACACTTATTCCCAGTTATAAACACCTATAAATATTTATAAATACTTATAAACACTTACACTTATAAAAAATTATTGACACTTATAAATACTTATAAATATTTATTCACATTTATAAATAATTATTCACACTTATAAACACTTATAAATACTTATTCACACTTATAAATTCTTATAAACACTGAAAAATTATTAAAAATATTTATTCACATTTATAAATACTTAGAAACACTTGTAAATATTTATTCACACTTATAAAAAACTTAATCACACTTATAAACACTTATTTATCCAAGCTCTGCAACTTCCCACCCAAGCTCCGTATTCAAACTGTAGGCTCCCATACCTGCTTCCCCTAGGGGAGAATCTTCCCCCTTGGAAGTCCCCCTTACTGAAACCCATGTTGGTCCTGAGAATACCTCTATCACAGACCCAACGAAAGAGTCAACGGAGGGAATCCATAGAGCATCCTCTTTTGTCGATGCCCCTTCATCCCCACCAAAATCCAGGTGGAAAGGTGCTCTCATTAGCGAAGCCCCACCAAAATCTTTGGATGCTCTTCTAGTGGATTTCATTCAGACTGAGGAAGGTGTTGAACTCTCGCTCCTCAATTTTGTGGTGAATAGAACTATGGTAGATTTTCAATTGGCTCTAGTGGGTCAATTCTTCAACTTTCGACCTACCATTGAAATGGTTAGAAAATGGGTGGATACCCAATGGAAGATTAAGGGATCTGTCCTTATCTCTGCTATACTGGGTAGGCTATTCCTGTTCAAGTTCACTACTTTAGAGGACCTGGCCTTTGTCCTATCGGGGTCATGGGTCTATGGAAAATACTTCCTCACCCTGGAAAAATGGAAACCCAAGTTCAATCCGATGACTGAGCTAACCATAATGGCCCCAGTGTGGGTACGACTCCTTGGTCTTCCGCTTGAATACTGGGATGAACAAGTGTTCAGATGGATAGGTGAATCTTTTGACACCTTTATCATGGCAGATTACGTAACCCAATCTTAATCTAGGCTGGTGTTTGCTATATTCTGTGTGAATGTCACCCTGAACAAAACCCTCCCCAAATTTGTTATTTTGAAATCCAAACTGGGCAGATGGACTCAAGCTCTGGTGTATAAGAATTCCACTCTCTACTGCCAAAAATGTGATGCCAGGGGCCAGTCTAGTGATACTTGCATGGCCTCCTTGCTAGGAACCAAAAATGGAAATAAGGATAAGGGCATCTCTGAGGAACCACCCTTGATAGCAGGAGAAGAGAAGGAGATGACCAACCCACCACCGATAGCTAAAGCACTGGAAAACCCTGAGCGGGAAAACCTAGAGATGGAAGGAGGCAAGATAGTCTCCCTCCTAGAGAACAAAGTGGTTCACCTTAAACTCAAAGCTTCAAAACCCCCTCCAAGGGGGGAGCCATTGGAGAACCCACCGGTGGCTACCATGGAGATGAGTGAGATTAGCCATATTGTGTTGGATCAGTCTGCCATTATGGTTGCCCTCGAGCTGAAATCCCCTAATCTTGATACAAAACCTCCTCCACAGTTGGAGAAAAAGAACTACCCTTCCTCTCCCAACCCCCTGGGTGTAGATTGTTGTGTGGAGGAAGATGGCGGTGAATGAAAAACACACAAAAAAAACCAAGCCCAAGAAGGCTGATGTGGGGATGGAGACACCCAGAGGGAGGTCATCAGATTGTGCCAAGAGATCAAGAGCGACTATAAGGGATGTTCCAGCAGGTAGGCAGAAAACCCTGGAAACAAGCTTTAAAAATAAGAAATGATTTGTCTTTCTTGGAATGTTAGGGGTCTAAACAACCCCCTCAAGCAAAGTGTTGTTAAACATTACATTTTTTTTTATCATAAACTAGATATTCTTCTCATTCAAGAAGTTAAGATGTCTTTCAAAAATTTTGCCACTCTGGCTACCAATCTATGGCCAGGTGTTGAGTTTCTCTACTTTGAAGCCTCTGGTGCTTCCTGGAGCATTGCCACTCTCTAGAACCCTAATACAGTTACTAGAGAACCACTTGCCTTCTCCCCAAACTTCCTTGTTGTTAACTTCAGGAAAAAATAGCTAGTGTGGCACCTATTCAATATATATGCCCCAATACCTAGTTTCACAGAGCTTCCCTTTGGAATGACATGTCCCTTTGGATAGACTAGGAAACTTCTGCTAATTACTTGGTGGCTGGAAAATTTAACACCCCTCTTTACCCCTCGAAAAAGTGCGGAGTCTTAATGGACTACTCTGACAATATGGGGGACCTAGAAGATTTTATCTCCTACACTGGCCTTTTGGACATTGATCTGAAGGGAAACCCCTTCACCTGGACCAACAATAGGAAAGGCTCCCATCTCATCCAAGTGTGGCTTAACTGTGTCCTTGCCACCTCTTTGTGGGATCTTTGCTTTACCTCCACTTTTTCCTGCCTCCCTAAAACTATTGCTAATCATTACCCCCTCCTTTGTTGGTGGGACTCCCCTAGGATTGGTCTGACCCCCTTCAAGTTTGAAATGATGTGGTGCTCTCATCCCTCTTTTAGAGACCAATTGAAATCATGGTGGGACACTAAAATCAAAGGCATTTCCATGTTCATGATTGCCTAGAAACTGGAAATCATCAGAAGAGAGGTCAAGGGCTGGAGTAAACATAATTTTGGTGATTTCCATAAAGAGAAAAAGGAGCTTACGAAGACCTTAGAATCCCTCCAAGCCCAACTAGCTATTGGAAATTCACCACTCTAGATACAGGTGGAAAAAGAAATGACTAGACACAAATGGCAGAAAACTCTGAAAAAAGAAGAAATCTACTTGAAGTAGCGATCCAGAATATAGTGGCTTTTTGAAGGAGACAAAAACACATCATTCTTCCATAGATTTTCCAGCAACCACAAAAGAAGAAATACCATCAACACAATTAGGGATGAGGGAGGGAATGAATTTACTGAGAAGGACAAAATCAATCAGGTTGCAGTAAACTATTTTAAGGTATTGTATTCGAATGTTGGACAAATGTGCCCAGCCAACACCCAAAATCAACTTCTGGATCACATCCAATGTGTTTTTACTGATAGTGATAATGCTCAGCTCATTGAACATGTGTCTGATGAGGAGTTCAAGGTGGTGGTCTTTTCTATGGGTGCCTATAAAGCTCTGAGACCTGATGGCTTCCCCTCGATTTTCTGTCAGGAATATTGGGATATTGTGGGACTTGATGTTACACGTTCTGCCAGAGACTTGTTCAAAATGGGGTGACTATTACAAAAACATAAAAAAACCTATATTGTGTTGGTCCCTAAGAATGAAAACCCCACCACTATGCTGGACTTCAGGCCCATCAGTCTTTGCAACACGTTCTATAAGATCCTTACTAAGATCCTTGTCAATAGAATGAAGCCCTTCCAGGATAAGCTAATCATCACTACTCAGAAAGGTTTTAATTGAGAAGGCAAATCCTTAATGCGGCCATTTCCACTCATGAAATGATCCACTCCATGGATAGGATAAATGTTCCAGGTATGGCCTTCAAACTTGATATATCTAAAGCCTATGATAAAGTTAATTGGTCTTTCTTGCAAAAAATCCTTACTAGGATGGGGTTTAATGAGAAGATTATTCACATTATCCAAGAATGTACACAAACTATTAGCTTCTCTATTTTAGTCAATGGCACCCCTGGTGATTTCTTTCAACCTGAAAAGGGGCTCAGAAAAGGTGATCCTCTCCCCCCCTACCTATTTATCATGGTGGCTAAAGTCCTCAATAGGAATCTAACTATGCTCTCTGCCACAGGAAGAATAAAAGGTGTCAAACCTGCTTCCACTTTGTAGCAAGTTGTATTGGAGAAATTTGTGGATGATACTTTCCTCTTTGGTTATTCTTTGGTGATTGAGGCCAGACAGTGGAAGAAACTTTTGGAGAATTATGCCTTGGCTTCCAGACAATGTATTAACTATCAGAAAAGTAGAATATTATTTTTCAATACTCCCATTGAGATGCAAACCAAAGTGCTTCAAATCTTGGGTTGTTAGTCTTCTTTGCTCCCCTCTACCTAGTTAGGTCTCCCCCTCATGGTCAAAGAGGTTTCCCATGAATTCTGGAACTCCATCCTGGAAAGAACCTAGAGAAAACTTGTTGGATGGAAAGGGAAGATTCTGAGTAACGTTGGTAAGCTTCGGCTAGTGGCTTCTACTCTCCAGGGGATCTTGGTATACTTTATGTCCCTCTTCAAGATCAAAAGCAATATGGTAGATAGGTTAGAAAAGATACAGAGAACCTTTTTGTGGGCTCACTCTGAAGAGAAAAAGAGGATGTCCCTGGTCAATTGGGATATAGTTTGTCTTTTGAAATGCCTAGGTGGTTTGGGCCTGAGGCGAATTGGCTTGATGAATAGATCCCTCACCACGAAAGTGGCCTGGAAGCTCATAGAAAGGAAAACGGGCTAGTGCAAGATAATGGAAGCTAAGTACATTCAAGAGCACCCCTACATGATGATGTACCAAGATAATGACCTCCCCAATGGCTCCAAACTTTGGGCGAACATCTGCAAATGTAAAACCTTTCTTTCTAAGGGTTCTTTCTGGAAACTTAGAGATGGGAGATCCATTAGATTCTAGAATGACTCTTGGATTCTAAACTACCCTACCCTTAGTGGTAGATTTAACCCCCTCATGAACTACCTCAGGCCTATTCTTGGCAACAAAACTTCTAACTATATTACTGGAGGGAAATGGAAAGATGTATCTAGTATGGCTAGAGACAAACTGAAATTAAAGCACTTGGCTAATGAGCTCATGGAAATTTTGGGAAATGTCAGAATCTCAAGAATTGGTGGCCAGGATTCCACCATTTGGGCCCCCACCCAAGTGGGTACCTTCTCGGTCAAGATTGCTTACAACCTTCTTCTGAAGGAAGAGAATAATCCAGGGGATTGGACGAAGGTGTGGATTCCATAGCTCATGCCCAAAATCAATTTCTTCTAGTGGACCATTATGCATGGTAAAGTCTTAACTCAGGACAACCTCATAAAAAGAGGCTTCTCCATGGCCAACAGGTGCATCCTATGCAAAAAGGAGGAGGAAACAGTAAATCACCTATTCATACATTGTGATTACGCCACTAACATTTGGTAGGAAGTTATCGGTAAATTGGGAATTCTATGGGTTTTGGGTAATGATGTCCACCAGTTCACTAACTGGTGATCTCCCTCCAATCACTCTCTCCTCCAGCTCCTATGGAAGATTTTGCCTCCGTACATCTGCTAGACTATTTGGAAAGAAAGGAACAATAGGATATTCAAGGAGTCTAGTTCCCCACCTGAGGTTTGCCTCTATGTCAGAACTGAGATCCTATGTGAGAATGCTAGAGTGGCTAAGTGAAAAATCCCCTTGGCACCCCCCTCTACCTAGGAGATCAAAATGGTTGAGAATTGGAACCTGTTGACTAGCTTCACTAAGTTTGACAACTCCAAGTTGATGGCTAGGAATGCTACCTGATGGGTTGCCCCGCCCATTGGCTGGACCAAATTAAATTTTAATGGGGTGGAAAATAAGCTCACCTAGGGTGGGGGAGGTGTGCTAGGAGGCCACAATGGCACTTGCCTCTTGGCTTATGTTGGGCCGCTGAAAAATTGTATTATTAATCAAGCTGAAGGCACGACTCTTTTATGGGGGATCAAATTTTCCATTCATATTAACATTAGGATGTTGGCAATTGAGGGGGATTCCAAAGTGGTGGTGGAGGCTATTAAAAGGAGAGAAAATGCGAGGTGGTGGGTTAACACCATAATTATGGAAATTCGGGAGCTTCTCAACAACCTCCAAAGCATGAATATTTACCACACTTACAAGGATGGAAATGCAGTGGTAGATTTGATGGCTACTATTGGACTTAAGCAAACTAGGCTAAGTAATTGGGAGGAGATCAGTGAGCTTCCTAGGGAGACCCAACAACCGATCAAGTGGGAGAAAAGTGACACCAATAATGTTTAAAATGTGCCAAGTTGTCAACTTTGCTAAAGGCCCCACCTTGATTATGTGTGAGTGTAACTTAATGATTTTTGTGATTATGAATAAGTATTCCCAAAACTCTAGAAAGGATCATAATTTCCTTTTGCGTGAATACGTGTGGAAAGGTAGTTGTCTGCATCAACAGGTTTTCCTAGTTAACAAGGACACTAAGTGCAACTCTAGCATAATTTCTAATTATTACGCCTAGATATCTGATAGATATCGCCATACAGAGCCCACCTCCCTAAAAACTACCCAAGGCCTACCTTTTATGTATATTTTCCTCTTAAAATGGTTAACTCAAAAAAAGCTATTTTATGCTCTTCTTTACGAAGCTTGGCCCTGCAATTCTCAGGAAAATCTGGCACAGGATAAGGAGACTATCAACATGGGAGGAAAAAACTTACGCGTTGATCCTGATAAAATTGATGAGGATTTTACCTCTGACCCACTAGTGACCCACTACTATAAAGAAAGTGGTATCTAGGGTTTCATGGAGCGTATGAAGGGGGGCCATGATGAGAAATTATCCAAATAGTTCATCTCCTCCTGGAACAACATGAAAGCTTCTGTTGGGGGTATTCACTTCCAAATTAATAAGGAGGTTATCGCTAAGGAGATGAGGCTCTCTATAGAAGGAAGAAAATATAAACAAACCAGCAGGACACCAGACCCCACCTGCCTCAACCAATTCTTCAGGCCGAGGGAGAAACCCGTGAAGAAGTCTAGAGGCTTCAATCGCGAGGAGCTCCCAGAGTTTTGGCCCAAGGTGTGCCACATTGTTATGAAGTACTTCACCTTGGTAGGTAAATTTACTATGTTTTACTATTACCATTTTCCATTTCTCAATCATATTAGGAATAGGGATCTCATATCCATTTTGTTTTACCATCTTCATTCTATTGAAAGTAATATCCTGGATATTAGGGAAAATAAAAACTCTGAAAAGTCAATCCCTATTCTCCACCAGGGCCTCTTTCTTTGTCTTTATAACTTCCATAAGGCCATCTTCCCTCCACCCCAACCACCCCCTTTCATCCAAGAGGTCACCCAGGAAGAGTCCCCTTCTAAAGCTGACAATCCTGCTCAATCCCCCTCCCAGTCTCTCTAGGACATCCTGGAAATGGGCGTTGTCCCTAAAGAAGGTAAAATCTACAAGAGATGTATGAAAAACCCTTTTAAAAGGGTGGAGGAGCTTGAGGAATCCCATGTCTTGAAATCCTTGGAAGCTAAGGAAATGAAGGAGACTGATAGTACCCCTGAGACCGAAAGGAAGCCCAAAAAATGAAGGAATTTAGAAAGCCAAGTCAAGTTGGAGGTGGATCTGGGGGGTTCTATCCACTATTCTAACATAATTCATAAGGAGAAATGCACAACTAGAATTAGGGAAATGACTTCAAAGTATAAGTCCCTTTCAGAAAATGACACCTCTGCCACTGAGTCGATTGAGGGCTCTTCTGATGATCACCTGAGCTCACACAGGACTGGCGCCACTCCCCCCTGAACCCCTAGCCAACTATGGATATTCCTTGTAGCAATACCCTACCCCTAACCTCTCCCCATGACCAAAAAACTAAGGCCCCCTACTGAGCACAAATCTGTGGCTTTGGATGGTAATGACAGGTTTAAGGGCTCCCTTAAGCTGAAGTTCTTAGAACTTGACAATGAGATCTTAGGCCTCAAAAAAGACATGTAGGACATCAAAGCTTGCATCATGGATACAAACAAGTTTTCTCTCAATGTCATGCATGCGTCAACAGTGATCCTATGCACAGTGTAGGAGAAGTTGGCTGGTGGCAAACTAGAGGCAGATGAAGACAACAAAGACCTCTTCATGTTCCTGCAGGAAGAGTGGCCCGCGACCCTGATGTCCAAACATCTGGGTAGGAGACCCTAGCTTCTATTGCTTCCATGAGGTTTTTATTTTTGATCGGGCATGTTGGCCCTGGTTCTTCTATGATGCTTTCCTAGTTTAAGGTTAATTTGTCTAGTTCCTAGTGTAGCCCTGCGTGGCACGATACTGTTAATATATTTGTTACTATCTGCTTAAGATACTTTGGTTCCTTATTTTTTAAAAGAACTGTTATATTTGTTTTTGATAGAGGTAGTTTAGACCTTGGTTTTTCTGCTGACTTACTGCTAATGAACTACTTATGACTAGTGTTATTAATATGTTGTTAATGTGCTTCTAGTCCTACTATACCATGGCCCAACACCCTCTTGCTACTTTTTTCTATCAAAAACACTTATTTACACTTACAAACAATTATAAACATAAAATTTATAAATACTTATTCAAACTTATAAATATTTATAACACTTATTCATAATTATAAATACTTAAAAACACTTATTCAAAATTATAAACACTTATAAAAATTTATTCATACTTATAAATATTTATCACAATTATAAACACTTATAAACATTACAAACAATTATAAACAAGTTTATAAATATTTATAAACACTTAGTCACACTGGTTCACACTTATAAACATATATTCACACTTATAAACACTTATTCACATTTATAAACACTTATAAATAGTTATTCACACTTATAAACACTTATAACACTTATAAACACTAAAAAACTCTTATAAATGTTTATTAGCAAGTTTATAAACACATATAATTACTTACAAATACATTCACACTTATAAACACTTATTCACACTTATAAACACTTATTCCCAGTTATAAACACCTATAAATATTTATTCAAACTTATAAATACGTATAAATATTTATAAACACTTACACTTAGAAACATTTATTGACACTTATAAATACTTATAAATATTTATTCACATTTATAAATATTTATTCACATTTATAAATATTTATTCACATTTATAAATAATTATTCACACTTATAAATACTTATTCACAATTATAAACTCTTATAAACACTTAAAAAAAATTAAAAATATTTATTCACATTTATAAACTCTTATAAACACTTGTAAATATTTATTCACATTTATAAACACTTATTCACACTTATAAACACTTATTGACACTTATAAAAAATTATAAACATAAAATTTATAAATACTTATTCAAACTTGTAAATATTTATAAACACTTATTCATAATTATAAATACTTATAAACACTTATTCAAATTTATAAACACTTATAAAAAATCACATACTTATAAATCACAATTATAAACACTTATAAACATTACACACAATTATAAACAAGTTTATAAATATTTATAAACACTTAGTCACACTTGTAAATATTTATTCACACTTATAAACACTTATTCACACCTATTAACATTTATAAATACTTATAAACATATATTCACACTTATTCACACTTATAAAGACTTATTTACACTTATTCACATTTATTCACATTTATAAACACTTATAAATAGTTATTCACACTTATATTCACACTTATAACACTTATAAACACTAAAACACCCTTATAAATATTTATTCACGCTTATAAACACATAAATACTTATAAACACATTATTCACACTTATAAATGCTTATTGACACTTATAAATACTTATTCACACTTATAAATATTTATTAACATTTATAAATACTTATAAATATATATTCACACAAGTATAAACATTTATTCACAAATATAAATATTTATTCACATTTATAAACACTTACAAATACTTATAAACACTTATTCACACTTATAAGCTCACATATTCATACTTGTTTACACTTATAAACACTTATTTACACTTAAAAACACTTATTCACATTTATAAATACTTATTCACAGTTGTAAATACTTATTGACAGTTATAAATATTTATAAACACTTATTCACACTTGTAAAGACTTATTCACACTTATAAACACTTATTCATACTTATAAACATTTATTCACACTTATAAATACTTATAAACACTTGTAAATATTTATTCACACTTATAAACACTTATAAACGCTTCTAAATATTTATTCACACTTATAAACATTTATTCACACTTATAAAAACTTATTCACACTTATAAACATTTATAAACACTTAACCCCAAAGCTTCTATTTATACACATGAAACAATCTTAATCCAACAGCCAATGAGAATTCACTAAAAATCTATCTAATCTATCTCCTACAAAATGAATACCCTTTCTTCTATTGGAATAGGTGATTTTCCCATTACTCAAAACACATTTTGAAAGTTCATTACCTACTACGAAGTCCTTGAAATCTTTAGTAACCCTTGGAGATGGGTCTGATCCCCTAATTTTATCCAAAAAACCAAATGTGGCATTAAAGTCTCCACCCAAGATAGCCTTACATCCATCCAATTCTAAAAGAAAATTTGAGATGAAACCCCAAAGCTTCTATTTTCTAGCCAGAAAGATACACCCATAAACTTTTATCAATATAAATATGAGCGATAATATTTTTACTTCCACATCTAACCAATTTCCACTGGAAGATACCAATCTTATTTGACAGTTATGTTGGTTCCATAAAATTGCCAAACCCCTTGAAGCTCCTCAGGAAGGATAATGAAGGAACTCACAATTCTTTTAAGATTTCAAAAGCTTATTACCATTATCCTCCAAAAATTTTGTCTCTTGCAGTAAAACTATGTCTTCCCCACTAACCAGGATTTGATCCCTGATTATGCGAGCCTTTTTAGAGGTATTAATGCCTTCAAAATTCCATGTGATACTCTTCATTCTTCCCTCAAATAGTCAGTCTCTCTCCTTCCCATATTGAATTATTTGGATATAAGTGCAGATGCCTCCTCTTTATAGTTTCTATGAGTTCTCTAAAAATTAATTGTCAACTGAATCCTTGAGGCTATTTCATCCTTTAATTTAGCTTCCTTTAAAGGTCTTCCCCTTAGTTTCTTGATTGATGAGATCCCTCTAACCTGTGCAATGTCCAAATATGACTATGTAATTAAGCATATGGAAAAAGTGAAACTTAATTCTTTATTTCCATTTTCCTCCCTACAAGAATCTATAATCTCTTCATAGTTTGATAACACTTCATGCCCTATATCATCAAATCTTTTGTCTGCTACTCCCAAAACTATGGTATCTACTAATTGGTCTAGATCTACCTCTATTAAACCATGGGTTTGAAAGTTCCTCCTACCTAATTCTGCCAATATAGTCCTAGTTATTTCCTTAGTGAGATCAGCTCCTTGTAAACCCCCCATTATAACCCATTGCTCATCCTCCTCACTAATCTCTGATGCCAAAAATCTCTCATGATCCATCTTTTGAATCAATGAAAAATTAACAAACTCTCTAACACCCCCTATACCTAAAAAAACTAACCTCATGATGTAGAACCTTCTGTAGGTCATAAACTAATACAGAAACTTCCGGAGCTCATAACTTTTGACTCAGGTTTGGGTTTTTGCTAAAAAATTTTAGGTGCATGCCTCAAGAGGTGGAATTTGTTTT
The DNA here is from genome assembly GCA_027943335.1 of Chamaecyparis obtusa. Classification (NCBI taxonomy): domain Eukaryota; kingdom Viridiplantae; phylum Streptophyta; class Pinopsida; order Cupressales; family Cupressaceae; genus Chamaecyparis; species Chamaecyparis obtusa. Next base: position 382,404 of record BSBK01006039.1, read on the forward strand.
TCCAATGATCTCAAATCAATTGGGGTCTATTTTAGCACATTTTCAGGAGTTGAAAGTTTCATCTAGGGCTCTGAAATTAGCTTTTAGTATTTTTTCTCTAGTTTTTAGAAAGTTCTATTTTTTAATAAATCTAAATTTATGTTTCTAATCTCGGATATTAGTTGGAAATTCATTCTAACTTAGTCGAGGGCATGTTTATGGAAAAACTCAGCTTTTTAGGTGTTGTTTTGAAAATTACCAAAAATGGCAAAAAAACAACTATGGAAAAAAATTGCCAAAAAGGGTAATTTTTAGATTTCTTGATTTTCTAGTTTTTTGGTTACTTAAGAGTTTGCAGCAAATTGTAGAGGTAGTCAATGATTAATGGAAAAATATTTAAGGTTTCAAATCCATTTTATTTGTCTTGTGATTGAGTTTATTGTTAACAGAGAGTGTTGTGCTACATCATTTGGTATCAGAGTAGGAAGATGGCTAGGAGAGGAAGAGGAAGAGGAGGTGTCATGCCAATGTAAAGATTGATGATGGATATGCATAGGTAGATTGAATGAATTAGTGAGTGAATAGATAATCAAGGAATACAAGGAGGGAATGAATCTGATGAAGAGGGAAACCGAAGAGGTGCTAACCAAAATGAAGAAAATATAGAAGAGAGGCTGGAAGAGATGAGCTATGAAGATAGAGTTCTTAGGGCTTTGGAAGGAAGGAGTGAATCAATCAAGATTGATGTTTCAAACTATGCTGGTAGTCTTAAGCTAGAAGAATTAATAGACTGGCTAAATGAGATGGGGAAATTTTTTGAATGGAAGCCTATGATAGAAGAAAAGAAGATGAAGTTTGCATGCACAAAATTAAAAGGACATGCAATGATATGGTGGAATCATCTCCAAAAGGAATGAACTAGAAAAGGAAAAGAAAATATTAAGACATGGAGCAAGATGGAGAAAAATCTCAAAGAAAAATTCTTACCCATGGATTATTCACAAACCCTCTTTTGTAGGTTCCAAAATTTGAAGCAGAACTTGTCTTGAGTGGAAGACTATACAAATGAATTCTACAAGCTATCCATGTGCATAGAGCATCAAGAAAATAACAACCAGATGGCTGCTAGATATATGAATGGCCTAAAATTCTCCATCTAAGATGAGTTGAGCATGCATCGTGTCAATAGTATGGAAGAAGCCTACCAATTAGCCCTAAAGGCTGAAGAAAAGAAGAATAGGCAATATATCCAGAGGAATAGAGGTGGTCGAAGGGGTACCTCAACTCAATTTTGGGGAGGTTCTAATAATGGTTGGGGAGATTCCTTTCAAGGATTTTAAAAAAATATAGACACCAGGCAAGATCCTCCAAATCAAGAAAGAGGAAGGGGGTTTCAAAGAGGACAAGGCTACAGAAGCAGAAGAGGCTGGGAAAATCAGAGAAGGCCTTTCACTTATTTTAGGTGTGGAGAAGGACACAAAGCCTTTGAATGTTCAAATTATAATGTACCAGAAAGAAATCAAGGAGGACAACCTAGAGTGAACCTGGTTCAGCCAGAATTCATAGAAGCGGGAACATAACAAGAAGTCCTACCAGACATGGGAGAAACTCTCATGATGAGGAGATCGATGATCATTCCAGAGAAGGAAAAAGTCCCTACAAAGAAATTTGATGATTCATGGCTTCGAACCAACATCTTCAGAACTAGATGCACTTCAGGCGGAAAGGTATGCCAAGTTATTATTGATGGGGGTAGTTGTGAGAATATGGTAGCTAAGGAAATGGTAGAGAAATTAAATCTGCAATGTGAGAAACATCCTCATCCTTACCGTATTGCATGGTTTAAGAAAGAAAATGAGGTTATTGTTGATAAAATATGTTTGGTTAGGTTTACTATAGGAAAAATCTATAAGGATGAGATATGGTGTGATGTTATTCCTATGGATGCTTGTCATATTGTTTTGGGAAGGCCATGGCAGTATGATAGGAAGATCATGCACAATGAAGAGAAAAATACATATACCTTCTGGAAGGATGGCTCTAAAGTGACTCTCTTACTACTTAAGGATGAAAGGAAGAATGTTGTCTGCAAAGGATGTTGTCAAAGAAATCAAGGTGATAGGTTGTTGCTATGCATTGGTAGTAAAAATAGGAGAAGAACTAGAAGACATAATACCACATGATGCAGTAAAGATACTAGAAGAATTTTCTAATGTTATTCCAAATGAGCTACCTGATGGTCTCCCACCAAAAAGGGATATACAACACCATATTGATCTGATTCCTGGAGAAACTCTTCCTAATCAAGCAGCTTATCGACTGAACCCAACACAACATGTAGAGCTCAACAAACAAGTAACATAACTAGTTGAGAAAGCATGAGCCCATGTGTTGTGCCTGCATTGTTGACCCTGAAGAAGGATGGAACATGGAGGATGTTTATTGACAATAGAGAAATTAATAAGATTACTATCAAGTATCAATTTCCTATTCCTTGTATAGAGGATATGATGGATGAACTAGCGAGGGAAAAATACTTCAGCAAGATTGACCTACGAAGTGGATACCACTAGATTTGAATTTGTGAAGGAGATGAGTGCAAGACAACTTTTAAGACTAGGGATGGCTTGTATGAATGGATGGTTATGCCATTTAGGCTTTCTAATGCACCAAGTACATTCATGAGATTGATGAATATTGTCTTACGACCCTACATTAGTAAGTTTGTTGTAGTTTATTTTGATGATATCCTAATTTACAAAAAAAATAAAGGTATGCAGAAAATTTGGATTCTCATCGATCAATGTCAGGAAGCTTGTATCTCCCATATTTTTAGAGAGGGAAATAAAGTTGCTGACTGTCTTTCAAATTTGGGTTGTGATGGAGTCAAAATTTCAACTCTTTAGCTGAGATCGTTCATCAAACAATATGAAGATTTAAAAACTTTAATTAATACAGATCTCGACAAGTGCCATATCTAGTTTCATTGCATCTAACACACATGATGTCAGTGCAGCCACATCATTATTTCTAATTTATGAGTATGGTTCATTAATCTTTGCCGCCCTGAGGATGTCACTTTGATATTTCACACACATTAGAAGTACGAGTGCATTATGATATGTTGTGCGCATTTGATAAGGTGTTAATTTATTCATTACGATCACATGGCAATTGGTACTTCACATCTTCCAAACATGTTGAGGGTGATCACATTTTCCCCTTCTCAGAGTCTGCATCGATTATTTATGTCTCTTCAAACTTCTATTTTCAGTGCCTTATTAAGAGTTTTTAGTGCCTTTACAAGCTAAAGTTTCAAGATGTCGATACCTTCTGACATATGTGTCAAGTGTGACTCTTTTCATCAGTTTCAAAAATTGATTATGCCAAGGAATTACTGAATATGGTTACAGCCGAGGATCGATGAGGAATCTCTTCCTTCTTATTTGGATGACTCTGCCATGGATACGATGTTCTTCATTCAGGTCACTTCAACTCGGAGGGCAATCCGACATGTTATTAGGGAAGAAATTTTTTCTCTTTCTCCAAGGCAAGTCTTATATCCATCAAATTTAGTGTCAGTTTTCCTTTCGAATGCAATGGATTTATTATAGTTGGCCTTGCTATTGGAAAACATTGCAATGAAAGTTGTTCATCCAAAATTTTGGAATGAAGGCAAGTTGAAATAGTCATTGCATTGATATGATTTGTGGGCTGGAAATGCTTTGGTTGGGGGCTTGTCAATTAGGTCTTAGCTCCTCCAAAAACATGAGGTTATGGCTATGTATGATGCACTCCAAAAGACTTTAAAAAATCAGAGTCCGCATTTCCTGAAATCCACTCTGCAAGTCATTGCGAGAGTGTTGGGGCATCAATTAGAGGAGGGTGTTAAAAGAAAGGGAACAACAATACTTGATCTCCTGGTGCTGCCGAAAAGAAGTGCATTAGTTATATGTGGGCAAAGAGTAATTCTAGGGTAGTTCTCAGCTTCCCAAGTGGGGAATGTGGGTGAAGTTGCGGTGTGCTCGATTGGTATGGAGTCCGATTTATTAGTTGTTCAAGGTCCTTCAGACAAAGGCAAAGGAATAGGGTGGGATGCGGCTCCAAGTGCGAATTGTGCAGATTCTAATGTGCATGGTGATGGCTCTACAACTGGTTGCAATTCCATCTCCCCGCCTTGCTCGGATATTGGTTGGGGCTCCACATTGCATGATGCTAAAGTCTCAATTCCTGGTGATGTTGAAATGTATGAAGATATGGAGGAATGAAAGTAGATGTATTTGATTTTTTGGCTTTTTGAAATTTTCCCAAAATTGTAATGTTTTGAAAATTTGGTGGATTCGAAAGGACTAGCAATTTTGAAGATTTGGTGCCTCTCGGATATATAACTGTCGAAAACTTGTATTATTGTACAATTTTAGATTATGTTCCAAATTCAGAGAGAGGCTTATATTCATAGTTTTATTAGGGATCCTGATCATCGATATATGTATGCTTGTAAATATTGATGCTTCAAAATATGTAAATAGTGCAATGATGCTGGGTTTTCTTGCTGGTTCTTTCCCAGTTGAGCAATTTTTTTTGAATCAATTTTTAATAAATATATTCAGTGGCTAGCCCACTTTTGTTTAAAAAAAAAAAAAACACCTACAACACTTGAGGATCATCTTGAGTATACTAAGGAAAGAGAAGCTCTATGCAAATTTAAAGAAGTGCAGATTCATGCAAAATAGTTTGACTTTTCTGGGCTTTGTCATTTTTGAAGATGGAGTTCAGATGGACCCAAAAAGGGTCAAGGCAATCCTAGAATGGCCTAATCCATCCAGCATAATAGGGTAAGGAGTTTTCATGGATTGCAACCTTCTATAGAAAGTTCATTTAGAATTTTAGCAGTATTGTAGTGCCCATAACAGATTGTACAAAAGGAAGGGAATTCACATGGACAACAGATACTGAATAGAGTTTCCAATTCTTGAAGAAAAAGGTAACTAAAGCTCCTATATTGGCACTTCCAAATTTTGATAAAGTATTTGAAGTAGAGTGTGATGCTTCCCATGTTGGGATAGGTGCTATTCTTAGCCAGACATGTAAATCAATAGCCTTTTTAAGTGAAAAGTTAAATGATGCGAGGAAGAACTATTCTACCTATGATTTAGAATTTTATTCTATTGTTCAAGCCTTAAGGCATTGGAGGCATTATCTGGTCCCACAAGAATTTGTATTGTTTATAGATCATTTGGCCCTGAAATATGTGAACACATGTAAAATAAGTTGAATAGTAGGCATGCTAAATAGGTGTCTTTCTTGCAAGGGTATAATTTTGTTTTGAAGCATAAGTCTAGAAAGAAGAATTAGGTTGTTGATGCCCTAAGTCAGCGTGTTACACTCATAACTACAATGGAAATAGAGGTCATTGGTTTTGATGCTATTAAAGTTTTGTATGAGGCTGATGATGATTTTTGGGAAGTTATAGAGAAGATTAAAGAACCAGGAACTAATCTTTTAGATCACATGAGAGGAGAATACTTTATGCAGGATGGTTACCTCTTTAGAGGAAAACAACTTTGTATACCAGCTGGTTCCATGAGGGAAAACATTATCTAAGAATTTCATAGTGGTGGCTTGGATGGTCACTTTGGGAAGGACAAGACAATAGCCTTGGTTGAAGACAAATACTACTGGCCAAAACTGAAAAGGGACATTACTAAATACGTGGCAAGGTACAGAATCTGTCAAGTGGCTAAGGGTCACTCCCAAAACATAGGATTGTATACACCTCTACCTATACCCATTGAGCCATGGATAGATGTGAGTATGGATTTTGTATTGGGGCTTCCCTGCACCCAGCGAGGTACATATTCTATCTTTTTAGTTGTTGATAGATTCTCTAAGATGGCTCATTTTATTGCTTGTAAAAAAACTAATGATGCCACAAGGATAGCGAACTTATTTTTCTCAGAAGTTGTTAGACTCCATGACATTCCAAAGACTATCACTTTTGATATGGATACTAAGTTTTTGAGTCATTTCTGGAGGACCTTATGAAAGAAGATGGGAACACAATTGCAGTTTAGCAGTGCCTATCATCCCCAAATTGATGGGCAAACTGAGGTAGTCAATTGGAGTTTGGGAAACCTGTTACAGTGTATTGTTGGTGAAAAGTCCAAGCAGTGGGACTTGGCATTGCCTCAAGCAGAGTTTTATTTTGTTAATAGATCAATTGGAAAATATCCTTTTCAGATTGTATATGGTAAGAATCCTCAGGGTGTTTTGGACCTTGTAGAATTCCATGTGCAAGATAGAATTAGTGATGATGGGGAAGCATTTGCTGAACACCTTCAACAACTTCAACAAGATGCGAGGAGTAAATTGCAGGATAGAAATGAGCGATATAAGGCTGCTACAGATGTCAGTAGAAGGAGACATATATTTAATCCAGGTGATTTGGTGATGGTGTACTTGAGGTGTGAGAGATTTCTCACTGGCACATATCATAAGCTGAAATATAAAAATATAGGTCCTTGCCAAATTTTGAAGATCAATGATAATGCTTATGAGGTTTATCTACCAGATGATCTGGATATTTTTCCTGTCTTTAATGTTTCTGATTTATATGCATTTCATGGAGAACTATCTGAGCCAGATAGTATAGATGAGGTGGATTGGCATCACCACCTTCCAAGTAAAAAGAAGGAAATGATTGCCCACATTCTAGACAAGTAGTCTACAGTCACCCAGAATGGTCATTACAATAGGTACTTGATTTAGTGGGAGGGATTACCAGCGACAGATAGCACCTAGATCTCAGAATGGGAAGTGATGAAGTTGGACCCCACAAAGTTGTAGCAATTCACAAACAACCACTTGTAGCAACTACGTTCCTTTAAAGAAAGGGAGAATGATGCAGGACCTCCCGTAGGTCATAAACTAATACAGAAACTTCCAGAGGTCATAACTTTTGACTCAGGTTTGGGTTTTTGCTGAAATATTTTGGGTGCATGCCTCAGGAGGTGGCATTTTTTTTTCTAATGATCTTAGATCAATTGGGGTCCATTTTAGCATATTGTTGGGAGCTAAAAGTTTCATCTAGGGCTCCTTAGTGTTTTTTCTCTAGTTTTTAGAAGGTTCTATTTTGTAATAAATCCAAATTTATGTTTCTAATCTTGGATATTATTTGGCAATTCATTCTAACTTAGTCGAGGGCATGTTTAGGGAAAAACTCAACTTTTTAGGTGTTGTTTCAAAAATTACCAAAAATGGCAAAAAAACAACCATGGGAAAAACTACCAAAAAGGGTAATTTTCATATTTCTTGATTTTCTAGTTTTTTGGTTACTTAAGAGTTTGCAGAGAGGCAGTTAGTGATGAATGGAAAAACATTGAAAGTTTCAAATCTGTGTTACTTATCTTTTGATTGAATTTATTGTTAACAGAGAGTGTTGTGCTACATCACCTCATTCTAGGTTTCCCTTAAATGTCAACCCCCATTGAGATTTTACCCTCCTCTATAATGTCTTCAAGGATACCTAAAATAAATTATTCATATCTCATGAGACTCTCCTTATATGTCACTAACTCCAAAGATTCTGAGTGAGAAGGTATATTTTTTACTATTGTTATCTCTTGTTGTATATTGGATATAGCCATTGGTTTCTCATTGTTAATAGAATCCATAGCCACTCTACCTTCCAATAAACCATAATGTATGATAGTAGGAATATTCACTTCATGGACCTTTGTCAATATTTCTTCAAGGTCCAAAGTAGGATGACTTTCTTCCTTATTTGACTCTTGACGCTGACTATTTTGATGATCATCTTCCTAATGAGTAGCATCCTTATGATCAAATTCCCTTTCCACCATCTCCTTTTGAGGAATTACCAAAGAATAATGATATGCAGATGAAGGGTGACCCCACAATAGTGGGTTACACTTTTTTAGACATGCTGATTTTTGCTGAAATAACATATTTTTAATAAAATATGATGATTTAAGCCTTGAGAGGTTCCATTTGAAGGAATTAATTATAAATGGTTAGCTCAAAGCCTCTTAGATTATAAAAATATTGATATAACATCTATACTCCTCATTCATACCTACAATGGAGTCTCCTTTGCACCTATTAAAATGCTGACAAAAAATCACTTCGACTTTATCTTTTTGTAGATAAAATGAATCCATTTGAAAAACCTATCTATGTAGTAAGGTACTACTAAGAAAAATATTTCCAATGATTATAATGTTAATAAATATTAATTTTATTATGAGTTTGTATTTTTAGTTTTACTAAACATAGATATTTCACTGTATGTCTACGTCTATGTTTGACGCTTATGGAAAAATAGTAAATGGGAGAAAAATAATTCCTAAAAATATCTATGCCCTAGTTATTAAAGTTATCTTTCTATCAAAAAAAATAAAAATGAAATTAAACAAATACACGACAAGTTATAAGCTATGTAGTCAAGGTATGTCTAAATTAGAGTTTAGTCAACTTCAAACATTAATAAAATATGCAATAATAATGATAATGTTGTCAAACCAATTGCATTCCCTTTGTATGGATGTTACAAAACTAAATTTGAAATAATCACATTGATATCTATTTTAGAAAAAAAGTTATGCTCTATGAAAGCAATGTAACTCTTTGAAAAAGACATTTTCAGCAACATACCAATTTTCATGGGAGAAAGAAAAAACTATTCATAAAAATAAAAAATTAAAAATTAAAAATATATTTAGAATCTAGACAGAAAATCCTAAAATACTCATATTTACTTCATCTTCTGATTTCAAATGATTTAACAATAATATGCATTTGAATCTGAAAGTTTTTTTTTCAAAATGTAGCGTTCAATGTCCGTTCAGGCAAAATAGTGTAACCCACTATTGTGGGTTCACCCTGAAACATGATTGACACACACCCTAGTCAGGTCTATAGATCTAGTTGAACATTACATCATTAAGTACCCTAGAACCCCCTATCTTATTGCAATCCTTAAAGGGTCATCAAAAAGAGTACCCTGTCTAAATTCCCCAAATATTGATTTGAAAAAATATCTGATTACCATTTTCTTGATGCATCCTTTAAAACACATATTCTTCAATCTTTCTTCAAGGACCAAAGTAGGATGACTTTCTTCCTTATTTGACTCTTGTCGCTGACTATTTTGATGATCATATTCCTAATGAGCAGCATCATTATGATCAATTTCCCTTGCCCCATCTCCTTTTGAGGAATTCCCAAAGAATAATGATATGCAGATGAAACATGATTAACACACGCCCTAGTCAGATCTGTAGATCTAGTTGAACAGTGCATCATTAAGTACCCTAGAGCCCCCTATCTTATTGCAATCCTTGAAGGGTCATCAAAAAGAGTACCATGTCTAAATTCCCCAAATATTGATTTGAAAAAATATTTGATTACCATTTTCTTGATGCATCCTTTAAAACACATATTCTAATTGAACATTTACAATCATTAAAGAAAACTAGATCAAGTATGAGGAAAACTCTTAGTCTATTGCCTACTAACTACATCAGATCAACATCCCTATGCTCCACATGTACAAACATGGGAGAGTGACTCAAAAAGGAAAGAGTTAGACCTCACATTTTGTAGGATCAAAATTTGGATACCATCTCTGAGTATAAATTCCCCTCCCATTCATGAACCAATCCTTTTTGAAATGGACAAACTCCCTACTATATTTCTCTTTGAAAATGACAATAAAAAACCACAACCCTTAATCAATAAAAAAAGCCCTACTCTAACTCCCTTCAAATTTGTAGAAACCTAATCAACCAAATCATCATTAGATGGGGAATAAATCCATACCTTGCCAATAAGGGCTCTATCTCATACATCTTGAATTGATGTCCCTATGAACTCCTCTATGAATATCACTACTTTATTCTTTAGATCTCCACCACTTCCAAGTATATTTACATCTACAAACATTGGATCTATATTCTTTAAGTTTATTGGGTTGAAGGTAGCTCAAGTATTGTATTGCTTTGCATTGAATCCTCTCCACATATGTAAAAAATGAGTTGTTTATTGACTTTTGTTCTCCACCAAGCCTTTCTAGAACTGAAATATGAGGCAGAGGTGTGTTTCACACTCATGTCTTAAGATAGGGGTGTCCATTATTTAAAATTTAAATAATGGGCACCCATTTCTTAAAAGAATAAATTGGTGTGTAAAAATGCATTTCTAGTCATATTTAAAAAAAAATAGAAATAGGCACCCATTTTGAAACATGGACCTATTTTTTGAATTTTGGTAATCATAATTTACTTATAAATATTTATTCAAATTTATAAACACTCATTCACATTTAAAAATATTTATTTAAACACTTATAAACATCTACAAATGTCTATAAAAAAATTATAAAAACTTATCCACAATTATAAACATTTATTCACACTTATAAATACTTATTCATAAAAACTTATAAACACTTATAAACATGTATTCACACATATTCACACTTACAAACATTTATTCACATGTATTCACATGTATTCACACTTATAAACTTTTACGAACATGTATGCACACGTATTCACATTTATAAACACTTTTCACACTTATAAACACTTATTCATAGTTATAAATACTTATAAACATTAATTCATACTTGTAAATGCTTATTCACCTTTATAAACACTTATTCACATTTATACATATTTATTCACACTTATTCACACTTATAAACATTTATAAGAACTTATAAACACTTATAAATATTTATAAATCCTTATAACAACTTATTCACACTTATAAACAGTTGTAAACATTTATTCAAATGTATTCACACTTATAAATATTTGAAAACATTTATTAGTTTTTATAAATATTTATTCACACTTATAAACATTTTTAAACACATATAAACATTTATTTACACTTAAAGAAACACTTATAAATATATATAAACACATATTCACATTTATAAGAATTTATTCACACTTACAAACACTTATAAACACTTACAAAAACTTATTCACACTTATTTATACTTACTCACACTTATAAACACTTATAAATATTTATAAATACTTATAACAACTTATTAACACTTATAAATATTTATTCACACTTATAAATATTTACTCAGTTGTATTCACACTTATAAATATTTATGAACACTGATTCATATTTATAAATATATATTCACACTTATAAACACTTATAAACATTTATTCACACGTATAAACATTTTTAAACACCTATAAACATTTATTTACACTTATAAATATTTATAAACAATTATTCACATTTCTAAGCATTTATTCACACTTACAAACACTTACAAACACTTATTCACACTTATTTACACTTATTCACACGTATAAACACATCAAAAAAATTATTAACACATATAAATATTTATTCACACTTATAAATATTTATTGACATTTATAGACATTTATTCACACTTTTATTCACAATTATAAATAATTATTCACATTTATAAACACTTACAAACATTTATTCACACTTATAAATAGTTATAAACATGCATTCATGGTTATAAATACTTATAAACATTTATAAATATTTATAAATACTTATAAATAATTATTCAAACTTATAAACACTTAAGAAACATTTATTAACACTTATAAATGCTTCTAAATATGTATTCACACAAGTGTAAATATTTATTAATATTTATAAACACTTATTCACTTTTATAAATATTTATTCACAATTATAAACACTTATAAATATTTATAAACACTTATAAACACTTATAAATACGTATTCACACTTATAAACACTTATTCATATTTATAAATACTTATTAAAAGTTATAAATAATTATAAATACTTATAAACACTTATTCACACTTATAAATATCTATAAATATTTATTCACACTTATAAATACTTACAAATATTTATAAACACTTACAAACACTTATTCACACTTATAAATACTTATAAATATGTATTCTCACTTGTAAACACTTAAAAACTTTCATTCACACTTATAAACACGTATAAACATTTATTCACACTTATAAACATTTATTCACACTTATTCACACTTATTCACACTTATACATTCTTATTCACATATATTTACATTTATAAACTCTTATAAACATTTATTCACATGTATAAACACTTATAAATATTAATTCATATTTATAAATACTTATAAATATTTACTCACAATTATAAATATTTATAGATATTTATTCACACTTATAAAGAGTTATAAATATTCATAAATACTTATTAACTCTTATAAAAACTTATAAATATTTATTCAAATTTATAAACACTTATAAATACTTATAAAAAGTTATTTATACTTATATATACTTATTCACACTTATAAATAGTTATTCACTCTTATAAAGACTCATAAATATTTATTTACACGTGAAAACACTTATAAATATTAATAAACATTTATTATTACTTATAAACACTTATAAACATTTAAAAATATTTATAAACAATTATTAATATTATAAATACTTATAAATATTTACCTACACTTATAAACATGTATAAACACTTATTCACATTTATAAATATTTATAAACACTTATAAACATTTATAAATACTAATAAATATTTATTTACTTTTATAAACATTTATAAACACTTATAAAACTTATTAGCACTTAAAACACTTGTAACCGTTATAAATATTTATAAACACTTATTCAGACTTCTAAATATTTATTCACACTTATAAATATTAACAAACATTTATGCACACTTATAAACAATTATTCACACTTATAAATATTTACTAGCTTAGATATCTTTATACATCTATCTAAAACACGCCGAGAGATATCAATCTCGAGGCGCCTATCTATTCTCAAGTAGCATCCGCAGTGCAACATGTAAAACTGAAATCTATTAAATTTTTAATCTGAAATATTCTTTTTAAAGCATGACACTTATAATATCCATTATGTTTTATAGATATTGAAATATAGTATATACAATGAATAGAATTAATCTCTTTCTAGAGATTTGAGTGGTTCCTCCTTTGCTTTCCTTTTCAGAACTTGCTTCCCTATCTTCATCTTTTCATAACGATCATAAGAAAATGGTGGTGAAATTCGAAGTCCATCCAAAGACTTAACTCGTGATATAGCAACAAATGTTAGTCATGTCCTTTCTCTTGGTCCAATGTCAATTGTTGCCTTGGAAAGTGTTAATCCCTGTGATTTATGGATAGTTAATGCCCAAGCCAAACATAAGGGCAATTAACGTGTGCGACCTCTTTGTATTGGAGAAATGGAAATTAATTTTGGAGCTCCGTCTTCAAATGGCATTCTAGAGTAATTGTCAAATTCAACCATAACATATGTTTTGTGGCTCTGGTGGGGCATTTCAAGATTTGTATATGATATCTCGAATGTATCCTAGAGCTCCATTGACAAGTCCTGCTTCAATCCATAAATTAGATGTTAACATGACCCAACCGCAATAGGGTCTTCCTCATCCTTCATAGCCTCAATGCAAGTGGATACCCTCACATTCACTGCTAACCTTTAAAAGAAATAACATGACAATTAATGGAGAAAAGCGTTGAAAATAAATTTACAGAGCCATCTACAACACGACAAATTCTGATGCTTTGAAAATAGTAAAATTTCATATCATCTGTTGCAGATCTCTCCTAAAACTCTTCGTCTCTGTTAAAAAATGAAAAGAAAAATTACAGATTTATCTATGAAGCATTGGAGTTGAATGGAGTCTTCGGAGAATAAGTAGATGAATGAGATACGAAATAGCGCGTCACGGATTATATCAGCCATTAATCTCGCCGCGATCATCATATATTCTTCCATCCACTGCGCTACTCTTACAAATAAAATCATCACAAAACCCTAACAGAAACCTTAAACTTCAAACCCTAATAGAAACCCAAACTTAAACCCTAACACATGTCTCGATTTTTAAACCCTAACAAAAGCCTGAAATTCCAAACCTTAACAGAGGCTCGAAAATTTGATTCTTTATAGCTAAACGAAAACATAGTGAAAAAAAAAATCAGCTGCCAAAGCTCTCCATGGAGGAGGAACTCCAATCCGAGGGAATAAAGCGTTGTCTCTGCCTTCACTTTTGTCTCTAATGGCAGAATTCGGACTCCTGATGAAGAAGATTGCAGCTGATTAGCATAATATTCATCCCTTCATAAATATTTTGAGCGCAGAGAAATGATTTTTGTAAACGCGCGCAAATTATAGACGAACTTTAAAACAAGTTATCGGCTAAAAATGCATGTTTTTTTTGTCTTAATTTTGAATTTAAGATGATTAAAATATTTTTAATTTTTAATTGAAAATAATTAAAATAATAGTTTAAGTATTTAAGACAAAATATTAATTTCATCTTAAAAAAATGTCTCAAATTCCTCTCTTATGTAGTAGTGTAGTATGGCGAGATCAATGCTTCTGAAAATTATGGTAGTACTACTTCTGCTCATAAATATGCTTTCCCTCCCTGTCTCTGCTCGTCCAATCCTCAAAAAGAAAGTGAATACAAATACAGTTATTGATAATGGTGTAAATTTAAAAGTAAATTGAAAATTGGTAATCTATAATAAAAATGAATTGAATAATAAAAAAATTACAATCCAGAGAAAGATTAAAATCTAATGAATGAAGATTTTTAATTATTAAATTATTAAACTTCTCATTCATATTTCATCATAATTTACAAATTGAAAAAATTATTAAAATCTCCATTCATCTGTTGTAAATGAATATGATTTATCATGGCCTGAAACAGTTGATGCAATTTAAATTTCAATGATAAAAGTTGCAGAAAAGATCTGGTAAAAACTAAAAATATCAATTTTCTGCAATCTAGAGTATTTATCAATGTGTTTCTGCAATCTGAATTTCATTATATATTATTTTCCGCATTAACTTTAAATCAAGCTCTTTACATTAGAATAGTAAAACAAGGTTTCTTTTCACTTCTTAAATATTGATATCTACGGGATGCAATGATTCATTACAATATTAGTGGGCTTTAAATTTTTAAAAATTGATTCATTTCATACAATATTAGTCGGCTTTAAATTTTAAAAACTTAACATTAACACGGTCACACCACTTCATTTCTTCCTATTCTGCCACTGTAGGTTACGCCTCTCGGCGTAACAAATATTTATTCACACTTATAAATATTTATAAATATTAATAAACACATATAAACACTTATTCACACTTATAAATAATTATTTACACTTATCAAAAAATTATAAACACTTATTAACACTTATAAACAATTATTCACATTTATAATCTCTTATAAATATTTATAAACATTTATTCACATTTACAAACACTTATAAACACTTGTAAAAATTTATTTACACTTATAAACACTTGTAAACATTTATAAACACTTATAAACACTTATACACACTTATAAACACTTATTAACAATTATAAATTTTTATAAATATTTACTCACACTTATAAACACTTATAAATATTTATAAACACTTATAAATATTTTTTTCATATATAAACACTTAAAACAAATATTTAAAAACACGTATCTATAGTTATAAGTTACACTTATTCAGACTTATATAATACTTATAAATAAGTATTCACATTTATAAATACTTATTCATAGTTATAAACACCTATAAATATTTATTCAAACTTATAAACATGTATATACGTTTATAAACACTTATAAATACTTATAAACACTTATTCACACTTATAAATAATTTTTCACACTTATAAATACTTATTAATATTTATTCACATTTATAAATACTTATTCACACTTATTCACACATATTAGCACTTATTAAAACTTATTCACACTCATAACCTCATATAAACTCTTATAAACAATTACAAATATTTATTCACATTTATAAATACTTATAAACACTTATAAATATTTATTCACACTTATAAATACTTATTCACATAAATATAAATACATATAAACACTTATTTACACTTATAAACAATTATAAACATAAAATTTATAAATACTTAAATTCAAACTTATAAATATTTATAAACACTTATTCACATTTATAAACACTTATAAAAATTTATTCATACTTATAAATATTTATCACACTTATAAATATTACAAACACTTATAAATAAGTTTATAAATATTTATAAACACTTATTCGCACTTGTAAATACTTATTCACACTTATAAACACTTATTAGAATTTATAAATACTTATCAACATATATTCACACTTATTCAAATTTATAAATATTTATTTAGAAATATAAACATTTATTCACATTTATAAACACTTATAAATACTAATTCACACTTATAAATATTTATAAATATGTATTCACATTTTAAAATAGTTATAAACACTTATTCACATTTATAAATACTTATTCACACTTATAAATAGTTATTTACACTTATAATCACTTATTCACATTTATAAACATTTATAAATAGTTATTCACACTTATAAATACTATAACACTTACAAACACTAACAAACCCTTATAAACATTTATTCACACATATAAATACTTATAAACACATATTCACACTTATAAATACTTATAAAATCTATAAATACTTATTCACACTTATAAATATTTACTGAGACTTATAAATATTTATAAAAACTTATTCACTTATTCACAATTATAAACACGTATTCATACTTATCATTTATTCACACTTATAAACACTTATAAAAACTTATAAACATTTATTAACAATTATAAACACTTGTAAATATTTATTTATGCTTATAAACACTTATTAACACTTATAAGCATTTATAAACACGTATTCACCCTTATAAACACTTATAAAAACTTATTCACACTTATTCACAATTATAAACACTTATTCATACTTATTATTTATTCACACTTATAAAAACTTATAAAAACTTATAAAAACTTATAAACATTTATAAACATTTATTAACAATTATAAACACTTGTAAATATTTATTCATGCTTATAAACACTTATTAACACCTATAAACATTTATTTAAACACTTATTCACCCTTATAAACAATTATAAATACTTATAAACAATTATAAATACTTATTCACACTTATAAACACTTATGAACGTTTATTCAAACTTATAAATATTTTATTTACACTTATTTAAAAAAATTATAAACACTTATTGCCACTTATTTAAACAATTATTCACACTTATAATCACTTATAAATATTTATAAACATTTATTCACATTTACAAACACTTATTCACACTTATAAACACTTATTCACACTTATAAACACTTAGAAACATTTATTCATACTTATACATATTTATAAGTATTTATTCACACTTATTAACACTTATAAAGATTTATTTACACTTATAAAAACATGTATAAACACTTATTAACAATTATAAATATTTTTTAACACTTATAAACACTTATAACACTTATAAACACTAACAAACTCTTATAAACATTTATTCACACTTATAAACACATATAAATACTTATAAACACATTCACACTTATAAATACTTATAAAATTTATAAACACTTATTCACAGTTATTCATACTAATAAATATTTATTCACACTTATAAATACTTATAAACACTTATAAATATGTATTCATGCTTATAAACACTTATTGACACTTATATACATTTATAAACACATACAAACATTTATAAACACTTATTCACCCTTATAAACACTTATAAACATTTATTCACAATTATAAATATTTATTCACACTTATAAACATTTTATTAACTCTTATAAACATGTATTCACACTTATAAACATTTATTCACACTTATAAATATTTATACACACTTATAAATATTTATTCACACTTATAAACATGTATTCACACTTATAAACACTTATAAACACTTATGAATACTTATAAATATTTATTCACACTTAAAAACACTTATTCACACTTATAAAAAAAATATAAACACTTATAAATATTTATTCCCTATTTATTCCCGATTATAAACACTTATTCACACTTATAAACACTTATAAATAGTTATTCACATATATAAACACTTATAAACACTAACAAACCCTTATAGATATTTATTTGCACTTATAAACACATTCACACTTATAAAATTTATAAACACTTATTCACACTTATAAATACTTATTGACACTTATAAATATTTATAAACACTTATTCACACTTATAAAGACTTATTCACACTTATAAAGACTTATTCATACTTATAAACATTTATTCACACTTATAAATACTTATAAATACTTGTATATATTTATTCATGCCTATAAACACTTATTGACACTCATAAACATTTATAAATACCTATAATAAACACTTATAAAATGCTTATAAATATATATTCACACTTATAAACATTTACTTACACTTATAAACACCTATTCACACTTATAAACACTTATGCACACTTATAAACATTTATAAACACTTATAAACATTTATTCACATTTATAAACATTTATTCACACTTATAAATACTTATTAATACTTATAAATATTTATTCATGCTTAAAAATAGTTATTCACACTTATAAAAAATTCTAAACACTTTAAATATTTATTCTTGAGGGCATAAAGGCCATGAGTGGAAAGTTACTTTGAAAGAATACCACTATTTAGTGGAAAAATGGAAGCACACTTAGTCATGGAGTGGACAGAAGGGATGAAGAATCACTTTGATTGTGAAAATGTTAAATAATCCCAAAAAGTTAAAGTAGCCAAGTCAAGGGTGAGGGGAGATTCTCTAACTTAGTGGAAGTTTATACAAAATGAGAGAAAGAAATAAGGTAAGGCTCTTATTTCCTCTTGGAAGGAATGGTTACTAAAATAAGAGAGAGCTACCTTCCAAATGACTATGACATATAGTTACACAAGAAGAGACAAAACCTAAGGCAAAAGGACCTAGAAATGAGTGCATGTAAAGAGGAATTTCATAAGCTATGTCTTAGGTCTCATGTTATGAAATAAGAAAGCCTAAAAGTGCCTTGGTATCTAAATGGATTAAGGTGGAATATACAAGCGGAAATAAGCCTCTTGAGCCCAAAGATAGTTCATCAGTGTTATTAATTATCTCTCAAAGTGGAAGGAAGCTTAAGAAGAGGCATGATACAAGTAGCTAAGGTAGAGGCAAAGGAAGATAAGGAAGAGGTCATAGAGGAGGGTTTGGAGGAAGAACTTCATAACAAAGAACCCAAGGTGAGGCTAAACTCACAGAACAATAAGGGGAAGAAAATAGTAAAAGAGGTGGACATAATAAGAGTAGAAGCTCAAGAAAAAACTTTAGAGGAAGATCTAGCGGGCAAGGAAAGGGATCTTATTTCTCCATAATGAAGTTTTATAAATGTCATCAATTTGGACAGCCTACGTATAGATGTCCTGAAAAGAGTTCTTCAACTCAAGGTAAAGAAAGAAGAGTAAGTTGTGTTCAAGAAGAGACCTCAAGTAGAAAGACTATTGAAGTGGAATTAGATTCAGAGGTAGGAGACAGTCTCATGATTAGGAAGACTCTCATCAAAGAACCAATTAGAGAAGAACCAAGCCAAATGAGTTCCCTATTTAGATTCAAGTGCAAAATCTTAGGTAAGGTTTATAAAATTATCATTGATTCAGGATCCAATGATAACATTTTTTCTAATGAGGTAGTTAGCAAGTTAAATTTGCAAAGAATCCCACATACTAACCCCTATAGAGTCACTTGGTTGAACAAAGGACATCATGTGTTAGTCAATGAGCATGATTGGGTAGACTTCACAATAGGGAGATAAAAGGATAGGGTGTTATGTGATGTCTTACCCATGGATGCTTGTCATCTTTTATTGGGAAGACCATGATAGTTTGACTATAAGGCCTTTCAAGATGGAACCAAAAAATCATAATCTTTTAAGAAGGATGGTGTTACATACAAAATTCAATCAATATTAGAAGGGAAAGAGGGATCAGTAGGCCCTAATGTACTCTTGGTAGGAGAAAAGGAGTTCTTGACTACACTAGAAGAAGGTGAAGGAGTGGGATTGGCTTTAGCGTTGAAACCTAAAGGTGAGAAAGTGGACAAGAAGCTAGAACTACCCATAGAGGTGAAAGAGTTATTAGGTCAATATAAGGAGATAGTTAGTGATGGACAACCTACTACCTTACCACCTAAGAGAGACATTGGCTATTATATACACTTCAATCTAGGAGCCTCACTATCCAAAAAAGTTGCCTATACAATGACCCCTCAACAAAATGAAGAAATTGCAAAACAAATACAAGAACATCTTGACCAAGGCCTAATAAGGTATAGCATAAGTCCTTGTGCAGTCCCCACTATTTTAGCCACAAAGAAAGGAGGTACTTAGAGATTGTGTACTGATTTTAGAGCCATTAACAGAATCACAATAAGGTATAGGTTCCCAAACCCAAGAATAGAAGACTTGATGGATTGTCTAGGGGAAGCCAAGTATTTTTCAAAAATTGACTTCAAGATTGGTTACCACCAAATTAGAATTAAGGAGGGAGATGAATGGAAAATAACTTTTAAAACCATAGAAGGCCTATATGAATGGTTGGAGATGCCTTTTGGGTTATCTAATGCCCCTAGTACCTTTATGAGGTTAATGAATGATTTTTTAAAGGACTTCACATAGGTAAATGTGTTGTGGCATATCTTGATGGCATTTTAATTTTTAGTAAGACTAAGGTAGATCATCTGATGCATTTAAAAATTGTGTTACATCGGTTACATGTGGAAAAGCTAACCATAAATTTGAACAAGTGTGAGTTCATGAAATAGGAATTTTTGTACCTTGGATTTGTTATATCAAAAGGGAACTTGAAATTGGACTCTAACAAGGTGGATGCAGTAGTAAATTGGCCTACACCTGAGACTTCTATAGAGGTAAGGAGCTTCCATAGTTTGGCATAATTTTATAGGAAGTTCATTAGGCAGTTTAGTGAGATATGTGCACCAGTCCTATAAACCATAAAAGGTTGAATGATAAAGAAAATATGGGTTATGAAACCTTGAAGGAGAAGATAGCCACACAAACTATCTTGGTACTACCTAGTTTTGAAAAACTATTCACTGTTGAATGCAATGCCAACACAATTGTTATAGGAGCAGTCCTAAGTTAGGAAGAAAGACCAGTGGGTATCCATAGTGAAAAGCTAAGTGATGCTAAAAAGAAGTACTCCTCTTATGACTTATACTTGTATTCATTAGTCCAAGCTATGAGAAAATGGAGGCACTACCACCTCCCTCAATAATTTTTGGTATATACAAACAATCAAGCTTTGAGCTTCCTAAATTCTCAAGATAAACTTAGCCACAAACATATGAAGTGGATAGAATATATGCAATCTTATACCTTTACAATAAATCATAAGAAGAGACAAAAAAAAAAAATGTAGACACATTGATTAGAAGGCTTTTGACAGTCCAAGAGGTAGATTTAAGAAGTATTGGTATAGATAGTTTCAAATATCTATATCTTGATGATGCAGACTTCTCAGTTGCATTTAAGCTATGTAAGGAGTTTCAAAACCATCTTCATAGTGAGTTCTTTGATTACACTCTTCAAGAGGGTTTATTGTTTAAGGTATGACAACTTTGTGTACCTAGAGGTTCAATGAGAGAGAACCTAATCCAAGAGAAACACAGTGGGAGTCTTAGTGGTCATTTTGGAATAAATAAGGCTCTAGAATTAGTTCAGAGGTACTACTATTGGCCCAAGATGAATAAAGACATTAGATGTAGACACTTGCATTATTTTTTAGAAAGCTAAGGGAACCTCATCAAATAAAGGGTTGTGTCAACCTCTTCCAATTCCTAATAGAACTTGGGAGTGCCTCAGTATAGATTTTGTTGTAGGTTTACCAAAGACAAGATAGGGGTATGATTAAATCTATGTCATTATTGATAGGTTTAGCAAAATAGAACAATTTGTACCTTGCAAAACCACTCATGATGTGTGCTATATTTCTAATTTGTTTTTCAGGGAAGTCATAAGGATCCATGGGTTGCCGATGAGTATTCTATTAGATTAGGACTCTAAGTTTATGAGTCATTTTTAGAAGACTTTGTGGAAAAATATTGGGACTAACCTCTCTTTTGTCTACTTACCATCCCCAAATAGAGGGATAGACCAAGGTTATCAATAGGATTTTGGGAAATCTCCTAAGGTGTCTTACCAAAGAATATAGCCAAACATGGGACCAAGTCATTCCTCAAGATTAATTTTCTTATAATGACACTATAAATAAGACCACAGGTAAAAGTCCCTTTGAAGTGGTTTATGAGATTCATCCAAGAGATATTTGTGAGCTTAGGGACTTGGGTGAAATGACAACAAGAAGTGGATATCTAGAGGACGTTTCTTAGTCCATGAAGGAATTTCATGATTTAGTCAAGCAGACACTAGTGGAAAATACAACTAAGATCAAACAAAAGGTTGATGAGAGGAAGAAAGACCTCTAATTCCAAGTAGGGGATCTAGTTCTAGTTCATTTGAACAAGGAAAGGTTACACAAGGGAGTTCCTAATAAACTCCAAATGAGGAGACTAGGACCTTATACAATTCTAGCTAAGTATTGAAGAAATGCTTATAAAGTTGATTTTCCTACAAATATAGCTTTTTTGTCTAGTGTTCAGCATAGCCAACTTGATACCTTACAAAGGCCCAATCCCTAAGCATATTCAAGGAGTATCTAATGTTGTAGAAGATGCAAAGATACTAATCTCCAGGGTAGCTAAGAGGACTAGGCATGAGGTGTATATGGAGTACCTCATCAAGTGGCAATGCATGGAAGAATTAGAGGCTACATGGGTACCTAGAAAATATTTCTATAGGATGGGAATTGATCAAACATTAGTCTCTTTAGTTGAGACTTAACTTCATTTGTTTAGGGGAGAATGGTGCAGGAGCACCTAAGGTATCAGTCAACTGCCTTAAATAATTTTGGCTTGTATTAACTCTAGCCAAGTCATTGAGTTATAAGGACTCCTAGAGGGTCTTGGTCATTTTTTTGATTTGGTAGGTTAGTTGTGTTTTAGGTTTGGAAGGTTGAGTCTTAATTGGTCTTAGCTTACACTTAGTTGTTTATGGAATCTAGATAGATGAAGAAGAGTCTAAGGTGCTAAAACCCACCAAAATATTTGGATTATGAGAAATTAATCCTAATATGGCCTTAGAAGTGTTTTTATATCATTTTAGATAGATTGGAACACTAGGGATAACAAGAATATAAAAAATTGCAAACTTGTCAAAAAGTTATGAAGATGGCGAGCGCGGGCGGGAGCAGAGTGGGGGTCTCCTTTGGTTTTGATGAGGAGGAGGGCACCTCCAAAGATGACGATGGTGACCCACTTGGGGTTTTGCAAATGCATTTGGTGGGGGACTACTGTTTTAGCCTCTGGCGCCCTTACCTTTCTCTTGTCACTTGCTACTTGTTTGCAGAGGTTGTGGGTTCTGTTGGCCCCTTTGGGGCGGTCGAGGTTTGTTTTTCCTGCAAAATGTCTTTTGTAGGTCATGCAGCCACTGGTTCAGTAGTAGGGGTGTTTGTTCCCCCTCTTCTTTTGTGGCACACCCTTCCTTGTTGGTGGT
Organism: Chamaecyparis obtusa; assembly: GCA_027943335.1. Lineage (NCBI taxonomy): Eukaryota > Viridiplantae > Streptophyta > Pinopsida > Cupressales > Cupressaceae > Chamaecyparis > Chamaecyparis obtusa. The sequence goes on from BSBK01006039.1 coordinate 405,975, forward strand.
GTTTTCCTTAGCTGTTTCACTATTTTGGGGAGAGATGGTGGTTTAAACGTGAGTTCTTCCAAACTCTCTCAGTTTCTTTTTCGGGGTTTTATTAAGAAGCCTTCCAGCAAGAGCTTTACTGTGTTGGAATGGTGGGATGGCTCCCCCTTTGTCTTGTCTCTGCTATGCATTACCCCTATGGAGGTGGGGTTTAACCCTATTGAGGTGGGTATTTTCTGTATGGCTGTCTGGTGGTGGATTCTGACTCTACCCCAATTTTTTTCTCCCTTGCTTCCTGTTGAGGTGAAAGATCCTACTGAGGTGGAGGTTCAAACTATTAAGGAGGTTTGTATCTATTGGTAGGAGGTTACTGGTGGTGATGTGTGGGATCTTCCATCCTACAGCCATTCGATGGCTTGTTGGAGATGGTAGGGGGCTGGTTTCTCTCCTCTTCAGAATGCTTCTACTTTGGTGAGATCCCAGTTCAGCAATGGTGGTGATCCTTTGTTTGGTTTCATCTCTTTTTTTGATGTTGTGGAAGAGGAATCCCTTAGTCTTCCTTTCTCTCTTTCTGTCCTAGTTTGTTTGCTGTAGCTTGCTAGCTAGTGTTTGCAAGTGGATGCTGAAAATTTTCAAGGGCCCATCTTGGGTGTTGGTTGTTTTTGGTTAGGGTTTAAAGTAGGTTTTAGGGCTTTGTTGCTCTTTGATGTTGGTCTTGTTGGTTATGGGTTCTATGTCAAAACCCTGGACTCCTGTATGGGGAGTTTTGTCAACTTAATGTTGTGAGGCTTAGGCCTGTTTGATGATAGCTAAGGTTTTAGTGTTTTATCATTGTTTTTTGGCTGGTCATTTCTTTTATCAGGCTACTAGTTTATCTTGTATAATCTTTAGTAGTAGAACTTCTTGTTTGAGTTTTCAGATTCCCACCAAAATCTGATTGTAAAGGGTTTTGGGGCCCCTTCAAAACCTACTTTTCCCCTAATCAAAAACTTTTGCAACTTTTCAAAAAAAACTTTTGCAATTTGCAAAGTTGCATGTCATATCTTGTCCTAAGAGATAAAATGAAGGAAATAGGTTGTCTCGAGAAATGAACTATAATAGCATAGAGTTTGGACTATATAAACACCCTCAGTATCAAATTCCAAGGTTAGATGGAGTTAAGCCTTTTTCTGAATACAAGCATCAGTGTAATTTTAGTTATAGTTGGTATTTCATTAAGCAACTTGACTCAAATACATTATCCCTCCATTATTTTTTATTAGATTATGTTAATATAGTGTTTCTCCTTTTTTCTTGTTGATTTTGGTATTCTTGTGTGAAGTTTTTGGTAGGGTTTGTAAGTCTTTTTTGTTTTTCCAAATCTCTAGCCTATACAGAGTAGAGGTTAGAAAAATGGTTCATTATTGAGATCCCACCATGAAATCATCATAGACCTTTTATATATGAGAGTAGAACATATGTAAAATTTATTCTATCAATAAGGAGGCAAAAAGATATTAGAATAACTGAGAGGGGAGTGAATCAATTATCCTAAGTCCCAAATACAAAATGTAAAGCTTAAAAACAAATTCAGCTAATTCTGCAACTCGGTAAACAATAATGCTTAAACTATTTGTGCTTTTACCGATTACTAGTTAATTGCTCATAATGATTACCAACCAAATCAGATATGTAATATAAGTATGGCAATCAAACAATCACCACAATAAACACATAACACAAAAGATTTAATGTGGAAACCTTGTAAAGGGAAAAACCACCTGGGACTGGTAATCCAAAAATTGTTCAATCTTCTAAAGTGAGCTCAGTGAAGAGCCAACCCTATTAAAGGTTACAAAACACACTGTAAGGTGTGACCTTGTTAGAGGATTTAACACTAATAGTTATCATCCAACCAACATTCACTATGGGGTTGATAGGATAACAAATATACATTCTATGAATGACATTACAAGACTTTCAAGTCTACTCGGTTAAGATATTTATTTGTTTACAATGGTTAAACTATAACAATAGGTGATTTGATTACAATACAACTTCTATTGTAGATGTTTAGATCTATATTATGCTCATTCAAATCCTCTGATCAATATATCAATTTTTCTTCAACAGTATTCAGTGACTTACTGTCTCTCGATTATAGCTTTATGATGCTCGATAATCTCTACAATTCAGTTCTCCTTTAACCAGTTTGATCATGCGAGCATGAACCAATGTTCACATGATATCTCTATAGTCTACTTCTTCTGGCATAAGTTTCGCTATGAAACCATAGTCTCTTAAATAGACAAGTAAACCATTTTCTTCTTATCCATCAAATTTTTCCACTTAATCTCCTTCATTGATTTTGCCACTTAAACCTTCCTCGATAGTTGTGTCAGTAAAAAATTTTGATTCCATCTATTACATCTTCTTAAAATTTTGTTATCCATTGATCTTGTAACAAACTTTATCTTCCATCCTGATTACGAGGTACTTTCCAGCTCATCAACTTATATCGGCTAAACTGATCATTTAGTTCTTTTGTCCATACTTTGTTAACAAAGAAATGCATCGGTGAACACAAGCTCAGTTGATACTGTCACTCAGTATACAATGCATTTCTTGGTGTATACTAGAATTCTTCATTAATTGACCACACTGCTTTGTAACAGTTTTCTTCTATATTCATATCAGATTAATGCAACATAATTAAGTCAACAATATGAAGTCATAGAGTCATCAATAAGTTACCAAGAGTATTCCTTGTCCTCATCTATCATATCCATCTTCCTCAATGTAGATATCTCAGTTCTTCATCTTTCTCTTCTCTTTTCTATAGATGTTTAGATATTTGCAACTACCATGATAAGTACTGTGAAAACTTGTTGACATCAATGACAACATAAAACTGATTCAATTATCTTACATCACAATTCAATGATCGGTGATCTCTAATCACTGAAGTTCTTCAATCAGGTTCTCAATCAATTGTAGTTCATCAAAAGATGTTTTTTGCTAATTTTAAGACCTTTCCCTAGGTGAGACCTATCAATGCCCAACTAGGAGGAAGGTAAGTGTTTGAGAAAGATACTTGTAGGGGTGAATTGAATATCTTAGGGTTATACTAATGATTGATGGTTCAAGAGTTTATTTGGCATGACCTTATGGTTAAATTTGAAAGAAAGCCTAAAATATAGGAATAGGATACCTAATTATGGGCTCAAGGGCTACAAGACCAAATTGCTAGTTTGATGAAGATTAAGGAAATCAGTAAGAAGGAAGGATCTTGATATGGGTAGAAAGTATCAAGAAAACCTTGATTACATGATTTTGAAGACCTCCACATCCCTACAAAGTTTCTTGAATGTCTTGGATGTGTATTAAAGTTGAAAAAATGAGGAGACTAAGGAGAATAAGGGTATTGTGAACTTGATAGAATACCTAGAAGGAGGAGGAGTGTTGGAACCTTAGAGGTGACTCTTAAAAGTACTAGGAAGAGTCATATAAGAACCTAGGAAGAAGAGGAAACTAGGTTGGAGAAGATGTAAACTAGGTGCACCCTATCAAGATGAAAGGGTTTCTTATTCCAAATTTTGTGAAATTTTGCATTCCTAGTTTTGGTGTATGAACACAAGAGGAAAAATAACTCTATAATTTTAAATTATAAAACAACACTCAAGCAGTCACACAATTTGTTTCTTTTTACACAAGCCCACTCTTTCATTTCAATCTTATGGGACTACAATATTTATAAGTAAATATGAAAGCTCTTGTTTCAAAAAATCTGGAATAGTTACTAACATTAACAATTTTTGATGATCTTAAATCTTACCCAACTCTAAATTATATTAAAACTACTTGGTAGGATTATCTTCTAGAAGAATAATCCTTGATTGTGATTTGTTCCTTCTACATTAGATTCCTAAGGTACAAAAAACTTATTCATGGGCTCATGTGCATGAGATCCTCAATACTAACTCCATACTTGAATAGATCTAAAACTACCATCATGAGATACTCCTATTATTCTTTACCTCTAGGTTTCTGATATAGAAACCTTGAAGTCATCATGAAAACTAGAGGTAAAGTCATCATGAGCTCATCCTTTGGCATGTTTTCATACTGTACACCTCTCCACAAACTTCTTGACATCATTTCCCATGCTTGGCCGATAATAATGTGAACTTAATCAAGCCAATATCTTGTTTTATCCAAAATGCCCTGCTAAACTGCGACTATGTTTTTCCTTCAACATGTTCTCTCTTATGGAACTTCTTGGAAAGAAAAGTTGTCTCCCTATGAATAATAGGCCTTCTTATATCATGTACTCTATCCAAGGGCTTCTATCAATACTATGAGGATTTAAACAAGCTTCATATGCATCTTTGAAGTCCCTATCTTCTTTTTACATCTCCTTCAAGTCATCAAATCCCAATATGCTCACTTGAGATTCCTACAAGATTAAAATCATTCTACTCAAAGAATCTACCACTTTTTTCAATTGACCACTCTTGTGCTTGATGACAAAAGTAAAACTTTGCAAAAATTCTACCCATTTGACATGTCTCTAGCTTAATTTATGTTGACTGCTGATAAATTACAAAGCATAGTTATTAGTAAACAAAACAAATTCCTTAAGCATGAGACAATGCCTCCATTTCTTTAATTTTTCTATGATGGAATAGAATGCGTATAAAATTGAATTTAGTTTCTAAGATACTAGGCCTTTTTTGAAAAATAATTATTCTATATGTTAAAAATTTCAAAATTCAATGTAGTAGTACGAAAGTTTCTAGAAAAAACAAGAAGTAGGTGTATGTTTAACCACCTTAAACAAAATCAAATGATAATTTTTTTACAAGATTCTAGATATAAGTAGCAGACTCATTTATGGATGTGACACATATTTTTTTGTAATTTATTTCCAAGTAAATAATTAATTATAATTTTTCTTCTACAACTTTTCCAGAATACAAAAACTCTCGTGTTTGACCACGTTAACTTAGTCTAAACTTTATCAAATTGATTTTTTTTCTTTTAGTAGTAAAATCATAGCATGTGATACATATTTTGGATTTCAAAAATGTTATACAGTTTGAAAGTTATATATATTTTTCAATAAGTCTATCAATCGGGACTAGAAAGATAACAAGTAGGTGTATGTCTGATCACATTAAACAAAATCAAATGATAATATTTTTTTATAAGATTCTAGATAAAAGTAGTAGACTCATGTCTAGATGTGATGTATATTTTTTTGTATTTTTTTCCCAAGTAAATAATTAATTATGATTTTTTTGCTACAAATTTTCTTGAATATAAAAACTCTTGTGTCTGACCACCTTAACTTAGGCTAAACTTCATCAAATTGAAAGAATTATTTATTGTTATTGTATTAGGTGAAGCATAGAATGTGATGTATATTTCAGATTTAAAAAATGTTATATTCTTTAAAAGCTATAGTTGTTTTTCAAAGAGTCTATCAATCAGGACTTATTTTTCACATTGCCACTTTTTGGCATACCATGATCTTGCACATACCCTTAACAATATGACCACTATTGGAGCACAAATCCCACTAAAATTTCTTATGAATTTTCTATAGAAACTAGTCAAACCATGAAAATTTCTTACCTCAAAGATATTCTTAGGGGTAGACCATTCAATGATTTCCTTCATCTTTTCCTTTTCCATATTTAGTCTCTCTTGTGAGATGATAAATCTCAAGTAAACCAATTCTATCTTTAGGAAAATATACTTTCTGAGATTTATTAGTAGCTCTTTTTCATGCATTTTATCTAATACCATCCTTAAATGTTTCAAATGTTCTTCCTTTTAACTACTATGTACCAAGATATCATCCAAGTATACTATAAAAAACTTGTGAAATCTTTGAGAACCTCATTCATAAGACACATGCAAGTGTTTGGAGCATTAGTTAAGCAAGATGGCATATCTAGCCATTCGTAGAGACCATGGTTTATCTTAAAGGCCATCTTCCACTCATCATGTTCCCTAATTCTAATATGATGGTAGCCACTTTCCAAGTCTATTTTAGAAAAATACTTAGCCCCACTTAAACAATCTAATAAATCATCAACTCTTGGCAAAGGAAACCTATACCTAATGGTGATTTTGTTGATTGTTCTAGAATTTGTGCATATTCTCTAGGTTCCTTCCTTCTTAGGACTCAAAATGGTTGGAACGACACAAGGGCTTAAACTTTCCCAAGTATCAATCCTTTCTCCAACAATTCTTGATCATGTTTCTTAATTTCTTCATTCCCCCTCAGCGTTATCCTGTAGACATCTTTATTTGAAAGATTTTCTTGTGGAATCAAGTCTATGTGATGGCTGATACTCCTTACTGGAGGTAAAGCATTATGAAGATCATCCACTACTATGTCTTTATACTATTTCAACATATATTGAATTTCTTCAAGAAAATCAATTATCATTGTGCCAGTAACTACACTTTTAAGCTTTCCTATCAAAGAAAACTATGCCTCTTCCTTCTTAACATGGTGTAAAAATTCCTTACCACCCATTAGCATCACTCTAGAGCTTGATTCCATGGTAAATCATTCTTCCTTTAGGGGTGTAATAATGCGCTTCTTCCCATCTTTCTCAAAAGTGTAGGTATTATCTCACCCATCATGCATAGCCTTTTTGTCATATTGCCAATGCCTTGCAAGAAAAATGTGGCATACATCCATGGGCATAACATCATACACTATTTGATATGTCTAAGTTTCTATTTGTAAATACAATTACACTACTCATTAACCAAGATTTGATGGGTATATGCACAAAGAAAGGGGACCAAAAAGGTACCACTTTCCTTTTTGACCCCCAAATGGCCATAGTGCGTACACATTAAAGCGCATGCACCCTATAGGGTGCACGCGCTATGGCTTGGGGTGCCCAAGCCTTAGGCTTGGGAAATTCAAAACATAGTGCGTGCACCCTATGCAAAAAGATAATATGTGTGCGCCCTATGCAAAAACTAGAAAAGTGTAACATGCATAGTCTTGCATAGCGCTAGCATGCAATAGTGCCTGCACCCTTTACAAGAAACAAAAAAGTGGTGCCATAAAAGTGTAACATGCATACCTAGCGTGCTATAGCGCATGCGCCCTTTGTAAGAAACAAAAAAGTGTTTCCAGAAAAGCATAACATGCATAGCGCGTGCACCCTTTACAAGAAACAAAAAAGTGGTGTGTGTGTGTGTGTGAGAGAGAGAGAGAGAGAGACTCTCTCTCTCTCTCTTATCTCCTTTTTCTGTCTCGATAAGGGGGAGAGAGAGAGAGGAGATAAGGGGGAGAGAGACTCTCTCTCTTTGTCTCTCTCTCTCTAACTATTTCTCATCACTATTTAAATCTATGACTTCCATAGGGCACAGCCCTATGGAAGTCATAGATTTCAGAAGTGCACTCACCCTATAGGGTGCACATGCTTTGTAAGGCATTATAATTTACCAATCCTAAGTCTTGGATTCACCTTGGAGATCCAACCCAAAGGCTTGGACCATTCAAATAGGCTTGAGACATATTTTCCAGTAGACATACAAAAAATTGACATCTTTTTTTGTGTGCTCCTCGTCAAGTTTACTCATGGCTCAAGAACGTAAAAATTAGATGACGTGATATTGCAGATCTCTCTGTTAGCTATCTAAGCATATAATTTATTTTGAATTTTGATTATGTTAAGTTTTCCATCTCTAGTTTCTTTTGTGTGTATGTCCATTTTTTGTAAAAAAACAACGTGTAGTATTTTGGGCATAGATTTTGGCTCGTTCATCAAATTTTCCAACAAGTTACTTTTTAGAAACTAGACTCCATTCTAGAAACTTAAAAAAAAAGAATTTTTGATTTTTGATTAGTTTTAAATGATTTCTAAGGGGAGCACACAGAAATTTCATATTTTTCAAGATGTGTGCACTTCGTAAATTCATAAAAAATTATACATTCATAAAAAAATTACCAAAACATTCCGGGATAAACTAAGTAATGTTAGCTAACTTTTCATTGGAGTGATAAAAAAAATTCAAAAAAAAAGTTAACATTTTAGGGGGAGCACACCAGACGCTATGTAATGTTTTTCACAAAAAAATAGGACCACTTTTTGTGCTCCCCCTTTTTGACGGCCTTAATTTGTACCATTTTCAAAATAAGTTAGTAGTTTAGGAACTACATTCAAAGTATTACAACTCTTGTTTTTGTCACATCTTAAAATTTTTAGTCTAACTATCTTCAATTTCTTGTTGAAGTTGAGAGTTTGCTGATTTTAGGAAAAAAATGGCATCTTATACCCCCTTTTTGGTCCCCCATCTTTGTGCACTTACCCTGATGCCCTTTTTGCAACCATGACACTTTGTAAAGAGTGGGATGTGTTACCCTTTTCAAGCCTAGTTTCTCCACCATCTCCGTTGAAACTAGATTGTCTCTGCTCCTACTATTTATGATGACTTTACACCATTTTCCTCCACTCTTGCATGTTGTTTTGAATAAATACTTTCTTTGAGGTGGTTCTATCACCTCCTTATTGATTTTGAGTAACACTCTTTCCACAAAGATTGTTTCACCAACTTTAGGTTCACCATTATAAGTGACAGGTTCGTGTACATCTTCCTCCTCTTCACCTTCAATGGTTTGTACACTCCTTTGACTTGTGGTAGGATTTTCTAGACACTCATAAGATCTATGTCTATATTTTTTATATTTAAAACATTTTCCAAAAAATCCTTTACCTCTACCTCTTGAATAAGGCCTTCCTTTAAAAAAGGACCATTACCTTCATATGTTTGTTCTTGTTGATGCAAGCTACTAGATTCTTCTTTTTGGTCTTGCCATTATCTTCTATCTCCTTGTGATCCTCTTCCTCTGAAACTTTGACTTTTCCCTCTTGAGCTTTGTGTCTATTTCCTGGATAATTTGTCTTTGGCTTTAAGAGCATATTGGTATGCTTCCTCCACTGTTCTAGGACAAAAAAGGTTAATTTCATCTTAAATATTATATTTTAGTCCATTGAGATATCTTGCCACTTTTTTAGCATCATCTTCAATGTGACTAGCTGTAATGGTCAACCTATAAAATTATTTTGTGTAATATTTAACTATCATGTCCTTTTCTCTAAGATATTGTAATTTTTTGAAAAGATTAAGATGGTAATCTTTGGGCAAGAATTTACCTTTTTGTTTTGTCAACATTTTGTCCTAACTATTGATCTTGGCCTTTCATCTTGTACTCCATCCCACCAGAGGGATGCATGACCCTTCAATTAGGTTACCATAAATTTCACTTTCTTGTCATTAGCAACATTTTGTATTCAAAATACTTGTTCATTGCATTGATCCAATCGACTAGTTCCTTGACATTTAGGCTACCTTCATACATAGGTACTTCCAACCTTGGCTTGGAACTAGCTCCCATAATTTCTCTAATGATTCTTGTTTCAACTCCTTCTTCCTCTTCCTCTTCCCTTTGAGGTTCCAACTCTTCATCACTGACATCCCCTATGTTGGCTCCTTATCTTTGTGCAAGTTCCATGGCTTCCGATCGTGCCTCCATGTGTCTCATTCCTTCCATAATTTTTGCATTAGCAACTTGCCTTGCTAGACCTCTTCCTCATCCTCAAACCCAGAGTGCCATTTCTTGGCAAAGAAGGTCTTGTCTCCCACTAACTGAGACTTCTTCACTTTCAGATACCAATAATGATAGAGGGCTGAAAAATAATTTTCTTCTCATACAAATTTTCATTTAAAAAAAAAGATTTCAAATATGCAACCAACATAAACTTATGCATATTTTAGTAAAAACCCGTCACCTTTTGTCTAAAAATTCACATTTAATAGAATGGATTCTTCAAAATGAATTATGGATTTGGATGCTCCTCACTCCTAGCTTTCCAAAATATTTTAAATTTCTCAATTTCATTAAAAATCAAGAAAGTTATGGACATTTTATTGGGATTGATTTTTTTTTACAGCAACCCTCACAGTGATGCCTTCTCTAACAACTCTTCACACAATAGTGATCTGTAATTTAAAAACCATAAAAATGTGATGGTGGCCAGTTAAAAAACAATGCCCTTCCTCCTTTCCAAAGATCTTTGTAAAATGGTTCGAACAACTACATGTACCAATATGGTCGCCAAGTTTAGAAAGACACAATCACAACTCAGATCTTCAAAAACTAAGATCAGTTTATGAAGCACACCAAATGATGTTTTGCAGATACGAACACCAGTCTTTTCATCATTAGACCAAGGCATTACACATTGAGAAGGAAACCAACAATCACATGATCAATAGGTACATGAGGTGAACCAACATTCAATCAGTCTTCTCAACTATTGATTGTGGTTGAGAGATATTGGTACTCGATTTGGAAGATCAACACATTAATAAGCATAGGAAATGAACCTTGCTTTGATACCAGAATTGGTGTATGAACAAAAAAGGAGTAAAAAAACTCTGTAATTTTTAATTATAAAAAAAACACTCAAACAACCACACAATTTGTCTCTTTTTACACAAGCCCACTATGCCCTTTCAATCTTATGGGCCTACAACATTTGTAAGTAAATATCAAACCTCTAGTTCCAAAAAATTTGGAATAGTAACTAACATTAACAATTGTTGATGGTCTAAAATCTTACCCAACTCTAAATTAGATAAAAACTGCTAGGTAGGATTATCTTCTAGAAGCATAATCCTTGACAGTGATTTTTTGCATCTGTATCATAGACTCAATGAAACTGGAATCAAAATGGTCTTCTAGGTAGAGAAATAGTAGCATAAGGACACCCAATAGAGAAATGGTCTTGATTGAGATTTGTGCATTTAGAAGTCTAATTAAAGCTTTACTCTGACAGAATCTCTGAAATATAATCCTTCTTGGTACATGTCTGGCAATTGTGGAGGAACAAACAGGATTGGATTTCTCATTGGAGGTGATATTACTGTTACCCAAATTTTCCTATGCATTCAAATTTGGAAAAGAACCATCCCTAGGCCTCTATTTTTATCTTTTCAAACACCCCAAAAAATTTCATGAGTCTACCTCTTTTCCCCTAGTCTCTGCAATATCTTTTAGGTCTCTGGCTAGAAGAAAAACCCTTAGAAAAATTCATAAAACTAGTCGTTGCCCTACAAAACCCTTTGGCCATGTTATATTTTTATGTTACTTTATCCCAGCAACTTAAGTCATCCAAATTTTCATGTGCATTTTAAAATCCTTCAATCACCAAGTCTCCGATTCTCGATGGTTAACCCCTTAACATTTAGCGATCCCGCGAGTGGTTATAGTTTCAATTGGCAGTATCAGATCGGCAACCAAGTCAAGATTCTAGATCTGATGGTTGTCGCATGATCTCATGGCCCCAAAAGATTCCATGAGATCTTGCGACGATTGTCGATCTTCCTGCCTGCAGAGTTCATCTTGTCAGTGGGACCGGTGCCACCTCATCTTATTTGGCAGTTCCTGATTCGTCGACGGTGTCTGATTCAACAGGTTGTCAGTGGGGCCATCTTCCTTGGCGGGTTAAGTTCTGACTTAATTGTGTGGTCATCATTATACTGGGGGCTCAAGATGAAAACTAGTTAATCAGGTGGTATGGTGACAGCCGTTGATCCTCCTTCGTTGTCAGAGCTTCTGACAGTGGGTCCTGTGTCAGGGATAGTTGTAACATGGATCTATTTTGGCAGCTTGTGATTGGCTAAGGTTGAATATAGGTGGAAGGATGTCAGTGGGGCCGAGTATCTATAGATGTTTCAGAAGGGCTAGGATCTACGGTGGTCGTATGATCTCATAGAATCTTTGGACCCTATGAGATCATACCCCCACCATTAGATCAAAATCTCAGGTAGTGGGTCCGATGTTAGAAGAATGCGATGTGTATCCAAGGGGGTGACATTTGGTTGGTTTGTGAGAGTGCAATGTGGCCAATGTTAGTGGGCTTGTGGGGTCAAGGGTTTCTAAAGAAGTTAATGCATGATCAGATCTCGCGACTGTCGTTATACTAGAGATCCAAAAAGCTCGATCGTTACAATGGTAGTATAGTGATAGCCGTCTGATGGTGTTGTCAGGGACATGGGTCCAAGGTCTGTCAGGGATGTTGACTTTCTCACCGATGATTGGCTGCTGACTTCCATGGTGGTAGTTGACTTGTCATAGGGGTCTTAAAAGTGTTATCTAGGCATTTCTTAGCTGCCTAATCTGTCGAGAGATAGAACAATCAACGGTTGCATTTTAAAATCGACCTGCTAGCCGTTCTTTTTCAAATTTAAATATTTCTTTTGCTAGGGTTTGCATTTTGTAGCCATGCGCGACAAATGGGTAGCTGGAATTGAATTCCTTAGGATAGTGAAGGTTGAGGGGATGATAATAGACAATCTAATCGTCGGTGCCACAGATTTTATAGAGTACCATGTCATGCTAAAAGATTTAATGAGCTTGGTGCCACCTTTTGTAGGGTTAATCATTTTAAACCTAGATATCAGACCAGGATCAGATTGGATGCATTCATGACTTAGTGGAGTTGCGGGTAGGTAGATGGATCAAGGTTGATGTGTCTACAGGTGGGCTCAGTACCAAGATCAACACCCAAGAAAAAGATTTGATTTGATCACCAGCTATTCTCAGAGATTTGATGATGGTAATCAGTGTACCATTAGGGTTTGATATTTTATTGCAGATTTATGTAACCCTAGTTAGGTTTTGCTCCTACCTATGTGCAGGAGATGTATATATTGTATTTTTGGAGCCTTAGTGCTCAAGAGGTTAAGAGGTTAGAGAGTTCACTTTTGTAAGAAGAAAGTCTCTTTCTTAAAGAAGGCTATCCGTGGCATTTCCTACCCTCTGGTTTTCTACATTTTGTAACCTCCCATTGGTAATTCAAAGATTGAAGATATTTTGTGACATTTCTCATGTCCCTATGCCTTTTTTGTGTGACTTATCTCTTATTGAATCAAGGTATTTATATGTTTCTCAATGATATCTTAGGGTTCTTGATCCTTCTTTCTTTCTGTAATTCATGTGTATTATTGTGAATGATTTGATGTGAATGCTTTTGTGGGTATACTACAACCCCTAAACAATCTTGTCTCATTCCTACACCTAGTTGCAGAGGTGAATGTTTCTTGCAGGTCATAGACTGTTGTCTACTCTAAAGAGTGTTATTGTTTGTGAAAGAATCTCTTTCTTTCACTGAATACCCTCTTTATTTGCAAACCCCTCTATGAAATACTTATGCAAGCCTATTCAGTAAGTTGTGACCTACTAGACCTAAGTCTCTCATTGATTTCATCCTACATACTGAGATCCAAACCCTAGTTTCAGTGCATCACCTAGTAGGTAGTTTGCTTTCAGTCATTTCCCTTTCCAAGCATTCCTTCTATCCCTTTCCCTCCAAAGTTTACTTTCATGTCTAGAAGCAAATTAAGGTGATTATCCAAGAGGAACTAGCCTAGAACCTGGAGGTCTCATCTCAGTTAGCATAGGTCCCACACTTGGAGATGATTCCCATGTTATACTAGGTTATCAAGACTACGAGAGCTTGAGACAAAGGCACAAACTTAGTGTATAAAAATTATGGCATGCCTGGTGGGACCAGTAAAAGATCAGATTAATGTTCAAAAGTGTTCCTATTGGTTCATCTACAAAAGGATTAAAGAAGTTCAGTACACAAGAAATATCAGTACAGGCTTAAGCTCAAGTACACCCCACCTTGGTGCCAGTATATAACAATTCTGGCACGCTCAATGGGACTACACAAGAAGTTCATTGTTCAATTATTATGTTATCTATGATATACAGATTGCATAGTACAGGCCTTTAGAGGTTTTTCTATCAAGTATATCTGGCGACTCCACTGATTTCAAGGATCCAGGCTACCTTGTTCAAAGTTTTATGAGAAAGATTGAGACTAGAAGCTCAAAGCCCATTAAATTTTTAGAGTTGCCCTCAAAGAGAAGTCACAAAGGCAAGTCAACTCAAAGAACATCCCCTACAAGGAGAGTTTAGTCAACACCTCCTGATACTTTAGAAAGGAGACCTTTCCACTTTCATTCCAGAAGAAGAGGCAGATCTCTAACAAGAGATCTAGAAGAGGATTTAGATCCAACAACAAATACAGCTCATATAGTTGTTAATCTTTAGATTCCAACTCCTACAATGGCTAGACCATTTGCATTTGCACCTTTCAATCAGGGTAGTCCATTGAATTTTTCTCAACATCATGATGTGCCTTTGGTGGCACTTAAGAGTATACCTGATTTCACAGGTGAAGGACAAACAACTGCTTTTGAACACATAAGAGATGTGACCACCATCTGTAGCATACACAACATTACTCAAGAAGATGTGGCCACAAAGTTATTAGCAACCTATCTAAAAGGTAAGGCTCTAGAATGGTTTATAACTCTAACTATTGGTTCCATTACTTCTTGGGATGAGTTAGGGGATGCATTAAGTAAGCATTTTGAGGATAAATCAGATAACTTGTCTCTAGTTGAGCAGTTAACAACTATTAAGAGAGACCCTCAAGAGCAAATGATAGATTATAATAGTAGATTCCATAAAACATGGAATAGAATTCCAATCTCTGTGAGACCATCAGCTAACCATGCTTTCCTATATTACTTATAAAGTCTAAATGGTCAAATTTCTCTCATGATCTAGTCTATGGGTGGTACTTTTCTTCCCCAAACTTTTGACATAACTGTCGGGGCTAAAAATTGTTTAATCCAAGCAGGCATGATTGCTAGAAGGCCACTAATGCCCATTTTTCCTAGCCTTCAACCCATTACACCTACCCAAGTACCCCCATTTACCCCTTTCCCACCATACTAGCACCTCAGGCTAGTACTAGTGGTCAGGAGCCAACAACTAGTTTCTCTCAAAAGTTACAAGAAATAAAGAGTAGTCAGCAAACTAGTATACAAGAAATGACCAATTTGTTGCAGACCTTGACTAAAGAGGTTACAAATTTGAAGAAGCAAGGTCAAGGAATCAGACCACCATTTTAGCCACAAGGCCAAGGTCCTAATTAGCAATATCAAAATCTAGGACAACCTTATCAACAAAATAGGCCACTATACCAAGGAGGCTATCAAGGAAAAAGATAAAGTTTTAATCAGAGACCATTCCAACCATATAATCCTACACCTCTCAATTCTAGAAATTCAGTGAGGGATATGGTTCCTAGCCAAAATAATATGGCTATGGATAATGAATGGTGTTTTCCTTGTAATCAACCTCATAATCAGGCCACATGTTCAAATGGGTGGATGAACCAAGCTTTAATGGTTCAAAATGCCTCCCAAGCTCAATCAAAGGTTTCATCCAGTGGGTCAGTTCCTCAGCAAGAAACACAAGAAAAGGAGACTGCTCTTTTCAATTGGGAGCAACCAGACTTCAATGGAGTCAATGATGAGGTTGCTTTTGTCACCTATACAAGAGCAAAGAGAAGAGCTCAAGACATGGAGAGAGCAGATTCCAATGCCAAAGCCACTACATCTACAGAGCTAGTACAACAAGCTAATCCCATCACACCTAAGGAGGCTCCTATCATTACAAGTAAGAAGGGCCAGCATTCCAAAGAGGTGGAGCCCATCATAGTAAAAACATAACAAAGAGTACAAACTGTGACACCATTTAATATTGTAGACAACATGAAGAAGGTGAATGTCACCATGTCTATGTGGGGCTCTTTGGCTCTTCCAAGATAGCCTAAAATTTTGAAGAAGGCCATGACAGAAGTAGCAACTCCTCAACCTACAAAAGAAGCTACAAAGCTAGTGTTGGTTAACACTGATCAAGAGAAGGAGGCTCCAAGTAGCAACTCCAAGGCCAATGCAACACAAGGTAGGAATTTGAAGCCACCTCCCTTTTATGTATCTTTAATCATTAGAAAATATTTAGTACATAATTGTATGGTAGATAGTGGAGCTACTAGTACTGTAATGCCCAAGAAAGTAGTTGACCAATTAGGACTAAAGTATGAACCCTTCCAAAAGAAGGTAACACAACTTGATGGATCCTTAGTCAATACTATAGGTGTGGCCAAAGATACCAGTCTAATCCTTCATGCTAGTCCTAATTTTTCCATCCTCCTTGATATATATATCATAGATCTCCCAGCATTATTTTCTATATGTCTTTCAAGGGAGCTTACAGCTAAGATAGGAGGTTATCTATCTTCTAACTGGTCTCACATGCTATTTCATACAAGATATGAGACCAAGGTCACCATTAAATCAGAACCATTAGCAACACACCATATAGAACCATATGTGTCCAATACCATCAATGTAAACTACCCTATATTTGATGACAATGACTTCCAAACCATTAGTGAAGCAAGCACAAAGATAGAAAGTATCTCTAATATTTTTCTAGATGAAAGAGCTTCAGAGGCCCAAGAAAATCTTGTTTGGGATTTTGGTTTGGGAAGTTATTTGATACAAGAGAGTGGAGCCATAGAACCAAGCCTTCTCAAAGAGGACACTGATTCAAAGGATTAGAGCAATCAGGTTTGGGAACTATTTTTTGATGGAGCTAGAAGTAGGCATGGTTCTGGTGGTGGTGCTATGCTAGTGTCCCCAAAAGGAGAAAGGTATTATACTACCTTTAGATTTAGTTTCTCCTGTACTAGCAATACTACAGAGTATGAAAGTCTAGTCAATGGACTAGAGTGGGCTATAAAAAGAGGGCTTAAGGCCTTAAAATTTTATGGTGATAGTGAGTTAGTTGTCAGCCAAGTAAGAGGGATAAGTGAAACAAAAAATGATACTTTGAAAGCATAGAGTTTGGGATGCAATTGAAGATTTTTGTGCTTTCAATATTGTTGCTATCCCTAGAAAGTTAAATCAAAATGCAGATAGATTAGCTGCTGTTGGATCTCAGTATGATATTCCAAATAGCATTTCAAAAGAGATAGATCAATAGCATATCAAAGTGATTGTCAGACCATTTATTCCTGATAATGATGTCAATTGGCAAGTGTTTGATAATGATGAACAAATTCTGTAGTTCTTGTTTGAAGAAGATTTTTTTTCAGAACATAATCAAGATAGGCTATCACAAAACTATGGTAGTCAAGTGATACAACTCAAGTCCAATAAGATGCCTAGAGGTCTTGTCACCTTAGAGACTATCTTCAACAAGGATGATGAAGTTAAGAAGAACAAAGCTGGCCTAGTAGTCCAATAAGAACATTGTGCTGAACTAGAGTTGGAACCAGGTAAGAGTCTACAATTTGGAAAGATAAACATTGAATTGGAAAAGCAAGCTTACACTCAGTTATTCAAAGAATTTAGTGATGTATTTGCATGGAAATATGAGGACCTCAAAGGTTTTGATCCTTCCCTTGCTCACCACACTATTGAATTAGAACCTAATGCCAAACCAGTGATGCAAAAGCAAAGGCCTGTTAATCCCAAGCTTGAGCCACTTATGCATAAGGAGGTGCTCAAATTAATAGAAAGTGGTATCATCTACCCCATCAAGCATACTAGTTGGGTTTCCAACCTTGTTCCTATCAGGAAGAAGAATGGGGAGCTGAGGTTATGTGTTGACTTCAGGGATCTTAACAGAGCTTCATTAAAGGACCGCCATCCACTACCCTCTATGGAACAAATTCTACAATGTGTCTCTGGATCTGAGAGATTTTCATTATTGGATGGCTAATCAGGATACAATCAGATCTTAGTAAATGAAGAGGATCAATATAAAACTACATTTACAACCAAGTGGGGAACCATGGCTTATCAAAAGATGCCCTTTGGTTTGTCAAATGCAGGAGCTACATTCCAAAAGGAAATGGATATGGCCTTTAAAAGCCTCATGTACAAATTTGTGCTGGTCTATCTAGATGACATAACTGTCTATTCTAAACATGTAGTAGACCATATCAAACATTTGAGGAAGATCTTTGAAAGGTGTAGAGAGTTTGGGATATCCCTCAATCCCAAGAAATGTGTGTTTGCAGTTCATGAAGGAAAGCTGTTGGGATATGTAGTATCCAAAGAAGGAATTATAGTGGATCCTGAGAGAATTGTAGCTATCCTAGAGCTACCCCTACCACATCACAAGAAAAGTCTCCAATCTTTCATAGGAAAGATTAATTTTGTTAGGAGGTTCTTGCCTAACATTACAGATTTACTCAAGCCTTTGATAGCCATGCTAAAGAAGAGTTCAGCTTTCAATTGGACTAAGGAAGGGAAAGCCAATTTCTAGGCTATCAAAGAGGCCTTAACAAAAGCCACTGCTCTCCTGAACCCAAATTTCAATAAGGATTTCATCCTTTATGCTTATGGAGGTCATGATGCCATATCTGCAATGTTGACCCAAGAAAATTTAGATGGATTGGAGCAGCCTATTGGTTTCTTTACCAAAGGTTTAGAAGACTATGAATAGAGATACTCTTTTGTAGAAAAACATGTACTTGTTGTGGTGAAAAGCCTTAAAAAGTTTAGATATCTATTGACCCATAGCAAGGTACATTTAAAAGTTACTCATCCAAGTGTCAAAGAGTTTTTGCTTTCCAAAGACCTAAATGAGAAAAGAGCTAGTTGGATCACCAAAGTGATGGAATATGACATAGATATTCAAACTACCAAGCTGGCTAGAGGAAGAGGTCTTTGTGAGCATTTGGAAGGGGATGAAAGTTCAAAAAAATCAGAGCAATTAGATGCATCTTTGGTTGTGCATTATACAGAAGAACAAAACAAGGCAACAAGTTGGTTGCCTAATATGATCAATTATTTGAAGACGAGGCAATGCCCTGCAGGTTTGGATTCAACAAAAAGAAGGTATTATAGGTTACAATCTATTCCTTTTGTGCTAATAGATAAGGTTCTTTTCAGGAAGGATCACAATGGTGTCCTTTTGAGATGCATAGATTCAGAAAAGGTAGCAAACATCCTATTTGAGTTTCATGATGGACCTTCTAGAGGTCATTTATCTCCTAGGACTACTGCTTTTAAAATCATGAGGGCTGGATACTATTGGCCATCTGTCTTTAAGGATAGTCATGATTATGTCAAAAAATGCATCAAGTGTGCCATGTTTGTAGGAAAAGAGAGGCTTGCAGCCTTGGCCCTACAACCAATCAGAATAGATCAGCCCTTCATGAGGTGGGGTATAGATTTCATTGGCATGATCAACCCTCCATCTAGTGCAGGCCATAAATGGATAATTACTGCAACTGATTACTTCACTAGATGGACAGAGGCAGTTGCATTAAAAGAGGCCAATGAGAGTGCTATCCTAAGCTTTTATGATGACTTAATTCATAGGTTTGGCACTCCTAATTCCATAATTTCAGATAATGCCTTAGCATTCATAGGCCTCAAAGTCTCAGAGTGGGTAGTCAAGAATGGCATCTATTTGAATACCATTTCTAATTACTACCCCCAAGGTAATGGCTTGGCAGAATCCACCAATAAGAACTTGATTAGGCTAATCAAGAAGACTCTGCAAGATAATCAGAGAGATTGGCATACTAAGTTGAGGTTTGCATTGTGGTTAGACAGAATTACCCCAAAGAAAATCATTGGTAATTCTACTTATGTGCTAGTGTATGGCAGAGAGGCTAAGTTGTCCATTTCAACTGAATTACCAGCTTTGGACCTAGCTACTCAGTATGCCCTATTTGATGAAGGAGATCCCTTGTAGGTCAGGTATGCTCAGTTGATGGAATTAGAAGAAATCAGAGACAAATCAATGCAAGATATGGAATTCCATCAGATTCAGACAAAGAGGTGCTTTGATAGAAGAGCCAGAGTCAAAGACTTCAAGGTTGGAGACATAGTCCTCAAGTGGGATGAGTTCAGGTCTAGACTTGGCAGGCACACAAAATTTGACTCCTTTTCAGGTGGACCATTTGTAATCATAGAATGTAGGGGCTCCAATGCTTTTCAACTATCAAATATGGAGGGAGTCCCCTTACCTATCTCTGTGAATGGTTTCCACTTGAAACCTTGTTTTGAGGTTAACCCCTCTCTGTAAATTTTGTAAAAGTTTCCTTGTTTTCTTTCCTCACTTTATAGTTTAGCTTCCTACTTTTCAAGAAGTGCTCCGAGCACAGTTCCAATTTTGTCCCTCTGTAGAATTTTTGTTCTTGTAATAACCCCATGCCCAATGGATTGTCAAGGTCACTGGTTTCCCATGTCTAGCAGGCTGACATCCAGTAGAAATCACCAAAATGTTACCCAAATTTTCCTATGCATTCAAATTTGGCAAAGAACCATCCCCAGGCCTCTATTTTTATCTTGTCAAACACCCCAAAAAATTTCATGAGTCTACCTCTTTTCCCCTAGTCTCTGCAATATCTTTTAGGTCTTTGGCTAGAAGAAAAACCCTTAGAAAAATTCATAAAACTAGTCGTTGCCCTGCAAAACCCTTTGGTCACGTTATATTTTTATGTTACTTTATCCCGACAACTTAAGTCATCCCAATTTGCATGTGCATTTTAAAATCTTTCAGTCACCAAGTCTCTGATTCCCAGTAGTTAACCCCTTAACATTTAGCGATCTCGCGAGCAGTTACCATTTCGGTTGGCAGTTTCAGATCGGTGGCCAAGTCAAGATTCTAGATCTGACAGTTGTCACATGATCTCATGGCCCTAAAAGATTCCATGAGATCTTGTGATGATAGTTGATCTTCCTGCCTGCAGAGTTCATCTTGTTAGTGGGACCGGTGCCACCTCATCTTATTTGGCAGTTCCTGATTATCAACGGTGTCTAATTTGGTAGGTTGTCAGTGGGGCCATCTTCCTTGGTGGGTTAAGTTCCAACTTAATTGTGTGGTCATCATTATACCAGGGGCTCAAGATGCAAACTAGTTAATCTGGTGGTATGGCGATATCCGTTGATCCTCCTTCGTCGTCAGAGCTTCTGACAGTGGGTCCTATGTCAGGGACAGTTGCAACATGGATCTATTTTGGCGGCTTGTGATTGGCTGAGGTTGAATATAGGTGGAAGGATGTTAGTGGGGCTGAGTATCTATAGATGTGTCAGAACGGCTAGGATCTATGGTGGTCGTATGATCTCATAGAATCTTTGGACCCTCTGAGATCATACCCTCACTGTTAGATCAGAATCTTAGGCAGTGGGTCCGATGTTAGAAGAATGTGACATGTATCCGAGGGGGTGACGTTTGGTTGGTTGGTGATAGTGCGATGTGGCCAATGTCAGTGGGCCCATGGGGTCAAGGTTTTTTAAAGAAGTTAACACGCGATTAGATCTCGTAGTTGTTGTTATACTCGAGATCCAAAAAGCTTGATCATTACGATGGTGGTATAGCGACAGTTGTCTGATGGTGTTCTCAAGGACATGGGTCCAAGGTCTATCAGGGACACTGACTTGCTTGCTGGTGATTGTCTACTAACTTCCACGGTGGTAGTTGACTTGTCAAAGGGGTCTTAAAAGTGTTATCTAGGTGTATCTGAGCCGCCTGATCTGCCAAGAGATAGAACGATTGACGGTTGCATTTTAAAATTGACCTACTAGTTGTTCTTTTTCAAATTTAAATATTTCTTTTGCTAGGGTTTGCGTTTTGTGACCATGCATGACAAATGGGTAGCTGGATGAATTCCTTAGGATAATGAAGGTTGAGGGGATGATAATAGACAATCTGATCATTGGCACCATAGATTTTACAGAGTACCACATCGTGCTAAAAGCTTTAATGAGCTTGGTGCCACCTTTTGCAGGGTTAATCATTTTAAACCCAGATATCAGACAAGGATCAAATTGGATGCATTCATGACTTAGTGGAGTTGTAGGTAAGTAGATGGATCAAGGTTGATGTGTCTACAGGTGGGCTCAGTATCAGGATCAACATGCAAGAAAAATATTTGATTTGATCATCAGCTGTTCTTAGAGATTTGATGATGGTAATCAATGTACCATTAGGGTTTGATATTTTACTGTAGATTTATGTAACCCTAGTTAGGTTTTGCTCCTGCCTGTGTGCAGGAGATGTATATATTGTATTTTTGAAGCCTTAGTGCTCAAGAGGTTAAGAGGTTAGAGAGTTCACTTTTGTAAGAAGAAATTCTCTTTCTTAAAGAAGGCTATCCGTGGCATTTCCTACCCTCTGGTTTTCTACATTCTGTAACCTCCCATTGGTAATTCAAAGATTGAAGATATTTTGTGACATTTCTCATGTCCCTATGCCTTTTTTGTGTGACTTATCTCTTATTGAATCAAGGTATTTATATGTTTCTCAATGATATCTTAGTGTTCTTGATCCTTCTTTTTTTCTGTAATTCATGTGTATTATTGTGAATGATTTGATGTGAATGCTTTTGTGGGTATACTACAACCCCTAAACAATCTTGTCTCATTCCTATTCCTAGTTGCAGAGGTGAATGTTTCTTGTAGGTCATAGACTATTGTCTACTCCAAAGAGTGTTATTATTTGTGAAAGAATCTCTTTCTTTCCCTGAATACCCTCTTTATTTGTAGACCCCTCTGTGAAATACTTATGCAAGCCTATTCAGTAAGTTATGATCTACTAGACCTAAGTCTCTCATTGATTTCATCCTACATACTGAGATCCAAACCCTAGTTTCAGTGCATCACCTAGTAGGTAGTTTGCTTTCAGTCATTTCCCTTTCCAAGCATTCCTTCTATCCCTTTCATGTCTAGAAGTAAATTAAGGTGATTATCCAAGAGGAACCAACCTAGAACCTGGAGGTCTCATCTCAGTTAGCATAGGTCCCACACCTGGAGATTATTCCCATGTTATACTAGGTTATCAAGACTATGAGAGCTTGAGACAAAGGCACAAACTTAGTGTATAACAATTACTAAAACTTCCACTATATGTAACATTTGTTCACTAGCAAGAGATTTTAAATAAATTTTTGTCTATTTTCTTAAATCTTTTTCTCAAGAAATCGAAGACTAAGTTTTACTAGTTTGTGCTTTAAATTTCATTAAAAATGTGAAAATTCCCTATTGTAGTCACTGGTTATTAATATCCTATCTTACAAAGATTAATTGATTAACGAATAACGAAAAAAAATACAACTGAAACTTCACCAAAAAATACAAAAAGAAATATGTCACACAATGACACAATATTTTTGGATAAATCATCCTTGGAAAAAACCAGAAGGGAAAATAGGTACTATAGATGAGAAATATATTAATCTTTAGCAAATTAAGAGATACAAAATTCCTTGCCTCTTACTAGCACAATTCCTACAATCTCCCAATTTCTATTGTTGATATTCCTCCATTGCTATCCCCAAACGCTATCACTACACCCTTGCTAACACTGCAAGACTACCCCTTGCTAACATGACAAGGCTACTCAAGCTTGTTCTTGCTAACACTGCAAGACTACTCAAGCTTGTTCTCAAACTTGATCTCAAACTTGATGTTAACTTGCTTGCCTCCAAATGCCCCTTGACCCCCTTTTATACTACTCCCATTGTTTCTAGTTGCTTCTAGTTGCTAGAAGTTTCCACAAACTAGAAGTTTCCACAAACTAGAAGTTTCTAGAAGCTAGAAGTTTCTAGGAGTCAAATAATTAATAAATATAATTATTTACTAATTATTAGCAAATGGATGAACAACTGTCCAAGCTACCAAACTAACACTCCCTCTTAGAGAGGAAGCTATTTTGCACAACACCCAACTTGTCTCTAAAGAAGATAAATTTTTCCTTCCCCAATGCCTTTTTCAAAATGTATGCTACTTGCTCCTCTATAGGTATGTACTATAGCTGAACAATCCCTGATGAAGTGATACCTTATGTCTATATGTTTCGACCTATCATGAAACACTAGATTCTCAGTCATCATGATGCAACTTTGATTGTCATAGTATATCACTGTAGTCTCAACCTTCTGACCAAACAAGGCTACTAGAAACTTCTGAAGCCATATAGCTTCACATGTCGCCATGCTAGCTACTATGTATTCTGACTCTGTTGAACTTAGAGCCACAGACTTTTGCTTCCTATTGAACCAAGAGACAACTCCTGATCCCAAACTGAAACAACACCCTGAAGTGTTTTTCTTGTCCATTGTACTACTTGCCCAACCTGCATCAATCTAGCCCATCAACTTGATTTCTTTACCTTGAGCATATTTAATCCCATACTCGATTGTACCTCGTAAATTTGCAACACATGCTTTTCTGCTGTCCAATGGACTCTCTTTGGCTCAACCATGAACTGACTAAGAGAGTTAACTACAAAAGCTATATCTAGCCTAGTGTTGACCAAATACATGAGAGAGCCAATCAACTTCTTGTATAAGGTGGGATCTACATCCTTCTCCCTGGATGTGTCTACCTTCCTCCAATTCATGATCATAGGTGTAGACATGGCTTTGCAATCCTCCATCTTGAATCTCTTCAAGATTTCCATCCAATATTTCCCTTGCCCAAGCAAAATTTCTCCATCTGTCTACCACACCTCCATACCTAGAAAGTAGTGCATAAGTCCCAAATCCTTCATCTCAAACTCTACTGCAAGGTCCCTCTTGCACTCATCTATGAGCCCTAGTGAACATGTTAGAAAAAATTTGTCCACATATAGAACAAGAATGAATATCTCACCCCCAACCACCAAGTAGTAGAGGTTAGCATCTGCATCACTCTTCACAAAGCCCATTTCTTGCAAGTAATTATCAATGTGCTCATACCATGCTTTGGGAGCCTTCTTGAGTCCATACAAAGATCTCTTCAATCTGCACATGTGGGTTTCTTTGTTGTGTACTACAAATCCTTTTGGTTGTTCTATGTATACGTCCTCCTTCAGCTTGCCATTAAGGAATGTTATCTTGACATCCATTTGATGGATTTTCCATCTCATCTTTACTGAAATTGAGATTACAACTCGTATAGAAGTATACCTGGCTACTAGAGAAAATGTCTCCTCATAATCTATTCCCTCCTTCTGAGAGAACCCCTTTGCCACAAACCTTTCCTTTTATTTCTCGATGCTACCATCTGCACCGTGCTTAACCTTGTAGATCCAGTGTGATCCAACCACTGCCCTATTTGTTGGTCTAGGCACTACCTCCCACACACCATTCTTCTTTATTGAGGTATACTCCTCAACCATCACATCTTGCCACACCTGATGTTGTGTAGCCTCCTAATAGCTGGAAGGTTCACTGTCTACCAACTGGCTGACTAAAGCCACATAGTCATTGAACTTGGCTGGTTGTCTTCACTCTCTAGTAGTCCTCTTAGGAGTTCGCACAAACACCTGAGTATCTGTATGTGTTTGTTGAACCTCATGGTTCTTGCTACCAACTGTAGAAGATGAGATATCAACCTCCATATCTTGTCGATGCATTTCTAGCTACACTAGTTGCTCCATACTTTGCAAACTCTTACCACCTGAGTCTATGCTGGTACTGGTAACTGTACTCAAGCTTTTCTTCCCTTGGCTCGGTTGAGTTTTCCTTGGAGCTTCTATTGGCTTCTCACTTTGATCATCTGTTGGCAAATCTCTGGACCTCCTGAATGCCTTATCTTCCATGAACTTGACATCATGCCTGATAATAATCTGCCTAGTCCCTAGAATAAATATTTGATATGCCTTTGAGGTTTCACTATACCCCACAAAGTACCCTCTCTTTGTAGTCTAATCTATCTTGGTATGTGTATCACTTGGAATATGACAATACGCCAAACTTCCAAATATCTTGAAGTGACTGACATTTGGCTTCTTTCCTGTGAAAGCTTCCTCTGGTGTCATCTTTCCTAGCACCTTATGTGGAACCTGATTTTGTATGTACACTATTGTACTACATGTCTTTGACCATAAGTAGCAGGGCATGTTCTGATCATGTAGTATAGCCCTTGCTGCCTTTGATATAGACCAATTCTTCCTCTCAGCAACCCCATTCTGTTGCGGATTGTAAGGAACAGTCCACTCTCTCTTGATTCCTTCCCTAGTACAAAATTCTTGGTATTCATTACTCTTATACTCACCTCCATTGTCTATCTGAAGAACCTTTATCTTCCTTCCTGTCGAGTTCTCCACAAGAGACTTGAACTCTTGGAAATGACTGAAAACCTTATCCTTGGTCTTCAAGAAGTATATCCAAGTCTTCCTGGAGAAATCATCAATAAAAGTAACTTAGTACTCATATCCTTTGAGAGACTTTGTTGACATTGGTCCACATACATCTGAATGTACTAGATCAAGAACACCCTTAGATCTGGTGTCACTTCTTGGAAAAGATGCTTTCGCAAACTTCCCCAACACACATCCTTTACATACATCCTCATGCTTTGTGCTCACCTCTGGAACACTTGTCACTATTTCACAAAGCAATTTAAGTGCTCCATGATGTATATGACCCATCCTCCTATGCCACAGCTCTCCAAGATCTCTAGTATTATTTTTTCTTATCAATGCCTTAGGAGTGTCAAACTACAACCTATAAAGGCGCCCACTCCTAACTCCAATAGATATGGGTGATTTCCAATCCTTGTGCTTGATCAACACTTGTGTCCCTCTAAAAAGTACATTATACCCTTTATCCTAAAGAACGGATACAGAAATTAGATTCATACCTAATCCTGACACATGCAATACATCCTGAAGAGGAATCACCTTTCCATTCTCCCTCTAAAACTGAACAGTCCCTTTCCCAATTGAGTTGAGCTTGGACAAGTTTCCCATAGAGATCTAGATACTGGTGTTCTCCTCCTTATAACTAGAGAAATACTCTCTAACTCTTGTCATATGAAATGATGCCCCACTATCTATGTACCATACACTCTATGAGGTTGAGCTAACCATACAAGCTATGAGTGCAAACTCATCCTCCAATCTACTAGAGAGTTCCTCCGCACTTACTAGATCTGCCATCAGATTCTTGTCCTTCTTTACACTCTTCTTCTTTTGTGGGAAATCACTGACATAGTGGCCAAATTCATGACATCCAAAGCACTTGATCTTAGACAAACCCTTCTTCTTCTTCTCGCTTTGTGGATTTGATCTTTTGCGAGACCCCTTCTTTGCTTTCCCTTTTCCTGCTAGGGCAATGTTCTCCTATTCTACCTCACTTTTTTGACTCTTGTTGTTGGCTCCATTGACAAGACTTAGTCTAAGCTCCTCTTGAGTGAAATCACTCCATAGCTGATCCCAACTAGGTAAGGTGTCTCATCCACTAAGAACTTGAACAAAGACATCCCACTGCTTAGTGAACCCATTTAGGGCTATTCTTACTAGCTCATCTTCATCTGGCTTATCTCCAATAGTTGCTAACTCATCCTTGACAAGTCTACGTCTGGTGAGGTAACTTGTAACGTCTTCTCCCTTATTCATCTGGGTATTCTTCAACTTTTCTCTAAGAATTAGCATCCAGTTCGTGGTAGCATTCTGGTACAGATTTAGAATGGTGTCCCACATCTTCTTCACTGTATCCAACTCTGCAATATGTGGAACAATATGATCCTTGACACCATCAAAGATTATCCTCCTTGGCTTGGCATCCTCCTTCTTGTATGCTGCAAGCTGTGTTGTATTTGTAGGTACAACTACAACACTGGTAGCGTATTCCTTGATACTATTCTCTTCTAGTAATAAAGAAATTCTAACTTTCCAGACACCAAAATTTGAGGCACCATCCAATCTGTCCTAATCTCTCAAACTAGTTGAGGCCATCTCAAAGAAATGAAGAAAATAAAAATTCTAAAGAGGTCAAACTAGACTTTATAAACCCTTAATTTCTTTCCTCTGCCTAGGGTAAACTCTTTCTACCCTCAACTTGGCTCTGATACCATGTGAAAATTTTCTATTGCAGTCATTGGTTATTAATCTCCTATCTTACAAAGATTATTTATTTAACAAATAATGAAAAATAACACAACTACAACTTCACCAAAAAATACAGAAAGAAATATGTCACACAATGACACAATATTTGTGGACAAATCGTCCCTAGAAAAACCCCAAAGGGAAAACCAGTACTGCGGATGAGAAACATATTAATCTTCAACAAATTAAGAGATACAAAATTCCTTGCCTCTTACTAGTAGAATTCCTACAATCTCCCAATTTCTCCTACTGATATTCCTCCACTGCTATCCCCAAACGCTATCATTGTGCCCTTGCTAACACTACAAGGCTACTCAAGCTTGTTCTTGCTAACACTGCAAGACTACTCAAGCTTGTTCTCAAACAAATCATCTCTGGAAAAACCCTGAAGGGAAAACCAATACTGCAGATGAGAAAAATATTAATCTTCAGCAAATTAAGAGATACAAAATTCCTTGCCTCTTATTGGTAGAATTCCTACAATCTCCCGATTTCTCCTACTGATATTCCTCCACTGCTATCCCCAAATGCTATCACTGCACCCTTGCTAACACTACAAGGCTACTCAAGCTTGTTCTTGCTAACACTGTTAGACTACTCAAGCTTGTTCTCAAACTTGATCTCAAACTTGATGTTAACTTGCTTGCCTCCAAATGCCCCTTGATCTCATTTTATACTACTCCCATTGTTTCTAGTTGCTTCTAGTTGCTAGAAGTTTCCACAAACTAGAAGTTTCTAGGAGTCAAATAATTAATAAATATAATTATATACTAATTATTAGCAAATAGACGAACAACTGTCCAAGCTACCAAACTAAAAAAAAATCCATGTTAGTGCTCTAAATTTCTTTGAAAATCTATTCTCTATGAAAGTCAATTTTGCTAAACAATTTTTAGAACAAATTGAAGACTAAGCTTTACTCGCCTATGCTTAAAATTTATTTGAGAATATGTTTCCATGTTGGAAGTCATTAAAATTTTTGCTAAACATTTTTCTCAAGAAATGGATGCACTGGAAGTCGTTAAATATCTTTTGGCAAACATTTTTCACAAGAAATCTCAGACAAACTTTTAATTCTTTGTGCATTAAATTACTTCTAAAAATCTGATTTCCATGCTGGAAGAACAAACAGAGATTTCACATTTAAAATAATCTTTCCCTAAAATCTTGTTTGTAGAAGAATAGTTCTAGGGGCAGCAGTGGTACTAATACTGCAGTGAAGAAGATTTGGCACATGGTAAGGGTGAGGGCATCGAGCAAGTAATGAAAAAAATAGGGCGGGACTTCCAAAACTAAAAGGAAATGGAATCCTTAGGAAGATATGCTTTTACTTGCAACAAAAGTAGAGAATAAATTGTTGCAAGGCATCAAAGAAAGTAGCCCGTTCCAATATCTTTGAAATGACTACTTTGCATTGATTCCATGCAATTACATTACCTCCCTTACCTTATAATCAATTCTCCCGCGGATATATCCCTGCATTTCATTCTACATCCTTCCTTCCTTAATGAATTGAGTTTTTTAAGTAAGGATATAAGAAAAATACTATGATTCTACTCAATCTACATGGCCAGATTGTAACTTTGCAAGGACACTTACACTCACTGAACCTTATCTAAATTTGAAATCTTCAAATTGGCTACTATGCATATACTTCATAATAGTTCAAGGTAGAGAAAAGCTATGTACACGGGGATCAAGTTTTCTTAGTGGAAGAAATGTAAAGAGTACCTCTTCATCCTGTTTTTATGAGACACTTGTTCTGCACTTTGAGCCGTGAGCTATGCATTGGTTCTTGGGATTTACAAGGCATGTGAGGATCCTTTGGGACTGGGGAATGTAGATTCTTCAGATGATGATTTTGTGGTTGGCTATATACTGTTACAAGATCAAAGATCAAAGAGGAGGAGGTATCGGTAACACAAATTTTTTGTATGCATGATTAAGTATTCCATTATGGGACTCTACTTTTCTATTAACAATATCATTTTGTTTTTTCTGCCCATAGTTCTCAAAAATAAATCATTTCCAGTGCTCAATGTATCTTTGATTGAACTTAATGATCTTAATCTTTCTGCCCTAGTGTCTTAACTTTTTTGGTTCTATAGGATCACTGTGTTATCTAGGTTTTAAATGCAGTCGTTCAGCCTGGCCAATGATGTCATTTGGCAACATGACATGTTTGAGAACAACATGTCAGCTCTTGGCGTGCCTGTAGGACCAGAGGCTGGTGCCAAATTGTACATTTCAAATTTGGATTTTGGAGTAACAAATTCTAATATAAAGGGACATTGATAATCATTGAAATTTTATTTTAAGCTTAACAAAGATTTTAAGTTCCTTTGTTCTATTTCTGGTAGTAATTTTGCCCATAGTTTAATTCCACTCAACCTTAATTGGCATCCTCTGAATCATGTACTGTCTAGGAGCTCTCTACTTCATGGTCGGTTTGTTAGGAAAGCATAGGGTGGGCTTGTTATTGTATAATATATGATGCAGTAAATTTTAGTGGGTGGTGTTTATTATTGTTTTATGATTATCTCTGTCTAGTTTTACGTTAGTGATGCATTTAGTTGTCATGAATACAATATTTGTACATTGTTTGGTTTTGACCATCAAGGCATAAATGCAAAAGTCTAAAGACATGTTCTTTTTCCAGGAACTTTTCTTAGAAGTTGGGGAGCTCAAATGATGCACTGTTCATTATGATAGAAGTGGTTGTTCAAACGTATATTCCTTTCATCAATCCCTTCTGATTCTATTTTTTAATAATAGGTGTACTGTATATTTTGGAAATATATTTTTTGCCTGCTTCTAATGCTTTAATAACATTTTCAACATTTATCTTTCCTTGGAATTTAAATCGCTCTGCTGAAATATGTGAAGGGCCAGTTGTCATAACACATACTAGCCAAGTTTGGATTATGGTGTTGTTTGAAGCTGGTTTCTTGTTGATTTTCTTATTTTTCATCCATAAGCTTGATTTATTTTATCACCAGGACATCCATTTACTAGAATTGAATTCCATGACAAGACATGCAAAAATGGTATGAGCTGCATATATGTTTTGATAAGTTCTATTTGGCAGATCTATATGGCCAATACAAGGGTGTTTGTGGGTTGTGTGTGATTAGATATTCAACTGTAGTTCAAAAATTTTAAATTCTTTTTAAGGAAATGGGGATAAGTATAAATAGTGGTTTGTGGGTTGTGTGTGATTAGATATTCAACTGTAGTTCAAAAATTGTAAATTCTTTCTAAGGAAATGGGGATAAGTATAAATAGTGGTTTGGCACTAAACTATGACTTACCATGTAGGCAAATGAAATACGTAATGAGTTTTCAATAAATGGTATAGTGTTATGATCTAATATTTTTGTTACCCCATTATTTTTTGCTTGCGTCAATTATTACTTGATCCAAAATAATGTAGCCTTTTTGTCCAATTTGAACCAAATTTTGAACTTGTGCCAAGTTCAAAATTCGAAGTTCATTTCCAAAGTAATAAATTAGACACAAGTAATCTCCATGTTTCCCATTACTTGTGCCAAGTTCAAAATCCCAAGTTCATTTCCAAAGTATGCGTCCTAGTCTAGCGGTGTCTCCCTGAATTCAAACCTAAACCTTGAACTTCCATCAGTTCAAAGTTCAAGTTCAAAAGCACAAGCTCGTCAGTTCAAAAGTACAGGTTCCTTCAAGGTAATAAATGGAGGAATCTTGAATAGAACCAGGTACCTTGATGTTGTAAAAGGAAAAGAATCAGACACAAGTAATCTCCATGTTTCCCATTACTTATGCTTTTCCATTGCCTATCATGATAGTCATAAAAAAAATCCCATTTATAACTTCACTAATTCTAAAGTTATATGGGACTAATCACACTGTCAGTTGGAAAATTTTGAACAACCAGAGCATCTACGTAGTTTCAGATCATGGAGCAAACTTCCTTGTTGATGACATGTTGGGTATGTAGATTAATCCTCTTCTGTGTAAATTTAATAAAATGGTTGCAAATATTAAAAGTTTTAAGACCACCACAGTCCTATATTGAGAGCAAAGGCATCGAGCAAGTAATTATATTTTCAGGTAACCTATATAGGGAGAAAGTTTGTAATGTCCCCTTTCTTTTGATCTGCGACTCTACATCACTAAGTGACTATTCTGTCAGTGGTTAGATAATTAGTGTTCCTATCAGTGGAAGAATAGGGCTCAATCATAGAATAAAGGCAACTATAATTTTTTAACAAATAGTTGAACCATTTTAGTCTAAATTCAAGTGAGACACCAAGTGTGCTACTGCTACCATATGTAAGCAAGTATGGATTAATCTTAAGTGACCAAACATTGCCTTCTTTTAATTGGTATCTTGGTATCTTCGTTCATGCATGGGATCCATGTAATATCCATTGCAAATTATCCAATTGTATCCTTTTATAAGTATATATGGTATTCATAAATATATTATGCGCACTTATCATTATGACATTCAATATTCCACTGGGGATTGGCTTTATTGATAAGCTATAAGATGTGGGTTATGCAGATAGTAGAAAAATAAAATGAAAGTCGAGAACTACAAGAAAGCGCAGGGGCATATTCACATTTTATTCGACATTCACATCGCAAAATAGTCTAAACACAGTGCCACCACTGCTCGCTCTGATCTCTTTAGGCTCTCCTCCCATTTTGATAATAGATCCTGAGTTGTGTGCATGTTGCTTGAGAAGGCAGAGAGGTTCTCAAAATCATCCTTTATGAAAGAGTTAAGTCTAAAGAACTCCAATTTCCCCTTCATGTTATCGATCATTATTTCCCCCTCGGCCAACTTTTGTAACCACAGTGATGCAATGGTATTGGAGAGCTCCTGTCAGATATTATCAACTATCCCCTTCAATCGAGCTGACTCCTTAGTGAAATGTTCAAACATGTCCTTTGCCAAGAGAACTGCACCATACCACCTAGAGAAACCATATGCTCCTTCTCCGATGACCTTGCTATCAACCAAGATTTGCCTAGGGGTTTCCATCAACTCCTGCAAGTCAGAGATTGCCTCATTTTGATAAATATGCTCATCTTCCCAAGTCTCCTCTATGCAAAAAAAATTAGGAAAGGATGGCCAATTCCTTATCGTGAATTCGAATTAACTCCTTAGTGTGGATGTAGGCCTCATCCTCGATCCCCTTAATCCAAGTCTTTGCACCCTACGCAATCCTCCTAATCTTGTCGATGGCCTCAACTGACTCGGTTGGAATAGCTGGTGGTGGAACAATAGACGAATCCTCTTCTCTAACTGGACAAGGTAATCTATCAATGTATGCACATAAAGCCCTATTCTCTTCTTTCTTCCTCTGATATTTTCTTCCAACTTCCTCATCGTATCCTTGACAGCTTGTGTCGAATCATCAAATTCCTCCATGACCTGTACTTGAGAGGCCTGACCAAGATCAACCTCTGTTATGTGATACTCCTCGGGGGTGATTTGATCTTTGGTCTTATCGACTGTTGGAGTTGCTATCTACAAAATTTTGGATCCGAATTCTCTTCTCACAACCTTGGTGAACTTCTTGGCTTTTCCCTTTTCTCTTGATCGGTCAATTCGATCCAAAATCTATTGTAACTCAACTACGGGGTCTACCTCCTTTTCCTGGCTTCTCTGAATCCTCTGCCTGAGCCACTCTAGAACATTTGTATTCAAGTCCCTCTATACTACTAACTGTTCCTATCCTTGCACTGCTCTGGTATCAATCTCCTCGACTCCAAGACATTCTGCCATTGCTTCAAGAGAAAGTGCTTCTGTGGTGGGAATCTCCTCCTTTGATGCTGGGGCTTCTGCTTCTACCTCAAGGATTTCTTCCTCAATTATCTTTCTGAAGAAGACACCAAGACTCTCCTTTGTTGTTACATCCTGTTCCCTGCTTCTCCCTAGGATGAACTTCTCATTGGCATTAATGCTTAATCTATCTTGTATCGGCCTAGTCATGAGTTGTTCTCATTGTTGCGTTCTTCTTTCACTTGTTTCTCCTTCTTGTTAGGTGAATGCTCCTATTTCCTAGACACTGGGAGTCTGGCTAGGCGAAGATGGTGCATCCTCAGACCTTAATCTCTTCTGTTGTGGTTCTTCAACATGAAGATCCAATCTTCTCTTTGTATGCACTTCTTGAGCTGCACCCTTCTCCTTCCTGTGTCCTGCACTTCCTAATGAGATGTCTCTTTCATCTACTCTTCCTCCAGATAGCTGCTTTAGTCTCTCATCTCACAACTATGGATGACCTAACAACTTGTAGGTCCAATCTTCTTTTGGCACAGTCATCCTGTCAAGTTGTATTTCTACCCACCACCTTGTGAAGTCCATGACTGGCTTTTTCAATGCATCAAGATCCAAAATCTCCTTTCTCTACCATTCGTAAGGGTGAATGATCTTTTCCTTACTTGGGTTAAAACCTCTCTAGAGCACATTCGGATCCTCTTCCATCTCATCAGGAACATGGACAATATTACATGCCCTAATCAGGTCTAAGGGTAATCAATAGCACATTTTCTTTCTGACCACATTCTCATCAACTGCATTTGCCAAAAAGTCCTCAAGGTGAGCTTTGTGTTGATGCCTCATCCCTGCCACTACCCTTATATGGGTCGAAATCCGATCTTCCTAGATAGAGTGGTAGATGGAAGAATTTCAACTCATTAGATGACCTCTTAGCTATTGTTAGACAACTACACACTTCAGCTACATCACTTCCAATGGAAAGTGGAAATTCTAGTCCCACCTTCTTCTTCTTTAGGACTTTGTCAGAGGCTATCAACTGTCGAGTGACTTCCAACAAGATCAGTTCATCGATAGGGTACCGTGGAAGCTTGAACGACTACTGAAAGAATATCTGCAATCTAATATAAGACAAGGTGGGAAACTGAATGAACCATGCTCCAAATTCTTCCACCAGCTTCATTGCCTCATAAGACAATCTCATATGCAATCCCTTCTGCAAGGTCCTCACGATGCATATTGTAAACACATCATTAACAATTGTGGATCCTTAACCTTGGATTTCCACTTCTGAGGACTCCCTTGTACCTTAGTTCTTCATACTTCGTATTTCATGCCAACATATATATCCCATATGAGCTCATGATGAACTTCTTTGTATGGTCCAACTTTATTAGCTTCTCATCGAGGTTGTCACTAATCAACCCAACCTAATCGATGTGATTGAACTCCTCTACTACTTGTTGAACAAAGCATCACATCCATGTCTCAAACAGGTAGGAGTGGGGTAAGCCAAATATCCTGCTGAGCATCATTATTAGATCACTTCACGGTAGAAATCCATCCACACAAGCTCCTTGGGAAACATGGAGTAGTGGGATTTATTCCTTCTCATCCATTTGCTGTTGATGATTTCCTCACAGTGTTGAACTTCCACAGTGTAGACTCTGTGCGCATATTCCTTTGTCTTCGAGACCAACCTCCAAGATGAAGGGATCCCAAATGCTTCAGTAATGGCTGGTGGAGAGAGATCTGCAATGATATTCCCATTTGAGTCCTTGATCGTTCTATCACTGGACTGATAATGTTTTGCACATTCCATGATTGACTCAACATGCTGAAACACAGGAGGGAATCCAACTACATCTACAATTCATTGTTCACAATCCAAACAACTAGGTGTGTTGGGTGATGATCTTTGTAGACAAACATCCTCCTCTAGAACTCGCTCAAATCGAGACATCCAAGATTCGTATCCTTCACTTCAATCCACTTCGAGACAATTTTGGACTTTGGGTAGAACTCTCTTTGTTCATTCTTAATCAATTGCCTCCTACCGACGCTTGTTCCTCTAGGCTTCGCCATCTGCAAAATAGAAAATAAACTTATAAGAGCACGAAAAAGAAGAAAAATGCATTTTTTTCCAAAATTTAGAAATTTGGCAAAATTTCTCCATCCTTCTTAACATCGAATTCTCTCTCTCCTCGTGGAAATTCGAGCTTCTTATCGACTTACTGAAGAAAATTTAAAAATTTCACAAATTTCTTCACTCTTCAAGAAATAATTCTTTTCTCTCCTCTCAAGAATTCCCTCAAGTTTTCTCTTCTCGAATTGTGTGAGAATGAAATAAGAGAGGCCTTCTCTTATAAAGTTGTAAAACCTGAAAAGCTGCTTTAAAGATTGTAGGCTAATTTGAGAATCTGCTTTACTTGTCTCCCAAGATTCTAATTTTGAAGAGATTTTC
Source organism: Chamaecyparis obtusa (assembly GCA_027943335.1). NCBI lineage: Eukaryota > Viridiplantae > Streptophyta > Pinopsida > Cupressales > Cupressaceae > Chamaecyparis > Chamaecyparis obtusa. The sequence goes on from BSBK01006039.1 coordinate 441,966, forward strand.
TGCCACTTGTCTGAGTATTTCTTCCCGCTTTTTAGAACTTGCCAATTTGAGTGTTTTGTCTTCATGAAGAAGTTTTATCCATTTCTCAATTTTTCAATTGTTTGATTTTTTTTAATTTTTTCGATTTTTGATTATTTTTATTTTTTGTGAAGTTAATTAATTAAATATTAATAAAATCAATATTTAACCAATTTCAATTTTTAAAACATAAAATAAAAAAAAATCTTTTAAAGCAATTTCATTTTTTGTGTATATTCATTTTTTATGCTTTTTATATTTTATCGATTTTTTATGTTTTAATTAAATATTGATAAAAATCAATATTTAATTAATTTTCATTTAAATCCATATCGATTTAATCCCAAGTTGTTTTATTTTAAAAAAAATTAATTAAATATCAAATATCAAATTTGATATTTAATTAATTCTCAATTTATTTCAAGTTCAATAATTAAATATTAAATATAAAATTTAATACTTAATTAATTTAAATGTCTCCAAAAATTTTAGCTTCCAAACTTCATTATGCCAAGATTCTAACTTTTGTAATTTAATAGTTCCTCAAATGCCCTTTCTGATTTTGTGGCGGATTGTTTCGCATCTCCAAATTCTTCGACACGAGGGATTATGTGCTTGAAAAATTCTCCTAAGCGGGATTTGGGAGGAGTCACAGATATTTTTCCAAAGCACACATTCCGCAAGTCCATGTCATATGTGCCTCTGGATTGTATTGGAGCAGGATTTTGGTGTGTCGCGGATTTTATCCTAAGCATTGATTCCATGACCAAGGCAGATATGCGCTTAAGTAGGCACGCGAGCGGGGTAACAGATTGTCTTAAGCACACAACAAATCCGCGATTGGCCTTGTTTTGCGCCCGAGAAAGGTGGTGGGCGGGATTCTTAGTGGGTTCCAGATTTTTGTTTTTAGAGGAGTCCGTTGACTCCGTTGAAATGCGCTCCGAGTAAGGTGAGGCTTCATGATGGATTTCCTTTCGCACGCATTTACTTGACCTCCTTTTGGCGACCATCATCCTTCTTGACTCCGTGTCTCTGCCGTGGATGCACCGATGGTTTCTATAACAAATTACAATGAATATGTTAGGTGCGAAGCTTGTCCAAGAATTCATTAGTGTTCGAATGTTTAAGTATGTATGCAAACACTTATTTCATATGATCCCCATTCTCTGTTGGTGGTGCCAGAGACATCTCAATATCCATGGCGGATTGATGTTTCTTTAAATTGTCCTGGATTGTCTCCGTACAAAACGTCTAGATCTTTGAATACTTTCTGCCATTTTTTAAAATCTCTCTTCTATTGATATTTGAGTACCGCCAGATATGGTGAACTCAAAACACATCAACATAGGCGTGCCCTTTTCATGCTTTTGAATGTTGGTCAAAATTTACTACTTCTCAAATGGAATAGGGGGTCCTAAGAGACTGCTAGCAGAGCCGCTGAGACGAGCAAACCAAAAGGGGCAAGCGGGTGAAAAGAGAAGGGGTCCCATTTGAAATGGGCGAGGTGTGAAATATAAGTCACAACAAGGCCTATAGCATATTAGACAGCCACAGTGAAAGGGAAGAACAATGATTCTTGACAGGGGTTTTGGATGCCTTGTGATATAAGGCCTGATGGGCCTTGGAATGTTGAAATCTTGTGAGGAAATTTGTGCCCTCCACTGTCATTTTGGAATTTCTCCACAAACTCTCCATGAACAACATTATGTTTAAAGAAATTGCTGTCCATTTGTCATTCAAATCCGTGTATCTCTTTTTAAAATTATTAAAGCCTTTTCTCCACCTCACTACCCCAATATTTTCTTGATTCTTATCGCTGTCATGCATCAAAGAGTGCAGTCCTGATAAGAGAAACGGGTAGGGGATTATGATGTTGTGGAGATAGAAATTGTTTCTTTCCTTGTAAGACAAAACATAGCATGAAGAAGAGTGACTGTTTTGAGGTCAAAAGCTGCTCAAGACAGTCATGAATGACAGTGGTTTTGCATTAGTATACATCGGATAGAATATGATGACATTGGTTTAAAAGATGCATGGCCTAGAAAATCAGTGAGCAGAGGTTTCAAATGGGAGATAACTGTGTAAAAATGCTGAGAAAACATCAAGAAATGATGGTCCATTTACGAGGTTGAGATTTCACTGTCCCATAAAGCAGTTATCTATAGGGACTGGTATATTGCCAAGAGTACTTGATGACAGTGGCATTATATACAAATTGAGTAAAAGAAAATAACAGTACGAGGGCAGTAAAGAATCATAGAAGATAGAAGATACAATGAGAAGAGAAGATATTAATTAAAAGGATACTGATTTTGTTGAGAAAAGCAGAGGTCTTAAACATGGAATTGACTATACCATTAGCTTTCACTGTTCTAATGAAGATGTATTGACTGTTCAAGTGATCCTTTCATTGTCTCCTAAATCACATGCACTGTTTTCAGAATTCTTTGACTGCTTTGTAAAAGCTATAGTTAATGTTATGAGACGGGAAGAAATATTGCTGCATAACAGAGATAATAGTGACAATATCAAATAAAGAGGGGAAAATGATGAAACAAAACATAACAGTGGTTTGACCTGCCCATATACTCGTATCAATTTTGAGACTTAATAAACAAGGTTTTCAAAGAAAAGTTATGGAGCCAAAAGAACTTGAGGCTTGCAACTCCATCTTGTAAAGAGATTTAAGGATTCAAGTATAGGATTGTAAGTGACTATAGCAATGGTAGCCGTCGGAATGCAATGAATATAAACCAAAGACATATGAAAAGAGTCTTCAGCACGTGAAAGCAATGAAAAGAAGTATGTCAAGATATGTAAATTGATGATAGTGTTATCATTTATGAACGCACAATCTACAGAATTATGTGGCACTTCCCAAGCATGAAAGGTAAATATAGGTGGTTGAAGAATAGTGTTTGTGTTTGATAAAGTGGAAATCATACTTACAAGCATAGTGACAGCTATCTGATAGCTACATTTAGGGGATAGGAGGCAAGTTGGGGACAGCAATTACAAGGAGCAATTAGGGAGTAATTATGGACTCTTAGGTGTCTTTTGGCATGTGCAAAAGATGCTTATTGTGTAGACACACATTCAAGTGGCAATTTCAAGGCATTATGAGGTAGTTTGAGGCAGCTAGAGAGCACATTATGGCTCAAGATCAGTTATATCGGACCCTGAGGTTTGAAACCATCATGTGTCCTATCTGAGGCAATTCTGACTAAGTAATCAGTGGGGAGTTACATTTCAAATCAGTCATCTTCATCAATTGAGAAACTACAACAAGGATAAAGCATTGAAGACAAGCAGCAACCACTTCTTCCTAGCAGGTCAAACATGTGGACCAGGTATCTAGCATTTATCTGTAAACCTTGACGGATTGCTCATTGAGGAGCAAAGCTACAGCTAACAAAAGAGAAAAAAGTGCAACAATAAATCAAGATAAGTCCTACCTTTTGAATTATTCTTAAGTTTTTTTAAATTTTGTAATGAAATATCCTCACAGTGCATAACATTATGTTTACAAATATATGATCATTCTAATCTCAAGTTGAAATTGTCATATCAGGTTATTGAATTCAAGGATTCAAGATGTAAGGCAAGATGATATCTGAGTTAAGGAACATAAGCCATTTACATTGAACTGGCAATTGCTTGTGGACAAGCAATTTTGGGGAAGGACAGACTGTCATGTCCTCTCTTTTTTGAATAGAATTTGATAATAAATAATTATCAGCTGGAATGCCAAGCCATAGATTTTTAATCAATGATTGAACTTCCTTTGAAAGTCAAAAGATATTCAATGATGTATTGCCAAATCTTGCATTCTTTCCAGGGCATTGACAACCATTACGATCTTCATGAAGATACTTATTATGGTCGATATAATTATACAAACTCTTATGCATATCAGTCACATGCCTCACTATACATTTGCATTCACATACCCTTTTCAGTCAAAATGCCTCTTTCTTAATAGTAGGTTGTGTTCAATCAATATGACTATCACTGTATCATACAGATTTCAAGTGCGTAATGAGTTTTTTTCACTAGCAACCCATGATAAATTTCTGCAAATGCATAATAAACATGGGCCACTGGCTTGCTATGAATTTGAACTTGAACATAATATGTACATAGTCCCATTACTAGGTCCTTGGTTTCAGTTAACGTAAATATTATGTACTCAATATATGCCAGTTGCCAGTGCTTTCAAGTGGTTTAGACCACCCAAGTCTATACACCCAGTTGTACATATTTATTAATGTTGATTGAAAAAAACATTAGCCTAATTAGATCTCAATATGTTAGTTAAGCTGAACTTTCTCACTCCCATGAGGCATTAGGAAGCTACAACAAATTTCAAATCTTATTGACTCAGTGAGGGTATAAGAGGAAATTATCCTAGATTGAAGCCATAACTACTACTTATACTGCTGCACACATAGGTTTAGTGAAGGTTATGAGGCTAGGAATGGTATTTGCCATTGTAGAATGTAAAAAAAAAAAATTCTATCTCCATTTTCAGATGATGTTCAAACATACCCTCTCAATACAAATAAATTAATAATATTAATACTTAGTACATCCAACTCTACAATTCAAGTCCAAAATAGTGCTTCTACATGGAGTTAGCAAAAAATTAAGGAGTCTTTATTAGACCTATAAAACCTATTAGTTGTGTTCGTATAAAATAAAACACAAGAAATGGAAAATAAATTGAAACTCTATGCAAACTTTAGCATAACCATGTGAACAAGTATATTTGGTGCAATGTAATATTTCACAATAATGACAATAAAAAAGATACCTTCTACAATGTATTTATCCAAATCAAGAAAAAATATCAATAATTGAAACCCTGCAAATAAGAAAATCCAAACATTCCAATGCAAAATGAAAACCCTCCACAATTTTATTTATTTCATTGCTTTTTGCGATATCAAAGAAGAGAAAACCTGGTATTGTAGCTTGTTTGCTGCTCTTCCTGTTCTTTAAGCTCTCCCATGCTGCTTTTACACCCTACCATTGTGAGAATTGGCCCCCAAAAGGAGTGACGATTTTTGAATCTGCAGACAAAAAGGCATTCATTCGGTGAGTTGAAAATGTGCTAGCATGCATGCACAAAACTAGTATCAACTACTAAATCCTTCGTAGATGGTCAACATTGAAAAATATTTATTAGCAAAATGCTCAAGATCTAATTATATCTTATTATGACAGATTCACAATTTCCAATAATTGTAAATTTTTTTTTGGGTGCTAAGATAAATGCAATCAAAGAAGTCTTAAGCAATCCTGAACTGAAATCCATATGAAGACTTGATCAAGGAAATATCTTGTCAAATGCTAAAATGAGCAAAATACTGCGTAGTTTGCAAAAAGATCACCATTATAGGAGCATTTATTTACACTTCAAGGGACTACTTGATGGATTGCAACTCTTAGCGTAAGGCATATGTGGATTGCTTTGTAGAGTAAATCATGATTGACCACGCAGGTGGTGGCAAAATCCTGAAAAATTGAGAGAATTTACATAAGTTTAATTTGTTTTTGATCAAGCTAAATGGGTTATAAAAACTATAACAAGGCGGCATGATTACCAAATGGGAGTGACCAACAAAACCAAAATTAGAACAACAAAAAAGCTCAACCAAGAGGACAGCAGAGTTGTAACACTACAATAAATACAGAGCGCAACAGAAATAAGAAATTTGACCAAAGGAAACAAGAAATTTGTCTTCTTTTGTTGAGTGCAATGTGGCAAGTCTTAGTTAGATTGTTGGAATTATTTAAAGCTGTATTACATTAGATGATGTACAGGAACGTTTTAACATTTCTAGATTTCAAACATGTTATGGTCATTGATTGCAAATTGTAATGTTTAAACAAACTGGTTGAGTGAGGGGGTATTTATCTGTGTAATAAGCTTTGTTATCAGCCAATATTTACTTCCATGCATTATTTTTGAGGCAGTGAAGTAATGCTATCTAGAAGTTTACATAGATAAACTCCTTTGAGCCAGTTAGAGAATATAAAGCATTCTATTATAATTTTTTTCTTTGTTTCATGGCCATGCCCTTCCTCTCGTTATGCTCTCTGTAGTGCAGATTTTGGACCAAATGTTTCTATTTCATTTTTAATTAGGGGATCTGAATTTATGCAAGAGTTTTCAGGTTGGTATTTGAGTTCTAAAACATTAGGACAATAACCACTAGTGATTTGCCACATAAATCCATATCCTATTACAATGTCTCTTTCTTCAAGTAAATTGTCTATTTTTTCTTTAGGATCTTTTCGTTCTTCGATGTCGAATGGAAGTGCCATGGGTAGCGAAGTTCAATTAGGCGGATTAGTTTTCCCAAGTCAGTTTAAGCCAGTTTAAGTCAGTTTTCCCAAGTTCAATTAGGTGTTAGAGAAACCAATTGAATAAGCTGTTTTCTAGTAAGGCAACAGACTCCTACACTGCCCAACGGAAAAACGACTCCCTATTTTCTGTAGGCAAGAAATTTGACCTTGAAGATGTCATTGAAGCTCAACAATTCAATAGGGAAATTTTAACTGCAACTTTTGAGGTGGCACAACAAATGGGAAAGATTGAGAAAAATGCGAGGTTACTTGATGGCAACTTAATTTATTTTATGATTCCTCAACAAGAACTAGACTTTCATTGGAGTCTTCTATGAAACAGCTCAATGGAGAAGTTTCGACAACTGAAGATGCTCGAGAATTTTCTTCTGTAGCAAAAGGGGAGACTTTAGAAGATATTTTTTCTATTTATGTGGATTAATTATCAAGTTATATCAGCTTTGTCCTTTATTTTTTAAGGATTCACATTATAGTTATGAGGCATTTTGAGGGTGGAGCTACAAGGCAAGCTGCAACTGCTGCCAAAATTCTCATTATTAATGCAGGGGATGGACCTGGTCAGCATCTAACATAGGTATGTTTCTCTCTGTATGCTTGGAAAAGTGTTATGTCTACGTGACATTAAAAATGAGGTTCTTAATCCCTTTCGAATTTCAGTCAGACTGATCTTAAGCTCAACTTTTTGCCTCTACACTGTTTTCTAAGGACAATACTTAGTTTCATCGAGATGTTATTGTCTGCTATTTGAACATAGTTATTGACGTAAGTGTAAAAGTAAGATCCTTACACATAAAGCTTGTTGCTGACAAAAAAATGTAATATCAATTTGGATATTTGAGATTGTTATCATAGTGATAGACCATTTATAGGATTTTTATTATTTCTCATGAACAAAATTTTAATTATTGAACTTAATTTACATGTCTTATCTTATAAATACCCGTTCTTTGAATAATTATTCATGATGATGGATTCTCAATTTTGTTATTGAGTATTAGGTGCTCATATGTCTGTGGATGCAGGCATTACTAGATGTATATACAATTCAAAGAGAAATAGGACCTCTGGATGACATAAAGGTTGGTCTTGTTGGGGATCTTGCAAATGGTCGAACTGTTAGATCACATGCATATTTTCTTGCCAATGATAACAAAGCGAAGATTTATTTTGTAGCTCCAGATGTCGTGAAAATGAAGGCAGGTTCTCTAGGGATCTTTTACAAGAAGTTTTCACTAGTTCAAGTTTATTTGAAAACTGCTCAGAGTTTCTAGCTTCTGTGTTGCACTATCTCTAAACTTCATGATCCTCATTGAGTTTCTATGCAATATTTTTCATTTCATTGTTGTGGTTTAAAAATTTGTATTTCATTAATTCAGAGAAATATATCTGCACCATCTCTAAACCACATGATTCTCTTTTAATTTCTAAGCCATATGTTTCCTTTCATTTTTAAGGTTTATACTTCGTATTTCCTTAACTCATAGAAATCCATAGATTGAGTACAGTGTTTGCATTTTATTGAGCTTAGTTAGATGGCATTAGGGTCACAGATTTATTTAAACTCAAAAACACAAGCAAGGGAGAATTGTGATTTGCTATAGGTTACAAAATGTCAAGGTAGTCTACTTACGGGTTTCCAGAACTTGTTAACCAAACTTCAATGCCACAGTTTCATAAAGAAGTTTCTTAAGGCTATAAGCATTGACAGTCACAACAATACGATGAGATATTAGAACTCAAGATAAACAAGTTTGATTCATCTTGAATAGCTCATATACAGAGTCCAAACTTTAGGTAGTATCTTATAATCATCGCAGCCTATTTATCAGTATTTACAATATAAGCTTAAAGCCACCATTGAGGCAGTATAGCCTGCTGAAAATTATGGAACATTCACTGAGACAGGTGAGAAATATATTCTTCATGATTTTCACCTTCATAGACACTGTATAACCAATTCAACTCTCTAAACAGACTAAAAAATAGGATCCCAGTTATTAAAATCTCCGATGTTTGGAATTCCATACAAGTTGTTCTATGATTGCACCAAAGAATTTAACATCGGAATTCCATACAAGTTGTTCTATGATTGCACCAAAGAATTTAACTGCTTAAAAATTATGCAGGTGAAACAAGACATTTTTCTCAGAAATCTAAAAAACCTAAAACATGAAGATTGCTTACCTGGTTTGAGAAGAAAACTCTCTCAGCTGTGTACTTAGAGGCAGGGTACACCCATGGGTTGCAGAGATCCACCGTGGACTTAGATAGAACTTGCTATGGTGAGAATTCTTGACCAAAATGACTACTAGATTTCCAAAATGTGAATCCTAGTTGAAGTCAATCGCAAGAGGCAGAGTCTCAATGGTGAGAATTTTTTACCAAAATGGCTACTGGATTTCCAAAGTGGGAATCCAAATTGAAGTCAATCACATAGGTTTTCTTGCCAGCGAGAAGCCAATCAGGAGTAGAGATGCAATTATTTAGAAGTGTAAGCTCACCCAGAATTCCAGACCCTTTTCCAGCATTCTGAAGGCATTCCATTGGTCATTCAGCATTACTGGAGGCCCAGCTAACTGAAGCATGCTTGTACATGCCCATAAAAGATGAAAAGAATCTAACCTTTTGTATATTTAAATTTGATTTGGGAAATCAAAGGAATCTAACGTAGAGGCAAAGCATCCTTGCTCACATTTTAGCCCTGCCCTTTTCCTCCGTAGCACAGTTACCCTTACTTCTTGACCCAAATAATTGGATCTATGGAATTCTGGGTGAGCCAATTTATTTCTCCTTAGTTTATTATAAACAACATAGTCGTAAATTCTGTCCCTCTTTTCCATCCCATTTCCTCTCAGGTTTCCTAGTTCTTGATTCCTCAAGTTGACAAGAACAAAGAGAGTACGAACAGGGAGATAGCTCTGCAAATTCCACAAGCCAATTTATTAATAATTCTAGCCAGCTAAAATGCAATTTCAAGATTTAATTGATTAAAAGTATGCAGGTGAAACAAGAAATTTTTCTCATAGATCTATCTCAAAAACTTAAAACACGAAGGTTTCCTACCTGGTTTGAGAAGAAATGTCTCTCAGCCGTTTACTTAGAGGCAGAGTCCCAATGGTGAGAATTCTTTAGCAAAATGGCTACTGGATTTCCAAAGTGTGAATGCCAATTGAAATCAATTGCATTGGCTTTCTTGCCAGCAAGAATCCCATCATCAGTAGAGATCTCGCACACCCAGAATTACGGGAAAAGCAGAGGATGTCATGCCTCCTCATGGCCCTGCCTAACTGAAGCATGCTTGTGCATGACCGTTTATATTTTTGAATTTGAATTGAGGAAATCAAAGGAATCTAGCCGTATATATTGTTAAATTTGAATTGGGAAATCAAAGGAAGTGGTGTTTTAGGTCACGTGGAAATTTGAATTGGGAAACTAGATAGCTATTCACAGATGGCTATGTCACGTGGAGGAAACTATGAAGGTTTAAAATGGATTTCGATTTCCTGCAAAGAGACATATTCACGACCACAATGTAATGAGTTGGATTTCTAGTCTCTCACTAGAATAGTTTGTCAAAGATAATATAATATCAATATAGTCTAATTTTCCTTTTCATATACAGTGATAAGAATTCTAAGTTTTTATATATTTTCAATTATTTTTAAGTAAGATCAGTCTGTAGTAATTCTTTCAACTTCAATAAATGAGTTTATTCCTTTTGAAGGATGAAGGGAAATGACAAATTAAGCATGTTTTAGTCGTGTACATTTTTGTTTTGATCGATGAAGGGCCGAAGCCGAGGTTTTTATATTAATATATATAAGCAAATAGTAAGCAAATATTAACAGTATGATAATCAGCAGTTTAAGCCCATTTCAGGCCCAATGTTTAGAGTCAAATGCTAGAAAACATAAGCAACAGGCATCGGCAGACTGTCAATGAAAGATTACTACAATTAGGAGTGGGGATATTAAAGCTTAGCTGAATAATGCTATTAATGGCAGTATGATTCGGACATCTTCTATCCTGGCACCGTCACTCTTCACAACACTATCAATTTGGCAAGTGATATCAAAAGGCTGTCCGCTAAAAGTGAACTCATAGATTTACTATGTGCTTTCCCAAGTGTACTATATATCCGTTTGATATGAAGAATCATTCCTCTCCATTCTACTGCTAAATTTATCCTATCAGAGCCCGCTAACCTTGTAGCGTACTGCTTGAGCTTAAGCAATGAAAAACATCCCATTGATGCTCATCGTTCAATAAGAGACCCATCCTCTTGTCCTCGAACATAAATTCATTTAATGCTCAGAGCTTGCCAACACGCAATGAAGAAGGGCACCCGTCTTGTCACCAATGGAGCCGTTCTTGTCAACTTGCAAGTCGATATCCCATAATATTTAGTCGTGTACATTATATGGCTTGAAATGTATGAAATACTTTTTTCAATTTTTTGGTAGGTAAATAATCAAGGAATATTATAAAGGAGAGTTTGTATAATTGGAGATATGGAGTCTTGTCTCGTGTCTAAAGCATAGACTATCTCTTATAACTTTTTAGTCATTTTTGTGCAGCTTTTTTACCCTCTTTTCCTTCTTTCATTTTACTTTTGTAGACCTCTTGTTTTCTTACCAAATTTACATAAAACTCCCCCAAGCTTCTTTATCTCATCCAAGCCTTTGGAAACCCATCTAACCTTTATAATTATCTCCATTAATATTTTCTTGTATCTTCTTTTTCCTTTTTGTTGGCTTTGTACCCCGCATTGCTATTTTGACATAGATCATGATATAATACAAGTAAATGCTTGGGAACATAGCTATATAGACAACAACATTTGCATGCATTTTTCTAATGCTCTCAAAAAATCTACACCAAATGTAAGATAATGACATCTCATATGGTATTTTCCCAACCATATGCACGTCGTTGTCTCTCCTTCCACACTTATGTTTTTTATTTTTTTATTACATAAAGTTGAAAAAAATTGAACAAATTCATTTTGTGCATATCCTACAATTGTAGTTTTCATCAGGTTATACCTCTTGGAGGCGCATGCATTTTTGTAGGGAGTGTAGTTTGGCATGCAATTTGTCAACATGTCAATGTAGGAAAGCCACACATGTTGATATTTTGTTCCTTTTATATAAATCATGCAAAAATTTCTCACTTATGTAAGGAAAGGAGGGTTGAGGAGATGGTTTATTTTGGACTTTTCTACCGTTATTAAGGTTTTTTTTAAAAAATCATCCTTTCCTTGGTTATCTTGTGAGAATGTGGCATTTGTTGGGACACAAGGACTTTTCCATTACCTTTTACTTTCCCATGTTTTTCATCCTTCCTCCCCCCCCCCCCGCAAAAAAGTTCTTGGTACAAATAATCAAGCTCCACTTCAAGGACACGTGATTTGATGATGCAAATAGTGAGTTGTAATATTTTTTTTTAAATTTGTGTGAATACTATAATTGGTATGATATATTTTGATATCTTTAGTTTTTATGGGTCTATCTTGCACTCTACAAGGAAATCCAATGAAGTTTTGTCTTCTCCTCCGCATGATATGTTATGTACCGTTCTCTGGCTATTTTTCCTTTAGGCTGGTTTTTTGTATTCTTTATACTAATACTGATAAATATTCTAGGTTTTTTCTTTATGCTTGCCAAATTTGCAAATTATACCGAGGTGAAGGTTTGAAGGTAAAAATTAATATTTGCATTTACGCATGTCATTTATTTATTCTTGAATTTCCTATTTGGTGTTCTCTAATATTAAAAAGTATATTTTGTTTTTATATGCGATCTTAATAATTTTGAAACTTTTGTTAACAATTCTAATAGACATTGTTGAATGTTGAGTCGGTGCAAATTAAATTTTATCAATCCACATTAATCTAACTATATAATTGTCCACATAATCATTTTTTGTTGATTTTAATGTAGTTGTGTCTAGAATCAAATTTGACCATTTGTAAATTGTAAATTATAAGTTTTGAGAGATAGACTATACTCACACCATGTGACTCCAATTATGAATGCATATTTAACTTTAAATTAGAGAAAATGAGTTGAAATTATATTGCAAACATGATATGATGAAATGCAACGAGATAATTCTTCCCTATTTATCTTGAGTAGTTCATGATGGATGGAGGGCCCTCTTTTCGGAGGATTCTCGGAATGGTTTCTCACCCCTTTATAAGTATGAGATGTTACAAGAAGAAAGAGTCATACTAAATAAATATTAGTGTGAAAGAGTTAAATACTATTGAAAAATCAAGGATATTAAAGGTGTATTAGTTGCACAGTGGATAGCTTTCTCAAGTGTACCCATTCCTCTTTCAACAAGGTGTCTTGTTAGAGAAACTCCTCAAATGAAGACAGATAAACCTCACAAGCTTATAAGGTAGCTTAATTTGGACTCAATCTCCTTCAAGTAGCTACATTGTAGAACATGGATATGTTTCAGTGTCAAATCATGCTTAGAGTCCCAGAATGAGATGTTTTAATTTGTGCCATCTGATGCAATTCTTCCCATAGAGGGTTCTTTTACATGGTTGACTCTAAAAGAAAAATTTATAACAAGTCAAAGACTAAACACATTTGGTACAATTGAGGATAGAATTCATTTTCTTCTTACTTGCCCATTTTCTTACTCTTGATGGATGTGGTTGATAGACATGAAGCTCCATTGATATTCTTCTCTTCAAGATAACTTACTAGTGTATTCTAACTATGACAATCGCTACATGGAAACTATTTCTTTGAAGTCATTTGGAAAGTGGATTTAATTTTTGTAACTTGGAACTTGTGGTGAGAAAGGAATAAAAGAACTTTTAGGAAGGAAGAGAATTCAAATTAAGAATTTATCAAAAAAAATGGAATAGCTATTGGTAATTCAATATTAGCCTATAATTTGAGAAATAAAAAGATTGTCTCTTCCTTTACATCATGGGATTCACAATTTTTATCATAATGGAAATACATCAACTTTCCTTTTAAAGTCAGTAGTTTGAAAACCATTATTACAAAAGTAAATAGAAAGTAAAGGGGAAAGTGCCAAATGAAGGCTACAACAAATTAAACTTTCATGGAGCAGCACAGGGGGATCTAGATGTCTCATGTCATAAAGGAAAAGTAGTTACAATGTTATCATCTAAGATTCTAGATTGATCATGAAACTGTTAGTATTTTCCAGATTTACCTAGGAATGATCAAACTATAGAGGTCTTCCAAATACTAAGCACATGATATTAAAATAGAAGACAAGAGGAAAGAAAGAAGGTACCTAGAAAATGATGCCTTCAAGGCTTTCCTATGTATGTGCCGATTAGCCCACCTAGGGCTTCTTTCGACTCTTCTTCAAAGGGTCACCGATCTGTCTAGATCTATTCAACAAGGTGCACTATTAATCTGCACTTAGTATATTCATAGTGCATTAGCTGTTAGTGACAGTATGTACTTGGCGACATACTCAAATCGCAGCCCATGATATACAAATCACTCTAGCATACATGCAATTTCTCCAACATTCATGTAACACTCTAGCTCTAATACATCCACTCCATAATGAATTTGTTTCTCCTTAATCTATTCACTGCTACCTTCATAAATTCATTGATGCCTTCATAAATTCGCAATTTCAAATCTTGAGGAGAGAAGACACATTATGTTTTTGGTGCTTCTCTCCCTTGAAATCAAACACCTTATATATGAGATGAATTAACCAACAAGGAGACCGACTTGGTCTTATGAAATTTTGTTTAAGTATTAAAGCCAAGATGCTGACCTTGGGCCCTAAATAAATTCAATCAACATATGTATATCAATTTTGATAAACAATGAATAATAAATATGGGTAAAAGTACAAACCTGTGTCACACTTTTATAAAGGAAAAGGACAACAACATGCAAATTTTTCAATTTTAATGACATAAAAGAGGCATTTGTGTTTAGAATTTAAAGATAATGTAAACTAATGAAATGTGTAGAATCTGATGAAGTTTATGCTTATAATTTTTTCAAAAAAGTTAAATAAAAATTGACATAGTTTTTTAATTTTTGAAGTCCATTTTTTTATTGTTGAAATATGCTAAAAATCTAGGGTCTAGTTCCCACCAAAAAACTATATGCAAATAATATTTTTTTCCTTTGATTTCAGAATATGTTTTAGATGACATGTATAACTAGTGCATTAAAAAAGAAAGATTGGATTTTGGTATATATTTTGTCTATTATAACTATCCAAAGTCGGTGTTACCTGAAATCAACAGTTTTTTGTTCCCACCAAATTTTCCCTATCAAATCTACACCATTAAAAAATATATATATATTCTTGAAGAGGACTCTCTCCTCTAGTGTTAAATATAAGTTTTAAATTTTTCTGACATGATTTGTTATTTTTATTTTTTTTCGAACGAGTGTGTTCTTACATGTTAAAATACCTACTTGAAGTATTTTCAACTTATAATATATTATATGAAATTAAAATATAATAAAATTACATGACCATAATCTTGACTCAGAGCTCTACAAAAGGGTATTTTTAGATTTTACAGAAAGTTAAATTTTGACAAAGAATTCAGATCCAGAAGTGAGAACTTCTGAGAAATGGTTTCGGCCAGAACTCCCTCTCCACATCAACACAACATGGCACCTCGTGTGCACCTTGTATGTCAAGTCAGACCTGTTCCAACCAGAACCATTTCGGTTGGAACCATTAAAAATGTCCTCTAGTGTGACACATCTATGTACTTTTACCCATATAACCAATATTTATTATTATTATTTATCATATTGATTTTCTCAAGTAAGGGGATGTTTTCCATAAAAGGCCATAATGTTAACACTCCCTCTTGGACTTGAGGAAAAGATCAACCTAATGATCTCCCTCTATCATCCTTGATAGAGATGCCAAAAACATAAACAACATGGATTCCATATCCAATAGAATCATAGATCTCATATCTATGATAGTTAGAACACATATGTTCTTGCATCATTTCAAACCATAGATTTCATATCCATATAAAAATCATGGTAACAAGATGTTTACAAACCGGATGTGGATTTCCTAAATCCATGAGTCTTAGAGACTCAAAACATAACAAATGGATTCCTAATCCAAAGATGCCATAGATCTCTCATCTATGATAGTAGATCTCTATCTACAAGATATAATGAGAACACAACGTTTCTTCATAAACCATACATCTCATATTCATATGAGAAACATCATATCATATGATGATTACCATCCAAGAGTGGATCTCCTAGATCCTCTAGTCTCCATGACCCAAGAATATCAGTCCATGATATTTATGATAACATCAAGTCCATGATGTATACCAACCAATCTATGGATAAATAAATCCATGAGTCACCAAGACTCAAGAAATTTCAAGTCCATGACACCAAACCAACATCAAGTCCATGATGTTAAGAACATTGGTCCAACGAATAAGTCCATAATATTCACCAAGTACTCAGAGTAATGGCCTATCAACATCAAGTCCATGATGTCCACCAATTACTTAGATGTGGATCCCTGATCCACGAGATATCAAATCCATGATATCCTCAAGCATTGGTTTAACAAATATCAAATCCATGATATTCACCAAGTACTCAAAACAATGATCGCCAGACATAAAATCCATGATGTCCACCATATGCTGAGAAGTGGATCCCTGATCCACTAGATATGAAGTCCATGATATCCTTGAGCATTGGCTTAATGAATATAAAATCCATGATATTCACCAAATACTCGGAGCAATGGTCTCTAGACATCAAATTCACAATGTCAACCATATGCTACGAAGTGGATCCCTGATCCACCAGATATCAAATCCATGATATCCTCGAGCATTGGCTTAACAAATATCAAATCCATGATATTCACCAAATGCTTGAAGAAATGGTCTTTAGACATCAAATCCATCATGTCCACCATATGCTAAGAAGTGGATCCTCGATCCACCAGATATCAAATCCATGATATCCTTGAGCATTGGCTTAACAAATATCAAATCCATGATATTCACCAAATTCTTGAAGTAATGGTCAATAATGGATCCTTGATCCATGAGAAGAATATCAAGCCCATGATATTCTCTAAGTATCTAATTCATAAGAAACAACTTAGACATATGCATAGATGTAATCAAATGAATCAGACACAACCATATGTATCTCATAATCAAAATCTCATCTCATGAATCCACATAAGTATAAGAGTAACCAATATGATCATAAGATTTAAATGAAAAAGTTCACACACAAAACCATATGTAATATAGTCTTAGCTATGAAAGAAAATATGATTCATTCATACACAATAATCCACTAAAGTATGCTTTAGAAGCTAAAGTATATAAATGACGTATGCTCCATACAATCATATTAAGTAATCAATATCCAAATGCAGTTCTCTTCATAGAACCAACATAATTCATCTAGCATCTAGACAAGTCTTAGCCATAAGCATAAGATTAATCACATAAGTCTTCACCACCTAAAGGTAACCGACATATAACTAGGTGCAATGTGATCACAACAAGATGCAATAGTTTTATCTAAAACATATGTCCACAAAATATTCTCCCAGACATACACAACATTACCTCTAACTTTCATAATGTATGTTCCCAATAGATATGCCAATTGTTCAATGTAACATGTACAACATATGCCAATTGATCAATATAATGTATGCACCCATGCATCAAATAGTTAATCTAACAATCAACTATGAATGTTCCTAGAATAGTGTTAGATATAACATATGTCAAAGTAAAGTATGCAGCCACATTACAGAAATAAATGTCAATGTAAATGTAAAGTATACTCCTCATACATATCATAAGAATAATAGATGCCAATGTAGTGTATGTTCCATATGCCAACCTGAAGTAAGCATCCATTCATGCATAATAAAGAAATGTCAGTTACGCCAATCAGCTAAACAGATAATCAGTTATGCTAATAAGACATTCCTAACCAGTTGATCCAATCAGCCATGCAATCATATATCAAAACTAACCAGTTATGATGATCAAGCCAATGATATATAATCCTATCCATACATATGATCAACAAGACATAAGGAGTTCATAACAAAATTAGGTGTAAGTGAGCCCATAATTGAACTCCCTCTTAAACCATATACCCACAATTAAGTTACCCCATGGTATATATTACTCAAGGAGATCTACTCTCTCTGGATGATCCTATCTTCACCCTCTAACAAGGTTAAAACTCCCTCAATCGGTAAAGGAAAAGGATAATGCCAATAAGATCTTATGATCCTGAATCCAAAGCTAATGTATACTTCCCGTAATGTATGTCAAGTATGTTGCCATTCATACATGAATAGGCCAATAAGGTAGTATGTTGCATTTCTCTCAAACATAACTCACACAACAGCTAGTATAAAGTATAAAGTATATCTATGTAAGTTGCCGCAACTGCATATAGAAAAAATCCCTCTCAATATGCATAGATACATACCAGATTAAACAATGCTGATGTAAAAACACAATCCAATGTTGTCAATGTACCAAAGTACTTCCTTCTCATAGACAGTCAATGATAGTTAATTGGTTATGTATGTCTCCATAATGTAAAATATAATAAGGCAACATAAAGTGTGCCTTCACACATAAATGTGATATATGAAACAATTATCTAGCTATACCAAAATCAATATGTCTCAACTCAGCCATAACAATGAAGAAGGGTATGAAGCAAAACTTATGAACTAAGCCAAGTGGTTTCCTACATAGACATATATGCCAAAACTTATGAACTAGCCAATGATCCAATCAACAATATGTTGTTAAGCTAAGTCAATCCAATAGGGAATGATGTTACTTCTTCTGAATCATGCACTTAACTCAAGATGATCTACTCCCTCTAGATCAATAAGGAAAGACAATTTCAAAAATGCAAGAATCTTGAGTTCTACCATTGGTAATTAATAAGATTTCCCATAGAGGTAACCAATTGTAAATTAAAACCCTTATCAAAATTTCAAACCAAACCCTAGTTGCCATAAAGTTTCTTAGTTTTGAAAGAGTTAGTGTGTACTCCTCAATCTGAAAAGATCTTTACTCAACCTAGGCTTTGATACCATGTTAGTATTTTTCTAGATTTACCTAGGAAAGATCAAACTATAGAGGTCTTCCAAATACTAAGCATAGGATATGAAAATAGAAGTCAAGAGGAAGGAAAGAAGGTACCTGAAAAATGATGACTTCAAGGCTTTCCTATGTATGTGCTAATTAGCGCACCTAGGGCTTCTTTCGACTTTGCTTCAAAGGGTCACCTATCTATCCAAATCTATCAACAAGGTGCACTATTAATCTGCACTTAGTATATTCATAGTGCATTAGCTATTAGTGACAATACTTGGTGGCAGACTCAAATCGCAGCCCATGATATACAAATCTCTCAAGCATACATGCAGTTGCTCCAGCATTCATGTAATGCTCCAATTCTAATACATCCACTCCTTAATGAATTTGCTACTCCTTAATCTATTTGCTGCTACCTTCATAAATTCACAATTTCAAATCTTGAGGATAGAAGACACATTGTGGTTTTGATGCTTCTCTCCCTTGAAATCGAACACCTTAAATATGAGATGAATTAACCAACAAGGAGGTCGACTTGGTCTTATGAAATTTTGTTTAAGTATTAAAGCCAAGAGGTCGACCTTGGGCCCTCAATAAATTCAATTAACATATATATATATCGATTTTGATAAACAATGAATAATAAATATAACCAATATTTATTATTATTATTTATCATATCGATTTTCTCAAGTAAGGGGATGTTTGTCATAAAAGGCCATAATTTTAATAGAAATAATGTGGAAAAAGCCTCTTCCCTATTAGTAGGGATTAGGTTGGCAATCAAAATGAAATTGGAAGTGTTTGTAATTAAGGAATCATTTAACATTATCCCTTAATAAAATGGACGTTAATAATTGGAAAATCAAGTGTGTTCTTCAAGAGGCTTGTGAATTTTTTCCATTTAAATTCATTCATATCACATTCTATGCTACTATAAGGAAGCTAATACGGTGACCAATTATCTAGCTGATAAAAGATGTCCCCTTAGTCTTGGAGACCACTTCCTTTAAAGTGATGACATCCTATTAGATCCATAGCCTCTATCATAAATCAAGAATCTATTTAAAACTTTTGTTTTAATAATTATACATGTATATTTGAAGATATTTTTTACAAGTAGAGGATATGGAGTATCCATGCTAAAGGCAAAAGGAAATATTTCCTACTTTAGAGATGTATCCCTAATCTTTGCAAAATGTTGTAGGAAGGACTATTCATTAACTATATGTTATAGTGTCATTTTTGTTGTGGTCAAAGAAATTTGGGCAATGATTGACATCTATAATGTGGCAATCGTCAGTAAGGCAGTAGAGGTATTGAATGCTACCAAAGGAATGATCAAGTCATGTAAAAAAAAATCCAAATGTGGTGAAAAACTAAGTATTATTAAAACCAAGATTTGTAAAATATACCAAGTGCAATAACAAAAATATAAATATAATTTGTTCCCTTCATTTTCACACAATTTAAATTCAAATTTTGTTATCTTTTTATTTGTCTCTAGGTGCTTGGCTTCCTTTCAACTCCTGAGATCATGGCATATTGCCCACAAAATGAATGTAAAAGGGTATAGTTAGTAAGATCCTCAAGGTAAGTCTATGAAGCTTTATTTTTGTATATTTTTATTTTGACTATTGTCATTAGTCTATTGTTATTTGATGCATTTAGGTTGATTAGGTCTATTACTCTCTAATCAGGATTTCAGTCGGTCTCTTTGTATACCTATGCATATTCTCAAGTTATCTTTTATATATATATATATATATATATATATATATATATATATATATATATATATATATATATATATATATATATATATATATATATATATATATATATATATATATATATATATATATATATATATATATATATATATATATATATAAGCTATATGCCTTTTGGTGAAAAAAATATTGCAAATAAGATATTGAAATTTCTAGGAAATTTATACATTGTGCAATAGCTCACTATTTGTATCAAAAAGTAAACTCACACTTGTAATTCAATTGCAACTACATTTAAATTAATGTATTATGAAATTGGCATGTTTAAACCTTGAATAACCCCTATAGAAATAAAATATTGACTTTTCATGTCATTTTACAATATTGTAAACCTATGAGTGGTAAGGGAATGAAGATGCTAGAAAGTAATTAAGAAGATACACCTATCAATTTGTATAAAAGCCTCATATTTTCTATTTAGATCTAACCTTCAAAAATTACATTGACGGGGAAGTTGCAATAGAATGAGGAAATTAAAATTGACTTCAAACCACTTGTGACTACAACCAAGAATTCATGACCCTACTTGATATGTTATTCAACACTTTAAAATAATTATGAGTCTATGCAACAAAGACTTAAATTATGTATGAGTTAATGTTTTCAATTTGATCAAATTGAGGTGAAAACAGGTTTCACATGTGATTTTGAATATTGATAAGACATTGAAGAGATCAACTCAACAATTCATGTCTTCTTGATGAAAACAAAAAGTTAGTTTTTTTTCAAGGTAAAAAGTAACGATAACAGGTGGGTGTTATTTAATTTTTAAATTTATAGGGTTTCTTTTCAAGTTTATTTCTAGAATAATTATGGGATAATATATCATTTTTAGTAGTTAGAGTTGAACAATGAAATGAAGAGGACACTAGAAGTATTTTAGGGAACTATATAGAGACATTGATTTACATATCTAGCACACATATCCTACATGATAAGCTAACCACTTATATTGCCCCTAGTAAAGATACAAAAGTGTTAACTACCAAATTTGATATACAATCTTCTTTAGTCTTAATCCTTAAACAAGTCATCATATTCAAAAATACTTAGTGACTATTTTCCTTCTATTATATTTTCTCTTTCATTGCAAAAACTTGAGAGACTGTGTGATCAACAATGCCACATTCTACTTATTTATGTTGAAAGGAAAAGACAATCCTTGAAAGACCCCTAACAATCATTAAGAATATGAAGTATCATTTATTTATTTTAATTAAATGTTTAATATTTTGACACAAGAACATACTAATATGTCTTTATTATGAAAATATATAGTTAACCTACCATTGCACCATTGCACTGACCCTTTCAGGAAAGATAATTCACAACAACACAATGCCACATAAATTATACCTTCAAGAACATAAAATAAAGAATAACTAAATATAAAAAAATAAACACCATTATATATGGGAAAACTTTTTTATGTCAAAAATATCACACTCCAAATCATCAAACCAGTGTACTAATCTATAATAAACAAGTTACAATATACTTACACCTTCATAGCCTTAAGGTGTAGATTACATGTTTCTCTTCTCTATAGAAACACGAACAATATACTAGGTCTAAAAATAACCACCTCGTCCTTCTTCTATGAATAATATAGAAAATATTTAATGTTATACAAAGCTTGGTGTCCAAAAATTCATTCTTCAAGTTCAACAAAGCAAAAATATGAAAACAAAATGCCATGTAAGGCTCTAACTTCATCCTACAATTAGAAACAAAGAAATCCTCATCCTTGGGCATGCACCTTCAATAAAAACACTAATATCCATTTCTCAAGAACCAAGGAAAAATAAAAGAAAAAGAATGTAGGTATACGATTGATTATTGAGAGTATCAGTAAACACCAACTCTTGTTATTTTCACAATTCCAAAAGTTCCTTCACAGATTTACCAAATAAAATATAGTTCAACTATATATATTTATGTATTTAGGTATGATTCAGCAAACCCACCTAGGCAAGTTGGATTACTGGCATCATGTCTTGGATGATGTCACTAATATAGTATGGAGGCCATATTTAGATTGTGAGTGGAGATCTAATGTGCAACAACTAATCCATTTCTTTCAGTCTTGGTATCTAATTGGTCAAACCCAATATATTATGGAGAGATTCATTGTTACTCAAGTTATGAAATAGTATGGGCACATCTAGGCAATGCCACAAGACTCAACTATATATGCTCGGATTCGTGATGAGGAGGAAAAGTGGGGATCATGACTGATATATGAGACTACCCTCCATGAGATATCGTAGATGGTACTAGTTGCTTGGAATTATTTTCCTAAGGTCTCTGATGGGGGTATTACTGATGGGTTCCATGGTAATTAATCTCAGCATCCCTTTCCTCAGTTTACTTCTCCTGATGAGATTTCTCCTTGCATCGAGGATGCTTTAGACTATGATCTTGTGGATGATGGTTCTGGTCGAGGCCATGCTGGGAGGGGTAGAGATAGGGGTAGAGGGAGAGACAAAGATAGAGATGGTGATGGTGCTAGGGGAGGAGATGGAGGGGGTGATGGTGGGGATGGAGAAGGTGGTGGTGGAGGTGGAGAAGGTGGTGGAAGAGGTGGTGGAGGTGGAGAGTGGTGATGAGCACCTAACAGTGGTGATGACCAACAAAGGCAGCTCATAGTTTTTCCTCCTCATCAGGATATAGGTCCATTATTGCATCAAGATCAGTACCAACAATAGGAACAACAACAAAGAGTTCCTAGTGATAGTAGTGGCATAGGTGATGGACAACAACCTCTTAGAGGTCCTTTTTTAGGTGGAGGTGATGGTGATCCCTTATCTGAGTGTGAGAAGGATCAGACAAGCTTATGACTTGAAATTGCTAATTTTTGAGCTCATTTGGTAGAGCGTGACACACAACTGGCCGATGTTAGGGCCATTAGGGATCAATAGCTGATAGTGTTGAGGGAAGAGAGGGATAGATTTTTTCATAGGACTACCCACTAGGGACAAAGGGTTGCATATTATTTTTCTTTATATTATTCAGTTGTACCTTCTATATAGAGATCCCCTCTATATTCCACTATTTCACATCTGTCTGAGGGTGGAATGCCACCTCCTATTTTGGACATGGTAGATGTTCTCCTCCTGACCCTCCTAGGTGGAAAATAGAACAAAAACTTGGACTTAGTATGGAGATTGTTACCTGGGATTTATTTCTTGAGAACTTTCAAGAACAGTTTCTATCTAATTAGTGGCAACAACAACATGCATATGGTTTCCACAATCTACAACAATTGTCCATGATTGTCCATGATTATGAGCATTTTTTCTTTGAGCTCAAACCTTACATAGGTCTTGGTGATAATTCAACACCGATGGTTCAACATTTCATTAGGGGACTTAATGGTCACATCATTGGGGGAGTTAGGGTTTTTTGAACCTAAGACCCTCAAGGAAGAAATTATTAAGGCTACCTTAGTGGAGAAAAATCTAGCTTTTGGTCATAGTGGTCAGATGGGTGTTTAGCCTAGTGGTCATCCATCTTAAATATCTAGGGGGCATCAATCTCAAAAAATTGGGAACTCTCAGAACCCTTCTACCTTCTCACGAGATAACCAAGACTAGCAGCAAAAGGGGTTATCTTCCCCAGCTCAAGGCGACAGTTCTCAGTCAAGGAACTTTCATCATGCTCAATGTATCAAGCATCATAATCATAGTCATATTTCTCAGAGTTTTTATCAGGAGGTTAGTAGAGGTAGTTTCTAGCTGTCTAGTGGACCTGTAACTAAGAGAGGTTTTGGTGGAGATTTTTTTTCTTGTAGGTAGTATGGTCATAGAGAAAACAAATGTCTTCAATGTTTAGCTCAGTATTTAGGAAAGAGGTTGATAGCTTCTAGGCCTATAGTTTGAGATGTAGGTAGATCTCATAGGGCATTTGTAGCAGGGAATGATCCTCAGAGTTCAAACGATAGGGAAAGAAAGGGTTTGATGGGACCTATGCATTGATTCTTGTTAGATTTGGTAGGGTGCAGTGAGATTTATGGAACTTATGTTCCTATTTTGTTTGTATGATTTTAGGAATAAGCCTAATTTTAGGGGATGTGGATGTAGTGCCCACCCATAGTTTGCTTTCATTTATTTTTCCCAAACTCTTTTAGGCCACCTTTTATGTGTGCATTGATTATTTCAGTGATATTTGGATTATTAATTTGATTAAATATGAACCTTTGGATAATAAGTTATATCATGTATTTACAATTAGATGAATATGGTTATTCTCATGTCAATTTAAATGCTTATCATGATGTATATGTTATGGTTATTTCATGATGATAATGCATATGCTAGGATGCTATTACATTATGGTTTTACTAACCCCATACTTGTATGTGTATGGTTTCTGTGTATGTTTTTTAATTTTTGCTTGATGTGCCTGATGTGGTTGAGGGATGGAGTCTTAGTTACTTGCTTGAGAGATACACATGATCCACCAATCCTCACCATTGTATATTATATATTTATGCATCTATGTACATACTCATCTTTTATACAAGATTTCAAGGACTAGGCATTGACTTCTCTAAATTGTCAGGATGAGCATGCCCTATTGCAATATCTCAAATGGTAAGAGAGGGGAGATAACATACAAGTCCAAATCTCAACCCAATCCATTATTGTCCTAAATTAAGGTACAAGTTTCTGATTGAGTTTTCTATCTGAATTCGTCAAGGTGATGTGAATTTGTGAACCCTCCCCTAGTTGTTTGTTTGACATGGAGTTAGTTGATTTTCGGGTTTTTAGAGTCAAGTGGATTTTCTTGTGTGAATTACTTGATTTAAATAATTAAATTTGGAGTAATTATGAGATTTAAATAGTTATATTTTATGAATGTGGAAATATTGGATATAGAGAATATTTAATTATTAAGGTTCATTAATTACCTTTGTTAATTAAAATTGAATTAAATGTTTAAATTTTGAATAAAAGGCTTTAATTAATTATTGAATCCAATCATGAAATTTAAGGTATAGTTGATTTATTTAGTATTTAATTTATTAGTTTGCATAGTTAATTATGTGCTAAAATATTTATTGATTAATTAAATAATTAAAATGCAATTTAAGTTGCAACTTTGGTTTAGTGAAAATTGAATTGGAATTTAAAGTTAAAGTTGAGTTAGGAACTAAAATTGAAATGTACATTCTTTTATTATTATAATTATAATTAGTCATGCAACATAATTGATAATAACAATAATTGTGAGTTGAGCTCTATTTTCTAATTTAGAGTTGCATGTCGAGTTCTTTTTCCTAATTTGGAGTTGCATGTTGAGTTCTATTTGGGGGATTTTTATTATTTGGGATTCTTTTAGCCATTCTTCACACACAGGTATTGGAGGAGGCTAGATTTTAGACAAAATTGCTTGGATTGTTTGAAGGATTATTTTCAATTTTAGGAGTATTTTGGATTCATAGAGTCTTCGATTTGGCCTTTGTTATTTTAGATTATTCTTGTGGATTTCATGTGCCATGGGAAGGCCTCATACTAATGCCTCATATTCTGTAACATTGTTAGTACAAAAAAATTGTAGCCTATGGGTAGCATAATAAGAGCCACCTTGGGTATTAATCAACTCGATTCGTGCCCCTGCTACTCTTTGGAACTTGCAACTGTCAAACCTCAACTTCCAAATTTGATGACCATTAAAGGGTCAGGGTTTGGGATGAGATTCAACATGAATTTTGGGCATCGATAATTTAAACTTAGACTCAAAAGAATCTTCTGATGACGTAGTATCTTCATTGTGGGGAATCTTTCCAACTTCTGGATCTATATTTCAATTCATAATGGGAACCCATCTTGTCTTTTGTTTCATCCTATTTTCTTTCCCTGACCCTTGAAATGGTGGTAAGAAACCATCATTCGAAAAACTCCATTCTTCTTGTGGGTTACTCTCACCTTTAGGAGCCATATTTCTTCCTCTACCTAAATAGCTATTGGGGATTCTTTTTTATGAGGCTAATGTTCATCACTATTTTGCGATGCTAATCCTTGGGTTGGTTTGAGAGTTTGGGCCATCTAGCCTATCACCCAGGAAATGACCTTATGACAATTGTGGCATTCAAACTCTGAATGGCTCTCTTGATGCAAGAGACAATATCTTTGTAGCATCAATAAGTTTGGATCCACTTCCTTCTTGATATATTTCATGTTATTCAATATGATACTGATGAAATCTTGAAGAATCTCCTTAGGTACTCGAGGGTGTATTAATCCTTGCATAGGGGTACCATTGGAATAATCTCCTTCTTTGATATGAAACATAGGGAATCTATCAAATTGGTACATGCCCAAATCATTTTGCATGAAAAAACCTCATTATATTCAGTAATCATCTTCTTTAGCTTTTGTTATGTGTCAATTTTGATTTGATTTTTTAATCCTTTCTATAGTAGCCACAATTGTGTAAAGTCGGTAGAAAATCAACCCCTTAAGGACCTAGTCCATTGTCTATTGAGAAACATGCCATATGTCTCCAGGAAGTCCACTATGTGTATATCTATGGAATCTTGTATCCTCAAATCCATTATTAGTTGTATGCGAGCATCTTTTAGAACTCTAATGACCTTGACTTTAGATTTATCCAATTGAATTGTACTACTCTATTGGTTGGTTGAGTATTCTTTCCTAACTTATGATAGATGGATAGAGGCAAGAAATTACACGAAGTCTTGGAATCAATCAAACAATTATGAAAGTTCTTCCCAAAGAACTCTGTCGTTGAACATCATCAACATGGCTTCAACTGCATTAACATTGGATGTGGGAGCTCTCTTATTTTTATTTGATGTAGACTTCTTAGAATGATCTAGTGATTTTAGAAGTGCTTCTCTTTGTGCAGGACAACTTTGCAACATGTCATACATTGACATATTTTCCTTTACTCATTTTAGTTCCTCTATTGTATTGTATTTCTCTGTAGACCAAGCTAGGTTTATGAGCATAGTGGGCTGATTTTGTGGTATTGGAGTAGCAACATTTGGGCCCCTAGGAGGTGAGGGATTGTTTTTAGCACACAAATCTAGAGGGGTGGGTTACAATCTAGGGGGAACACCATCAATTAAAGGTTTCCTCCTACTTCTCATATTATAGTTATTTCGATTATTATTCTAAAAGGAATGAACCTCTAAGTATTTAGGTTGAATTGGTTGGTGGAATGGGAATACAAATTCCTCCTCTAGTATGGGATCATTGAAACTCTCCTTAGTCCCTAGTTCATAAGACTTGAATACCATGGTATTGAAATACAACGGATGATCATCAAAGCTTTGATTTTTTTGATTGTCTACTTCATTCCTATATTCATTGTCACCCTGGCTAGTGCCTGCCATCCATGCAATGTTAACTTCAATAGAGATATAATTATTATTTTTATTAGTAGGTATAATCCTATTATTTCATCATATGAACTACAATGCCTATTGGTTTGTTGTTGTCCAAATTGTTTTTCTTGCAAGTTGTTTCCATAGTTATTGTTACTATTATAATTGTTGTAACGAAGACTCCAATTTTGTGAATAAGGATTTGGGATAACACCCGATCGTGGATAGTTCCCTTGGTTTTGATTTGGGTTTAGTTTGAGTCTTGTGAATTTATTGACCAATTGTGATAGTGTCTTTTTATCGGATCTAATTCATTTGCTAGGTTATTGTTAGGATCGCTTGGAATAACTAACCTTTTTTCACAAAGTGTTTCTTTATGTGAATCATACCTTGGGTATGTGATGACAAGTGGTGGAGTAGTAGCATATAAAGTTGGGGTTGAGTTGAGCTTTAGGGTGTGATGAGACAATGCATGGTTGTTAGCTATAAATGGATTGGGCATGGTAGGATTCCTCAATGAGGGAAGAGCACCATAATTTCCATCATCTTATGGATCCATTTATTGTGTGAAGGTAATGGCCTCATTGCACACCTTTTATAGAGTATCTATATTTGTCGGTGGCATTATTTTTAAAAAAAATGGATGTCAAAGGATCCAAGGCTCATAGATATACTTGTATGGAAGCCCCAATGGGTACGGTGTAAGGAGCTTCAAGTTTCTGATGCATCTTGTGGAAATGATGGTTAAACATTGCAATCAGCTCATTGGGTTCCTTCCTTGTAGAGATGAATTGGTGGTAGAGAGTAGCAAGATGAACATATAACTTGAATTAGTTAAGAAACTTGGTTTCAAATTCAATCTAGCTAGAAACTTATCCTCGTGGAAAATTGAAGTACAAATTATATGTAAACTCCCCCAATGTGTAAGGAAATAGATGAAAAACAACATCTTGATGCACAACTTTCTTAGGGTTTCATATTTCTTTGAAGGTGTGAACGTGTTTCTCCATTGTCCTAGATTCTTCGTAGATGAAAGATGGACAAAAATTCTCAGGGTTGTTTGGTAGTTCATGGATCTCATCTTGTAGGTCTAATGGAGAACTGTGCACATTCACAAAAAAGGCCATTAGAGGTGGTGGTGGGACGGTAATAAATGGAGCATCAATGTGTGGTAATGGAAGATGGTTGAGTGGAGCTGATTGATGAGGAAGACTTTACCTTGACTTTCCTTTATTAGTGTGAGATCTACAAAAAAATTTGAGTTCAAGGAAACCCCCTTTGATGGGTGATGATCTAAGGACTTGTTCAAACCTTTATGGAGAGAAAGATCCAATATTATTTGGCCTCTCTTTTAAGGGCCCTCCTTCTAGTGCCACTTTTGTTTAGCATCATTTTTACATGAGACAATAGCTAGGAATTTGGAGTACCAATTCCCCTCTTGAAATAATGATAAAACCAATCCCAAGGTTCCTTTTGGGTTGGGTCTCAACTATCTAGATAGCTCAATCAAAGATAAATGTTACACTATTCACGAGTAGGGCCTTTGCTGGTTCAATCTTAGAGAGGCTGCAAAAATAATCTTAAACAAATGATATCTTTATTTTTTGTATTTTTAAAATATTTAAACAAAAATAATTTCCTAACATGCAAATTTAATTTAATCTATTATGATCAATTTCTGAGAAAATGGAAAAGAGTAAGGTAACGAGAACTGAATGAAATTGCAAAAAAAAAAACCTAATAGACATGAACCATCATTGCATAATCTTGTGAATTAAATTACCATGAAGATGTATAAAACCCACAAAACATAGATTAGAATTACTCACAACCCTAGTTTTGTAGATGCAATCATCAAAGGAAACTAACATTGATATAAGATTTATCAAAATTCATTAAATCATGAAGCTACTATGATGGATGCACACATGAGACAAATTTATCTTGAAGGCATCGAAGAACAATCTTTCGAATAATTTGTCACAATAAGGTAACGTTTCAATGATAAACACCAGATTTAAAGATTCCAAGATTAAAATCACCATATACTCAATTGGCTCTTTGAAATAAAGGAATGAGCAAACATACATTCAAAAATTTCACAAAGATAGTAGAAATTTTTACACTACGATTGAAACACCAATTGTAGATAGTTGTATTACAAAATTAGTTGACCTTAATTACATTTCTCTCTTACAATTTATAGAACTTCACCCTTTGTGGAAAACAAGAAACCTGAAGCTACGATTTCAGGTACGCATAAAAGTAAAAATAAAAATTTAACCTAAAGCTTACTAAAGAAAACTACTCCTAAGGAAGTTCTAAACCACCTAGCATGAATCAAATCCATGTGCATTACACATTTACGAGAAATCAAGGCCAAATATACTAAGAAAATAAGAGATACATGTTGGAGTTCCATTGTTTTTTAAATTGGAGTCTTCTTCAAAACTTGGAGTTCTTCCTTAAAATATTCATCATGGATCCTCTTCACAAATCCAACTGATTGATATCCCCAATGCTAGCAAAAAGGACCCCAAACATGTAGATAATCTAACTCAAAGTTATCTTTTCAAGATAGGAACTTTTTGACAAAACAACCCCCAAAATTTTGGATCCAAATCCTAACTTTGAGAAATAATATTTGCAAAATTAACAAAGTCAAAAATTTCTAAATCCTCCAAATTTCGGACTTTCAAAGTCTGAAAGGCTGAAAATCTTGATTTGAAAAAAAAAGGCTAAGTGTCAAGAAAAAATTTCATTGCAAAAAATTTATTCAGTCCAAAACTAAACACTTAGTCATTTGGGGTGATTTTTGGGTGAGCTTTCTATAACCTTTCTACTATTTCTTGTACTTCTTCAATGTCCTCTATTTGGATGTTATCAATGCATTGTTGATGCTTTTCCCTAAAGATGACCAACTCTGTAGAAAAAAGACTTAATTTCTTACTCTCGACCCAACATTTTGTGCATATCCTCCTTTTGATAAAAGAGTAGGTAGAGATCCTCTTTCATCTTGATACCAACAAAAATTACTACAAGCTACTCTATAATGATCTTTATTGGATACATTAGGTGATCATTTTCTTCATCAAATAAATCAAGGTCAATTCCCTTGAAGAACTTTTAAACTTCTTTGACCCAAGCCATTATCTCTTCTTCCTTCCTACTTATTTTATTTTGGCACTTCTGAAAAAACTTCACAACTCAAGTTATATCTTTTATCCATGTTTTAAAATTTTCTAGCTCAAACCACTCATACATCTTTATCAAAACTTGGAAGTGTTTCTTCCTTATTATTCTAAGGTCCCCAAGAACCTTGTGTCATTTTCTAATCTATACATCCAATCCTCCATCATCACTTTCCATATCTACCATCTTGGTAAGCTCATGAAGGATACTTCTAAAAGGTCTCAAAATTGCTTGAATAGTAGCCTTTCCAAACTCTTCAAAATCCTTCTTCCAATCCAAAGAGGCTAGAATAAAAGAATGTGGGATATCTTTTGGTAATTATGGGGAAACTCTCTTTTCTAGGAAAACCTATAACGAGGCTTCTAGATTATTTAGGTTAATGGGACCTATTGTTTTAACAATGAATCTCTTTGGGGCTTCATTTTATTCTGTCAAAATTTTGATTCTTTCCTCATCCTTATCCATGAAACCCAAGGCATGCTTTAAACCGAGTGTAGCCAATGTATTTCTCTTGTCCCTGGTAGGCTCACCTAGATCAACCTCCTCAAAAGTATAATCCTCTAGGGTTATCTCTAAAATACTAGCATCAACTATTGGTATTGGCACTTGTTCCTTCTACTAGCCCCTGTAATCCTTAGTGACATATGACATCATTCCTACTCGTGCACTAGATTCCCCTTGATGAAAAGTATTTCCCAATATTTCCATATCAATATATTCCTCATTAGAGTACAAATTGGTCCTTCTCTATATTTCTTTGGTGAACCAGGTGATTTTGGTGAATGCAGTTATTGGTTTGTATGAAATAACCAACACTAAAGTTTCCCCCCTTTGTTCCTAAGCAACCTCTTCAAAATTTCCTTCTCTCTCCATGGATTCCCTTTCTTCTAAAATTTTTCCCTTACTATTTCCTCTTCTTTTTCTTCTATTGATTTTTCTTCTATCCTACTCTCTCAAAGAAGTGTGCTATCTTCCCTTTCTTCTTCCTCTAGTTGTTCTTGCATCTTTTCATGGGTTAGATTAGAAGAAGGTATGGGATGAGAAGGTGAAGGAGTAGGAAATGTTGATGGAGTAGGAATAGGAGGTGGAGGAATGGGAGCTTGAGTTGTTGGTTGAGGAATAGGCATGGGAGGTTGTACTAGAGGTGGAGGAGTGGGAAAAGGAAAATATTATGGAGGGGTTGGAGCATGCACCAAAAGTAGAGGAATGGGAGCTTCCACTACA
The DNA here is from genome assembly GCA_027943335.1 of Chamaecyparis obtusa. Taxonomy (NCBI): domain Eukaryota; kingdom Viridiplantae; phylum Streptophyta; class Pinopsida; order Cupressales; family Cupressaceae; genus Chamaecyparis; species Chamaecyparis obtusa. The sequence goes on from BSBK01006039.1 coordinate 474,055, forward strand.
TGCGGAGGAATGAGAACTTGGACCAGAGGTAGAGGAATGGGATCTTCGAATGGATCAACTTCACTTTCTTTTTGCATGGGAATTTCAAGTGCATGATCTTCTTGGTCTAACTCCATTGAAGGAGGCATTGAAAGCTCAGGATCCTTATCAATGGTCGGCTCTTCAATTGTTTTCTTGAATGTGGGAGTAGTAAATCTAGATGGAGGAGGAGAAAAGGTAAACAACAACTATTCTTCAAAATTCATTTTTGTATCTAGCTCTATTTGTTTTGATATTTTCTCATTAAGACCTAGGATATCCTCAAAATTAGGAACATAAAATTCATCAGCTCCAAGGGACTCTCATGGATATATTCCCTACTCTTCCACTCTTGTATCAATATGTGCTAGAAGATCCTCCTCTTGAACTCTCCTTCTTTTGGAGGTTTTCCCTAATCAAGTTCTTCAAGCTAGGGGCACCTCACCCTCCTCCATATCTTTCTCCTCTTCTTAATGTACACTTTCCAAATGAGGGGATGTGTATGATCTTTTCCTAAATTATACACCTTCCTATTTTCTTCCCTGATTGCTTTGGGCACTGTAAAATTATTTAATCAAACTCTTTTTTGAATCCCTCAATATATAACCAGACCTTGACTTCCTTGGATTTCCTTTTGATGCACCATCATGCAATGTAAAAATACAAGATAACAATTTAGATTTTGAAACATATACGTTAACCATCTCAAAGACTAATTTCTCCGTCACTTTGTAGACTTCCTCTACCGAAGAGAGTTTTTTTCTAAACACCCTTTTATTCCTTTCCCACCATATGCTCCAAGCCACTACTACTGGAAAAAAACTATGTATACTAATGGCCATTGAAGTAGGAGATCATTAAGATGGCAAGGGAGAGGACCCTACTATCCCAATTTGTTGAGAGTCCATTTCTAAACTACCCATGTAAACTTACATTCTATCAACAGATGGTTTGTATCTTCCATAGCCTCATTAAATAGAACACATATGAAGGTATCTACTATCCCCAACCTGTGAAGGTGGGCACTACTAAGGATCCTCTCTTGCAGTGAAAGCCAAAGAAAATCTCCCGCCTTGGGTAAAACAACCCCATGCCAATAAAATATAGATAAGGGGCAAGAGGGAGTGTTCCTTGTAGTCAAAGGAAGGTGTCCTTATTTAACTATATATTCCCCACTCTTTCTCTTGACCTAGATCAGAATTTCAAGTTCCCTTTCAATACATATCGACCTTTCATTCAAAATATGCTTGAGCTTCTCTTTTTCTACTTGAGGAAAAAGCATGGTAGAAAAATATTTCCATTAAACCCCCTCGTGGTCTAAAATGAATTAATCTGAGACCTTATGATCCCATGACTACTCCAAAACAACCCTTTCATTTGTTAGGTTGGTGCGAGAATACAATTGTGGGAGTTCATTCTAGGAGTCAAAACAAAAAAATGCTTTATGACATGAGTTGATAACCCATGACAAATGTGGGAGAAAAAGTGATCTACTTTTGATCAAAAAATTCTACATAGTTGATCCTGAGGGAGGATTCTCATTGTAAAGATTCTCTTTGAATCTTCTAAATACATATATTTTAACCTAATAATAATGGAAGACAAACTATTATGATTCTCATACAATTTCCAAGAAATCTTGGCCCCAAGTCTAACATTCCTTTCATAGATTCTATCGAATCCCATGACCCCATAATATTTAGGAGTACAAAGCCTATCCCAAGAGCTAACTGGAAGTTTTTGTTATTATCTAAATTGCCCCTCTAGATGAAATTCCTAAGATATTTTTTGATTTTTTCCATTACACCTTTCGATTCCCACAAAACTATCATGATATAATTAAGAATAGTACTTAGCATTTATTTTACAATTAAGAGTCTACTAGAAAATGATAACCACCTCCTGATCCATGAGGCAATTTTGTCTCTAGTTGACTAAAATATATTCTCCCAAAATATGGTTTTAGAAGACCCTTGGAAGAAATAGATACCAAGACACTTACATGGAGTTTGTACCACTATGAAGCCAAATTAAATTTGGATGACTATTCTAGCTTTGTTAATAACATTGAAAAAGAAGACTTTGGATTTCTTAACATTTAATTTCTAACCCAAAGCCACATAATATTCATTAAGGGTATCACTAATAACCTTAGCTTCCTCAATACATCCTTTCCCGAATAATAGGGAATCATCAACAAACAAGGTATGAGACAATGCCAAGTGAGATTGTTTGATCCTAATTCCTTCCCAAATGCCCATGTTTATTTTCTAAACTGTGAGCCTACCGAGTACTTCAGCCATGATAATGAAAAGAAAAGGAGAAAAATAATCCCCTTTCCTAACCTGTTGAGAAGATGGGAAGAAACCACATGGGGTCCCATTTACTAAAATTGAGAATTTTTCTCTTGTAATACAAGACATAATCTATTTTCTATGAAAACCCATCTTATCTATAACCATAGATAAAAACAACCAAGTTTCCCAATCATATGCATTCATCATATCAAGTTTAAGGACCATGGCTGGGAGCCCTTCCTCATTTATTAAATGAAGCACTTTGTCAGTTTTGAGAGCTCCCTCAACTGTGTCTTTTATAGCATGAAACCACCTTGCCATTTTGAGATAATATTTGGAATTACCTTACCCAATGTGGTAGCCATAGACTTAGTAATAATCTTGTATATTGTGTTACACAATGAGATTGGCCTGAAATATGCAAAGGAAGTGGGTTGTTGACATTTTGGGATAAGGGTAATAAACATTTTATTTAATTGTTTAAACATACAAGAGTGCTTTATGGACTCCTCTACTACCTTTGAAATGTATGCCCCCATAAAGAGCCAATAGTTCTAAAAAAACAAAGGCGTAAGACCATCTGGACTAGGAGCCTTGTCTACCTCCATTGTGAATACCAAGTTTCTTATCTCTTCTAAAGAGAAAGGAGACAGGAGGTCCCTGCTATCTTCTACTAAAACTACTTGTGGGATGTAATCAATAATTTTAGGAGTTTGTAAAGCTAATTCATCTGAAGGTTTTAGGAGGTTATTAAAAGATTAACTTCTTCCAATTGAATTTTATTTTCACTTGTCAATGTATTACCATTTGAATCCTTAATGTGAAATATTGCATTTCTATGTCTCTTGATTTTTGTAGAAGCATGGAAGAATGATATATTTATGTCCCCCTCTTTCAACCACAATCCTCGAGATCTTTATCTCTAGTATCTTTCCTCTCTAAAAATCACTTCCTCAAGATGTAATTTTAATTCTTTATGTTTATCATGTCTCTGGTGACACACCATTTAACAAGATAATTTCATTAATTTGATCTAACTGAGATTTCAACTTCTCCTTTTCCTCAAATATATTCCCAAAAGAGGACTTATTCCACTCTCTATTTTTTTCCTTCATAAAAGCCAACTTCTTGGACAACTGAAACATTCTGGATCCAACAATGAAGGGGCACTCTTCTGACAAATTTTGAAACAATTTTAGGAAATTGTTATCTCTAAACCACATCTTCTCAATCTTAAAATATGGTCTAGGTTTAAACCCAGACGGAGCCAACTATATTTCTTCTACAATTGCATAATGGTCCCACCCAGTTAGGAATAATATAGTAGATGTGAAACAACCTTAATCCAACAACCAATGAGAATTCACTAAAGGGTAAAAGGACAATCAGGTGTCACCTTTAAGGCTAACTTATCAACACAATTGAATTTTAGTATTTCTAACTAAAAATTAATTTTGGTCAAACATATGGTCTAACTAGATTTATTCTAGCTAAGTTAGATAAGTTCTTTAACTTTTCCAATTGGAAATGTCTATTAAATGCATGTTTTATACCACTTTGGGTCCAATTACCATACAAATAAAATAATTTCAGAAAAGTGGTGTTTCAATAACTCCTAATATTTTTAATGATATTTAAAAAAAAAATAAAAAAATCCTTTTGTAGAGATCAGAGTCAAGAATATCCTCATATATATTTTATAGTGTTTTAATTAGACATAGTTTATTGTAATTAAAAAATATTGCAAGTAGGTATTTTAATAGTCAAGGAAATGTTTACTCAGAGAAAGAAAGAAATAGTAAATCATATTAAATAAATTTGAAAAATATATGGTGCACTAGAGGAGAGAGTCATCTTCAAGAATATATATTTCTTTTTTTGATTGGGATAGATTTTTTATGAAAAATATGTTGCGAGATGAAAATTGTCAATTTCAGTGAGTCAGAATTTGAATTGTTATAAAAGAGAAAATGTAGGTCACAAACCAATTTTTATTTCTTCATGCACTAGCTATATATGTCATCTATGGCATACACTAGTACAATTTGCACCTTTTTTTGATGAGCAATTCGTTGAATTTCCTACAAATCTTGGTCGACTTATCGACGAATCATTTTGTCGCTATTTTCCTAGTCGTATTTTTGACATATCCATGCTACCATAGAATGTTCGACATGAACCTTGGTCAAAATGCCATTAGCATTTTGGTGGATATATTCGTCAAACATTCGACCACCGTTGGTCGAAATGTTTAGCATGACCGACCAGGATGCTAAAACCATGACACTAATTTTTGACCAAATTATGTCACAAATTAGACCAATGTTGATCAAAATATTTGGCTTGAGAAACCATGATGCCAAAACCACGATGGTGGATTCTGACCAAAATTAGTCAAAATTTCGATAAATGTTGGTCAAAATATTTGGCCCGTCTAACCAGGACACCAAACCCACGATGCCACATTTCGACACATAATGGTCAATATTTAGATGAAACTTGGTCAGAGTTTCGACTTCAGTTAGTCAAAATTTTGACCAAATATGGAATGTGAAAAAAAAAAAATGAAGATAAATACCCAGAGTAATCACCAACAACATCCTGATTGGTGATTAGTCTAGATATTTATCTTTAGGTATCCACATTCGTTCTACTACTTATTGCCAACAGGTCCCTTCTCATTCTATTTTCTGACTGAGTGATCAAATTGGGGGAAGAATCAACACAAGAAAAGAAAAAGAGAGAAAAAATGGTGCAGTATAATTTCAAGAAGATTATTTGGCTTTCACAAGCATCCTACTCAAACCTAATCTATGTTAACATTGTTAAATGTTTCATCTTAAGCATCTTTTAAATAGTTATCTACTTCTTTTAGACTTAGGCATCTAGTGTTCTTTTAGCATTATTTAAATTAATCTACTTCTTGAAGATGTTTACACCTCACACCTTGGTTAAATTAAAAAAATAACCATCATTAGCATTTCTAAATACTAGTGAATGTCACCTTTAGATGAGTTGCAAACATATGACCATACTTTTGTTCATAAAAAAGCATAAAAGTCTTCTTTGTCAAATTGTCAAAAATATTGATAACATGTGAATAAAGAAGTAAAATTGTATCAAATCTTGTGGATTGCTGCTAAAGTTGGGGATATTCATACACGTGTCAGCTTTTATACCACACTCAAAAAATTGGTAACACTTAAAGAAATGGATTTTTTGATGATAAAAAAAACTCGGTGCAATTAATGCTATCTATACAGATAAATAGCATGCAATTGATATTCCCTGCTATATGATACATACACTAATTACATCTATAAAAATTAAAGTAGTAAAAAATTGGATGGATTGAATAACAAATGCAAGAGGCCAAAAGACTTGCTAAATAACAACCAACCTGATAAGATTTCAAGAAACCTTGAAATCAACAGTGCTATAGCAGATGAAACCCTAAGTACTGCTATCTTGGAATAAGATCACTTAGGAAAGCTCTGTTGTTATATTTGAATGTTTGAGACTAGGGGGTAATACCGTGGAAAACCCACTCAATGCTTAGGGTTATCTAAATGAATCAAAAATCCCAAAAATGTCTAGTATCTATACATGGAACCAGAAGAAGGTGGTGGCAGTGGAGGGAGTCAGTTTAGAGTTTGTCGACTAGAATTTTTTTCACCATTTTGTGCTAGGTCACTAAGCCTTCTATTGTGACCATTCATCCTTGAAGAATTAATACTTGGTGAATCTGCAACAAAATTTGAATAGTCACTGGGCCCATTTGTAGCAATATCAAATGCAACTCTTTAATCATCGTTTGTTGAAACTGGAGTGCTAGGTCCACTTTTGAAAACTGTATATAGATATAAACAATATAAGAAATTAAATCTAGTACCTCCATTTGCAGAAAAATTATCACTTGTTACTCGAACATCATGGACACTTAATTGACGAGTAAGCCTAGACAATAAAGATGCCTATTTTTTTAATCTCTCACATTTCCTTTTTGCATTCTGATCTTCTTGGAGAAGTTCTTCATTCTTTGTTGTACTCTGAGAGCTGATTGAAGTAGAATTGAGAAATAATATGATGAATGCAAAAAAAAAATATAACTAATACCATTACCATATTAGCCACATGTAATTAACCATCACCTGATAGAGCTATAAAGTTGGGTCAACATTTCCTCCTTGGCTTTCTCAACTTGGTAAAGAACCACAACCTACCAATCATTGAGGGATGAGTTAATAATCATGAGAACTGTATAGAAGAACTCTTATTTTTGCAGTACTTTAAAGCAAGGATGCTCTTACTTTGGGAACATTTGTAGCAAGACTATTCAGAACAGCTTCCACATAACCACGTACTTCTTGAGCCATCAATCTTAGCTCCTCCTATGGATCAACTGGCCGCCTGGCCATTGTATCCTAATTACAAGGAAAAAGAATAAACTGATCATTACCTTTGCCTCAATATTCATTTTTTGTCTTGTTAGATAAATTTAGACTTATCATGATCAATCTACCTTAACAGAGACACCACAAAACACATTCCTAGATTTTTCATTAACTACCTAATAGAATCCCACCACAAAAATTTTCTACTGCACTACATAAAGTTTGTTTTAAGAATGTAGACAGTAAACTAAAAATCAGGTCCTTGGCCATCAAACTTTGTAGAGCTGGTGAAATTTTATTGTATAGCAACTATGAGAAATTGATTGTTAAATGGTTGAAAAGTGATGCGAGTTCCATACAATAGATACAGTCATCAACAAATATAAATAGATATTCTAAATAGTATATGAATTTGCATTTCCATCTCACATTCAAACTCAGTTAGCTTCATTACCTCACTTAAAGTGGTTCTAAGATGTAGCAACTATGAGATAAAAAGAATTGTATAGTTGAAAATTGACAAAAGTTCCATAAAGCAGATGTAGTCTTCAAAAAATATAAAAGGAAACCCCTATTAGTAAGTGAATATGTTTATCCATCTCCAATTCAAACTAAAGTGCCACAGATCAACTTCATGGTTTGGTTTATTACTTTGGCTAGGCATCATCTTCATAAAGTTGCTAGTCAAGGTACCTAGTCAATTAAAATTTATCAAATTAACTAAAACGGTTACAAGATGTCTTGAACCGGAATCCAATTCTGAGGTTTGGCCTGGAAAGGGAAAAAGAATAGAAAATCTATTTGAACATAATAAAATCTTGAATCCTTAAATAAATTTGAATGTCTCCAATAGGTTTTAATGATTTTTGTTAGTATTTGATCGACACAAGTGGGTGATTATACAATATATATGACATGAATAGAACTGAAAGTAATAAAGTATAATGCAAAGATACATGGCATGTACATAGGTAGAGATATTTTACAATGAGCTTCTTAATAAAAAAGGTCATAACCCTGCATGGCTCATTCTATACTATAATTCATTAGAGATATGCTTATATTGAGCTATCTTATTATTTTAGTTAGATGCCTATATTATTTACAGTGAGAACTGTCTTCCAGTTGACATCAAAAGCATTGATAAAATATACAATGCTCATCATCCTTTAGCATAAAATAGCTACATTTCTTTAACATCATTCATAGGTATGGGATGTGCCCATAGATATTATGATGAGGTAATTCTTTCTAAACTTGATGCATCCACCAATAGTCGAAAACTTTATCACAAAAAGATTTATTAAGCCTCATTAAATGTCACCAGAACATACTGAGCTTCAATTATTGAGATCTCAACGTTCAAATTATAATGACAATTAGAATTTTATTTAATATTTCATATAAACATCAAGTCTCATTTTTCTTTAGCCATCAAAAGGTGTCAAGATGGATTTATGTGTTATTAAGAAATTTCAAATTGCCAAGACTAAAATAGAACTGGAAGGAAAAAATGCTAAATATTTTATTTTATAGAGGTAGTTCATTGAGATTCTGCACAATTTTTTCTGGAGATTTAATCATTTAATATAAAATGATATAACCATAAGCCTCAAACTGTAAAATAATCATTGGAATTTTTAACCTAAGAGGTCAAAGAAAAAATGAGCCTGATTGAAATGAAAGATGACTTCATATGAGGTACAAGAATTATCAAGATTTGAATTAGAAATTGTTATTGCCTCCGAGCAGTGCAAAGATTTATATAAAAAATCAACACTTCTATAAATAATGAATAGTCAACAGTCTATTAAAGAAATAGCAATCCACTTGACACAATTTACTACTCCAAATAATTGGGCTTCTATTATGTAGCTTAATTTTCCATCAATGTCAATTTGAAAGGTGTAAGTATTAACAAATATACTATATGATAAATGTAATAAATGTCACTTAAAAATCAAGTGTATACCATAGGGATTAGCAACTTCAAAAGCTTTGAAAACCTTTACAAAATCCAAAATACAATGCAAGTATAAATCTTGCTCCCAAGATCAATGCAAACACACAGACAACTCAGGAAATAAGAAAACTCAAATTAACAAGCAATGGGATCCACATAAGGATAAATGGATATATGCAGTAAGATCTTCAAGCATCCAATAAACAAACATTTATGGTATATTTCCTTCTTTAACAATGAATATGTTAAGAATCATATAATTCAACCTAGTCCAAGTCAAGAACACATGTTATGCCATGCTTCTCACAGTGAGTTTATCTACATTGGCTAAAGGTACATAACATCGATGATATAATGATGTGCTTGCCTAAAGATAATAGTTATGAATGAATAATAGAAGATAGGAACTAATTTAACACTTCACCTACTCAAAACATAAACCAATGAAATAATATAGATTAGGCCAAGAGAGGTTGATGCATTCAATAAGAGAATACTTACACAAAATGAAGTCGAATCATGCCAGAAAATGACAATGATAAGTTGACTATTGGCCCTTCTAGTTTGTTATTTGATAGTTGCCTGAAAATGACACATTCAAAATGCACTTATGAGCAAAAACCTAGAACAAATGAAATTGATTAAAGAATGAAGGTATGTTAGTTTGAGCTTCACTTGGTTTCGAGAATACTTTAATATTCTCTACTTAACAAGGCCAACCATGTGAAGGTGGAAGATCATCTGGCCTCACCCCCCCTCCTCCTAACATCAATCTAAATTTCCCATTAACATCTAATTACACACTTCATTCATCCATTTATGAACTATAACATTCAATCAATACAATCGCATAGCATTCATTAATATGATATAGCATTCATTAATACACAACACTAATCAAGAATTCATTAACACATAACAATATTCATTAACATGACACATAATTCAATATTAATACACAACATTCATAGATAATTACTTAAAACAACGTTCTTTCATTATCCAAAAAAGTTAATCAAACAAGTTTTATCAAAGAGCATTTTTAAGAAATCATTTATTTTTGGGGGTTTTCTTAGATTTCTTAAGGTAAAGGCTTAGAGGAGCATCAATATATTCCTCCTCTTGTGTTTGTGATCTAAAATTATGATGCTTCCTCATGTCTCGAGGAGCATGAGGTTGCTGCACTAAAGGGGGGTTTGCTACAATAATAATTAAACGGGTTAAATTCGCATACTTTTTTTACTGTTACATGTATTTCATTAACCAGTAGAACATAACATGCATTTTTCTTTACCTGACAATACCACATCATCATGTACAATAACATTTTGATCTACCACCACATCAACATCCTCAACATGCTCTAAAATATTCAAAAATAGGTTACACGACCAATTACAATTAAAGATGTTAAATTCTATTAATAATTATGTAATTTATTTCCAATAGAAAATTAATACCTCCACCATTGTGATGCACATCATGGCCTTCATCACGCCCAGGTTCTGTGATAAGATTTGAAGGCTGTAGTGAAATGTCATGTGCATTGTTATCATGAAATAGCTAGTTTATGTTCAAAATTAACTATTCAATTTGATTTACTTTTCATTTGACCAATTTACCTGTGTCTCATCTGGTGCAACAGATTCTTCGTTATGGCTTTCAGATTCTTGGTGTAGGCATGCAACCATGAATTTATAGCCTTCCTTCAAGGCTATTCTTTTGTCTTCATCTATGGGCTCTACATTAAATTATGTGCCCTATATTTTTTGTTTAATATCATCATTGTTACATGTATGATTTGATTAAACAAAATTGTTTGCAACCTTATATATAAAAATTTGATATGAAATTCCAATGCTTCTACTTACAAGTCGAGAGTGAAGTTTCATATAGCCACCAGAGCCAAGTTTATATTGGCCAACCTTTTTTAATCTCTCTTGTGTGGCTTTTGATGTGTCTTGCAGTCTATGAAAAGTTTGAAACATGTTAGATTATATATTTACAAAGATCACTAATTAGTGCATGATTACATTCTAGTTCATACTATCACAACATACCTTCTTTTGTCATCTTCTGGTTGAATTCCACTACCTTTTATCCTTTTCTCTTTTGCATCTTCTATTATTTCATTCCACTGCATTAGTGGAATCATAAGAGGATGCTCGTACTTTGGGTTATCCTTTAGAGCCCTCCTGTATTGATCCCTCATAGTCTTTATATGTTTGGATGATTTTTTAAGAATTATGTCACTGTCAAAATTTTTATTTCCAAAGAGGTCCTCTAAAGATTTAATGAGCTGATTTTTTAAGTCAACATCCTATTCATTCCACCTTTTTTGAAAAAACAAAATTGTTAGATATCATAACTTTAATATAGTACAATAAATGGAAGATAAGAAAAATAGTGTACCAAGATTATGAAGCTATGTACCTTTTATGTATGGTGGGCCCAAATAGCTTCAATGTCATTTCAAAAAGATGATCATTAAAAACATCATTTCCTACAAAAATATCATGGGATTATCAGTCCAAAATGAGTTATGTATAAGTAAAATACAATTACACTGTAAATAATAATAATTTTAAAGCACCTAAAGCTTTGGTACTTTTAAGGGAAACATATTGTTCTTGTTCAACAACAATGTCCCTGCAAATGAACCACTACTAGTAACACAGGCTGATCCATGAAATGGTTGATCTTCACTAGTATTGGTCTGATCTGTTCTTGTACCAGGTGTAGGTGTATCTATTAGTGCACAAAATAGGTCCATGCAGTGTATAAAATTCACACAAGAAAAATAATCAATGCATAATTATCACATAACAAAATATAGAAAAACAAGGTTTTACTAGTTGTAGATGGTACAGCGGAAGATGTCTACAAGTACCTTGTTGTAGACAATGCAACTATCAATAGAGGAATTTTGATAAAAGGAGGCATCTGCACTTCATCATGAGCTGAAGAATAATTTTTTAGCAAAGACATTTACAATGGATAAAGATTAAATGGGGTACTAGAAGCATCCCAAACATAAGTTGAGTCAATAATGCATACAAAGGTTAAATGAATGGTTAAAGGTTTAAGGATTATTTACATGATGTTTGTGTGATGCTACAACCCTCACCATATTGACCACGATTCAAAAGTGTCAAAAAATCCTGTAAGAAGAACACATCATATTTTAGATCATGATCCATAACATAGTATAAAATATAAACATCTATTGAACTTTAATTATTGCTTAAGATTAATTACTGCTTACATTAATACAATTGACTCTATGTATCAATTCTTCTTTGAGTTCCTCTGTCTCCTCATTTTTTTTGGTTCTATTACAAGGTTAAGAATTTCTTTACTATATTTATTTTTTATTTGAGTAGCCATGAATACAGGGTTAGAGCTAGATATGATGTCATCTATAAATGCCGCCTCAATTTCAAATCACAATTGATCTGCTGTCATTTTTACTTTTCACTATCAATAAGTATCAAGTTGCGACATCAATATCAGTAAAATTATATCAAAATAACTCCAAAGCCATAAAGAAAAGAACATAATAATATGACATTTATTTCTATATAATTTGTAGAATTACACTAATTAAGGTTTACCTTTGATGAAGAAGTTGTACTGTGAGGAACATCCCCACTTGTATCTTGAGGTGGATCCATGTCAGCCTGTGACAAAGATTAGTAATTCTTAGCAATCAACAACAAAATGAAAGTAATAAACTTACCAAAAAAATATATTAATAAAATAATAGATTATACATTGGAGTCAATATTAATTGGAGGCAATTTGTTTAAATGTTATACTTACCACTCCCATGATAGGGATTTTTTTTTTGTATCGACACAATTCAAATTGTAATCTATCAGAAGCTCTTCCCCTGCGCTTATTGATTTTATCGCACATACAGATACACAATTTCCCTCACATGCCTCGAATATACAATTCAACCATTTATTAGTTGATAGAGGTTGAGAACTATTTATAAAACCTACAATATTCCCTGTTGCTTTTTGCCTTCCATCAATATACATAGTGAGACTTTTAGTTTGATCATTTATTTTGCATTGTATATAATTTGCTGACAATCGATACCTACACATACTTTTTTTATATTTCACAATCCACATCCAATTATTGTAATTGTAACAAGGTCCTACATACTCCATCAATTCAACAACTTGATTATAACTAGCCTTTATGCCATCCATGGAAAATAAACCCAAACCATGTAATGAAGATGGAGCTATGCGATATATCCTTTCGTTAACAGAAAAATCAATGTTAACTGGAGGTAGTTCCTTGGTTACCCATTCTTTTTGAAGATGTGTGTACCTTAAGAGAACCCTCATGTCGCCTTTGGTCTCATTATCATAAGAACATGACCCCCCCTCAGCAAGGAAAAATTGTATTCATTTATAGAATTTTCTTCTAATATTTTGACCTCTAGTTGATCTCCCTATTTTAGACCTACTAGATGTCTCACTTTTGTATTCTATTCCTGCATTTTCCTCACTTGAGGAAGACAGATCAGACAAATACCTATTTAGTGATACCTACAATCCATCAAATGAGAGACATAGTAGGATATTTATATTTTTTTGACTAAAGAGAGGGAAACCAAATAATAAATTATACATGTCAATCCATGTCAAAGGCGTTAAATTTCTTGCATATGTAAATCATTTATCTTAAGTTAGCCAAAAATTACATGATATGTAAGCTACAAATTACATAGAAGACAAAATTTACATGATGCAAAATATACTCCATGACATTAGAGTTCAACACATAATAACTTAATTATACAGACATACAAGTCAAAAAAATTTCTATGAATAAATCAATACCTCATACGTGACATTGATCATACCTTGACATACATTTTATTGATCATGTTATTGATCATCCTCCTCATCCATGGCATCATCATGACTATCATCACCATCACCATCACCATCACCATCACCATCACCATCACCATCACCATCACCATCACCATCACCATCACCATCACCATCATCATCATCATCACCATCACCATCATCATGACTATCATCATCATCATCATCATCATCAACATCATCATCATCATCATCATCACCATCATCATCATCATCACCATCATGATGACTATCATCATCGTCACCATCATCACCATCATCATCAGCATCACCGAAATCATAATCATTTTCTTTTTCTTCTTCTTCTTCTTCTTCTTCTTCATTGTGTAACAGTTGTCCCTGATCATAATTTACTTCATCTTCTGATTCTTCAGTATCTTCTTCTTCCATCACATTATACTTTATCAACCTTCCTCTTGGATCATGTCTAACAACAAATGACCAACTTGGTTTATGTGGAATGACAAAGTAAAACACTGGCTCACATGGCTTGGAAGAACATAGGGCTCATCTCCAACTGGCTCAAATGACCTTGTATTAATCATTGTAAATCCACTATCATGTTCAATAACAGTCCTATTAGGATCATTTTGATTCAGCGATAGCCTGTACCATTTGATGACAAATAGAACTAATTTGAATGAATTAAAGTCACACTCAAGTATATCATCCAAAATGCCATAGTATCAATTTTTAGATTACTAAGGATGTATGTCATTTCTAGATGAAATATTAGTGACCTTGAAGACTGTACTTATCCTAGAATCACAAGTTTTCTTTGTGTCATCTAACTTTTTTAGGAAAAATTTATGGCCATGGTAGTGCATAGCTTTGTGGTGTTTGATCTACAATTATTCAAACATGTCAATATTATTTGCATCAATCTGTGAGTTGATATTAAACTTATGGTTCATGGTTAGTAAAATTATACGTTCCTTTCTACCTCTTAAACCATATGCTAGATCAAGTAAAAAAATGGCATACCTTAGCATACGTGATATTGCTACATTGGATAAACCATTCATAACCTTCAAGTTCACCAACAACACTATAGCGGAGAGAAGAGTTTTTTGGGGCCTTGGTATAAGGGCTCATATGCCTTCTCAAGTATAGGTATATCAAGACCATCATCATCATCATTATCAGATGCACTAGTACCATCATCATGATCATCTTGATCAACTACGCCAATACCATCTTCTTCAATCATGTCCTCTGCCACATTATCAGCTACACCAATACCATCATCTTCAATTGTGTTCTATGCCACAAGATCATCTTCTTCCATGGGAGCGTTATCTGCAGCTTGGATATTCACACCTCCATGTTCCTCCAATTAGAAATCCACATTCACCAATCGAGGAAAATCGTGCCCCCCTTCAATGTGACTATGTTGCCTACAATGACTCTGGTATGTTGTGATTAGAATTATTCAATTATTTAAGTCCTTACACTTTTTTCAAGGACAATTACATTTATCAACTTTTCTTTGGAATTGAGACCACAATCTAGCAATTGTCTTGTTATTTTGTTCTAGGTTCATATTTGCACGTGTGGACTTTCTTCACAGGCAATTATTCAGACTATAAATATACAAAATGTAAACATACAAGCATTAAAAATAAATATTATAAGATTATACAAGATTCACAAATACACACACAAATCATGCTCACTAGACCACAAAATATTCAAATCGCTTAGGGACTCTTAAATAGAAAATCTAATCAACATAGGAGTTATTGTTGGATGATTGAGAGACATGAAGTGGCATCTAGGAATTAATCTTATATTCAATAGCTGCATCTAGGAATTAATCTTATATTTTTGTCTTATTCTAGCCTTATCTCATTTGATGTAGACAAAAGATTTTTCAATACTTTCAAAATTGAAATTGAACCTTGTGTCTTCTAGCACCAATATTTATAAATTTCATGTAATATATGGCATAGTTGGAGATGTGACCATCAAATCACAATAAATAATTTTAAAATAAATTTCCCTTCAGCACATTGGAACACAACTCCATTTTAGCTCCCAAAAAGATCTTTTCATTAAAATAATGAAAATTTGACATGCAAAGTCCCTAATTTATGTGCCCATGATTTGAAACTTTTTTCCCTGGTTCCAACAAGCTACAATAGTAAGGCGCATTATTGATAATAGACCGATTTGCTAAGGGTAGGGTCTCAAGGTGGGGTCTTTCTAAAAATATTCAGTGGGTTTGCTGAGATTTTTTAAGAATATTTTAAGGTGGATGGTCCCATGAATTTTGAAGTGTGATTTATGTTTAAAAGTTTAGGTTGTCTTCAATGCTCATCATGTCATTTTCAATCTTTATTATAAAAATATCAACCAATCTCACATGGTTCATTTCAAGAGGAATGGCTTCTGTAATTCAAATTCTTGGAATTAGTCATAATCACCTACTCTCTTATAATAGTTAATGAGCTCATATATTAAATACCATAAGCCCTAGTGATTGGTGAAGAGAATAATAAATTTATTTTGTAAGCTATGTTTGAACATCTATACTATGAACATCTTTATGCTATGGTGGCACAACTTGAACCAAAATAACCAAGCTTCAAGAAAATTTTTGTCCAATTTCATGTCCTTAACATCTTTATTATAAAAAGATGGCTTGGTCTGTCACTGTTTATTCTCATGGAGGTAAAAATGTTTAATTAGGATTCTCATAGAAGTAAAAATATTTAATTTTATCTAATTGGCATTAATTGGAACAAGGTATGGATATCCATCAAAGCATAATACAAGGGGGATTTCCATCAGATATTATAGTTGGAAATGCTCTATTAGACATGTATACAAAATGTAAAAGCATAGACAAGGCACACAAAGTATTTGAGAGAATGAATCAGAGAAACGTGGTCTCATGGACTGCAATGATTGTAGGATATGCTAAAAATGGATGTGTTGAAAGGGCTATAGAAACTTTAAAGCAAATGCAATTGGCATGTGTAAAACCTCATTGCACAACGTTTGTTAGCATTATGTCTCTCTTTGCTAAAATGGGAGCTTTGGAACAGGGTATGGACATCCATCAAAGGATAATGGAAGGAGGTTTTCTGTCAGACATTATGGTTGGAAATTCTTTGGTATACATGTATGCCAAATGTGGAAGAATAGACAAGGCCCGTGAGTTGTTTAATAGAATGCCTCAACGAAATGTGGTTTTTATGGACTGCAATGATTGCAGGATATGCACAAAATGGATTCCTTGAAAAGGCTTTAGAAACTTGCAAAAAAATGAAATTGGTGGATGTAAAACTGAATTCCACAACCCTTCCCAACATCCTCCTTGCCTGTGCCAAAATGAGAGTTTTGGAACAGGGTGTGGACATCCATCAAAGCATAAAAGATAAAGAAATTTTGTCAGATATTGTAGTTGCAACTGCCCTGGTAGACATGTATGCAAAATGTGGAACTATAGAAAAGGAATGTGAAATCTTTGAAAAAATGAATCAAAGACACGTGGTATCATGGAATGCCATGATTATAGGCTATGTACAAAATGGATTTTTTGAAAAGGCTTTAGAAATTTTCAAGCAAATGCAAATAGCAGTTGTAAAGCTAAATTCCACAACCTTTTCCAGCATCCTCCCTGCCTATGCCAAAATGGGAGCTTTGGAATAGGGTATGTGTTAACTTATAGTGTTGATCTGATTGATTATTATTATGGTTAATTGACTATATATATATATATATATATATATATATATATATATATATATATATATATATATATATATATATATATATATGTTGGAAACTGCAATTGAAACAATTGTTGTATTGTCATTGATGTCAAACCTTAACTAGTAAGATTGTTGCTACTTAGGAAAGTACTATATCTATTTGAGTGTTGCTAAGGGGCTAGGCAAGGTTGGTAACAATAGCACCTAAGGAAAGGTTGAGTTATCTTGATACTACAAAGTGTACTTGACTATGTTGCATAATGATGAGACAATGTATTATTTATCTTAGTAAGACTGAAGACTAAAGTAGTAGGCTTGACCAAGAAAAGAATGGAAAAATCATGTTTAAGCCAAGTAATGTTAGTGTCGACCGAGTCAATGTATGCCGAGCAAAATTCTAGTGTCAACCGAACAATAGTTAATTACTGAGGAAGACAGTGTAAGCCGAGGAAATATTTTTAGTAATGACCAAGCTTTCTACATGAAGACCGAGTAGTTGATCACAGTATTGACTGAGCATCAGCAATTTTATATTTGAAGAGAATTTAATTTTGGAGCCGACATTGTTGAATTCTTGGATTATGTAAAATGTGTTGACTTTATTTATCGATTGTTTGAAAGCATTAAATGCATTGTAAAATGTTTTATTGTAAATCTTTAAGAGATTTGAGATGATTCTAGAAAAGGAGCCAAAGAACATGAAGCGGGTAGATTCATTGAATCTGACCTAACCCTAAGATCTACGAATAAGATTGAGCGGCATAAGATGAGTTAACCTAATTGAGGAAAGTAAAAAGGGAACCTGAGCATTTAGATATGTAAGTGCTTGATATGCAAGTGCATGGGTGAATAGAGAATGCTGGAAGAGTAAAGTTTTATTGACTAAATAAGCAGAAAAGGCTGAAGGAGAATTGTGGTGGTTGCTTGAAGAAAAGTTCTAAGCATATCAGAGATGGAGATGGAAAAGTTTCAAAGTAAGTAAACTAGCATTAGTGTATGGAATCAGATCTGATATTTGCAAAGTGAGTTGTATATTTTTTAGATAAATATTGTTGCTACTTTCTAACCATTGTAATAGTCAAAATCCTTTTAACAAAGGTTGACCTAACAGTCATATGCTAAATCCTTTGAACAAGGTTGCAATCTAATGGAGTGTATGTAAGTCCAATGACTAGGCTCACTTTTAACAGGGTGATTGAAATTCTTTAACCGGGTCACACCTGATAGTGTGTATTGTAACCTTTGATAGGGTTGGCTTTTTACCAAGCTCACTTCAGAAGAGTGAAAATAATAGTAGCATGTTACAAAGTGGTTTTTACCAAATTGGGTTTCCACTATAAATCTCAGTGTTAATACTTGTGTGAATGTTTTGGATTGAACATTACTATGTTTTACAAGTTAAGTTACAGCTGGGTAGTGGACTGCATTGTTGTATGTTTCTATTATTGAATCAGTGATGACTGAGTTTGTTTTGGTTATTGGATTTGATTTAAGGAAAAGTTTTTGAGATTGTTTTATACATCAAGACCTGAGAACAACTGATTCACCCCCCCTCTCTGTTGTTCTAAATCATATTAACAGTTGGTATCAGAGCTTTGTTTCTTATTATTAGTGTTGACAAATATCAAGTTTAAAGGGGCTTGAAGCAAATGATCAGGATATATAAGAAGGAGGTACCAAAGCTGAATAAGGAAAACTTCCCTGCATGACAAATCTTGATGAAGCTGCATTTGGCCGGTATTGGTGACCCTACAAACTACTACATTGAGAATAGCTATGTCTCACCTATCGCACCTTTGACTACCGAAGAAATGAGAGATAAGAAAGAACATAATTAGACAATGCTAGAAATTGCATCTTCCCTAAGCTATCCAGAATTTGAGGACATTAAAGACTACACAACTAATAAGGCTATGTGGAACACTCTTGCAAGGATCTATGGTGGTGACTTAAATGTGTTGAAAGCAAAGGCCGAGAGTCTTAGAGGTAAGTTTGATGAAATGATAATGCGAGAAGGTAAAAACATTGCATAATATTGTGGTAGAATAAAAGAAGTTGTGAATGCTATTAGAGTAGAAAATGGGGCTATTGATGATGAAACTATAATTGGGAAAGTACTAAGAACCCTGCGTCCTATATATGCTATTAAGATCTCAGCTATTAAGGAATCTAGATGTAACTCTGCTAATGCGCTTACTTTGGAAAGTTTGGTTGGTAAGCTGACTACTTTTGAACTCTCTAACTATGATAATTTCACTATTGGAAGCATTGGTAATGTTGAATCTTCTTTCAAGTCACAACTAGTTCTGAACAAGCCAAAGAAAGAAAAAGAAAGATGCATTAGTGAAAGTGAAAGTGAAAGTGAAAGTGATAGTGACACTTCTGATGAAGAACTAGAAGATTTAGAAGCTCTTATGGCTAGAAAACTGAGAAGGGGAAAAGGAAAGTACAAAGGTAAACTCCCTATTATATGTTTTGCATGTAATAAGGTTGGTCATATAGCTGCTAGATGTCCTAACAGGAAGGATAAAGATGATGAAAGGAAAAGTAAACACAAAGATAGAAAAAATGATAGAAGCTACCGATGGAACAAAGACTACAAAGGAAAAGGTAAGAAATCTTGTTACATTGCTGAAAAAGAAACTGACATTGATAGTGATGATTTTGAAATTGAGGTAGTCTATGTTGCAATGAAAGATGAATCTGATGAGGATGAGAAAACTACTTTGATATACTATGTGAACAAAAATGATAAATGGATCATTGACAGTGGTTGTTCACATCACATGACTGGTGACAAAAATAAGTTTGAGACCTTACATCATTACAAAGGTAAAAGTGTAAAATTTGGTAATGATGCACCATGTCCTATTAGAGGAAAAGGTTTGATTAAATTGACTGATAAGATATCTTGTGAAAATGCATATTGGGTTGAAGGTCTTAATTATAATTTGCTAAGTGTTGCTCAGCTTAACAAAATTGGTTACCAAGTGGAATTTCATCACAAGCAAGCTAAAATATTCAATGCTACTAGAGAACTAATTGGAAGTGGAGATCAGACTAGAGGTAATTTGTTCTATCTTGACATTCTGAAGAAACATTTTTAATTGCAAAACTTGATGATATTTGGTTATGGCATAAAAGGTTGTGTCATGTTAACTTTGACAATCTGGTAGAGATAAGTAAGAAGAAAGAGGTAAGAGGTCTACCTATATTGAAGAAACCTGAGAATGTGATGTGCAAGGAATGCCAGTTAGGAAAAATGACAAAGTCAAGTTTCAAGAGCAAATCCTTTACTTCTGAAAACATTTTAGATTTGGTTCATACTAACCTTTGTGGACCTATGGGTGTACAAAATTACTGTGGTGCTAGATACTTTATCTTATTTGTTGATGATCATACTAGGATGATGCATGTAATGTTTTTGAAAGAAAAATCTGAAGCTTTTCAATTCTTTAAGTGGTATTTAGCTAAGGTTGAGAAGGAGACAGGCAGGAACCTAAAATGTCTTAGATCTGACCGAGGTGGAGAATTTACATCAAATGAATTTAATCTATTTTGCAATGATAAAGGAATTAAAAGATAGATGTCTGCACCTAGAACACCTCCATAGAATGGTATAGCAGAAAGGAGAAACAAATCTATCTTGGATTGTGCAAGGACATTGTTGATTGAAAAGAATGTGGCACATAAATAATGGAAAGAAGCTATAAGAACTGCTGTCTACACTCTTAACTAGGTACAAATCAAGAAAAGTACAAATCTGACACCTTATGAATTATGGCATGGGCATGCACCAAGTGTTAAATACTTTAGAATCTTTGGAAGTAAGTGATATATATTAAAAGACACTAGGAATGGAAAGTTTGATGCTAAGAGTGATGAAGGCATATTCCTAGGGTACTCCACAAAAGGTAAAGCTTATAAGTGTTTGAACTCTAACAATAACAAAATTGTGGAAAGTGTGAATGTCAAAATTGATGAGTATGCAAAAAGAAATGAAGCTGATAGCAAAAGAGAACCAGAAGATTATAGATCTTTTGTGTACATTGAGGAAGAAGAAGAGGCAAGTAATAGACTTGCACCTGATGCCGAGTCTCAAGTAAGCAATGCTGAATGACAGACAGATGCTGTCAAGCATCAGGAAAAAAATGCTGAGAGAGAACAAGAACATGCCAAGCTACAAGAAAATGCTGCTGAATATTAGGAAGAGGTTGCTGAGCATTCAGAAGTTGAATTTGACAATCTTGTTGAGGAACGTGATGAAATAGAGGAGAGAACAGATGAACCTGCTTTGGAAAAATATGTAAGAATACATCACAAGCCTGAATAGATAATTGGAGATAAAAATACTAGAATTTAGACTAGAAGTAAGACTAAGGATCCAACATGCCTACTGTGTGAATTTGAACCGAAGTCAACTAGAGAGGCATTGGAGAATGAACACTGGATACAAGCAATGAATGAAGAGATTGACTAGATTGAGAAGACTGATACTTGGACTCTAGTGTCGAGACCTGAAAACAAAAATGTTATAGGAACAAAGTGGGTGTTTCAGAATAAGATGAATGAAAATGGTGAAATCACTAGGAACAAAGCTAGGTTGGTATGCAAAGGCTACGCATAAGAAGAAGGAATAGATTATGGGGAGACATTTTACCCTGTAGCTAGATTGGAAGGAGTAAGAACTCTACTTGCATATGTTGCTTATAAAGATTTCAAGGTATATCAAATGGATGTCAAGTCTGCATTTTTGAATGGTATAGTAGAAGAAGAAGTTTACATAGAACATGAAGAAGGTTTTATTGATCCAAACAAAAGACACATGGTGTGCAAACTGAACAAAGCACTATATGGATTGAAGCAAGCTCCCAGAGCATGGTATGAGAGGTTGCACAACTACTTGATATAAATTGGATTTTCAAGAACAAATGACACAAGTAATCTGTACATGAAGGATGAAGAAGGTAAAGGTATCCTGTTGGAAAAAATTTTTGTGGATGACATTATTTTTGGTGGACAAGATGCATTGTGTAAAATTTTTTCAAATGAAATGCAAACTAAATTTGAAATGAGTATGTTTGGTGAGATCAAATTCTTTGTTGGTTTACAAGTATATCAGAGGAAGAATGAAATTTTCATTACACAGTCTAAGTATGTTAATGAAATATTGAAAACTTTTGGGATGGAAGATGTTAAACTAGTGGGAACTCCAATGGTTACTGGACAAAAGTTATCTAAGAATGATGATGCTGTAGAAGTGAATCAGACTTTGTATAGATCCATGATTAGAAAATTGCAATATGCTATACATAGTAGACCAGATATTGCACTAGCTATTGGGATTGTGGCAAGATTCTCTGCCAATCCTAAGGAAACACACATGATGGCTGTGAAAAGAATTATGAGATACTTGAAAGGAACTACTGACTATGGTCTATATTATAAGAAGGATGACAAATTTGAACTCAGAGTTTATACAGATGTTGATTGGGAAGGAAATGTAGATGACAGAAAGAGTACTAGTGGTGGAGCTTTCTTTCTTGGATAGAGATTAGTCTCCTGGACAAGAAAGAAACAAAATTGCATTTCCCAATCTACTGTCGAGGCTGAGTATGTTGCTGCTACAGTAAACTTTTCAAATTTGGTATGGATAAAACAATTGTTGATAGGCATGAAAGAAGAAATCACTGAACCTATTGTTATTTTCTGTGACAACACAAGTGCTATCAATATTTCTAAGAATCTAGTGATGCACACTAAGACCAAGCACATTGCAATCAAGTATCACTACTTGAGAGAATTAGTACAAGACAAAGAAGTCTGAATGGAATATGTGAATACAAAAGAACAATTAGCAGACATATTCACTAAAGCTTTACCTAGAGAAGCTCATGAGTATTTGAGAAGTCAATTAGGGGTCCTTCCCCTAACTGAGGCTGCCTAGACTAGCTAAGAGCACTGCATCAAATGTGATACAACAAAATATTTGACAAACTGATGCAAAAGATTGTCACACTTTAGGGCTTTCCTAGAGTTGTGAAAATAAGAAAAGACAAGGAATTAGTCATAAGCAAGATGACAAAGGGAGACACACTGAGCTGCACACATATTATCTACATCTGATGGATGTATGTTTTAGTTTCTGCTTTGGCATTTTTGTCAAAGAGGGAGATGAACTGAAATGAAGGATCGGGATAGAGGGAGATCTGAATACTTCTGACGGTCATAGAAGTGAGGCTTATAAGATTCTGAATCAGAATGAAGCTAAGGATATTATAAATAATTCTCTGATTGAATAGATAAGTTTTTGGATTGGTTGGTAATCCATGTGTTATTCAGGTGATATCATATGGTGTTGTCATCAATGCCAAAGAGGGAGATTATTGGAAACTGCAATTGAAACAATTGTTGTATTGTCATTGATGTCAAACCTTAACTGGTAAGACTATTGCTACTTAGGAAAGTACTATATCTATTTGAGTGTTGCTAAGGGGCTAGGCAAGGTTGGTAACAATAGCACCTAAGGAAAGGTTGAGTTATCTTGATACTACAAAGTGTACTTGACTATGTTGCACAATGATGAGACAATGTATTATTTATCTTAGTAAGATTGAAAACTAATCTGGTAGGCTTGACCAAGAAAAGAATCAAAAAATCATGTTTAAGCTGAGTAATGTTAGTGTCGATCAAGTCAATGTATGCTGAGCAAAATTCTAGTGTCGACTGAACAAAAATTAATTTTTGAGGAAGACAGTGTAAGCTGAGGAAATATTTTTAGTAATGATCGAGCTTTCTACATGAAGACCAAGTAGTTGATCACAGTATTGACCAAGCATTAGCAATTTTATATTTGAAGAGAATTTAATTTTGGAGCCGACATTGTTGAATTCTTGGATTATGTAAAACATGTTGACTTTATTTATTGATTGTTTGAAAGCATTAAATGCATTGTAAAATGTTTTATTGTAAATCTTTAAGAGATTTGAGATGATTCTAGAAAAGGAGCTGAAGAACATGAAGCGGGTAGATTCAATGAATCTAACCTAACCCTAAGATCTATGAATGAGATTGAGCGGCATAAGATGCGTTAACCTAATTGAGGAAAGTAAAAAGGGAACCTGCACATTTGGATATGTAAGTACTGGTTATGCAAGTGCATGGGTGAATAGAGAATGCTGGAAGAGTAAAGTTTTATTGATTAAATAAGTAGAAAAGGCTGAAGGAGAATTGTGGTGGTTGCTTGAAGAAAAGTTCTAAGAAGATCAAAGATGGAGATGGCAAAGTTTCAAAGTTAGTAAACCAGCATTAGTGTACGGAATCAGATATGATATTTGCAAAGTGAGTTGTATATTTTTCAGATCAATATTGCTGCTACTTTCTAACCATTGTAACAGTCAAAATCCTTTTAACAGAGGTTGACCTAACAGTCATATGTTAAATCCTTTGAACAAGGTTTCATTATAATGGAGTGTATGTAAGTCCTATGACTAGGCTCACTTTTAACAGGGTGATTGAAATTCTTTAACCGGGTCACACCTGACAATGTGTATTGTAACCTTTGACAAGGTTGGCTTTTTACCAAGCTCACTTCAGAAGAGTGAAAATAATAGTAGCATGTTACAAAGTGATTTTTCCCAGATTGGGTTTCCACTATAAATCCTCATGTTAATACTTGTGTGAATGTTTTGGATTGAACATTACTATGTTTTACAAGTTAAGTTACAGCTAGGTAGTGGACTGCATTGTTGTATGTTTCTATTATTGAATTAGTGATGACTGAGTTTATTTTGGTTATTGGATCTGATTTAAGAAAAAGTTTTTGAGATTTTTTTATACATTAGGACCTAAGAACAACTGATTCACCCCCCCCTCTCTGTTGTTCTAAATCATATTAACAATATATATATATATATATATATATATATATATATATATATATATATGATTTAATATTGATCATATGTATCATAGCCGATTGAGAATTATCAGGGCTCACATTATATATATTATGTAGTCATTTTTAAGATCAACTTAGTCGATTGCTTGATCACATGATAACCAATAATTAATGGTTATCATAACACATTGTTAATGTGTTACGATAACCACTAAGTAGTGGTTATTTGTATCACTGTGTAAGATAATGAAATGATGCCAGTCTTGTCTATTCATATTGGTAGGAAATAATCAATGATGCCAGTTGTGTCTATTCATATTGGATGCCATATAATTGATAGGAAATAATCAATGATACCCTAGCTCGTATAAATGGATTCCCTAGCTCGTGGGTAATCAATGATAATCCAAGAGCTCATATAAATGGATGCCCTAGCTCATGGGTAATCAATGATACTCCAAGTAATAATAGTGGTAGTATGAAGAGCATGAGAAAAGGGCATATGCCATGTAAAACAATTCCATGTACACAACATAGCATCCAAAGAAATGATCTCAATACCATGGACACAACAGAGCATGGAATAATGATCACCGTAAGATGTGCCCTTGAAATACATGATGGTATTCAATCAAGTGATCAAATGAAATGTATTATATAAAAATGCAGAGGAGATAACGACACAATCCCTACCTCAATGATTGAGCTTCAATTTTATAAGGAGAGGAAAAGCCAAGTTTCCAAAACCAATGACAAAGATCAAAGGCCCAAGTCCAGATAAAAATTACAACCCCTATACACAGTGCTAAATCAAATCATCCAAAGAAATGAACTCAATGCCATGGACACAACAAAGCATGGATTAATGATCATAGTAATTTGCGTGTTGCAACCCTTGAAAAAAATTGCCATGTTAATAATGAAATGAGAAATGAAATTTTTTTTTTTAGAAGTTATGCCCGTGTTAGTCGAACTTTCGACGTACACAATATTAGTCAAACTTTTGACTAACATGCGCATGGATTAAAAAAAATAAAATTTTTCCTTCTATAATCCAACCAACCAAAATCTTTTTATTTCATGGTCGAAGATTTTGGTAGAAAAACTAGATCAAATGTACTAGTGATATTTTGAAATTAGGGGAAAAAATGTTTATTTACATATAAGTTTTTGGTGGGAACTAGACCCCTAATTTTCAGCAACTGAAAAATCATCTTTAAAAATTTAAAAAACATATCAATTATTATTCAAAAACATTATTAAAAATATTAATTGTAAAATTCATCCATTTTATCACATTTAATTAGTTTACATCATCTTCAAATTCCAAACATAAAAGTCATTTTTATGCTATTAAAGTTGAACAACTTTGATTTTGTTAGCCTTTTCCTTTGCGAAAGGGTGACAACTTATTGTGATTTTACCCTAGAAATCTATCTAATCTGGCTCCTACAAAATGAATTCCCTTTCTTCTATTGGAACAGGTGATTTTCCCATTACTCAGAACACATTTTGAAAGTTCATTACCTATTATGAAGTCCTTGAAATCTTGAGTAACCCTTGGAGATGGGTCTGATCCCCTAATTTTATCCCAAAAACCAAAGCTGGCATTAAATTCTCCACCCAAGATAGCCTTATGTCCATCCAATTGCAAAAGAAAATTTGAGATGAAACCCCAAAGCTTCTATTTTCTAGCCATGGAGATAGACCCATACACATTTATCAATATAAATGTGAGGGAGAATATTTTTACTTCCACAACTAACCAATTTCCACTTGAAGATACCAAACTTATTTGATAGTTATGTTGGTTCCATAAAATTTCCAAACCCCTTGAATCTCCTCAGGAAGGATAATGCAGGAACTCCCAATTCTTCCAAGATTTCAAAAGCTTATTACTATTATCCTCCAAAAGTTTTGTCTCTTGAAGTAAAATTATGTCTTCCCCACTAACTAGGATTTGATCCCTAATTAGGCAAACTTTTTTAGATGCATTAATGCCTCTAAAATTCCATGCAATAATCTTCATTCTTCCCTCGGATAGCTAGTCTCTCTCCTTCCCATATTGAATTGTTTGGATTTAAGTGCATATGCCTCCTCTTTACAGTTTCTATGAGTTCTCTGAAAATTAATTATCAACCGAATCCTTGAGGCTATTTCCTCCTTCAATTTAGCTTCCTTTAAAGGTATTCCCCTTAGTTTCTTGATTGATGAGATCCCTCTAACCTATGCAATGTCCAAATTTGACTATGTAATTGAGCATATGGCAAAAGCTAAACTTAATTCTTTATTTCCATTTTCCTCCCTAAAAGAATCCATAATCTCTTCATAGTTTGATAACACTTCATGCCCTATATAATTAGATCTTTTGTCTACTACTCCTAAAACTATGGTATCTAATAATCGGTCTAGATCTACCTCTATTAAACCATGGGTTTGAAGGTTCCTCCTACCTGCTTCTGCCTATATAGTCCTAGTTACTTCCTTAGTGAGATTAGTTCCTTGTAAACCCCCCATAATAACCCATTTCCCATCCTCTCGACTAACCTATAATGCTAAACATCTCTCATGATCCATCTTCTTAATCAATGAAAACTCAACAAACTCTCAAACACCCCCTATACCTAAAAAAACTAACATCATTCTAGGTTTCCCTTATGTCAACCCCCATTGAGATTTTACCCTCCTCTATAATGTCTTCAAGGACACCTAAAATAATTTTTTCATATCTCATGAGACTCTCCTTATATGTCACCACCTCTAAAGCTTCTGAGTGAGAAGGAATATTTTTTACTATTGTTATCTCTTGTTGCATATTAGATATAGCCATTGGTTTCTCATTGTTAACATAATCCATATCCAATCTTCCTTCCAATAAACCACAATGTCTGATAGTAGGAACATTCACTTCATGGACCTTTGTCAATCTTTCTTCAAGGTCTAGAGTAGGATGACTTTCTTCCTTATTTGACTCTTGCCCCTGCCTATTTTGATGATCATCTTCCTAATAAGTAGCATCCTTATGATCAACTGCCCTTGCCATAATATCCTTTTGAGGAATTCCCAAAGAGAAATGATATGCAGATGAAACATGATTGACACACACCCTAGTGAATTCTATAGATCTAGCTGAACAGTGCATCATTAATTACCCTAGAGCCCCCAGTCTTATTGCAACCCTTAAAGGGTCACCAAAAAGAGTACCCTATATAAATTCCCCAAATATTGACTTGAAAAAAATATTTGATAACCATTTTCTCGATGCATCCTTTAAAACACATTCTAATTGAACATTTATAGTCATCAAAGGAAACTAGATCAAGTCTAAGGAAAACTCTTAGTCTATTACCCACTAACTATATCAGATCAACATCCCTATGCTCCATAGGAAAACATGGGAGAGTGACTCAAAAAGGAAAGAATTAGACCTCACATTTTGTATGATCAAAATTTGGATACCATCTTTGAGTATAAATTCCCCTCCCATTCATTAACCAATCCTTTTTATAAATAGACAAACTCCCTACTTATTAACACTTATAAACAATTATAAATATTATTCAAACTTATTGTTGGTGCCCAAAAATGATGGTTTGGATTTCCTATGGACTTGCCAATTGAATGCTGGGAAACCCAATCATTTTTGCCAACTAACAAGTTCAACCAAATGGAGGTTTGAACTTCTACAATTTTGGCTCTACAAAACCAAGGTTGGTAGGCCTGTACCTTAACCAAATTTGTTGGTTCAAAGGCTTTTTATAGCATGTAACTGAATATAAAACTTGTGGATTCTCTCAAGGTGGAAAATAAACTTGAGATGAATCAAATTGTAAGTATCTCAATCAATAGTATATTGAATGCTGCAAAAATTGAAATGCTTTGATTAATAGTAAATGTTTGAAAAAGGTATATAAAATAAAGTATATCAAAGGAATAAAATATCACAAACTTTTAACAATGAACTGAATGACTATATTCTAATTATTAATAAGATCAGTGCCTTGCTCTTACTTGGGCAGTGGAGTAAATTCTATATCATTCCTATGTACATCTCAGAGACAATTTTAAAAAAACTTGCTTTTAATAAGACAAGACTATCATCTCAAGGGATTCCACTCAAAATATAACTCAAACTCGATTACACAGTTAGTCTTATCGAATTTAACTCTGTTCAAGAGATTGACAAAAACAAAGGAAGATTCACAGATCTTTTAGTTGATATTCAAACTGTATATTGATTTTGAGTTATAAAATTCAGGGAATTTAACAAAATGGGACATTCTATAAAATAGGATATCCGAAAGACTAATTGATTTAAAGAATTGAACACTATTACCATAGGTGAGAGAAAAAGAACTTATCTCTTTATTAATATTGAAAAAAATAGTACAGATTTTATGTTGCAGTTGTGATCAAATTCTATCCTATGAAAACATGTATTGTCCAATATATATATATATATATATATATATATATATATATATATATATATATATATATATATATATATATATATATATATATATATATATATATATATATATATATATATATATATATATATATATATATATATATATATATATATATATATATATATATATATATATATATATATATATATATATCTGTGTGTGTGTGTGTGTGTGTGTGTGTGTGTGTGTGTGTTTGAGTGGATCTCACACCTCTTTAGGGTGAAAAGACACAACCTTTATTACAAATTATTTTGAAAAATAATAAACTAACTAAAAAATAACTACCAAACTTTCGGATTTGGGTCTAGTCGATATTCCAAAACACCTCATGGAAAGATAACAATTGTCCTAGAGATAGAAAATTTGATTTCCCAAAATGGGTCATTTTTAGATTTTTAAAATTCAACTATCGTTAGCCTCTATCAGCATCATCTTTGCAGAAGGTCAAAATTCTATCATTTTCTGAAGGCTTTGATCACAAAATTTTGATTGTTCCTGTCATAGAGCTTCCTTTCTTAATCCCTTAACTTTTAATTAAAAATTATTATAATTATTTATCCCATTTCATGTACTCCATCATTGATTATTGGGCATGGAGTTTAAGAGGCCATTTTAAAGGGTTTTATCACTATATAAGACTCTAAATTTTGCCCAAAATTTAGAGCTCCAACAGGCTCTTTTTGGGGATGTATGCTCCATGTGAGAAAAGTGAGATTCAAACTATCTCTAGAGAAGAAAACCATGTATCCATACTAATTTGATGCGAAGTAAAATTGGGTGGCCCTAGGTCCCCCAAAAAAATGAAACTCACTTCCTTCCTCTATCGAACACCCAATTTTGATCACATAACACTTTTAACCTTGCCGCATTACACATGTCATCCTTATAGACATTTCTCATCACTTCATCAATACGATCTTTGGCATCCAATCTATGTTCAGCCCTTGAGAAATCATCAGGTCCATTGTAATCCTTGTTGAATAGAATATTTTGGTTAATCATACAAACCTCTAGGTTAGTCTTCTTTTTTTTGGATACCTTCTTGTTCACAATCTGTCCCATCTCTATATTCTGGATAGTTTTCCTCCTCACCAAACGTCTTTGAGAATAGCTTATCTTCAAGAAATACAAACTCTCTCTCACCAAGAGTTTGATTAGCTAGGACATTTCTAAATTTTTAGAACTATGCTTCAACACATTCCCTTCATCATGTCTGGCTGATTCCATCTCATCTTCATATGTTTGACATATTCTATTCTCATAGGATAAACTGAAATATATCTCACCTTTTGAATGTATATTATGATTTTTATCAACTTCAAAATTAGGACTGCTATCTTCATCATAATGCTGATGGATTTGATTGCACAAAAGATCTTCTTCAAATAATAGATTCAATAACATAGATAAATCAGACATATCTTCATCTACTTCCTCTTCAAACAATGGATTCAGGAACATAGAGAATTCAAACATACATTCATGAGAATTTTCATTTGGATCATGAAGTTTTTCATCAACAAGACTAACATCTTCATTGACATTATCTCCTGAAACTTCCTCCTGTTCATGCAATTCTATTTCATCTCCACAATTTGATTTCTCTTGAATATGGGTTGATCCATCAACCTCCTTACCATGGTGGATTGAGAAAAAAATTGGACCATTCTTCTCAGTGTGTCTTCGGTATTCTATGTCTAATAAGGCTAAATTATCATCCACACGAAGAAGATTCTCTTCCTCATTTTCATATTCACTGATGTTTGATATCATACAAGTATCATCATGGAAAAAAATTTCCTTAGACTACCCAAAAGAATTTTCTCCATTCAAATCTGAAACCTCACTTGACTCATATGTTATTTCAGTTCTGCACTCTTTCTCCTCTGCAACTAGTTTATTATTCATAAGTTTGAGAAAAGTAAGGAACTGATGATCATATAAAAGACCTAGTTCTCACATTTTGTTGAAAATATCAGAGGATGTAGGTCTACACTCTGAAGGTATTTCTTGACAGATATTAAACATCCTTATGGATAATTGTACTATAGATTCTTCTCCTTGTTTCTCTAAGTTCAAAAATGCGTCGAAAGGGAATATGTAATTTGGATCTTCTTTATCATCACTGAGATTGACATCAAACACAAGGCCTTGTTAAATTTGATCATAAGTCTCCTCTTCACTGTCTTCACTATCTTCTTCTAATATCTTAAAAAGTAGCTTCAGATTAGGGTCATCTAGCGAGATTCCCAAGTTCTTGACCTTTCTCATTAATTATTTTTGTGAAGGAATAATTGTTATATGTATCCTCTAATACATATTCACCATCCTCAAGAATAAGTGTGCAATTGACTCCCCTTCAACTCTCTCCAAACTAAAAAATGCATCAAGTAGAGACATACTATGATCCTCCTGCATGCTGCAACTTTGGTCTTCACATTGTTCATAATACATGTTATCTTCATCACTTGCATCATGGAATTCATATAGAAACCATTGTTCCAATTCTTTCCAAGATGAAATACTTTGTGTAGGTAATGATTCATATGCCTCTCTTGCATTATCTTTTAATGTTGTGACAAATACTTTCATTGCTTGATCTTCTGCACAAATCTCATAGTTCTCTATAAATTCATAAAATGCATCCAAATGTTCAACTGTTGATTCATCCCATTCTCCATGTAACTTTGGTACAAGTTGTGAAAACTTAGGGAGCAACTTAAAAGGAATACAATGGAATCCCCTTAGATACAATGACCTGATACCATCTAGAATAAATGGTTTTCTTTGAAATGGTTGTTTATTCAGATACATTCTGAATATCTAAATCAGTAATAACTTGTTTCTTTATACATTAGGTTCTTTTCAATAGAGTTACCACCTCTTTCAAAGAGGAAAACATTACTTATCTCCTTCTGGGTCTTCTTCCTCAGTAGAGTCACTGATTGAAATACTTTATTGAATAGAAAATGTTTGAAAAAGGTATATAAAAATAAATTATATCAAAGAAATAGAATATCACAAAATTTTAACAATGAACTAAATGACTATATTATAATTATTAATAAGATCAGTGCCTTGCTCTTACTTGGGCAATGGAGTCAATTCTATATCAATCCTATGTACATCTTAGAGACAGTTTTAAAAAAATTGCTTTTAATAAGACAAGACTATCATCTCAAGGGCTTCCGCTCAAAATATAACTCAAACCAGATTACACAGTTAGTCTTATCAAATTTAGCTCTATTCAAGAGACCGAGAAAAACAAAGGAAGATTCACAGATCCTTAGTTGATATTCAAATTGTATATTGATTTTGAGTTACGACATTTAGGGAATTTAACACAATGAGACATTCTATAAAATAGAATATCCAAAAGACTAACTGAAAAGAATTGAAAACTATTACCATAGGTGAGAGAAAAAGCACTTATCTCTTTATTAATATTGTAAACATAGTACATAGTTCATGTTGCAGTTGTGATCAAATTCTATCCTATGAAAAGATGTATTGTCCCCCCTCTTTACATTTTACATTATGTGTGTGTGTGTGTGTGTGTGTGTGTGTGTGTGTGTGTGTGTGTGTGTGTGTGTGTGTGTGTGTGTATATATATATATATATATATATATATATATATATATATATATATATATATATATATATATATATATATATATATATATATATATATATATATATATATATATATGTTTGAGTGGATTTCACACCTCTTTAGGGTGAAAGACACAACCCTTATTACAAATTATTTTGAAAATAATAAACTAACTAAAAAATAACTACCTAACTTTTAGATTTGGGTCTGGTCGATAAACGAAAACACCTTGTGGAAAGCTAATATTTTAATAAGAGATAGGAAATTTGATTTCTCGAACTAGGTTGTTTTTAGATATTTAAAATTCAACTATCTCCAGCCTCTGTCAGCATCATCTTTGCAACAGGTCAAAATTCTAGTATTTTCTAAAGGCTTTGATCATAGAATTTTGATTGTTCTTGTCACAGAGGTTCCTTTCTTAATCCCTCAACTTTTAAATAAAAATTAATATAATTCTTTATCCCATTTCATGTACTCCATCATTAATTATTGGGCATGGAGTTTAAGAGGCCATTTTTTAGGGTTTTATCACTATATAAGACTCTGAATTTTGCCCAAAATTTAGAGCGCCAATAGTTATAAACACTTATAAAGCTTATAAATACTTATTCACGCTTATAAAACATTATTTACACTTATATATACTTATTCACACTTATAAACAATTATTCACACTTATAAATACTTATAAACATTTATTAACACTTGAAAACACTTATAAACATTAATAAACATTTATTATTACTTATAAACACTTATAAACATTTATAAATGTTTATACACACTAATTAATATTATAAATACTTATAAATATTTACTCACACATATAAACACTTATAAAAACTAATTAACACTTAAAACACTTGTAAATATTTATTCACATTTATAAATAATTATTCACGCTTATAAATATTTATAAACACTTATTCATGTTTATAAACATTTATTCACATTTATAAACACTTATTCACACATATAAACACTTATAACACTTATAAACACTAACAAACCCTTATAAACATTTATTCGTACTTATAAACACATAAATATTTATAAACACATATTCACACTTATAAATACCTATAAACATTTTATTCACACTTATAAATACTTTAAAATTTATAAATACTTATTCATACTTATAAATATTTATTGACACTTATAAATATTTATAAACACTTATTTAGACTTATAAACACTTATTCACAATTATAAACACTTATTCATACTTATAAACATTTATTCACACATAAACAATTATAAAAATTTATAATCACTTAAACATTTATTGACACTTATAAACACTTGTAAATATTTATTCAAGTTTATAAACACTTATTGACACTTATAAATATTTATTCACAATTATAAATACTTATAAACACTTATAAATATTTGTGTGGAAAGGCATGTTAGTGGGGACACAACATGCTAAGTTGGAACCCTCAATTTGTGTGGCAAGCATCACAGAAGAAGGAACTGAGATCTTACTCCCTGATTCCATTGTGGATAAAACTATGGCAAAATTCCATTTGGCCCTGGTTGGACGGTTCTCCAATTTCAGATCCACCATTGATATGGCTAGGAAATGGGTGGGAAACTACTAGAAGTTAAAAGGGAGCATGGTTACCTGCACTATGTTAGGAGGAATCTTTCTCTATCGATTCATGGTGACTGAGGACCTTTCCCTTATCCTTGTAGGTTTGTGGTTTTATGGAAAGTACCTCCTCACTCTAGCTAAATGGAAACTAGGGATTGACCCTTTTGCTGACCTTAACAAGATGGCTCCTATCTGGGTCTTCTTCCTGGTCTTCCACTTGAGTTTTGGGATGAACATGTTTTCAAATGGATAGGGAACTCTTTTGGTCATTATATCTCTACAGACCTGATAACCCTCTCAAAATCTCACCTGGTTTTTGCCCATTTTTGTGTTAATTTCCCCATTAAAAAGACTCTCCCAAACTTTGTTGTTCTCAAATCCAAATTGGGGAAATGGACCCAAGCCATTATTTATGATAATGCTACCCTTTTTTGTTAAGACTGTAATGCTAAAGGGCATACCAGGAAGGACTGCAAGGCACCTAAGCTACCAGAGCTTAAACTAAAGAACATCACTCCTGATGTCGCTTCCCCTCTAAAGACTACAAATGCTTCTGCTCTGGAGGCTCCTATCACAAAGGAAACTCCACTCTTTTTGGGTGCCGACTCGAATAGTTGTGGGCTAGAAGATGGAGAAATACCAGCTGGTAAGGCTATGAACAAGGCTAGGGATTGATCCCCTAAGAGTGAATTGAAGACTAAATATTGTAACTACCTTGACCTGGATCTCATGGCTAGTACAAATAAATTGGTTGAGGCACCCCCTGTGGAAGCAGTGGGTACCCCAGTGATGGAGGTGGTTCTTAACACCAGTGAAAATGACTCCCCACAACTAACCCATAGTACTCCACGGTGCCTAAAGAGACATCAAATAATGATGAGGGAGAATGGAAAACCCAACAAAAGAAGGCAAGGAATACAAAAAATTGATGTTGGAGTGGACACAAAACTAGGACGACCGTCTGATAGGGTCAGAAGACAAAGGAGCACAACAAAGGAGATCACTGTTGGAAGGCAACAGACCCTTGACCTCACACAAAAAGGTAAGAAATGATTGTTTTATCCTAGAAAATTCGGGGGTCTAAATAATCCCTAGAAATAGCTTGTTGTCAAGCAATATATTAGTGACTATAGAGTTGATATTCTCCTAATTTAGGAAGTTAAAATGTCTTATATTAATTTTGATGCTCTTGTGGGGAGACTCTGGCCTAGGGCCAAGTTCTTTTATTCTGAGGCTCATGGGGCTTCCGGAGCGATTTCTACCATCTAGAATCCATCTAAGGTTTGGGGGATGCTCTTAGGTTCTCCCAGTATCATCTTGTTGTTTCCTTCACATCCTCGATGGCTCTGTGGCACTATTTCATCATTTATGCTCCTAAATCTCACCAAGGGAGAAAGGAAGTTTGGGAGGAGTTAATGACCTCCTTTCTCCTCCTACAGGACTCTAATTTTCTAGTGGTAGGGGACTTCAAGTCTCTTCTTTACCCTTCTAAAAAATATGGCGACATTATGGATTACACCAAAAGCATGGGGGACTTGTCCAGCTTTGCTATCTCGAATGACCTCCATGATGTGGATCTTAAGGGAAACCCCTTCACCTAGACTATCAACAGAAAGGGAAACCACCTCATCCAAGTGTGGCTTGACAAGGTCTTCTCCTCTTCTTCATGGGATTTGGGACTGACCTTTTCCATGATGGCTCTCCCTAGAACCACTTCTGATCACAATCCCCTTCTACTCAAATGGGTGGATGGGAAGCACTGCTATCCTGCTCTCTTTAGGTATGAAATTATGTGGGCTTCTCACCCCAACTTTTAGGACAGGATCTATCAATGGTGGTCTACTCCTATTAGAGGTATGGCCATGTTCTGATGGCCTCTAAACTGGGGATTATTAGAGGAGTTGTCAAAGGTTGGAACAAAACTACTTTTGGGGACATCTTTCACAACAAAAAAGCTCTGGCTAAGAAGCTAGAAACTCTCCAAGGGAAGATGGTTGCTGGTAGCCTATTGCCTGATCTTCACACTGAGGAAGAAAAGGCTAGAAAAAGCTAGAAGGAGACTCTAGCTAATGAGGAAGTCTTCTGGAAACACAGATCCAGGGTGCTATGGCTCAAAGAGGGGGACCACAACACTACCTTTTTCCATCAATCATCTTGCAAACATAAGAGACATAATTCCATCAACACTCTAACTAATAATCTGGGGAATGAGATTTCTGACCCTACCATGTTGGAAATATGGCTATGGATTATTTTTTCAATACCTTTATTGAAATCAATGCTAGGAACTCAGACAATCTCCAAAACCATCTCACCTCCCTTCTTTCTAAGGTGGTCACAGACATTGATAACAACTCCCTCCTCTCCAAGGTTAATGATGAGGAAGTCTGTAAAGAAGTGTTCTCTATGGGACCCTTCAAAGCCCCTAGCCCTGATGGGTTCCCCGCTGCCTTTTTCCAAGAATTTTGGGAGATTGTTCTTGTCCCAAAGTATGTAGAGCCCATAATAATGGAGGACTTCAGATCCATTAGTCTCTGTAATACCTTCTAAAAAATCTTCTCCAAGATCATGGTCAACAAAATCAAACCTTTGCTTAGCAAAATCATTTACCCTAATTAGAAAGGTTTTGTACTGGGAAGACAAATCATGGATGTAGCCATTACCACTCATGAAATCCTACACTCTATAAACCATAGTAAGGCTATTGGAATGGCCCTCAAACTTGACATTTCTAAATCCTATGATAAAGTCAATTGGACCTTCTTTCGGCTTCTCTCAAGACTTCATATCCTTTGTCAAAGCTTGTACTGAAATGATTATATTTTTTGTGCTTCTCAATGGTAGACCAGGCACCAAGATCGCTCCTGGCAAGGGTCTTCACCAAGGGGAACCCCTCTCCCCCTACCTCTTCATCCTTCTTGTTGAGGTTTTGGGTTGTAATATGATGCAAATGGCACAATCCAGAGAAATTGAGGGTATTAAACCTGCTACTAGCCTTCCCCCAGCGGTCCTGTAACAGTTTGTGGATGATACCTTCTTCTTTGGCACCTCCTCGGTCAAGGAGGCCAAGATGTGGAAACTAATGTTGGATAGATATTCTACTACTTCGAGCCAACATATCAACTATCACAAAAGTCAAATGTTCTTCTTCAACACTGAACCTATTGTTCAAACTAAAATCTCAAAAATCCTAGGCTACGAGGCTAACTCCCTTCTAGCTACTTACCTTGGGCTCCCCCTAATTGTCCAAGATGTGAAGCATGAGTTTTAGAACTCCATCCTTGAATGAACCTAAAGGAAGCTGATAGGATGGAAAGGTAAATTACTCAGTAGTGTTGGCAAGCTCCAACTTCTTGCTGCTTCTCTTCAAGGTATACCTATCTATTTCCTTTCCATTTTCAAAATATATGGTTTCATGGTTGACAAACTAGAAAAGATACAACACACCTTCCTTTGGTCGGGGTCTAAGGAAAAGAGAAAGCTACCTTTGGTCATTTGGGACAAGGTTTGCCTTCCTAAACACTTAGGAGGTCTAGGGCTGAGGAGAATTCATAACCTCAATAGGGCTCTATTATCCAAGATGTCTTGGATTGTGGTCTCAGGATTTGCTAACTGGTGAAAAATTATGGAAGCCAAGTACTTGGATGAGGACACTTCTATAGGCTCTTCATGGAATAGGGTCACCCGAGAGGATCCAAAATTTGGAACAACATTCTTAAGAGCAGAAGTAGTATGGAAAAAGGGACCTTTTGGCAATTGGGCAATGGCAAGGACATTAGGTTTTGGGAGGATCCATGGATACCAAATATTATTCTAGCCTCCACTCACTTTTCCCAATTAAGGAACATTCTCACCCTTGGTGTTGGCAACTTGGCCTCTAACTTCATCGCCAATGGTAAGTGGATTGATATCATTCCTATCTTGAGGGATAGACTAGATCTTGTTAATATTGCTACCAAACTCAATAAATTACTCCAATATGTTCCCATTCCCTTGATTGATATGCCTAATAGACTTTTATGGTGACACACCCAAAATGGTGGCTTCACTTTTAGAATGGATTATAATGAGTTGATCATAGAAATTGATGATAGTACTTGCTGGAAGAAAGTGTGGCAGCCCCAACTAATCCCTAAGGTGAACTTATTTTTGTGGATGGTGCTCCACAGCAAAATTATCACTCTTGACAATCTCACTAAGCAAGGATTTAGTCCAACTAATAGGTGTTGTTTATGCAAAAGGGAGGAGGAAAGTATAAATCACCTATTCATTTACTGTGATTTTGCCACTGAGGTCTGGCAGCATATTCTAGCTCAACTCTGTATTTGGTGGGCCCCTAATAGGGATATCCATGACTGATTTCATGACTAGCTATCTCCTTCCACTAGTACATTTGACCTTATTTTTCTACCAAAATTTATTACCATCAAGTAAAAAGGTTTAGGTTGGTCAGATTATAAAAGGAAAACTTTCATTTTTTTCTAATCCATGCCCATGTTGGTTGAAATTTTGACCAATACCGTGTAGGTTGATTTTGACCAACACAGGCATAATTTAAAAAAAAAGATTTCATATCTCATTTCATTATTAGATCAATCTTGTAGCACGCAAAGGAGGATGGCTTGCAAGGGTTTCCACTGTTATTTGGTGTAAAAGGAGGACCGCCTATGAGGGTTGCCACTGTTATTTGGTGTAAAAGGAGGACCGCCTATGAGGGTTGCCACTATTATTTGGTGTAAAATGAGGACCACCTATGAGGGTTGCCACTGTTATTTTGGTGTAAAAGGAGGACCGTCTGTGAAGGTTGCCACTATTATTTGGTGTAAAAGGGGGACCACCTGTAAGGATTTCCTTACCTTAACCTATGGTATGATCAATTTTTTTTAAACATTTATGTTTTATTGAATGTGATCTTGGCTAGGTTAAAACTAGTATTATGGTTGTGAGTTGTAGGAGAAGGTGATTTCTACAAAGCCCTAGGCTATAGATGTTTTATCTAAGAATGTGTAGTATTCATCATTCATTTTATTTTATAAAAGTAATATTTATTATATAAAAATTATTTCAAAAACTATTTGACTATACAAGACTATTTCAATCATAAAAATACTATGCCCTTCAACTCAAACACTTGCTTCTATACTTGTGCCATGAAATTCCATGGAACACTCCCTGTCACAGCCAGTGATCACTCTTTCCCTTCAAACTTTTGCAACTTCCAAGTTAGATGAATATTGTACATGGTTAATAATCTTCATTCCATGGATTGTAGGCCTTTGAGTCCATGGAATGGTTATTAGTTACAAGTAAACTTCAAAATAAAGAAAGAAATCTGAATAAACCAGTCTATGTCGCTATAAGTGAGGGTACAGTCATGCTACATGACTCTCAAACCAATCCAAACAAACAATATTGTTCCCAAATACTTTGTTGGTTCCTACTAAAGATGAACTAAATAAGATTTACATTTGAATCCACACCCTAAGTGCCCAAAATGAAAAGGTTTAAATACTTCAAGGAATCATAGTGACTAGTTAACGCATGGGATAGTCAAGATAAAAGCCTCCAAAGCATTCAATGAGTGAATATGAATATTTTAAAACTATTCCTTATTGCATAATGAAAAGGAAAAACCAAAAAATGACTTTGACACCTTTAAGATCACTGATTTCAATTAGAAAAACTTGTCTTTTATTTGATTTCCTATTTCATCCATACACTAGGCTTCTCTGCCATATTATGGCTTCCAAAGATACATATAAACCTTCATCTCAACTTCCCCAACCACTCCTAACTGGTTAGAGGCCCAGAGGGATTAGTTGGATGTTTAGACATTAAAATGTGACTTAATCACTAAAACTTCCAAGGTATTTTAAATACTTAGAAGTCTTATTT
Source organism: Chamaecyparis obtusa (assembly GCA_027943335.1). Lineage (NCBI taxonomy): Eukaryota > Viridiplantae > Streptophyta > Pinopsida > Cupressales > Cupressaceae > Chamaecyparis > Chamaecyparis obtusa. The sequence continues at coordinate 514,845 of BSBK01006039.1, forward strand.
AATACCCAACTATACTCCTAGAATCTCCTATATTGACATTCCATTGGCATGTAGAATTATTGTATTCCATGAGAAGACATTGATTTGAGACATTTTGACAAGCATTGGGTGCATTGCATTTGATTCCATATTTCACATGCATTTTTATATGATCCGAAACCATATATTTGACAAAATTTCTCCTCAATGGGGTTTGATGGATGTCCACAAGATGTGATAAAGTTCTACTTCCAACCATGCTTTGATGGATGTTTATATTATGTTTTGAAGCTCCCATTTTGCATGGACAAGGAGGATGGTAGTGAAGGATCTGACATTGTGTTTCTAATTGAAATCTTTTTAAAAGATTCTAAAACCTTTTCAATAAATCTATAACATGTATGTCTTGTAATTGTACTATCAATGATACCACATTGTTTTGATCCATTTCAAATGACCCTTCACTTATGCTAGGAGATTGCTAGCACAGGTTGTAGAATTTATAATTACACCTGCCAATTCCATTGGCTCAAGATTTCTAAAGCTGATTGTACAAATCCTTGGAAACAATTCATTTCAATCCTTGAATCAACATGTCTTTTGAAGTACTTTATCGAATAATCTAAGCATACAATAATTGCATTGTATAAGAAAACATGTATTTGTGACATTTTGTCAAATAATTATGGTGACTTTTGTAATACCTCTCCTACAGTGATACTATGATTTGATACTTTTTTTTATTATGATGGTTAGAACTATGCACTCATGTTTATGTTTCATGGAGGATTATATGTTCATTAGATGATATTTATATGCTCAGTTATAGTTACATTGATTATATGTTTATGAGATCCTAGAAGAATGTATTAGTTTTACATGTTTTATCTCATGAATTGTATACTAACCCTTATCTCAATTGGTTTATGGATACATATGTCTGATGTGTTTTCATGACTTAGGACGAAGTCGTAGTTACTCACTCAGTGAGGTCCACATGATGTATCGATCCTAGTCATCTGCTTGCATATATCTGATTTGTATATCTATATGTATATGTATCTCTTCTTGGTGATGCAGGATTTGCAGGTACCGGGTATCATCTCCACCTGGCTCCACAGGTCTGAGCGATCCCTTAAAAATCCTCGATCGTTGTTGTTGTCATGGAGATATCACCAAGCTTCACAAAAGAAAACCTTTATCCTTGATCATTCACCTTAGGTGGGAAGTGCCGGGTCAGTTCCTGGTAGGGAGGTATTATGTGGTTTATCAGTTATTAGGGTTTGGATCTTGCTCTTGCTGTTAGGGTATACTCAACTTTGTCAGTAGGTTATCTATGTGAGTCCTTGTTGGTCGATTTCTGTTTCAGTGACTTATCCTTGTTAGATTATCATGTTAGTATTAGGGTCAAGCTGTTATTTGTACCTTGCATCTCCTGGTTATATAGTTATAATGATAGTGATGCGTATAATAAGTTAATTGTACTATATGTGTCATAAACATATGGGTGCACACATATGCTTATGAACACATATACGTATATATACTTATAAGTATAAATAAATATGTAATTTATATAAACAGGATTAGCAAATAGCACTAGCTTTATAATTAAAAGTAAATTAAGAAATATATAAAAAAAAGGAGAAATTACAATTTGAACCAAATTGTAAATAAAAATAAAAATAAATTGTCTTCGGTAATAAAACTAACTAGCTAGGAGGGAGTTGAACTCGAGACCTCCTAGAAGTATTGGGCTAGTTAGTTACCAATTGGGCTATGTGAATTCCTGGTGAGGTAATTAATTAAATTTGTTATTAGACCTTGTTTTGGATAATATTTTAGTTAAAATTATCAAAGCTTTATTATATTTACGGGAGAGATTAGTTTCTCCTCCAACCGACTATGGAAGTTGGAGAAGTTTCTTCCCGTAAAGAAACTTCTCCAACCATATAGTTGGAGAGGAAATTATATTTATGATGGTTGGTTTCGGAAGAGGGGAGTGCTGGGAAATGATTTTGAAAAATTACAGGATTGAACGTGTGACGAATCGGAGAAAAAGGCTGGAACGGACAAACTTTGGATAAACAGGAGGAATTTGGGAGCGGAAGAATTCTGCAGGAAGAGCTTCATCAACCAGGCGACTATTGACCAGGTTGGAACTTTCCCGAACATTCCCTGTGAGATGAAAGAATTATGTTGTGTCTGTGCGTTAGTGTTCTGTGATAAATATATATAAAATTTTGAGCAAAGTTCAATAGTTAATATCTTGTCTACGCTAATATTTTACTGGAAGAAACGTAAGTCTTAAAGTGTTAAATAAATGAAATGTGCAAAGAATTAAATAAACAAAATAGTAATTTATAAATTTATATTTTTCCTTATTTTCATATTTCATATGTCAAAAGAAAAATATATGATATATTAATTAACTTACCTTTAATATTATAAATCAACATTATTGTCTCAGAAATATTATTTATTTTAAAACATTTTTATAATGTTCCTTTTAATATGTTTTAATTTCTGAAAATAAAATTATAAAATTTCGAAATGCATTTAAACTAAAATATTTTTTTTTAAAAAAAATATATATATATATAATAACAAAAATTTTAGAGGAGGGGAGGTCGTTGCCGCGGCGGGACCCCGCAGTACTGGATGGCAGTGTTCGCTGCCGGCAGCACCTTCGGGTGCCGTGCGGCAGTGTCCGCTGCTGGCGGTACCCGGGGATACCGCGCAAGAGCGGGCCCCTTTTTGCCATGTGGGTTTGTGATATGCGGTGGGGTTTCATTTTGTGTTTCGGTATTAACAAATATTTATTATATATATATAATATATGATTAATATATTATATATATAATATAACATATGTTTTGATAATAATTTTGGTGAAATATGTTATATTATATATATAATATGTAAAATATTATATATATAATATAATTTGAATTTTTATGTTGTTATTTAATAATTAAATTTAGAATTATATTATACATATAATATATGAAATATTATATGTATAATATGATATTAGTAATTGAAACATGGGTTAAATAATTTAATACATATTATATTGATAATTAGATTTATATTATATATATATAATATATATTATTATATATATATAATATAATATTAAAATTGAAGAAATATGCCAAAATTGTTTATGTTAAGGTGTTTTTTTAAAGATATATTATTTTGATGGTTTAGTTTTATATTATGTATATATGTAATAAATTTTGTTATATATATATATAATATAATAATATTAATTAAAGAACTTGTCGGGCAAAGTGACATTAAATAAAATATTATATGTGTAAGTTATATATATTATATTATATAATGAAATTTGTTAGATGAGCTAAATGTTTGAACTAGAGGCATATTTATTCAATGTTTTAACTGTATAAATGTTATTTAAGTTGTAAATAAATAATTGATTTCTTAGTTCCATACTTAGACAAATGTTAGGATGGGGGCTAGAAAACTGAAAACAAAACTCTTGCTTTCAATCTTATCAACAATCAAACTAGCCAAACTTTAGGACCCCTAAGCATCCTAGGGTAGATCTGTTATAGTGGAAATGTTAGTGGGTTGCTAGAAAACCTAACGGGAATAGGTTAGGGTTAGGAAACCTAGGAACCCTAAGTGAGTGGCTCTCAGTGCGGGGCCGGGGCCCTAAAGTGGCTAGACCAGGATAACCGACTGATGAGTTAATTAACCAAGTGATAACCTAATAAAATTTAAGGGATGGGTTTAAAACATTAAAAAGATTAAATTGTGCCTCGCCCATGCCATTAGCACTAGGGCAGGCTATGGATGGGAGTGGGAGAAGGTACCTATGCGTAGGTACAATTGAATGGCGCTTGTTTGTACGAAAGGCATTCGATTCCACATGTGCCTACTTGGGGGCCGGGGCCAGTGTGGCTAGTACCAGGACAACCCAAGGGGTGAGGGCTATGCGATGACACTCACTTAGGTTGTTGCTTAGGATTTCCTACCCAAACCTTAGAATCCCTTGTGAAATGACTTTACTTGTGTGAAATGTTATCCAACCCTTTTGGTAAAACCTAGTAAGTTCCTTCTTTGTGGGCTTGGTGTTTATTCCCTAGCACGGGGGGTGAAACTTTACCAGTTTCACATGGTTGGGTGGAAAAATCTTTCTATTGAGGTATCTTCTGCAGATGTAAACAACTAAAGATTCATATTTGTCTAAGCACCTGTTGAAGAATGAAGACCTGTACTTATTCATGTTGTTTTAAACTTATGTATTCTCCTATGAGGAGTTTAAATGTAATGTAATTTTCAAATGATGTAATAATGGGTAGACGTAGGAAAAGGGTTATATGGGATGTTTATTTAATGGAAAGATGTAATCTTGTTATGTATCAAGTTATGTAAAATGTTGATGAATCATTTGTTGTACTATTGCAATATGTTAGTTAGATGAAATGGAATTATACTAATTGATCTTTTAAAAGTTTTAGATGGAAATTAACTATGAATGTGTTTAAGTATTTTCCAATAAAGAACTTGAAATGGAATTTGTATGGTTAGTAAATGTTGTTAATAGTTTATCAGTTTTAATAATTTATACATTTACATTTAAGGGAACCTTGGAAAGAAGTTAGAATATGTTTTTTTTATTTGCAAACTTTAAAAGTTCAAAATTTTTCGTAAAACTCTACTTAGGTTTTCTTTTACAAAGTAAACCTTTGTGCATTTCCCTGGTTCCCTTGCGGGGCATGACAACTTTTCTATACTTCCCTAGTTTGTGCACATGTCTAATAGGATAGTTGCAACTATGAAATCTAATAAAATTCATGTACCCTTCATACTTTTACATATCTCCATAGCTTTTTCTGGAGCTCTCGATTTGGCATGAGTAGGAAGATGCTGGAAAAAGTTGTGGCATCCATCTTTACTCTGTAGATTGCAATGGTTTGAGAATTGGGAAATTTGTTCACCAAAATAATTTTATACATACCTTACAATCATGTGTTCATGAGGTGATGTTTCTTTTAGGATTTTTGTCAAACAATTCAAGTATATTCTTAACTTTCACTTTTTGGCAGAGCAAACCCATGACTTATTGACCATGTCAAGTGTTGGAGATGATGTATTCAAAGATTGTAAGACTATCCTTGATGAACCAACCCTAATTATATTGGGTGATCATTTCATTGTGTTCCTTGAGATGGAATTTTCATGAGGCAATCTGTCAAAAAATTTGTGTGTATGCTCTCTAATCTACATTTGTTTGAAAGTTTGAAAGCCTCTTTAAAAATCAATTTTTTGTAGAGCTAGTAATCAATTGTTTGAAAATCTGAAAACCTCTCCATAGCTAACATGGCACCATTGTTTTAGAGTACCCCTAGTGGTCTCCTGATCATTCAATATGTGTTCCATCTCCTCTCTCCCCATTTCTTGGGTTTCTGGATCATATTTGAAATCATGAATCTGAAATGCTTTTTTGTGTGCACTAATTTTGAAACTATCAGCTACTTTCTTGAGTAGGGTAACACTGTAAAGTACTACCTCATTATCCTTGTGTAACATTTTAGATGTCCTAGGTACCACAAAATTTGAAAGTGTTTCATATCTCGATAGCCAATCCTTTCAAGAATATATTGGCTTAATTGCGAGAAGTGTGGTCAAATGTTCTGAGCTTAGCATATCCTTAGCTTTCACTATGTTGGAAAGATCACATACTGCCAGGCTTCTAGATTTCTTCCTGTGTATAGCATTAAGTTGGCTCCATAGCTTCCCTATACATCATCTTGAATGTTTCCAATTTGCATCCAAAAGTTAATTATAACATTCGATGGTTAATGAATCCATCATAAACACATAATTTTTTAGGGATTCCTTAACCTGTCCAAGATAAGAAATCTTTTCAATTTACCTTTTGAAACACTCTCATTAACCTCTTCTTTTATTTATATTTATATTTTAATTTTTTAATTAAAAGAGGTTAATGAATCACTGAGAAATACATGTTTTTGGATGATTCATTAACCTCTTTAACTTTTTGGGTTATTGAATCAATTAAAAATATGTATTTTTGGGGCTCCAATTAACTTTTTATAACTTTTTACTCAGACATCTGATTTCAAAAATTTGAAATGCAGGATGGAGCTGGAAGACAAACGGAGACCTTGAAAACTTAAAACTAGCTAAACTTTGGAAATTGATTGGTCATTTTAAAGATGAAAGCTTGATGTTTTATTGCTTCCTTGTAACTGAAAATGATAAGATTTTGGAAGTTTGATACATGAAGACCATAGAAAATATAAATAATTACATAGGGACTACGATTCTACAATCAACCTTTTTTTGACATAATGAAAATTTTTAAAATTTTGCTACATTTAAAACCATGGTAACATGGCCCTAGTAGAAAATCAAAATAATTTTCTAGGATCTCGATTGATCAATGTACTTAGCCACCCAAACACCAAAGAAACATTTGGAAACTTCATAGAGATCTTGGTAGATTGTTTAAGAGGATAAGGGTGAATTTTCCATCTAGGTATCATCCCAAGAATGAATGATTATCTAGCCATCTCCAGCTCCCCATTTCAAGCCTTGCTATAATACGGTTCTACCATCAAGGATGCTATTCCATATCCTAGACCCGCTAGGAAGCCCTACGTACTAAGGTAGCGGTAGAACCTTTCCATATTCAGGTATTTTGTAGACATGATGTCACACCAAGTGGCTTCATGATTGCACTAGTTGTCTTCATGCCTTGTTTGTTGATCCTAGGTGCCCCTAGACCACCTTACTAGCCTAGCTTTTCCAATGGGTGATCCATGTATTCACCCATTAGCTCAGAAACCTCTGAGATCTTCTCCTCTATCCATGTCATCATAAATCCTTGTGCTCTTTCTCCTCTAGGCACACACATCTCTATCTACATCATTGTCCTATCATCTTCACATTTTGATCACTCTTTGTTTATCTTCACAGACCTCTCTACTTCTTGTCTTGGTTCTTCACATGAACCATTCACATATTCTACTTGCTCCTCTAAGATCTTCATCTGATCCACATCTCTTTGTACCCAGCTTCATAGGCTAACTGCTCCACAATACATTCTTCTACCTTGTTGTCCACCTTGTCCTCTTCTTATTCCCTTTGTCCTCTTCTTCCCAAAAGAATCTTCCCACTCTGATAGGAAAACCTTCTACATTGCCATGCAAAACTTCTACGCTGTCATACAAACCAACCAATAAGTGAACAAATCATGAAGAACATATGGTGAAAATTTCACAAAATCTATTATGTTTTCTTTTTTTTGAAATTTGGTCAATGATACATTTTCTATTTAAGAGTCCCTGACTTAATTGAATATTTCATGGTCTAGTGAGCATGATTTGTGTGTGTATTTGTAAATCTTGTAATATTTTATTATTTTTGATTATATACGAGATACTACTAATACTTGTATGTTTAAATTTTGTATATTTATAGCCCGAATAATTTCTTGTGAAGAAAGTCCACACCTGGCAATATGAACCTAGAATAAAATAATGAGACAATTGCTACATTATGGTCTTAGTTCCAAAGAAAAGTTGATAAATGTAATTGTCCTTGTGTTAGTCCTCATATGGAAACCCCTTTAAAAATTTTTAAATCAATCTTTCTATCTTTGATTTTCATGGTAAGTATTTGTAAGTTCAAACATAGCCAAGCTCACTTTGTTGAATCACTTTGAACAGAGTTAAAAATGATTCAAACTAGATCAAGAGGTTCTAAATGGTTCATGAAGTTCAGAGGTTCAAAGGTGTAGTTCATTGGTTCATAGTGGTTTGAGAATTATAAATGGGGTATGTAGAGTTCAAAATCCATGAATTCAAACATTTGAAGATGCAGGGGCCTTTTATTAATGCTAGTAATATCCTGGTGTATAATGTATAAATTGCTTATTTTCGAGCAATAAAGAGAAATAAATTTATCACAATGATTGGAATGATATACATATGAAGATCTAAAATATGGATGATCATGTGACTGTCAAGCGCAGTAATTCTTGGAAAGAAGAGCAAGTTCTTATCCAGGAAAAGTCACCCTCGTGTGTTCCTAGATCAAGCAATGTTGTTAGCATAGGCATGATTCAAAGATTCATAGTTTATAGAAGATCTCAAACCAGTCAAAAGGATGTGATAATGAGATTAAAAATAATCAAATGGATGGGAACCGATCTCTTGTTGTGTAATCTACAATCACCATGGCCCGATCTATCACAAATTGATAAATGTGAAGTTTCACACACAATTGGAAGCGTGTTTAAATGGTGGATGCACCAAAGGAATATGCTAGTTTTTTTATTTAATTTATCAAATTTTTGTGGAAAGAAGGATTTAGAAGCAACTATGACAACATCAATGACTCAAACTTCCATGACCATGAATTTGTCAAAACAGTAAAAATGGGTCTCAGTGCGAGGACCATATCATTTTAGTCAACCGTTGGATTTAGCTCAGCTTTGGATATATTGTTGTGAGGCAAGTTACACACAATCTGACCAGAGAGATCATCAAAACTATGCCTAGTTTGTGAGATATGAATGACTATGTACAGTACTATCAAATCTGCCATTTATTTTTAAACATGGAAGCATAAATATTAGAAATCTATATGTTAACGTGGAGACATTAAAACATTTGATAATTTTTAAATTATTATAATGTTATAATATTCTTTTGGAGAAGTTTTATGGGAAGGAGAAAAAGATAAAATATTTCAGGAATCAATTATGTAACTGAAAAGTGACTGAAAATAGAGGGGCTTTCTTGGAGAGTGATTATAAATTGTAACTTTTGCAAAGGAATGGGGGTTCGGTTATTTTTCCACCTTTTGGTTGGAGACTTTGGGCTACTGGAAGAGGGGTTTTATTTTCTAGTTTTAGTTTGTAATGTAGGGGGAATTCTTTTCTAAGCAATCATATTGTACAAGGATAGAGGGCTTTGAATTTCTATGCAAATATGAATAAAAGGAAGATGATGTTCATAATCTTTGAGTTATCTGAACTTTATTTTCTAATTGTAATTAGACTTTGGGCTTTTATAATCATCCATTCATATCTTTTCTATCACAAAAGATTGTATGCATGAGTGTATTTCAGAACTTTGCTTTCTGCAATATAATCATATTGAAAAGGAAGTCTTTCATTTGTTTTCTTTTTAAATCTAGATGTCATTTGGGATTAGTTGTGAAGTGTTGTTTGATGGAAACTTGGTTTTCTTTCAAATTTGTATCTTTCCTTATCTTATTTAACAAACACTTTCAAATCATGTTGATGATTGAATAGTGGCCTTTAGTTGCTTTCTGGTTAAAAGCAAAGGTGTGGTTTGAAACCAAGTAATTCATTGTAAATCTGATCGGGGAGCTGTACCCTGTAAAATTTAGAAGATGCTTAGGTATTTCAATTGCAAAGTGATCCAGCTATTGTGTTGCAAGTTTGTCTTTGAACCTTAGGTGTTTAGGATTCATTTTGTGCAAGATCTTTGAGAAGACAAATCTGTTTACCAACATATTTTTGGTGACTCTGCTCGGAATTGAAATCGAAGATCAGTGTTAAATTGATTTCCTCAATTATTTTGTAAAATATCTTTGTATTTGTAGGATTGGTGACTCTAATTTAATTCATCATGATGAAAGGAAAGGTTGTGAAGAGGACTAGGCTAAATCCATCTTTCATGGAAATCTACCAAACAAATGATAAAGTACTGCATGATTTCATGGATTGCTTTAAAGAAAGTGTCTCTCAGGCTGTGAGAGAAAATATCAGTGTGGAAGATGATCATGCAAGCACTCTTTTGTGGAGAAGTCTCTGTGTACGGTTCCACAAACTTAAGGATCTGGAGGAGTATGAAGGAAAGGTGGCAAGACTGAAAGAAGAGCTAACAGTTGATGATGTAGAGCCTCCGGTAATATCATCTTATTTCATCTCTCACAATTATGCAATCTTTGATCACCAAGATAGCATTAGAGTGCCTGTAAATAAAAAAATGAAATTGTATTAGAATATCTCTCTATTGTTGAGGTAGAAAGTTTCAATTTTGAAAATGTTAATAATGATTGTAATCTTTAATGTCTAGTTAACAAAGAGTTGCAGAACAACATGCTACCAGAACATCAATCTTTTACCTTTAATGAGGTAGCTAAAAATGATTTTTCGAGTTTCAAAATTTATGAGCAGGCCTCTTTAGTTTCCTATCAACCTGGAAATATGGTTGGTAAGGGAATGCTGAATATTAGGAAGAATTCTTTTCATATTGAAACCCCATTTCATGGAAGAGATTCACAAGTTATCTTTCAAACCGTGAATGACGGCTTTCTTCCTGAAGAAGAAGAAATCATGAGAAAATTTTTGTCTTGTGTTCCACCACAGAAATTCTCTTGGATTGGCTCAGGTATCACTCCAAATCTAGATGAAAGTGAGATGTTGAATGAATCTTCTTTTCATTCTCCCTTAAGTGATTTTGCTAGTTTGGATTTTGAAAATAATGTTGAAATATGTGATAGTGCATTGGCAAAAGGGAAAGATGAAATGTTTTACATATTTGACAATGACTTGATTACTGATAGAGATGAAGTAAATTTTTATAAAAGGTTTGATCCCATGTTGGATGAATTTTCTCTCTCTGATAATACAAAATATGATGCTCATGATTATGGAAAGGAGTGTGCCATTGTGGACAGCGGTTTGGAGGCCAAGGAAGAAGTTTTTGAATATTATTCTTTTCAATTTGAGATGATTCCTTGTTTGATGAATGTTATGGAAAAATCATTCAAAGATGAGGAGTGCTATGATGCATTTTGGCTGTTTGGAAAGATGTATTGGGTCAACAAGTTTTTGTATATCTTTAGCTTATCATTCAATATAGAAGAAGTCGCGAGAGAGCCCTATTTTCAAAGTACTTCATTAAGTCATCATTTGCTACTCTGAAAGGGCTCTTATTTCTCCCAGCTGATAAATGGATTCATGTGACTTCTTCTTTCTTTCGGTTCTTGTGGTAGGCTTTCTTCCTACCTTTGTATATATTGTAAATATTCTTTTGGTGTGCGTAGTGTTAGTTGGAATAATGTGCAAGCTTTGAGCTTGCTGGTAGTTTAGGTGCTTAGCTGGTTGGCTTCGCCCTACTCCCCTCTGCCCTTATGCAAGAAACTCCCAATTTTCCTTTTCTTAGTGACTCTATTCACCCAATGGATAAGGCACTTGTCTTTTCCCAGAGATTGTTGGAGTTCTCTATTTTTGTGCCAAAAATAGTCCCCCTGTAGAGCCAATGTTAGTCCTCATATGGAAACCCCTTTAAATTTTTTTAAATCAATCTTTCTATCTTTGCTTTTCATGGTAAGTATTTTTAAGTTCAAACATAGCCAAGTTCACTTTGTTGAATCACTTTGAATAGAGTTCAAAATGATTCAAACTAGTTCAAGAGGTTCTAAATGGTTTAGGAAGTTCAGAGGTTCAAAGGTGCAGATCATTGGTTCATAATGGTTCGAGAATTATAAATGAGGTATGTAGAGTTCAAAATGCATGAATTCAAACATTTGAAGATGCAGGGGCCTTTTATTAATGCTAGTAATATCCTGGTGTATAATGTATAAATTGCTTATTTTCAAGCAATAGAGAGAAATAAATTTATCACAGTGATTGGAATGATATACATATGAAGATCTAAAAAATGGATGATCATGTGATTGTCAAGCGCAGTGATTCTTGAAAAGAAGAGCAGGTTCTTATCCAGGAAAAGTCACCCTCGTGTGTTCCTAGATCAAGCAATGTTGTCAGCATAGGCATGATTCAAAGATTCATAGTTTATAGAAGATCTCAAACCAGTCAAAAGGATGTGATAATGAGATTAAAAATAATCAAATGGATGGGAATCGAGCTCTTGTTGTGTAATCTACAATCACCATGGCCCGATCTATCACAAATTGATAAATGTGAAGTTTCACACACAATTGGAAGTGTGTTTAAATGGTGGATGTGCCAAAGGAATATGATGGTTTTATGATTTAATTTATCAATTTTTTTTGGAAAGAAGGATTCAGAAGCAACTATGACAACATCAATGACTCAGACTTCCATGACCATGGATTTGTCAAAATAGTAAAAATGGGTCTTAGTGCGAGGACCATATCTTTTTACTCAACGGTTGGATTTAGCTCATCTTTGGATATGTTGTTGTGAGGCAAGTTACACAAAATCTGACTGGAGTGATCGTCAAAATTCTACCTAGTTCATGAGATATGAATGACTATGTATAGTACTGTCAAATTTGCCATTTATTTTTAAACATGGAAGCATAAATATTAGAAATCTATATGTTAAGGTGGAGACATTAAAACATTTGATCATTTTTAAATTATTATAATGTTATAATATTCTTCCGGAGAAGTGTTATGGGAAGGAGAAAAAGATGAAATATTTCAGGAATTAGCTATGTAATTGAAAAGTGACTGAAAATAGTGGGGTTTTCTTGGAGAGTGGTTATAAATTGTAATTTTTGCAAAGGAATGGGAGTTCAGTTATTTTTCCACCTTTTGGCTGGAGACTTTGGGCTACTGGAAGAGGGGTTTTATTTTCTAGTTTTAGTTTGTAATGTAGGGGGAATTCTTTTCCGAGAAATCATATTGTACAGGGATAGAGGGCTTTGAATTTCTATGTAGATATGAATAAAAGGAAGATGATGTTCATAATTTTTGAGTTATCTGAACTTTATTTTCTAATTGTAATTAGACTTTGGGATTTTATAATCATCCATTCATATCTTTTCTATCACAAAAGATTGTATGCATGAGTGTATTTTAGAACTTTTCTTTCTGCAATATAATAATATCGAAAAGGAAGTCTTTCATTTGTTTTCTTTTTAAATCTACATGGCATTTTGGATTAGTTGTGAAGTGTTGTTTGATGGAAACTTGGTTTTCTTTCAAATTTGTATCTTTCCTTATCTTATTTAACAAACACTTTCAAATCATGTTGATGATTGAATAGTCTCCTTTAGTTTCTTTCTGGTTAAAAGCAAAGGTGTGGTTTAAAACCAAGTAATTCATTGCATATCTGATCGAGGAGCTGTACCCTATAAAATTTAGAGGACGTTTAGGTATTTCAATTGCAAAGTGATCCAGCTATTGTGTTGCAAGTTTGTCTTTCAACCTTGGGTGTTTAGGAGTCATTTTGTGTAGGTGTTTTGGGAAGACAAATCTGTTTACCATTACCTTGCAAAAATGTAAGGGCTTAAAGAATCAAAGAATTCTAATCACAATAGCCCAAAGTCATTATAGGCAACATGGTCACATTGAAGGGGGGCACAATTTTTGTTAGTTGGTGAATGTGGATTTCCAACCAGAAGAACATGGAGGTGTGAATATCCAAGCTGAGGATAATACTGTCATGGAAGAAAATGATCCTATGACAAAGAACATAATTGAAGATGATGGTATTGGCGTAGTTGATAATGTGCTAGAGGACATGATTGAAGAAGATGGTATTGGTGTAGATAATCAAGATGATCATGATGTTGGTACTAGTGCATCTGATAATGATGATGAAGATGGTCTTGATATGCCTATACTTGAGAAGGCATATGATCCCCTATACCAAGGCTCCCAAACAACTCTTCTCTCTGCTATAGTGTTGTTGGTGAACTTGAAGGTTATGAATGGTTTATCCAATGTAGCAATGTCACATATGCTAAGGTATGCCATTTTTGTCATCTTCAATGTTAGCATACCATTACTATTAATTATATTAACAATTCATATTTGTTGTTTTAGGTTGATAGGTGAGTTTTTGTTACCACCATCAAACATTCTGCCTCGTTCATACCAACAATTATTTACCATTATGAATCAAATTGGAATGAAGTATTACACAATACATGCATGTCCCATTGATCACATTCTATATCATAAACAACATGAATTTGTAACACACTTCCCTGATTGTCATATTAGTAGATATCAGTCAGATCAAATAAAAAAAAAGATGCCTAACAAGTTTCTTCGGTACATTCCTATTATTCCACGTCTTCAATGATTATTCAGGTGCACTAGCTTGGCACAATTCATGGATTACCATGCATGCAATAGAAGTCAAGATGACATTATGTGAATGCCTGTGGATGGTTCTACATTTAAAGATAGAAAAAACATGGCCACACTTTAAAGAAGAACCTCATAATAGCTTTCATTGGCAGCGGATGATGTCAATCCATTTGGAGATATGAGATTTGTTTACTCACTGTGAACTATTTTTGTTATTAACAATAACATTCCTCCTTGGATGTCCATAAATAGGGAGCACATAATGTTGTCAATGATTGTACTAGAGTATATGCACAAAGATGGGGGACCAAAAAGGTGCCACTTTCCTTTTTGGCCCCCTAACAGCCATAGCCCATACACACTAAAGAGTGTGCGCCCTATAGGGCACACACACTATGTCTTGGGTTGCCCAAGCCTTAGGATTGGGAAATTCAAAACATAGTGTGCATGCCCTATAGGGCGCACACGCTATGTGAAAAGATAACATGCATGCACCCTATGAAAAAACTAGAAAAGCATTACATGCATAGTCTTGCATAGCGCTAGCGCACTATAGCACATGCACCCTTTGCAAGAAACACAAAAGTGGTCAAAGAGAGAGAGAGAGAGAGAGCATATGTGTGTGAGAGAGAAAGAGGGGGTGAAAGATGGTAATAAGGGAAAATATAGATGGTACAAAGGTGGAGAGAGAGAGAGAGATCATATGTGTGTGTGAGAGAGAGGGGGTGAAAGAGGGTAATAAGGTAAAATATAGAGAGTACAAAGGGAGAGAGAGAGAGAGAGAGTTAGAATTTAATCTTTCCTTGGTATATTTGTATTTATAGGATAAACCAAGGTATCCTAATGTATTTATCCTCTAGTCCAAGTGGGAGGACATGTCATATTTGTAATTTCCTTTATTAAGGAAAATAGATATTCCTCCTTATGAGGAATCCTACACTTGTCTCACACACTAGTGAAATGTGGCATACATAGAATTGGGAGTTACAATGTAACTCCTTTCTCACATCTCTATTAAGAGATGGATCTTCTCTCTCATTTTTATGAGATTCTTCTTCTTCTTGACTATCATTGTATGAGCTTTTCTCTCTCTCTCTCTCTCTCTCTCTCTCTCTCTCTCTCTCTCTCTCTCTCTCTCTCTCTCTCTTTCTCTCATTCTTAGGCATTTTTGCCACTTTCATTAATATCACGGGGGTTTTTTTATGCTTTTCCCCCTTCAAAATCTTGTCTCCTTGTTGCTTGGTTTTGGTGAATGCTCCTAGTTCTTGCACTAATTCATGGTAAATTTTCCTATTCCGAAGCTCATTGATTAAACAAGTTCCTATTTGTCTCTATATTTTGTTATTATTTTAACATGGTATCAGAGTAGGTTGGTTTAATCATGTATTGAGTGTACAGGTGAAGGAGCTACCATATCTTGGAGCACTCCAATTTTGGAGACTCTTGAGAGAGTTTATTGCTATTTTTTCTTGTCTAATTTGATTAAGAGGGGAAAAAAATGAATTTTTTTTTGGGTTTGGCTGGTTTACTGCCAAACCCAGTTTATCTATTTGCTACTTTATTAAGTTGCTTTGTGCAAGTTTGAATACATTATTGATAAAGATAATAATATAAATTTAATTTTATCAAACTCTTAAATATTATCATATTAAATTTGTTTATAATATTAAATCTTGTTTTTTAATTTTATAACTTAAAGTTTTAAAAGTCTTTTTTTTGTACTTATATCAGTTCATATCTATTTAGTTTTTTTATTTCTAACTTGCAATCATCTGTTTCTAATTTGGTTGTTGCAAGTATAGAAATTTTTTTTCAATGATTAGAAATTAAAATCAATATTTGCTTCCTTTCATTTTTTGCCTTCAATAGAATCAATTTCAGATAATGCTTTTTTTCTCTGCATGTTTCTAATCATTGCATGCACTGTGGTTTCATAAAAAATATAACAGTTCTGATAATGAGTCTTCATTTTATTTCTTTACAGACTCCTGGTTTTATAATATTCATATTTAGTAGAGCTCTGTTCTGTTGTTTGTTTCAAAACATTTGACATCTTATCATTCTCCTTTGCATGCACTAATTTTTTCATACTCCTTTGGTTTTTCCTTTATAGGCTTCCTTTGCTTCCTTTGTTAAGTTTTCTCTACATGCACTGGTTTAGTAACCCTCCTCTTTGTAAGCAATAGTGTAGCCTGAACTATACTCACACTGGCAAAGAAAAAAATAGAGGTGAGGGGGACGAATACCAGTTAGCAGGGGTGTCTTTTAAGAGAGCTCTATTTGTTTTAAATTTCTCTGGTCCTCAATTTCCTGCTGATTTAGTTTCTTTTTGCTTACTTCCGTTACCATTATTGTTTCATGGTTATCATTTTGCCTTGTTGACATCTTTGCGTATGGTTGTAACTAATTTGCCTTCAAATATTGAAGTTGGTTGTATTTTCTCTGGTGGAGGATCTCGCTTGATGGCCTCGCAGTTATCATACGCCTGCTGCCTATGATCACCTCAAACCCTAATAAGATTCCCTTGATCACTATTGTGTTAATGTTCTTTGGCTTCCTTGTTATCTTTTCTTCTTCAACACCATCATTTTAAGGTTTCAAGCTAAATTTTCTTTGCATCGGTTCCATTCTTATTTAAGATCTTTTGGTATCAAACATGAGCTTACCATTCCTTATACACCAGAATAGAATGGTGTGGCAGAATGGAAGCATAGAACTATAGTAGAAATGGGTAGATGTTTTCTACATGCTAGAAATATGGATTATAAATTTTGGGCTGAAGCCATGGCATGTGCCACCTATATTCTTAATAGAACTCCTACTAAGGCCCTTCCAAATAAAACTCCTGAAGAAGTTTGGTCAGGTAGAAAACCCAATTTGTCTCATTTACAGATTTTTGGCTCAACTACTTATGTTCACACACCTAAATAGAAAAGGAAAAAGTTAGATCCTAAATCATCACCTCATATATTTTTTGGCTATTTTGAGAACACTAAAGGTTATAGAGTTTATGATCCTCTTACTAATAAAGTTCACATAGCTAGAGATGTTTGCATTTCTAAAAATGGTGTCCATGACTGTTCTCAAATTTTAGATTCTAATTTTAGTCACAGCAACATAGTTCTTGTGGAGGACCAACCTTCGTCTCTCAACCCTACTCCTCAAATTTATCCTCCTAAAGCTTCTCTTCCTTCTGTTTCTACTCCTAACACTACTAATAATACTAATAAATAGGATAATCCTGAAAAAATAGATAGTAATGATACTCCTAATGATTTTGTTCCTTCTAGTAGTAGCAGTGATGATGATGATGATGGTAATAATCTATTTACTCCCCCTAGTAATATTTCTATTAATTCTAGGAGAAATCCTATATGGTTTAAAGATTTACTTAATGAGGGTGATGATTACATTGCTAGAATGGGTGGACTTAAACCTAGAAGGATAAACTATTGTAATTATGCTCTTATGACTTCTCTCTCTAATTCTAATGATCCTCAAACCTTTGCTCAAGCTAAAAATCAACCTCACTGGCAAACTACTATGCAAGAAGAATATGATAGTTTAATTTCTAATAATACTTGGGATCTTGTTCCTTTACCTCATGGTAAAAAATTGGTTTCCTACAAATGGTTATATAAAACTAAGTTAAATTCCAACAATGAAATTAGTAAATTTAAGGCTAGATTAGTTGCACGTGGTTTTTTCTCAGATTGAAGGAATAGACTATAATGAAACTTTTGCTCCTATTGCTAAAATGCCTACCATTAAAGTTGTTCTTGCTTTAGCTGCTAAAATGAATTGGCCTATTCACCAAATGGATGTTAAAAGTGCTTTCTTAAATGGTGATTTGCATGAAGAAATCTATATGTCTCAACCTCCTAGTTTTATTCAACAAGGTAATGAACATTTAGTCTGCAAACTAAAGAAGTCTATTTATGGTTTAAAACAATCTCCTAGAGAATGGTATTCCAAAATTAATGCCTTCTTTATCTCTCAAGGTTTTGAAAGAAGTAAAAATGATCCTTACTTATATATCAAGCATAGTGAAGATGACATTATTATTATCATTCTGTATGTTGATAATTTAATTCTTACTTCTAGTTCTAACCATTTAATTTCTGATATTAAGTTCTAGCTCAACCAAAAATTTCAAATGACAAATTTAGGTTTTTTACATTATTTCTTAGGAATGCAAATTTGGCAAACTCCTAAGGGTATTTTTATCTCTCAAAGTAAATATGCTCAAGATCTCCTAGATAGATTTCATATGAATGATGCTAATCATGTTTCAATTCCATTTGATTTAGGAACTAAGTTAATGATAGATATGGAATCCCATTTCATAGATGCTACTCCTTATAGAGAACTTGTAGGTAGTTTACTTTATCTAACCCTCACTAGACCTGATTTATCTTTTAGTGTTGGTTTAGTTTCTAGATTCATGTCCAAATCTCAACAAATTCACTTCAAAATTGCTAAAAGAATATTATGTTACATTAAAGGTACTATTAACTTAGGATTATTTTATGATGCAAATTCTATTTTTTCTTTACAAGGCTTTACTGATTCAGATCTAGGTGGAGACCCCAATGATGGGAAATCTACTTTTGGGTATTGTTTTTCTCTTGGTTCAGGTTCTATATCTTGGAAAAGTAAAAAAGAACAATCTGTGTCTCTATATTCTACAAAATCTGAATATAAAAGTTGCACTCATGCCTCTAAAGAAGCTCTATGGCTTAGAAGAATACTTGAAGATTTGGGTCTACCTCAACAAGAACCTACACCATTGTATTGTGACAATCAAAGTGCAATAGCCTTGGCAAAGAATCCAGTTTACCATGCAAATTCAAAGAACATTTCTCTCCACCACCACTTCATTAGAGAGCACATTGCAGAAAAGAAAGTTTCCCTCATCCATTGCAAAGGTGAAGATCAAGTTGCAGACATTTTGACAAAACCTCTTTCTAGAGAGAAATTTTAATTTCATTGTAACAATTTGGGTTTGATACCCCTTGATGTAATTACCCCAAGTAAAGATTAAAGGGGGGTGTTATAATTTAATCTTTCCTTGGTATATTTGTATTTATAGGATAAACCAAGGTATCCTAATGTATTCGTCCTCTAGTCTAAGTGGGAGGACATGTCATATTTGTAATTTCCTTTATTAAGGAAAATAGATATTTCTCCTTATGAGGAATCCTACACTTATCTCACACACTAGTGAAATGTGGCATACACAGAATTGGGAGTTACAATGTAACTCCTTCCTCACATCTCTATTAAGAGATGGCTCTTCTCTCTCATTTTTATGAGATTCTTCTTCTTATTGATTATCATTGTATGAGCTTTGCTCTCTCTCTCGCTCTCTCTCTCTCTCTCATTCTTAGGCATTGTTGTCACTTTCATTAATATCATAGGTTTTTTTTATGCTTTTCCCCCTTCAAAATATTATCTCCTTGTTGCTTGGTTTTGGTGAATGCTCCTAGTTCTTGCACTAATTCATGGTAAATTTTCCTATTCCTAAGCTCATTGATTAAACAAGTTCCTATTTGTCTCTATATTTTGTTATTATTTTAACAGAGAGAGAGAGAGAGGTTGACTTACAGTGAGGAAGAAGTCATTGCAAAGATCCTAAGATCTTTGACACCAACATACAAAACTAAAGTTCATTCCATAGAGGAGATCATACCATTGACCAAAGTTTTCACAAGGGAGATTTTAGTATCCAAGCTAACTACCTTTGAGACCACACAATTAAGGATGCCTTACCTAAGGTGGAGAAAACTTTCAAGGTGACATTGCACAAAATAGAGATGCAAGGATAAGTTCTGTAGGTGCTAGAAACTAAATTAAGTACAAAGAAGAGTTAGGATATTATTCTAATGAATGGGAAGATATTGAAAATCTTGAAAAGAGTGTGGATGAAAAGGTCTTAGCATTGATCACAAGGATAGAAAGAAAGGGCTAAGGTAACTTTGAAGGAAATTTTTCTATAAAATGATTCAACTGTAATAAGATTGGTCATTTTGTTTCTAAATGTTCAACTAGAGTTCCCAAGCATAAGTCTAAATATGGAAAATACAAGGATAAAGAATGTTATTATGTTAATGATGGTGCATTTGATGATGATGATGATGATGAGATAAATGAGCTACTTGGGTTTGTAGAAATTAAAGAAGATAAAACTATAAGAGAAGAAAAAGAATTAGTGTCTCATGTTAACAAAAAGGATGATTGGATTATAGACAATGGTTGAACTCACAACACATGACAGGAGATAATATTAGATTTGTAAAGATAAATATGTGTATTGGTGGAGTTGTCAGATTAGGTAATATATATATATATATATATATATATATATATATATATATATATATATATATATATATATGAATGGTTATGTGTGTGTTTGTTGATGTGAATGGGAAATACAAGATCCACCTCTAAATCCAAATTCTCAAAGGAGAGATCCAAATTGATCAACCAAAAGGTTAATGCACAAAAGAATCAATCTATGGAGAATATGAATGAGGGAGAAAACCTTATATTTTGTTATGAAAAGTGTGTATTGAAATCTTAATTTAATTGAACAAAAATGCTAACCTCAAAATAGGGAAAATTTGGAAAATGTTGTTTTATAATGTCTATGTTCAATTTCAGGAAATTCTGCAATTGGATCTAGGCTGAAAATGCAAAAATAGAGAAAACTCAAAGCTGGGGTAAGATCTTACCCCATAGTACAATCTTACACCAAAAATTCAACCTTGACCTGCACTGCTTTGACGGAAATTCTGTCCACAGATCTCAAAAATTTGTAGAAAAGGGTACTCAGATCTACATTGATATTCGTTGTCCCTCTCTTGGATCTCTAAGAAAATGGGTTTTTTTGTTTGGATGATGGGTTTGTCTTGGTCAAACCCTAGTTTTGAATCAACCTTTAAAATGGAATTGAAATAGAGAATGCTAGCATGTAGTAGAAGTAGATCTAACAATGAAGCTATAATACTCAATAGGTATGCAATTGTATTTGAAATATAACCAAGCATATTGATATGAAAGCTTGGAATTAACACTAACAAATGTAAATCAAAACCTCCATGATTTTATGCTTGGAATATACCTTGAAAGGAGAATGAATAGATCTTGAAGATGAACAAAGGATCTTAAAGGAAGATCACACCACCATGATGGATAGATCTAGGGTTTGAATGATGAATCTTGAATACTTGAACCAAATCCCTTCAAAGACTTGAATGCTTCAATCCTTGATCTTTAATGGAGAACTTGAATGCTTCAATGAATGATTTCTTTAATGCTTGAGATAAAAATTGATGGATTTTGAATATCTCCTTGAGAGCTCTTGATGAATAATGAATGCTCATGAATTTTTGATGATCATTGATGGAGAAAATGAGAGAGGAAGGCTTCCTTTTATACAAATCTAGGGAACAAACTTCTAGAGAAGCTGACATATAGAAAATAAATTCCCATTAAGTGAAAACCCCTAGAAATGGACACATATTAAATATAATTTAAGGGTTTACCATTACAAAGCCCAAAACAATCAACCTAGAAGAGGGAAAACAAACTTTTGAACTTCTCCCCACATCCAAAAAAATTTATGATGAAAAGGGGAACCTAGGTCAAGGTGAGGGTTGACCTTGACCCAGAGGTTCAAGACCCCTAGAAAATGAGTCGGGAGAGGAAAATAGTGCCTGGGGAGGCCCAGATAGAGCCCTAAATAGGCACAAAATATGGGAAGGGGGCAGAAAATATGGGACGACATGATGAAGGCCCAAAACACTCCCTAAGGAGGGTTAAATTCTCTTAACATGGAAGTGCTTCCATTTTAAGATGATACATTAAGCCCCCACTTTAGCGGGAGTATGGAAATTGAACATGCTCACAGTAAAGGAGAAGAAAGATTCAAGTGGATTTGCAACAAGATATAATAACACTTAGTTAAGGATAGAAGCCCCCAAGCTAAGGATCCTAACTCAACATACATGCAAGGGGGCATGAAAACAAAAAAAAGAGGGGTTAGTACTAAAACAAACCCAAATCAACTAGCAAAGGAAACCTTGCTAAGAAAATGTTTCCTATACTAATATCATATTTTGAAAGCTATCACAAAAGTATAAATGATTACATAAGAAAGACAAGAGAAACACTATAAATAACATAGCTTCATGATCCAGTCCTACTAGCATAAAAGTGAAAAAGAGAGAAAAGAGAAAGTGATTACCTCACCCAGTAAGATGCCCACCTTAATGTGAATCACTAAGGAGGGATATCCCAACAGGTAGAAAAACCTGACAGTTTACCCAAAAACTATGCTTTGAAATTGTAATGCATCTTCTAACAGCTTCTGGAATACTCATAGATCCACCTTCTTGTATCGCTATGAATATAAAATGTGTGTCCCTTTAGGATTTAGCAACTTATGTGCATTACCTCGTGAGGATTTAGCATATTGAAATTAAAAAATATGTGTCTCTTCTAGATTTAGAAACTTATGTGTGTTACCTTTAGAGGATTTAGCATATTGAAAATTAAAAAATGCGTGTCTCTTCAGGATTTAGCAGCTTATGTGCATTACCTTCAGAGGATTTAGCATATAAATGAAAAAATATAGTACAAGGGAGACCCTATATATGCCCCCTCCTTATCATGGATGTCTACTAGACATGATAAGGAAGAGAAATAGGATACCTACTTCACAATGTAAGGAGATATCCCATTTAACAATAATATACACTATATTACTAGTGAAGGGTATTGACCCATACATCCAAGAGCATAGATAATCATGAAAAGGATATGTCACTTATGGAAAAAGGATCCTCAAAGAGAAAGAGATCTTATCAACAAGACCCCCACTGTAGAGGAGTGATTTTAGATAAAATATCATCTTTCAAAGATAAATCAAAAGGGAACAAAGATTCAATCATCAAGCCCCCTACAAACAAGAGGAAGAGGAATCTTTGGAATGAGGGAAGCAAATCTATCACCAAAGAAAGGGTAAGAGTTTATAAAGAATATCATTTGCAAAATAAAGAAGAGGTGATGACCTAGGACAAAAACCTCTCATATAATAGGGTATCCATAATCAAAACCTCAGTCAATATAATGAAATAATATTATAATATAAAAAAATGCTACTAAGCTGAGGAAAGTAGATCCCTTGACAAAGAGAAGGAAGAAAGAACCTTGCCCCCTAGGGATGAAAGTAAGGGATACCTTTTCAAAACAAATGTCTTAGAAAAGATATCTTGAGTAGAATCTATGAATGATTATAAACATAATACAAAACTATAGAGATATAGGATAGAAAGAATGCCAATTAAGCTTAAGACACAATATATGGTAAAAGCCTAATGTATCCTAGAAGATTGGATGGAAATACACCTCTTGCCCCCCAGTCCAGAGACAAGAGGAGAAGAGAATTATATTATATCAGAATGAGGGGTTGTTGGTTCCCAAAAATGAATTTTATGCTCTAACAGACAACCAATACATCTACAGATTTTTGGGATGGGTTAGACCCAAATATTGTGCTCTAGAGATGATTGGACTAACTATAGGGACAAGACTGCCCTCTGCACTTCTAGCTCTGCAAAATAAAGGAGGGTGCTCCTAATCCAGTAACACAAGACTTATCTCAATAATCACTGACTGGATTTAAATGTAATAGATTAAATGATAAGAGAAATCTAAATGATAACCATTCATTTATAGATCTTTCACTATCACTAGGTAGTAAACTACCCTGCAAATCACTGTATTTCAAAGAATTTCAACAATTTTAATAAAAAATGGAAATATCAATAGAACCTTTTCAAATAATGATCTCTATAAGAAAACTCCACTGCTGGCCAGTGTCTTATTCATTGGGCAACACCTCCACTGCAAGACTGTAATACATGAAACAATATACTGAACTTTGAACTATCTTTGCCCTTTGAAAATACTAATCACCCTATGGTGGATTTTATCAAAGGTTCTGAGATTCACACTACTTACTGATTCATCCTTAAGAAAAACTTCAAAGAATTTATGTCATATTCAAAGCTTATTTAATCTGATCCTAGATCAGAGCTGAGAAATATAAACATACACACAGAGATTATCTATGCAATGAATTGGAACAATTCATAACTCAAACAAAGATACTCAAGGAGAGATATAAATCTTGGATTTTATTCAAATGCTATATTAATCACACTTATAGAATGCTTTATAGTATAACCTTTTGAAAATAACTTGAACCAAAAAATATTGTTCTTCTATAGAAATATGCCTAAAAATAGTCTATGATATCCCAGACTCAAGAACCTTATCAGTCAAATTTATCAAGTTCTCGGTCCCTTTTCACTGATCCTGGTAATCCTTTTATAGAATAAGGATTGCAAACAAGCTTTGGATCTTTCTAGAAAAGACAAGAAAGGAGTTCTCATATAAGACAAAAAATGAAAATAGAAACTTTCTTGTTACAAAACTTTGAGATGGATCGTAAAGATGAGTACCAAAATCTTGCAATAGCTCCCAAGGTCAGTTCAACCTCTGCCAGGTGTTGTATCTGTATCTATGATAACTGCTTGATGTCTTTATCCTTGTTAGCTTTGATCTTGAGGGTTTGGAATATTGCCACCTACTGCCTCTTTATTTGATGCTTTTTCTTCTTCTGAACCCTCTGAGAGATATGTTCATTCCCAAGTCATGTAGGTCTCTTCACTTGGCCAATGAAAGACAAAGACTTCATCCTTCTTCGGTAATAATTTGTTCCACTCAGCAACCAACTAGTGAACCTCTATTCTTACATTAGCAAAATGCATCCTAGCATCCTGAAGGAGTTCAACAAGTTGTATGAATGGGATATTATCATCTGTACATAAAATGGAGTCTACTTTAGACAATAATTGTCTATCTATTTTCTCTGTCCATTGATCTTTATCTTTAATTACCCCATCTGCCTTAATAAGACCAGGAAAAATTTAAAAATCAACTTGGAAATATCTCACCCTTAAGATTTCTGATCTTCTTCTTATACTCCCCATATTTACCTCAAAATCAAAAAGATCCTTAACAAACTTGTAAGTGTTCATTAGCTCTATATCCACAATACATTTATCCTTAAATTGATCAAAAATTGACTTCAGACTATCCTTCCTTGCAGCCCATTTTTCCAAAATCTTGTCCATAGTAACTAATTCTTTCTAAAAAGATGCTAAAATGTTTGCCAATTGTTTTGCAGTTTTGTATATTTCTTTAGGTCTCACCTTTGAAACAAAATGTGAAACCACATCCTTTATCTTCTTCTCAAACCTCTACTTTACCTTTTGATCAATGTCATCCTCATCCATGGAAGGAGGAAGAGGGGAAGGAGGAAATTCAACAATAGGGCTTGATGAGGAAGGCCCAGCAGGGGAGGAATCTATTTGCATCTGCTTTGATAATTGTGTTGGGCCATGCTCTCCCAATCTTTTCTTTAAATTTGCAATTAAAGTATCTCTTTCAAGAATCCCCTGTTTCAACTCACCATAAACCTTCAAAACTGTTTCCAACTTTGTAGTGAGTTCTTCCTTCTCTTTGGCCTCTTTTTCTACCACCTTTGTTGTCAATTGTGCTATGGCCATTACCATACTTGATGCTTCCACCAAAGAAGTATCAGTAACCCTTCTTACAATTAGACTCCCTGAAAGATCATCTTCAACAATTTGTTTTCCCCTATTATTTTCATTCTTTCTTAGGGACCACATTACTAAAGCTTGGTGATTTTCACTGAAAGTGACCCCTTTAATAGCTTGTTCTACTTCTTCTTGAGTTTTGTGGAAAGGAGTAGTTTGTTTTTTGACTGCATAAAAAACCACCGCATCAGCTATATCCCACTCTGGAAGGATTAGCACTCCTAATACTTTTACCATATCTCTTCCCTATTCTGGAGTGATTAGTTTAAACTTTGTAGTCATCTCTATTTTCACTTCCTCCTCTATGATTTGTAAATCCTTCTCTGGATTCTCTTCATGTTTCTTCTCACAAATTTCTTGAAACTGGTTGATGTTTAATTTCCAAAGAAACTGCATGAAAGCCCTAGTTTTAACAAAAGTATCATTAGCTAAGAACTCATCACAAGCCTGTTTAATTATTAGGTCCAATTTTGTGCCTGCCAATTCCCCTGCTGTTAGATCTAGTTTGGGCTCCTCTGGTAGCTCTGGCACTCCTTCATTTATTTCTTCATAGGTCATAAAAATTTGACCTAAAGCATCTACTTGCTGTACTTGCTCTGCAATCTCTTGGTCATCAAAAAATCTTAAAGGAGACTATGATGGAGAATAATCCTTTTCAACATGAACATGTCTTTCTTCCACTCTCTATTTCTTTGATGGGGGTGGAGAATCAATTACATCCTCAGAGGCTTGAAGATGAGGAGAGTCATGGACCTCTACAATCTCCTTTTGTTTCTCAATTTGTTGTGAAGTTGATGGGACATCCCTTGTATCAATTTTCCTTTGCTGGCCTTGCTCTAGTATCACAACATTGTAACCAATCTTCTTTTACACCATGTACCTCCCTGGGGGTAACCCTTTTGCAAATACGGGCTTGCTTAACAATTGCTTAGCCTTTTCTGGGTCATCCTTCATAACCTTTTCCTTCTTTTCATTTAGGGTCTGAAAAATACCCTGGAAACAATTCATGAGAGTATCTATTTTCTTCCCCATTGGAGTTATGCTTTTCAGTGGATCCCATCCAAAATCAAATTGTCAGATAAAATCTAATGTCTTTTTGTACACCAGCCATTTTTCTTTCCTAACCTCTTGATCCTACAACTTTGGAATATTTCTGACAATATCTTTAGGAAAATTAAAAAGGTGGTTAATCATGGCACACTTGGCTCCCTTCTTAAACATTTCATTATAGAACCCCTCTGGGTTTGTTGTTCTAGCAATCGCAGTGGCCATACGGTATGGAGCCAGGATTTTATCCATGTGAACCCATCCACCCTTGGTAATTATGAATTGGTGGTAAAATTTGGAAATAAAGTTCCCTTGCCTTTTCCAGTGAGGGCATACTCTTCAATATCTCCCAATTGCCTAAGAAACTCTGCAATTCCAATCCTAAGGGGTACATGATAAGGCAATATAAAAGAGGTCCCACTAAAACCATACAACCTGATGACAGTTGATACATTTTAGAAAATGACATCACCCCAATTGTGAATAATATTTAGATTCTTAGCAAACTGATTTGGCCTAATGAGTTGTGCCAATACTATTGGGATTCTTGGGTTGTCTAAGACAAACAACATCCTGAGTCTAGCTGCAAAATGTTTATCAAAATTTGTGAAACTGTTATCCTTTCTATCCCAGGTCATTGTGAGGCTCCATAATTAGATTGGCATATCTTCACCATCCTTCTGTCTCATTAATTCCATTTCTTGCCCAAAAAAGCTTTCTCCTTTAAACAAAAACATGTACATTATGAAAGATACCAGTAGAAGGGCCTATCATCTTCATTCTTTTGAATCTTCATTAATCCATTATGGATTAATTCAGCAATGAATGGAGCAAAATCAAAAGTAATAGATAGATGTGAATGTAGAATTTGAATCACCATGTACATCAAATGTACTGGCATCCTATCACCAACATCCTCTCCAAAAACCTGACATAATGACCAATATGCACCCTTAGCTCTGGAATCAAAATATTCTATTTTAAAAGGCTCCTATGTGTTCTATCCCATAATAACCATTTTCCTAATTTTGGTGTAGAAATCCTTCAATAATTTGCCTCTAAAATAGTTCCTTTGTGCATCATATACTTGCCTTAGCTCTTCAAAATCAATATTCTCTAAACTGTTTGAGGGTTCACTTAACCCAAACACCTTCCTGATCTCTTCAGCAGAAATTTTGATCAATAGTATTCCCTTTGCATCCCTAATCTCCCTAGTGATTGGGTCATAACTCTTCACAACTTGGATCATCAAATCAACATCCAAAAAGACACCGGGTACCACAAATTTTCCTAGGTCAAACTGTAATTTATTTCTTTCTGAGCACTAGTGTTTGCTAACATCCTCCACATCAGCAAGTATTATCGACCAATCAAGGAAAAACCATATGCAAAAAATTGACATTGGTCCCACTATTTTTAACTAATGAGAAACCACCAGTCATGTACACCTGTCAATGGTCCCACCTAAGAATTACACTGAGCTTTATGCAAGATCGATGGTTAGTCACATGATCACATAGACCTCTAAGATTCCATGTGAACATACGACCGTCGTTAGATCTTCTTTAAAGATACAAAGCTGAATGAAAGCCAAAACATTAGAATATAAGGTATTTAGGACTTAGGAAATATTATTTATATCACTGGGCCTTTAGACTTAGGGAAAATAAAGATATGACCCCCCACATGATGATAAAATAAAAGCATGTTCTTTTCTATGAACCTAAGTGACTCAAAAAAGGTAACACTCAAATAGAAATGAAAAGAGCGACCTAGGGTTTTTTGAAAATGGCATATATTTAGGGTTTTTCTTAGGTTTAACTCTTAGTTAGGGCTCACTGGATACTGAGGAAAAATAGATAATTTTGCAGGATTTTTTATTGGTTTTCTGTAGCAAAATTATCACAATCTTTTAACACTTATGCACACTTCAATTTTATAAAAAATTCACAAGATTGACATACTGAAAAATTGAAGTGCCAATAATGGCTCTATCTAGGGATGTACACCTCTTACAAGCATGAAGAGAATTTAGAATCTCTGGGATAAGTAGACCATCTACTGAAACAAAACAACTAACCTACTCACACAACTGGAAAAAACAAACACAAAACTAGGAAAGGGAAACTAACTACTATTCATGGATAATGAGAATACCTTAAGAAAAGTACAACTTGAGGAATTTTCCATGAATTGGAAATTCCATTTCATTTCCAATCAAGTCCTTCAGAATGTATGAATCAGGTCCCCATGCTTGACTGATCAAATATGGACCCAACCAAATAGGGTCAAACTTGCTGTGTTTACCCTTGTCTTCAAGCCTGGCATTCCACATTAGGACCAAATCATTTTCTTGAAAACTACTGACTGTGGTTTTTTTGTCATAAAAATTTGTATACTTGAGCTAAGATCTCAAATTTGTATCATGTGCTTCCCTCCTTGATTCATCTAATTGTATCAAGTCTTGTAATCTAATCTTCATTTCATCATCTTGATCATCATCATATAATTGGATGAACTTGTACATTTGCAGCAAGTTATTTTGTGGTAACCTAGCATGGATACCATATACTAAATCAAAAGGGGCACACCCTATAGCCTTCTTAATTGTTACTCTGTTAGCCCACAGAGCTAGTTGTAGTTTTGAGTCCCATGCCTTCTTGTTTGCATCTAAGACTCTCTTCAAAAAATTTATCAAGCTTTTGTTACTTGATTCAACCTGACCATTTCCTTGAGGATGGTAAGGAGGAGAGTATGGAATTTTTATACCATATTGTGAACAAAAGCTAACAAATTCTTTAGATCTAAAACACAAAGCATTGTCTACAACTAAAACCTCAGGGCATCCAAACCTTATCAGAAAATTCTGCATTAGGAAATTAATAACCACTTTACTTGTTTCTTTTTTAGTGGGAATGGCTTCCACCCACTTTGTAAAGTAATTAGTTGCAACCAATATATAGGAATGTCCCCCACTAGATTTTTTTGGGATTTATCCTATGAAATCCATGCCCCACTTTTGAAAAGGGGCTTCTACATTCACAGGGCTCAAAGGCAAATTTCCATTAAATTTCAACTTTCCTGAGAACTACTGACAAGCATCACACCTTTTGACAAAGGAATGTGCATCCTTGAAAATACTAGGCCACCAAAAACTAGACCTCAGTATCTTATGTACAGTAGTCTTGGCCATGTAATGGCCACCACACACACCTTCATGCATTTCTTGGAGAAAATCATTAGCCCTTTGAGGGTCAACACATTTTAGCAGGACACCCTCATTACTTTTCCACCATAACTCTCCTTTTATGATCACATATCTTAGAGAATGCAATTTGACAATCCTCCTTTCATGGTCTTCCATATTAGAAGGAAGTAAAAGCTTTTGTAGGTATCTAATGATATCCTTGTACCATTCACAGTAGTCTAGATCACATATGTATGGCCTTTGTTCTTCTTCAAGAGTGTTGATGTGGTTAGCATCCAAATTTCTTTGAGCCATGAGTTTTGCTAGCCCCAATCCTCTCACTAATTTGGTGATTTGGACATCAATATTAAACTCTTGGATTCTATTTATCCAACTGCATCTTCTTCCTGAAACTTCTTGTTGAACCAAGATGTCTTTCACAGCAGCACTAGGCACATATGCAACTACAATTGCCCCTACCAAATAACATCTAAAATTCTTGATAGCCTTGACCAATGCATAAGCCCATTTCTCATTTATATCACACTTTAATTCAGCTACCTGCAATGATTTACTAAAAAATGAAATGGGCTGTTCAAAACCCTCTGAGTTCTATAACAATACTGCAGCTATAGTATGATAAGAAGCAAATGAAAAGATTTGGGTCGTCTTACTAAAATCTGGTGATCTTAATACAGGGGCACTTTTAATAGCCATTTTGATATTAGAAAAAGCTTGCTTGGCCTCATTATTCCATTCCACCTTTGCATTCTTCTTTAGCATTTTAGAGATGGGAACACTGATTTCAACAAAGTTTGTAACAAACCTTCTGACAAAGTTTATCTGACCAAAGAAAGATTAGATACCTTTTACATTTTTTGGTAATGGTACCTTGTCTATTGTTGTTACTCTCTCAGGATCAATCTTGACTCCATCCTTAGATACAATATGTCCCAAAATCTTACCCTCAGTTACTCCAAAGGAACACTTCCTTGGGTTAAGGGAAACCCCATATTCTAGAGCTCTTACAAAGATTTTTTCCAAGTGACCACAATATTGGTCCTTCTTTTTTGAATAAGTTGTCAAATCATCCTGATAAACAACAAGAAATTTTTTTATGAAATCTACACAAGCTACATCCATGGCTCTTTGAAAGGTTACCCCAGCATTAGTTAAACCAAATGGCATCCTAACATACACATAAGTACCCCATGGAGTGGTAAATGTAGTTTTGAATTGTTCTGTTTCTTTGACAACTACTTGATTGTAACTTGAAAAACCATCCATCATGGACATTAATTTAGATCCAATAACCCTCTGTAACATGGCTTCCATGTTTGGTAGACCATAATTATCCTTTAATGAATTTACATTCAAGTTTCTAAAGTCTACACACAACCTGATGTCTCCATTCTTTTTTCTTATAGGGACAAGATTAGAAACCCATGTTGAATGCCTAATAGGTTGAATGATGCCTGCATCACTCATCTTTTTTAGCTCATCCTGCATTTTTGGTGCCAAAGTAGGGTTGACAAGTCTCAACTTTTGTCTAAAAGGTTTGGTATTTTCCTTCAAAGGAATTTCATGTTGGAACAAGTCTTCTCTATATGCCTTTAAATCATCATAAGACCAAGCAAAGACGTGTCTATACTTTCTAAGAAGACCTATCAGAGATTTTTTTATTTCAGGAGTCAGGCTTCCCCCAATATATACATTTGTTGGGGCTTCCTTTGTTCCTAAATTTATTTCCTCTACACCTTCAGGCTTGCTTCAAAGCTTTTCCTAGGAAGAGCTATCATGGCTATCAAATGCTCTTTCCAACACTACCAAACCCTTTGAGACTTTATTTGTTTTCAACTGCAAGATCTCCTTGCCAAGGAGAGAGTCCTTATTATCTGATGTTTCTACATACTCACCAAAATTTATCTCTTTATCTCCAAAACTTGCATCATAATGCAGAAATCTTAAAATGTCCAAGTCATCATCAAAAACTTGCCAATTTTCATAATTATCTAGTATGGATGGCCTAGTTTGAATCTCAATCCTAGATATCCCTACAAAAGTGATATCCTTTGGCCTTAATGCAATGTTATCCAATAAATCAGCCATTCTATTATGGCCTCTATCCATCCAATCAATACAGAAAGCATCAAACTGTTCTATCTCATCCCAAACAACATTCCTATATTGTTTTAACCTTTGGTTTCTTGAAACATATTTGGATCTAATCTGAGATACAACTAATTCTGAATCTCCAATAACTCTAAGATTTTTTATCTTGTGCTTTGAGGCTAATCTTAATCCTATCAGTAAAGCCTCATACTTTACAGTATTATGTGTACAGGTAAATGACAGGGTGAAGGAAAACTTAAAAGTTTTTTTAGTGGGGGAAATTAACAACACACCTACACCATATCCCTCTTTAGAGAAAGCACCATCAAAGTACATGGTCCAAAGATCATTTTGACTTGTTACATTTCTTTCCTCCCAAGCTAATAGAGAAGGTTCATCTTCATTATCATTACTCTGTACTTGAAATGAATTTATGTTAGTATCCAGAAAACAATTCATGTTATTATCACTAGCTTCTTCCTCAATCATGTGAGGGGTTCTAACTTCCCTGAGTACCTTAATTCTCTCATTAGTGATATTAAAAGTAGCATAAGATAAGTCACACTAGATGCTACCTCCCATTGCTACACTCCTTTTTCTTGATAACAACATTCCATATTGTGGAGGAATATCCACAACTAAAACACTCATAGTCAGTTGTTTCTCAGGACAAGCAGCAAGCCTATAAGGTCAGGCTTTTATTGTTCCAATTACTAGTACCTCCCTAGAGTCCATTTCTTAGCATCTCCGATGAGGAGTATCAACCTTCAATCCCATTGATCTCATAATTTTAGTAGGCATGACAGTATTTGAGGCTCCTGAGTCAATCATGTAATTTTTCAACATTTTATCATTTATGACCAATGTCAGGAAAAAAGGATCAACAACTCCCATAGAGGTATTCACAACATTAGTGTCCAAATAGATCTGAGGAATTTTTGAAATAATTTCTCCAGTTTCCTTTTTAGTTGGATCTTGACCCTTCATTCTAGTATTCACTGGTTCCTGGATGTTTGTGGTTTGAACACCATTTATCCATGTGAGGGATTTCTCTTTGTGTTCATTTATCCTCATCATCTCCAATAAAGGCACTTTTACTATGATCTGAGATAACAACTGATTCATGTCAATAGGTGCATAATTTAAAATAGATAAGTCTATCTTGCCTTTTGGGGTATCCTTGACTTTAGGCTGCATGGCTGTACCCAATTGTTCTTTATCCTTTGATTTATTTTCAGGTTGGGAATTTGGGGTAGTAGCCATTGGAGTTTTAGCCTTGATCTTAAAAACCTTGATTGGTTCAGCAGGCTTTTCAGTGCCCTTTTTCTTTAATTTCTTGGCATCATCAGCAGCCTTATTTTTTGTGGCAGACTACTTTGCATCTTCTTTATCCTTTTTAATAAAGAAACCTGATGATTTACCAAATGTTTTCTCAACAATCCTATTTCTAAGGACATAATTAATCTTGGCCTATGTCACCATATCAGCAGTGATCTGGGCTATCTCTTCATCAGAGGGTCTTCTTAATACAATAGGTTCTTCAACTTGTTCAGAGTTGTTATTTATATCTTCAATTTCTTCCTCTTCTTCATTGGAAAAAAACTTGTTGATGGTAAGCCTCTCCTCTATTTTGAGAATGATTTACATCCTAATTTTCATTTTCTTCATCAAATTCAACCTCTTCAATAAATTTAGCAAAGGTCATTCCACAACCTCTGTCATCATATGATTCATCTTCCTCCTCTTCTTGTTCATTACTTTCAGACACATTTTGAGAAATCACACAATAAGTTGGATCATGAGGGGATTGGCACACTGTGCACCTTAGAATTTCATCATTCATATTGAATGAATGTTTTTGCAAAGGGTCAGTGGTTTTATCATTTGGCCTCATATCCTTCTTTTCTGGGGCCATAGGCTTTCCATCCTTCCATTGTGTATTATAAGGAAAGTTCTGCATTCTAGGCTGCTTGTTGAAATTATTTGGAGGAGGTCTATCATTTTCTTGAAACTTATTTCTATTTTCTCCTGGTTTCAAATCCTTTAAAGCATTTAGGATTTTCTTGAGGTTATCATCTTCCCTAGGTTTTACATTAGTAGGTTTATCAACTTCTTTCCTTGCAAACCTAGATGTTTTAGGATCCTCTCTTCTTCCTAGTTTTCCAGATACCCTTCTATTGCTTTCAATGTTCATAGAAAATCTTTGAGCTTCTCTGATAGTACTAGGGTTCTTATCCCTAAGAAGGTATCCCATCTTGGCATCAAAAGCATTCAGATATGTTGCTAAACATACCTTCTCATCCAATCTCATGACTTGGAAGAGTTTGTGCATTGCCTTTTGAAACCTCACATTGAATTCTAGGACTTCCTCATTCTAGTTTTTCTTTATATTGTTAAATTCATTTAACATAAAACCCTCATTAGTCTTATCATCATAATGATCTTTAAAACAATTTATAAAATCATCCCAAGAACCAATACAATCATAAGGAAGCCCTTTGAACCAGTCTCTTGCATCTTCAGTTAAAGATTGAACAAACAATTTCATGATGACATCTTCATATTCTTTTTCATAGTCATCAATCATATCAATAAATTTCTTTAGATGTTCTTCACAGGAAACAATATTATTTCCAGTAAACTTAGGTAATTTCTCTCTAATCTTTGCAGGAATAAAATTAGGATAACTAGCAATATTGTTAAAGAGAAGCTATCTGTACCTTTCAATGTGAACTGTTCCTCTTTGTAATGAAGCATTTGTTTGAGAGGTGGAAGCTTTGTTATTTTCTACATTAGCAACATTTGCATTAGTCACTCGTGTGACAATGGCAGCCTGATTAGAAAAATTTCCAACATTAACATTAGATGTCATCATAGGGTTAGTTGGAATGAAAGGAGTAGAAGATTGTCTGAGAAAGTCAACTTTCTTTTTCATTTCCAAAGTAGTAGCTTCAATTTATGCTTTTTCTAATTCTTTAGCAATAACCTCTTGCTCTCTTCTAGCCCTTTCTAAATCATTTTCCAATTTGGACAAAGGATCTATTTGGGTATTGTGATTTTTAGGCTCATTTATTGTGATCCCTTTTGAAATCTATTTTCATTTATCCTTAGGCTTCCTAACTTTAGCAATGGGTCAGAGAATAGGTTGTTCACCAACCTCCTTGGGGGCTTCTACAAAGTTTATGGCCTTTAAAGTCATCAACTATCTTTTGAGCTGATCTACCCTAATTTGGGTCTGTCTTGTTTCAGTTTCCTTTTCCATTTCCCTCTCCTTCCTAATTACAATTTGTTCCTAGATATTTTTCTCTAAATTATAGATTTCTTCAAAAATATCCTCTGAATCTGGAAGAGTAGTATCAGATGGTGAACTTTTAGAATCAACATCTCTTTGCTGATTTCTAGGATTTTTAGGACTTTCAAAAGGAGAAGGTTCCTGGGTTGGGGGATCATTTCTCCCTTCCAGGCCCTTGCTCTTACTTCTTGACCTCTTGATTTCCTTTTGAGGTTCTACATCTGGGTTCATCTTCCTATGATGTACTTCATCATCCTTATGAGAATAAAAATCCTCATATGTTCCTAAACCCAGATCAACTACCTCCTCATACTCAGAGGCATTTTCTTCTTGGTCATGAGTGAATTGGTGATTCATTTTCATATTTTTCTTTTGTCTTCATGCCTGAGACATATCACCACTACTTTGATGTCTTCTAGGAAGATAAGTCCTAGAAGTGCTTGGAAGTTCACCTTCTAACCTACTTTCTAGGTGATCCTTCCTCCAAGCCCTAGTATTTCTTTGACTCATTATTGTAAGTATGTAAAACAATTTCTTATCCTTTTATTACCTTTACTCAGCACTGCTACAGAGATTTTCAGAGTCGCCACCAACATAAGTTGGGAAATATTTTCACAAATTTAGCAAATCAAAGTATTCAATACTTGGTAAGTAATCAAAATAGAATTTATTACAAATAAATGCAAAGCTTACTGAGATTTTTAGATTTAGACAAAATCCAAAGCTTGCAAATATTCCTCTATTCTTCAATGGTATTTACTGGTTCTGACAAATAAGAAGGCTAGGAGTCTAGCTCAACTTGTACCTGCATTATTTGAAATTCAAATTTATAACACCAAAGATCTAAAATTCAAATTTATCAAAGTATTTCAATCCCTATTCCTCAGCAGAGTCACCATTTTGTTGGTTCCCAAAAATGGATTTTATGCTCTAACAGACAACCAATACATCTACAAGTTACATTTAGATTTCTCTTATCATTTAATCTGTTACATTTAAATCTAGTTAGTGATTATTGAGATAAGTCTTGTGTTACTAGATTAGGAGCACCCTCCTTGGTTTTGTAGAGCTAGAAGTGAAGAGAGCAAGCTTGTCCCTATAGTTGGTCCAATAATCTCTAGAGCACAATATTTGGATCTAACCCATCCCAAAAATCTTTAGATGTATTGGTTGTCTGTTAGAGCATAAAATCCATTTTTGGGAACCAATAGGGGTATCCCCTATATCAAAATTATGAAGGAATTGTAAAACTACATGAGAGTGAGATATAATTCCTAAAGCAGCTCTTTCTCTAACATATAGCTTGAAATACACACAATCAACAAGTAAATGTGTATTACGATAATGAAAAGGACATTTTTACTTGTATAGAGCATCTATCATCATAGGTTTAAAGATTTCTTTCTTGGAATTCATTAGCTCAACACACACCTTCTTGGCCACCTCTTGACAAATATCAAGATTTTCTAAGGTAGGTGCAGGGAGTAGATCATGAAGAGGAGGAGGACGATTAACATCAACCACCTTGGACTGAGATTGTGAACAACCCACACCACACATATCCTATTCAGGGAGTATGTGAACTAGATATTTGATACCATGCACATTAACACCAAGCCCTAAACCTCTATAACCTTGCTTAGTTATCATATTATATCTTGTAGTGTATATATCATGTAAAGATTCTATAGGAGGTGATTGTTTATTGTGTTCATGAGTAAAAGTTGTACAAGGTGGAATAATAGGTTTAGAAGAAGTTTCTATTCTCTTCCCTTTAATATCTTTTTGGATTAGATAAGAAGGGGAAGGTAAATATAAGAATTCTTGCACATCTACACCATGAATTATAGATTGAATCCCATCATGAATATTGGAAGAACTAGGGATAGGAGATGGAGAATTAGGCATATTAGGAATGTTAGGAATCAGATTAGGATTAGGAAGATTAGGAACTATATTAGGAAGTATAGGATTAGGATTAGGAATATTAGGAGATGGTATATCATCTACCAAACTCTTCACATAATCCAAAAGAGTAATTAGTCCTCCACATAAATCTTTAATGAAAGCCTTGAAAGTAGGAAGACTACTATTGGTCAATCTCATAATAGCATAGGCAAGTGAAAAATCAAGAGTAACCAACATAATGAAGATAATGATACTCTCATAAATAGCATAAGTATGATAAAGAGATGATAAAAGGAGGATAATAAGGAAAATAACCACACACCAAAGCATCTTAAAGATCTTCATAGTAAATGAAATAGAAGAAATAATTTTGGATTTTGTAAAATATATGGATTTTTTTGTATTTTAAATGTTAAAATGAAAGAGCATAAATGATAGCTAATCTTGATGCAAGAAAAAAAAAGATCTAACACTAAAAAGAAGGAGTTGTCTATCGCAGGTTCACCAAAATGTAAGATACACACACACATACACACACACACACAACACACACACACACACGCACACAGATATATATATATATATATATATATATATATATATATATATATATATATATATATATATACATATATATATATATATATACATATATATATATATACACATATATATATATACATATATATATATATACATATATATATATACATACATACATACATACATACATACATACATACATACATATATATATATATATATATATATATATATATATATATACATATACATATACATATACATATACATATACATATACATATACATACATACATACATACATACATACATACATACATACATACATACATACATATATATATATATATATATATATATATATATATATATATATATATATATATATATATATATATATATATATAGTTGTGTGTGTGTTTGTTGATGTGAATGGGAAATACAAGATCCACCCCTAAATCCAAATTCCCAAAGGAGAGAACCCAATTGATCAACCAAAAGGTTAATGCACAAAAGAATCAATCTATGGAGAATATGAATGAGGGAGAAAAATTTATATTTTGTTATGAAAAGTATGTATTGAAATATTAATTGAATTGAAGACAAATGCTAACCTCAAAATAGGGAAAATATGGAAAATTTTGTTTTTTGACGTCTGTGTTCAGTTTCAGGAAATTCTGCAAACAGATTTGGGCTGAAAATGCAGAAACAAAGAAAACCCAGAAACCTTTTGTCCTTCTGAAGAATGTGAACCTTGACCTAGAGCCAGGGTAGGATCTTACCTCAGGGTACAATCTTACCCCAAAAAGTAGACCTTGACCTGCACTACTCCGATGGAAATTCTGTTTGCAGATCTTGAAAGTTTGCCGAAAAGGGTACTCAGATCTACACTGATATTTTTTGTCCTGCACCTGGACTTGCAAGAAAAAGGATTTTTTTGTTTGGATGAGGGCTTTGCCTTGTTCAAACCCTAGTTTGGAATAAACCTTTAAAATAGAATTGAAATAGAGAATGCTAGCAAGTAGTAGAAGTAGATCTAACCACTACTACATTTGGGGCCAAATTTTGACATAAGTTTCTGACAGGTAACTTTTTATTACAAATTTGGTGTTTTTTTTTATAATAGGCTATGATGATGTCGGTATTCTAATGGGTGTTTAATTGACCATTAGAATTTCAAAAAATTTAGAGTATAGATTAAAAAAAAAAGTGAAATGACCTCATCATTTTTATTTCGATTGGATAGAGGGAGCGGGAGAAAAGGAGCAAAAGCTGAGCATGGGAGAAGGTATATGATTTCTTCATCTTTCAAGCCTTTGGCATCATATTTGAATGCATTTCATTTTATTTGATCATGAATGCTCTCTGAAATGACCGCATTCTACTTGTGTCGTGTCGTAGCTAGTGCTTTATCTCTATTATTTGATGTTATTGGTGTTTGTGCTCAAGGATATCGATTCACTATATTCAAATGTTTGGATTCATGTTTGTTGATATTACTGGCATATATGTTTAATGACACCATTGTAAATTTTTATCACTGAAATGACTACATTCTACTGGTATCGTGCCCTAGCCCATGCTTTAACTCCATTATTTGATGTTATTGGTGCTTGTGCTCAAGGATATCCATTTTTTTGAAATGTTGACTGTGGTTATCAAATGGACAACCTATGAGCTTCTAGCTAGGTGCCATTTGTATTGATAGCTTAGGGCATCAAATGTATTGTATCATTGATAGTTGATACTTTGGTAAAAGGAAATAGGACAAATAATAATTTTT
This sequence comes from Chamaecyparis obtusa, assembly GCA_027943335.1. Lineage (NCBI taxonomy): Eukaryota > Viridiplantae > Streptophyta > Pinopsida > Cupressales > Cupressaceae > Chamaecyparis > Chamaecyparis obtusa. Next base: position 554,459 of record BSBK01006039.1, read on the forward strand.
ATTTAGTTTCTCTATTTTGATCCCTAAGTGGCTTACAACCCTAGAGAAGTATATGCAGATTTACAGATGTAGTTGCAGGATACATAGCAGCCAATAATTCACAATAAATCCATGCATCCAATTTGAATATCAATTAATACAAAGAACTAGGGTCCTCCAATGGCCCAATCATCCAGACCTTGACTGTCCCCTCAACCAGTGACCCTTCAAAACTAGGTTATCATGCAATCAGTGAGTGATCCTTCATTCTCCTGGTGAGCTTCTAGGTAGGTGCCATTTGTATATTCGATAGCTTAGGGCATCAAATGTATATTGCATCATTGATAGTTGAGACTTTGTTAAAAGGAAATAGGACAAAGAACGATTTTGATTTAGTCTCTGTATTTTGATCCCTAAGAGGCTTACAACCCTAGAGAAGTATATGGAGATTTATGGATACATAGTAGCTGATTTTTGATAAGAAATCCATGTATCCAATTTGAATAGAAATTACTAAAAAGAAATAGGGTCCTCCAATGGTGCAATCATCCAGACCTTGACTATCCCCTCAACTAGTGACCCTTCAAAACTGGGTTATCATGCAATCAGTGAGTGATCCTTCATTCTCCTGGTCTACCCTGCATCCAAACATATTGGAAATACACAATACAATGATAACAAGTCTTTCACAATCCCCCTTCCCTCAAGGAATGCTATCAACCATCCCTTCCACATAGCATTTCACTATTTTATGAGTGGATTATACAGGAAAAGTTAACATTACACAAGGAGCAAACTCCTCAACACATCTTGGAAACCATTGAATTCAATAATAAATGAAACCTAACAACAACACTATTCCTTCTATAGTTGTAGGATACATAGCAGTCGATAATTCACAAGAAATCCATGCATCAAATTTTTATAAGGATATCCTACTAATCAATAGGAATTTTCTTGAGATAACCAATGATTATGCATTTTGATGGCAGTGTGCTAGTTCAAAAGGATAATATAAATCTGAAACAATTTTTTCTGATTTTCTCAAACTATAAATGTGGTTAAAGGGAAAATATTATGTGGAAAACCCACAAACCAAGCTAGCAAATGATTGTACATCAAATTATTCCTATATTCATTCAAGTATTGCTATGCTTCAGCTACCTGACCTTTGAGCTTCATTTAGAAGAATGTGTAGCTTTAAGATAGAGTTACTTCTTGGGCCTTACAATAGGGTGGAATATGATCAAGATTTGTTTAGGATGTATGTTTGTTAGTCCCATTGTTAGGTTCTTATAGTTCATGGTTTGAATCTATTATGGTTGTGTAAGGGATTTGTAGATGCTTTTTCTAACATAATTATTGGACACCATGATTGGAACAATTGGTTGTTGGCTATTGTACACATGAATCATATCTGTCAATGGTTCTTTGTGTTCAAGAATTCGTTGATCAATCTTTGAGATTTATTGTCCCAGCTTTAAAAGAGTGATAAAAGATATAGTGAGTGCTATCTTTTCCAAGTGTTTTGTGGGTGCCATTATCTTCTAGGAGTAATTGCTGGAACCAAATTATGTTCTTTACCTCTAGTAAATATTGCAAACATAACCATCTTCTTGGTGAAGGGTTTATTCCATCCCCATGAGGCACTATTGCATGGTTTCCATTCCCTTGTAGTATATTGAACCTAATTTAATACAAGTGTGCACTATTTTGGGTTCCATAATTCATGGCCCCTACACTGTGGTTGTTAGCCTAATTAAGACAAGCCTACCTTTGCATATAATAAGAGGCCAACATGAAACAAACATCTAGAGGTTAGGGGGTTGTTCCCTATCCATAATTTATTATTTAAGTGCTAAGTGATGATGGGTATATCGTGTAATTCATACCTAGTGTGTCTCTTTCTTTCTCGCCACATTTCACATTAGGAGTATATGTTATAAAATACTAATGAAATCAACTATAGGTCAAATCTAATCAAAATTGCACTATAAAGATTAAAATAGATCTTGAAGAAATATGGGAACCATTTTTGATAGATATTGTACAAACAAAGAGAATACTCCAAAGAGGAAATGCTTCAATGTGGAACAATTGAAGGACAATATTTTACTTTTATATGCACATCTGTAATGTTTTTGATATATTTCTGAGATAACAAAACCATAGAAAGAATAGCATATAGAAGAAAGTAAAGAATAATGATCATACTTTGAGATATTGTGGAAAATTAAAGGAAAGAATGCTTGGTGGGGTTATCATGCAATCAGTGAGTGATCCTTCATTCCCCTCTTCCAGTGACCCTTCAAAACTGGGTTTTTATTTAGTTTCTCTATTTTGATCCCTAAGTGGCTTACAACCCTAGAGAAGTATATGCAGATTTATGGATGTAGTTGTAGGATACATAGCTGCCGATAATTCACAATAAATCCATGCATCCAATTTGAATATCAATTAATACAAAGAACTAGGGTCCTCCAATGGCCCAATCATTTGGACCTTGACTATCCCCTCAACCAGTGACCCTTCAAAATTGGGTTATCATGCAATCAGTGAGTGATCCTTCATTCTCCTGGTGAGCTTCTAGGTAGGTGCCATTTGTATATTTGATAGCTTAGGGCATCAAATGTATATTGTATCATTGATATTTGAGACTTTGTTAAAAGGAAATAGGAAAAAGAATGATTTTGATTTAGTTTCTCTATTTTGATCTCTAAGTGGCTTACAACGGTAGAGAAGTATATGCAAATTTAGGGATGCAGTTGCAGGATACATAGCAGCTGATAATTCACAAGAAATCCATGCATCAAATTTGAATAGAAATTAATACAAATAAATAGGGTCCTCCAATGGCCCAATCATTGGGACCTTGACTGTCCCCTCAACCAGTGACCCTTCAAAACTGGGTTATCATGCAATCAGTGAGTGATTCTTCATTCTCCTAGTCTGCCCTACATCCCAACATATTGGAAATACATAATACAATGATAAAAAGTCTTTCAAAATCCCCCTTCCCTCAAGGAACACTATCAACCATCCCTTCCACATAGCATTTCACTATTGTATGAGTGGATTGTGCAGGAACAATTAACATTAAACAAGGAGCAAACTCCTCAACACATCTTGGAAACCATTGAATTCAATAATAAATGAAACCTAACACTAACACTATTCATTCCATTCACTTCTACCAAGAATAAAGCATTTAATCCATTCAACATTACATATAATCATTAGACAGTTACATTTCCTAACTATGTAGAGGAACAGTCACGACCAAAACGATCAAAACTACTTTCACCCTTGCACAAGCTATTCCTCACTCTTAATGAGTTATAAACATGCCATTGTTTCAGTTTTTCTTGTGAGTTATGATAATTTTTGTAAACATGTCATTCATTCAATTTAGTGTATACATTTTTGTCAGACAAATCTTCATTGTCTTCTGATTGTCTTCTTTATATAGTAGCATGTATTAATTGGTTGACAAATAAGGAAGTATTTAGACAATCGGAAGACAATGAAGATAATTTTAAATGCATCTAACACAATTTTTTTTTACAAAACTGAACAAATGGCATGTTTACAACAAAGAAATAGAGTGATAATAATATGCTGAAAATTATACTCTATTTAATACACGCTAAAGGACCAATCCCAACAATTCTTAAACATACTTTATCTGATATAATGAATTCTTAAAAAATTAAGGTTGGAGTAGACATAGTTATCACACAATTTTTTTGTGTGCTACAAGGAAGATTTGGCTAATTAAGAGTGAAGGCCTTCTTTAGAATCTCATATAAATTTGGCCAATTAAGATGAGAAGAAAAACACAATTCATTAGTTAAATTTTTCAATTTCATGTATTTTTTCTCCTATTTATTAGGTGCATGAGTTGAAAGTTGAATTTAAGAGTCTTATAATGTTGTGTTACCTTAAATCTCGAGTTTTTGATACTCCTATGATGATCTTTCTCAACAAGTATTTTATTCTATTGTTTTTTTTTTAATAACATATTGGGCAAATACAAAATTGTGTACTTCTACAGGATAGTTAACACAAAATTGAAGCATCAAACAAGACTTGATCAAGTTGCAGGTGGAATGTGCACTCAAATAGTAAGTAATGTAGAATAACAAAATAAGTAATCTATCGTGTCTACATTTTGTTATTTTCTGAGATTACATCCATGTTCTATATTCACAGAATGGTTCAAAATTAAAATTTACAATTCGATAAAAGTACTGATGGGTGTTGTTCCCTACACCCTCAATCAACAACTTGCCTCCATTTTATTTTGATTTACAAATGACTATATTATTTGAATATCTTTCTTTTTTGCCACAATAGGAAAGAGTTTGAGGTGGAAGACTACAATAATGGAAGTGTTTCAATTTGGTATACTATACTACAACATCATTTCATAACTAATTTTTCAATTTCTATATATAATTAGGTTATAGATAATCTAAGTGAAGAAGCATCATGTCAGACAATCCAAGTGAAGAAGGTAATGGGGATGCAATCAATAGATTGTGGTCGAACTTGAAAAGAAAAGGTGATGGAAAATGTTATTGTCCCTGTAATAATTGTAAGGGCTTAAACATTAGAAGATTGCTAATCAAAATAGCTAAGAGACATTGTAGGGATAATGGTCACATTGAAGGAGGCTTTGATTATCATGAATTGGTAAGTTTTTCATTATATTTATTTAACAATTAATATATATATGAAATACACCTGATGATGAGATCATTATCATGGTTTATTTGTGTTCATCATTTTAATATAGGTCGACCTCCCTAGGGGAGTATGTGATATGGACTATGGAGGTGCGAATATTGAGAATATGGCTTTGGAAGTGGAGGATCATGGAGGTACAAATATTGAAGCTGAAGATTATGATCCCATGGAAGATGACAATGATGTGCCAGATGATGGTACTAATACATTGATCCATGACACATTTGGTATTGGCACAACTGATGATGATGATCAGGATGATGTTGATGTCATCCATGATATACCTCTACTTGAGAAGGTAGCCATGCCCCTTTACGAAGGCTCCCAAACAACTCTTCTCTCTATTGTATTGTTGTTGTTGAACTTGAAAGTTATGAATGGTTTATCCAACACAACAATGTCACATATGCTACGGTATGTCATATATGTCATTATAGTAATTAAATGGTGAAACATGTACCATAAATATTGTTAATATTAACAACATATATTTTTTTCTATAGATTGATAAGTGAGTTCTTGTTACCACCATCGAATATTCTCCCTCACTCATACCAAGAATTATGTGCTACTATGAAAGATATTGGAATAGAGTATCAAGCAATAGATGCTTGTCCTAATGATCATATTATTTATCATAAAGAACATGAATTTGTAACAGAATGCCCTGAATGTCATACAAGTAGATATCAAATAGATCAAATAACAAAAAAGGTGCCTCACAAGGTTCTTCGTTACATCCCCATTATACCATGTTTGCAAAGATTATTTAGGTGTAATAGCTTGGAACAATTTATGGATTACCATGCATGCAATAGGAGTCAAGATGACATTATTCAAATGCCTATGGATGGTTCTATATTTAAGTACATAGAGGAAAAGTGGCTGCACTTTATCGAAGAACCTCAAAATCTCAAACTTTCAATGGAAATGGATAGTGTCAATCCATTTGGAGAGCTAAGATCTATTTGTACTATTTGACCTATTTTTGTCATCAACAATAACATTCCTCCATGGATGCCAATAAAGAGGGAGCACATTATGTTGGCAATGATTGTTCCAAGTATTTGATCATTTAATAGTTATCTACATGTAATTATAAATCTTGTAGTAAAATAGTCATAATAATTATGTAATGTTGTTGTTCATTCAAACAAGTAAATACCAAGTTAAAGATATGAATGTTTATATTGAGCCTCTTATCGACGAGTTGGTGGAGTTATGTAAAGGTGTCACTATGTATGACATCTCTAGACCAATAGGAGACAAACAATTTAAATTCTATGCAATGCTTGTATGGACAATACATGATGCCCTAGGGCTAACACATTTTTCTAGTATGTTATAGTGAATTCAAGTTGCACATGATAATTCTAAAAATAAAAATTAACATATTTAATCCAATTGTATCATTACCTTGTAGGTCTTCAAACAAAGGGAAAATTTGCATATCTAGTTTGTGGTCCAAAGATGAAATCTCATTATTGAAAAATTTTAGGAAAGCAGGTGTTTGATGAGTATAGACACTTTCTCCACAAAAATCATAACTATCAAATTACCAAAAAACATCTTTTCAATGGGAAAGAAGAGACTACATCTAAGCTACGGAGAACGATAGCTCACTTATGGAAGTTGGAATATAATAAAATTAATCGTCAAGGTACTACCATTCTACCTAACGGTTTATGTTTAGAATTTGTATATTTTTATTGTGTTTTGTTTGCTAATTATGTGATTGATGATCATGAATGTCGTCAAGGCAACACTACTGAGCACCTTCCAAAGGGACTAAAGAGTTATCCTAGACAATTTAGTAGGTTTCCCTACTACGAGCAGCTACTTGATGTGCATTTGTTTGATACTATGCATATTGGAAAGAATGTAATGGAGACATTGTGGAAGATATTGGATGGAAGGCATGACAAAAAAAAAATTGTCAAAATTTGTAGTGACATTCATGAATCCAATCATGCAATGAAAATTTTCATTGAATCAAATAGAAATGGAGAATGAATTAATACAAGTGCCCTTCCTTGGTTATTAATAGAACAACAAGGTGATGCCATAAAAGAAGTCATACGAAAAATTCAATTTCCCACAGGATTTGCTGCAAACATAAGCAGTACCATATCAAAGAAAGGTGAATTTGGGCCAGGGTTGAAAATTCATGATTGGCATACCTTCATTAAGGTAAGTCATGTTCTTTTGTATTTAAAATATATTTGTAAACTGCATGTACTTCTCATTGTATTATATGAGAAAAAAAGACATGATTATTTTTATAATTGTTGCAGTACGTGCTACCCCTATCTCTCACAGAGAACTTTGACAATAACATCAAACAAGTGATATATGATCTTAGAAAATACATGAGGTAAGCAATGATATCTATTCAATTTATTATATATATATATATATATATATATATATATATTGTAAAGTCTCATGTTTATATATTTTTGTGTCTTGAATGTCTTGTAGGTGGTTGTCATCTAAAGAAATCCATATAGTAGATATAAAATACTGGAAGAGAAGAATTCCTCTTCTAATGTGTGAAATGAAAGTGTCTACCTTCAACCTTTTTCAATGCACAAGAACACTACCTCATACACCAAGTTGAGGAGATTGAAATGTGTGGACCCGTACACACTTGGTCAATGTGGATGGTTGAGAGGCACTTGAAATTTTTGAAGGCTTTGGTTCGACAAAGAGCACGTCCTAAGGGTTCTATGGTGGAGGGATATATGGTATACCAGACTATGGTGTATGTTACTAAATATCTTCCTAAGCTTGCAGCAAAGATTCATATAGATTGCATTTGGGATCTCGACACCATTAGAAAATTTGAAGGGGAGTACTTGGTGGGGGAAGGCAGAACGAGGAAAGTGAGAGGTAATAAATTATAAAATGTTATTGTAGCTGTTAATTAATTCTTAATCTTCAAAATTAATCAGTTGTAAGTCTTCTATTTATTTTTTGTACAGCTACTCGAGAGTGGGATGCAATACATTTGTATATTGAAAACAATCAAGATTGGATGATGAAATGGATTGAATGATGTCATCATTTAGGTCACACATTAACATGGGAAGTTGTGTCTTCATTGGTTAATGAAGCTCATCGTAATGGAGATCCAAATGTTACCCAAAGGGAAATAGATTTAGCACATGGTTTAAAAGATTTCTAGGTACATATAAATTTGTTAATCACTCATACATTTATGAACTCTTGATGCATTAATTTATACATGTTTTACATATTTTTGTAGGTCAAACACCACAAGGCTATGTTTTGCAATGGTCATAAATTTCACATCAAAAAGTTGGATGACACAAAGAAAACTTGTGATTCTAGGATAAGTGTAGTCTTTCAAGTGACTAATATTTCATCTAGAAATGACTTACATCCTCGAGAGTCCGAAAATCGATACTATGGCATTTTGGATGATATACTTGATTGTGACTTTAATTCCTTCAGATTAATTCTCTTCATCGTCAGATGGTATAGGCTATGACTTAATCAAAATGATCTTGATAGAACTATTATTGAACATGACAATAGATTTCCAATGATTAATACAAGGTGGTTTGAGCCAGTTGGGGATGAACCCTATGTTCTTCCAAGCCAATGTGAGCAGGTATTTACTTAGAGGTTCTACATAAATCGGGTTGGTCATTTGTTGTTAGACATGATCCAAGAGGAAGGCTGATGAGGTATAACATGATGGAAGAAGATTGTGAACAACTAGAAGATGATGTAGATGATCGTCATGAACAACAGTTAGTCAATGATGTTCCTGACGCAACTTTTCTTGAAGAAGAAGATGATGACGATGATGGTGCTCCTAATGATGATGATGATGATGATGTTGCTGATGATGATGATGATGATGATGATGATGATGATGATGATGATGATGATGATGATGATGTCGATGACGACGACGATGACGAAGATGAAGACAATGATGGTGGTGGTGATGATGTCGACATCAATGATGATCATGGTGATTAGTTGGATGAAGAAGAAGATGAATGACATGAATGAAATGTACAGTTACATGATCACTGCTTAATCTATTTAATATTGATTTCTTGATAGAAATGTGTAGTTATGCAATCAATGCTTAATCTAATTAATTCATGATGTACTTACTATGGGATGCTTATGGTTTTTAATGTACTTACTATGTGGTTTTGAGTATATGTATCATGAGTTTTTTAGCTAACATTAGATAATTGAATTACATATGTAGGTACCCAGACTCCTTTCATGAGCATCCCACATAGTCTCATGGATCGACAAACTGACCTTGATGTTGATGACGTGACTAGATTAGGTAAAGAGCTATATGATTATGGCCTGTAAAGTACTGAAATACTTTAAAATGTTTTTAATTATAATAAAATGTTTTTAATTTAACCCTTTTATATGTTATTGCAGATGACCCCCCTTTGCATCAACAAAGAACTAGGCGTGCATTGAGATCTAATGAGAGCATAGAGGATCATGATGATGATATCGATACTCATCTTACAATTATATCTTAAAAACTAGAAATCAAAAGAAAAAAAAGAAATGATTGTCATCTATGCACCTTAATTGATAAAGACTGATTTTTATATGCCAATGAATTTAATTATGTGGTAGTGAATGTTCATAAATTTTATAATGTGTTAATGAATGTTATTGTCTGATAATTAATGAATGTCACATTTTATTAATGTGTGAATGAATGTTATCGTGTGATAATTAATGAATGTTACATTTTATTAATGGATGAAATAATGAATGAATTTTAGATGATAACAGGGAATTTAGAGTGATGTTAGGGGGGGTGGTGCAAATGAGCTTCCACCTTCACGTGGTTGGCCCTGTTTAGTACATAATATAAAACTATTCTAGAAACAAAGTGAAGCTCAATAAGTTTGTTCCTTATATAGGGTCTCAAGTGTAGCTTTTATCCCACTCTCAACATTGCAAGGCTTCAAGTGGTGTTCTGATATTGGTTTCTCCATCTCCCACTGACATCTTGTCTTTCTCCTAAGAACTCTCACCGAGCTATGATACATGGATGAGTAGATGTCCCTTATAGGCTACACATATATAATATGGTAGATCTAGGGAAAAAATATACTACAACATAGAATGAGTCAACTTGAATCTATAGTTTCTTCATTCACAATGAAAATTCAAATTACAAGCCATATTTTAGATTTAATATTCATATTTATCTTCATCATGATCATAGCCATCATGGTCAGCATTTGGTTCAACTTCATTTGAACCACACTTCATGTTGGGTACCATTATAAGGCATGGAGTGTGGTCATACCCATGTTACCATAATAATGAGTTAGCCTATATAAAATTATGAATAAAATACCTCATGTATCATATTTATAATATTGCAAGTGCACCTTGGATTGGCCCAGGCACCCAAGTTCCTACCAAAGGAACCCAAGTCGAACCCAGAGGAGAACAAAAGTAGAATCGGAACCCAGCCTCAAACAAAGAACCAAATAACTTGGCTTTTTTCTAATTCAAGTTTATTTTTGAATTCTTCTCCAATTCCAACTTGATTATTCCATATTTTGTTTTCCAATTTTCCTTCTTCCTCACTCCAAATTCAAGGATCACCACCCATGACTTATGTTGTTATTTCCTTTTACTAATTGTGCTATTTCAAGGATCACCATCCATGACTTGGTTAAGATGATGAATGCTGGCAATGCCTTTATTACCAAGGAATTACCGCCCGCCATTAATGAATATTAATGATCATTATTTCCTAAGGGTAATCGTTGTTTGTGTATGCTAATCACCCAAGTCTTTGGCTATGATTTGCATGTTGTGAGGTTTGTCAGAAGTGGGGGTATGACATGCTGGTTGGATTATAACATATTGACACTTACACCATGAAGAAGACAATTGATTAAATAGAAAGAGAGGACCAACTGAACCATATTGTGGTTAGTCTATATCACATTGAGAAACAACGTTAAGACTCAAGAATCAAAACAATCAAAAGTTTCTTCAAGACCATGAATGATCAACAACATTCCATTAGAAAACAAAACACTAATATATATTATCATTAAGCCATAAAATATGTTTTTAAAGTTTAGAAGCATCACAAGAACTTTCAAGAAACATAGTACTATCCAAGGACCAAAACAAATACCCTCCAAATGATTATGATTATGTTGATTTTGATGTCTATAATTTATGTCTAATGATTATGATGATGTTGATGTTGATGTCTATAATTTATTTCACTTACTGATGCTTGCCTAGATTGAATTTTGAATTGCTAGGTTGCAGAATGCTTTTAAAGTTTAGGGTCTGTTCTACATGATACTCTTAGTTACAACTCAAATGCAACTCAACATATTTTTGATGCTGGGCAACCCACTGCAGAAACTCATTAGCAGGTGAAATTTAATGTTGTGAATCTTGGCATTGTTAATGTTATTACTTTTCCTCATGTTTCATATTTGTGAAAATGTTTCTTGGCACTATCTTATTCTTATTACAATGTTCTTTTTTGTGGGGTAGGAGGTCAATCTTCATTGTCTTCATTGTGGGGGACAGTGAAGATTTCTCTGACAAATAGCAGGTCTTCTTTAGTATCTTATAATAACATGCTAAACTGATAAAGGTGTTATGAGCATTTAATCTACAATTACTAATAGACTAAGCATATTATTACTATGCTTAATGTTCCATTTAAATGCATTTAACACAAAAAACAAATTTACAAAACTGAACCAATGGCATGTTTACAACAAAGATGTGTTGAGGAGTTTGCTCCTAGTTTAATGTTAACTATTCCTGCACAATCCACTCATACAATAGTGAAATGCTATGTGGAAGGGATGGTTGATAGTGTTCCTTGAGGGAAGGGGGATTTTGAAAGACTTGTTATCATTGTATTGTGTATTTCCAATATGTTTGGATGCAGGGCAGACCGGGAGAATGAAGGATCACTCACTGATTGCATGATAACCCAATTTTGAAGGGTCGCTAGAAGAGGGGAATGAAGGATCAATCATTGATTGAATGATAACCCCACCAAGCATTCTTTCCTTTAATTTTCCACAATATCTCAAAGTATGATCATTATTCTTTACTTTCTTCTATATGCTATTCTTTCTATGGTTTTGTTATCTCACAAATATATCAAAAACATTGCAGATGTGCATATAAAAGTAAAATATTGTCCTTCAATTGTTCCTCATTGAAGCATTTCCTCTTTGGAGTATTTTATTCATTTGTACAATATCTGTCAAAAATGGTTCCCATATTTCTTCAAGATCTATTTTAATCTTTATATTGCAATTTTGATTAGATTTGACCTATAGTTGATTTCATTAGTATTTTATAATATATACTCCTAATGTGAAATGTGGAGAGAAAGAAAGAGACACACTAGGTATGAATTACACAATATACCCATCATCACTTAGCACTTAAATAATAAATTATGGACAGGGAACAACCCCCTAACCTCTAGATGTTTGTTTCATGTTGGCCTCTTATTATATGCAAAGGTAGGCCTATCTTAATTAGGCTAACAACCACAGTGTAGGGGCCATAATACTTTCCCTTTAACCACATTTATAGTTTGAGAAAATCGGAAAAAATTGTTTCAGATTTTTATTATCCTTTTGAACTAGCACACTACCATCAAAATGCATAATCATTGGTCATCTCAAGAAAATTCCTATTGATTAGTAGGATATCCTTATAAAAATTTGATGCATGGATTTCTTGTGAATTATCGACTACTATGTATTCTACAACTATGGAAGGAATAGTGTTGGTGTTAGGTTTCATTTATTATTGAATTCAATGGTTTCCAAGATGTGTTGAGGAGTTTTCTCCTTGTTTAATGTTAACTGTTCCTACACAATCCACTCATAAAATAGTGAAATGCTATGTGGAATGGATGGTTGATAGTGTTCCTTGAGGGAAGGGGGATTGTGAAAGACTTGTTATCATTGTATTGTGTATTTCCAATATGTTTGGTTGTAGGGAAGACTAGGAGAATGAAGGATCACTCACCGATTGCATGATAACCCATTTTTTAAGGGTCACTGGTTGAGGGGACAGTCAAGGTCCCGATGATTGGGCCATTGGAGGTCCCTATTTCTTTGTAGTAATTGCTATTCAAATTGGATGCATGGATTTCTTGTGAATTATCTGCTGCTATGTAACCTGCAACTACATCTATAAATCTGCTTATACTTCTCTATGATTGTAAGCCACTTAGAGATCAAAATAGAGAAACTAAATCAAAATCATTCTTTGTCCTATTTCCTTTTAACAAAGTCTCAACTATCAATGATACAATATACATTTGATGCCCTAAGCTATCAAATATACAAATGGTACCTACCTAGAATCTCACTAGGAGAATGAAGGCTCACTCACTAATTACATGATAACCCAGTTTTGAAGGGTCACTAGTTGAGGGGATAGTCAAGGTCTGGATGATTGGGCCATTGGAGGACCTTAGTTCTTTGTATTAATTGCTTTAGATGCATGGATTTATTGTGAATTATCGACTGCTATGTATCCTACAACTGCATCCGTAAATCTACATATACTTCTCTAGGGTTGTAAGCCACTTAGGGATCAAAATAGAGAAACTAAATAAAAATTGTTCTTTGTCCTATTTCCTTTTAACAAAGTATCAACTATCAATGATACAATACATTTGATGCCCTAAGCTATCAATACAAATGGTGCCTAGCTAGAAGCTCATGGAATGTCCATTTGATAACCACAGTCAACATTTCAAAAAAATTGATATCCTTGAGCACAAGCACCAATAACATCAAATAATGGAGTTAAAGCAGAGGCTAGGGCATGACACCAATAGAATGCGGTCATTTCAGTGACAACAATTTAGAATGCAGTCCTTTGGCATGTATTAAATAGAATAGAATTTTCAGCATATTTTTATCATTCTATTTGTTTGTTGTAAACATGTCATCGGTTCAGTTTTGAAACTTCACTGTTGTATGAGTGGATTGTGTAGGAACAGTTAACATTAAACAAGGAGCAAACTCCTCAACACATCTTGGAAACCATTGAATTTGATAATAAATGAAACCTAACACCAACACTATTCCTTCCATTCACTTCTACCGAGAATAAAGCATTTAATCCATTCAATATTACATATAATCATTAGACAGTTACATTTCTTGACTATGTAGAGGAACAGTCACGACCAAAATGATCAAAACTACTTTCACCCTTGCACAAGCTATTCCAAACTTCAAGTAAAATGAGCAATATTCTATATCAAATCATTCATATTCATAGTAACCATTTGAAGGATCATTTTGTCAATGAACCCTCTGAGTGTACCCCTGTGGCAGAGAAAGGAAACCTCAAAATAGAGAAAGGAAACTTAGTAAAACTAGTCTATGCCGATGTTTGTGAGGGTACAGTGAATATAAGTGCCTCTCAAACCTCTTCAAACATGTAAGATTGTCTTTAAATACTTTATTGATCTCTTCTAAACAATAACCAAATCAAACCTACAATTTGGATCCACACACAATAACCCCCAAATGAAGGGTTTTGTATCCTTTAATGAATCTCAGTCACTGGTAGCGCATGGATAGTCAAACTAGTAGTCTCCAAAGCATTCAATAAGTGAGTGGATTGTATTTAATACACACTATTCCTTCCATTCACTTCTACCAAGAATAAAGCATTTAATCCATTCAACATTACATATAATCATTAGACAGTTACATTTCTTGACTGTGTACTAGAGGAATAGTCAAGAAATGTAACTATCTAAACAATCCAAACATTTGAAAATAGTGAATCAATATCCTTGAGCACAAGAACCAATAATATCAAATAATAGAGATAAAGCACGGGCTGGGGCATGACACCAGTAGAATGTGGTCATTTCACAGAGCATTTGTGATCAAATAAAATGCAATGCATTTGAAATTTGTAGTCAAATATGATGCCAGATGCTTGAAAGATGAAGAAATCACATACCTTCTCTCGCACTTAGATTTCTCTCCTCTATCCAATCGAAATAAAAATGATGAGGTTGAATCACTTTTTTTTTTCATAGCCAAATCTTCCTTGTACCACACGAAGAACATGTCATTGGTTCAGTTTTGTAATTTGTTTTTTGTGTAATTAGTAATTGGTAGATTAAATGTAGATAACACCTTTATCAATTTAATTAGCATGTTATTATCATATCAAATAAATTATGTTTAAGAATTGTTGGGACTGGTCCTTTTGCATGTATTAAACATAATAGAATTTTCAACATATTATTATCAATCTATTTCTTTGTTCTAAACATGCCATTGGTTCAGTTTTGTAGATTTGTTTAATCTGTTAAATGCATTTTTCATGAGGAGGGGTCTTGTTCTCAGGAGATTGATGAAGATTGTGCACCTCAAAAACTAATTCATAAGGTACCAATCATGTTTCCTATTCACTTATATTTTTGGATTGGTAAATCTCCTTATAAGTTTCATGTCCTTTCTTTTGATTACTATGGATGAGATATATATCTTACATTTAACATTCAACTTCTTTACATTTTAGAACATGTAGTGTGTTTTTTGAGGATTTTACCAAATCAACTTTTAACATAAACCAAAAACACCAA
The DNA here is from genome assembly GCA_027943335.1 of Chamaecyparis obtusa. Classification (NCBI taxonomy): domain Eukaryota; kingdom Viridiplantae; phylum Streptophyta; class Pinopsida; order Cupressales; family Cupressaceae; genus Chamaecyparis; species Chamaecyparis obtusa. The sequence continues at coordinate 569,850 of BSBK01006039.1, forward strand.
ACTGATATCTTTCCCTTTCAACTTGACAAAATATTTTCATTTGACCAATAACTGCAAGCAACTAAATGATAAATCCACATACCTATATCTTTGTAAAATACTCGAAACGTCAAAAAGATGGCTAAGTGGTTGCCGCCATGATTTTTATCTACTGAATATGGGAAAAAAAACACCAAAAAAAATTGAATAGAAAACATGATTGGTCATTTCAAAGAGCATTCATGATCAAATAAAATGCAATGCCTTCTCTCGCACTTGATCAACTTTCACCCGCTCATTTTCTCCCACTCCTTTTCTCTACAAATGAAATAAAAATGATTTGGCCATTTCAAAATAGTGAATTGATATCCTTGAGCACAAGCACCAATAACATCAAGTATTTTGATCTGTGGGTACCCTAATGTTGGCAAGAGTTCTTTTATTAATAAGATTACTCTGCAAGCTTGAAGAAGCGATATATTTTGGCAAATGAAGAGTAGAAAGATGATGATATTCCTGAGATCATGGATGGACACAATGTTGCAGATAGAATGGGAAGACATCTTTCTAGACTGGCCCTGGATCCTTCGACAATTAGGGTAGGATCCAGACCCAAGCTAAAAAGATGTCTTCCTTTCTGTTGTGGAATTATCCCTTCTTTGGCTTGCACTCATTCCTCTTCTCAAAAATGGTTATCTAGAAACTTTGGATACTATTTCTCATCCATGCACAAAATGTGCTAGTGATCTTATAAAATTACTTTAGGCCTCCAGTATTGATGAGATGTACAAGTGTAAAATGTTTTTGTGAGACTGGGATCAATTTGTGTAGTGTACATAAATGCAAGGCAGTGATTATTCTTGACGATCGACGGGTAGCTAGGACTAAAGATAAAATAGCTCAAGAGACCATCATAGGTTCTCTCTTTCTTCGGTCTATATTATTGATAGAATGTTTTACCTTTCATTAGCTCATCAAATCCCTAGATTTGATGAGCTAATGAAAGGTCAAACATTCTGTCAATAATATAGACTGAAGAAAGAGAGAACCTATGATAGTCTCTTGAGTTGTTTTATCTTTAATGCGCATATCCGTCGGTTTTTTGACACTTAATAATTAATTCTGACAGAACTGCTATGCATTCGACAGATAAAATGTCAGACAAAACTAATTTATGACAATAGTTCCAACAGTAATGCTATACGTTCGACAGGGAACTTGTCAGAGAAATGCTGAAGGATTGTCGCTCTTCCGATAGTTTAAGTGTCGCAAATAAAAATTTTTTGACAAAAACTTTGACATTAATGCCATATCACTGACAGGTATATCTATCAGAATTAAGTGGAAACTATCACTATTCAAACAGTTATAATGTTGGAAAGGATATGTTTTCAACAGTTAATTCCGATAGATATTGTATATTTCTAATAGGTCACTGTGTCAGAATTCTGATGGATGAACCGTAGAAAATGCCATAATGAAGCTATTGACATGTGCAAGTTTTTGACGTTATATGGTGTTGGTAAACTGATGGATACATCTTCTATTGCAATTTCCTATGCAAAAATGGTGACAGACCCATCTGTTGAAATGTCAACAAATTAGCATTGCAAATCTGACAAATGGCCATCGGAATTTGACCCCAAATGTAGTAGTGAGCAATGAAGCTATGATACTCAATAGGTATGCAATTGTATTTGAAATGTAAACAAGTATATTGATATGAAAGCTTGGAATTAACACTAACAAATGTAAATCAAAACCTCCATGATTGTATGCTTGGAATCCACCTTGAAAGGAGAATGAATAGATCTTGAAGATGAACAAAGGATCTTGAAGGAAGATCACACCACCATGATGGATAGATCTAGGGTTTCAATGATGAATCTTGAATGCGTGAACCAAATCCCTTCAAAGACTTGAATGCTTGAATCCTTGATCTTCAATGGAGAACTTGAATGCTTGAATGAATGATTGCTTGAATGCTTGAGATAAAAATTTATGGATTCTAAATATCTCCTTGAGATCTCTTGATGTTCATAATGAATGCTCATGAATTGTTGATGATGATTGATGGAGAAAATGAGAGAGGAAGGATTCCCTTTATACAAATCTAGGGCACAAACTTCTAAAGAGGCCTACATATAGAAAATAAATTCCCATTAAGTGAAAACCCCTAGAAATGGACCCATATTAATATAATTTGAGGGTTTACCATTGCGAAGCCCAAAACAACTGACCCGAAAGTGAGAAAACAAACTTTTGAACTTCTCCCCACATCCAAAAGCCTTTTTGATGAAAAGGGGAAACTAGGTCAAGGTCGAGGTTGACTTTGAGCTAGGTCAAAGTCAAGGTCAACTTTGATCTAGGTCAAGGTCTAGGTTGACCTTGACCCAAGGGCTCAAGACCCCCAGAAAATGAGTTGGGAGAGGAAAATAGTGTTTGAGGAGGCCCAGACAGAGCCCTAAACAGGCACAAAAGATGGGAAGGGGGCAAAAAATAGGGGACAACATGATTAAGGACCAAAACACCCCCTAAGGAGGGTTAAACATTCTTAACATGGAAGTGCTTCCGTTTTAAGATGATACAGGTGACAATACTCCTAGAGCTATTATTGGGATTGCATCCATTACTTTGGATGGTAAGACTAATACTGATGATGTATATCTTGTTGATGGTTTAACACATAATTTGTTAAGTGTTAGTTAGTTTTTAAAAAAGGGGTCATCAATTAAAATTCAAGGATGGAAAGTTCTCAATCAGGAGTGCTAAAGGAGATCCGATTGCTACTGGGATTCAGATAGGAGGTAATGTGTTTCATATAAACTCAAGTGAAGTAAGTTGTCTTGTTTCAAAGATTGATGATAGTTGGTTATGGAATAGGAGATTTTGTAATGTCAAATTTGATAACATTATAAGGGGAAATTAATTCCAATGCCATTAGAGACCTACCCAAAATTTTGAAGTCTACTAACACTACCCACAAAGAATGTATTATGGGAAAGAAAACAAGAAACAACTTTCCGAGTAGACCATTTTAAGAAAGAAACAAGTTAGATCTTGTTCATATAGACCTTTTTGGACCAACGCATATTAGTTCTTACTTCAAGGAGATATGTAATTTATAATTTTCATTCATGATTACTCTAAAATGAGGTGGGTTAGTTTTCTTAGAGAAGAATCAAAAGATTTTAAGAAATTTTGATACTTTAAGGAAAAAGTAGAGAATGAAACTGGATTGAAGATAAAGAGTTTGAGATAAGACAGAGGTGGTGAGTTCACCTTAGGTGAATTCAATACGTTCTGTGATGAACATGGAATTTTGAGACAAAAATCACCACCTAGGACACCACAATAGAATGGTGTTGCTAAAACAAGAAACAGAACAATCCTTGATACTGCAAGGATAATGTTGATTGAAGGAAAAGTGGCACACATGCCTTGGAGAGAAGTAGTGAACACCTCAATATACACAATGAGCAAGATCTAGATCATAGAAGGAACAAACAAAACACCCTATGAGCTATGGTATGGTGAAATTCCCACTATTAGCTACTTTAGAATTTTTGGTAGAAAGTGTTTTATCAAAAGAGATGATAGCATAGATAAATTTGATGCTAGAAGTGATGAAGGAATATTCCTTGGGTATTCCACTAAAATAAAATTATATAGATGTTACAATTTAAGAACTAAGAAATTGATTAAGAGTGTGAATGTCAAAATTGATTAAAGATTCCAAGTACATGAAAGAACATGCAAATTCAATCCTTATGATCCAGATTGGGAAAGGTTTAAAAAGGAGATATTTTAGAGAAATCAAGGTCAGGAAGAAGTGCAGGAACTTCCATAAGAGGATTTGTTTTCAGGAAGTAGCACAGACATAAATTAGTGTGAGTTAGAAGTGATCAAAACACCTAAGTATGTTGCAATGAATCATCCACAGGATCAAATCATTGGGAAAAAAAGTAAAGGTATTAGGACAAGGTCACAAGTCAGAAATGAAGTCTTCTTGATTTCACAGATTGATCCAAGGACACTTGATGAGGCTTGCAATGAAAGAAGAATTGGATCAAATTGAGAAGAACAACACTTGGGAATTGGTCCCAAGAACTAGAGACAAGAATGTCATTGGCACAAAGTGGGTATTTAGAAAAAAATAAATGAAGATGGTGTGGTGATTAGGAATCAAGCCACATTAGTATGTAAAGTATACTTACGACAAGAAGAAATTGATTATGAGGACACCTTTGCACCAGTTGTGAGGATAGAGACATTTAGGTTATTCTTGTCTTATGCTACAAACAAGGATTTTAAGTTGTATCAAATGGATGTCAAGTCTGCATTCCTAAATGGTGATCTAGAAGAAGAAGTCTATATTGAGAAGCCATATGGTTTTCCTTTGATAAATAATAGAAATATGGTTTGCAGATTGAAGGAAGCATTGTATGGATTGAAGCAAGCTCAAAGGGCTTGGTATGAAAAGTTGGATAGGTATTTACTACATCTTGGTTTCAAAAAGGGTAGTGAAAATAGTAACTTGTACCTAAGATCCAATAATGAAGGTACTTTGATAATATAAGTATTTGTTGATAACATTATCTTTGGGGGTAATGATGCTATGAGTAATAAGTTTGCAGAATAAATGAAATATGAGTTTGAGATGTCAATGATAGGGGAGATGAAAATATTCCTAGGATTGTAGATAAATCAAAATAAAGATGGAATATTTATATCATAAAAAAAGTATTTAAAAGAGTTGTAGAAAAAGTTTAGTATGGATGAAAGTAAACTAGTTGGAACTCCTATGGTGATAGGGAGTAAGTTATTCATTTTAGATGAGACAAAGAATGTACCATAGACACAATACATATCAATGATTAGAGAGATACAATATCTAACACATACTAGGCCTAATATTGCAAATGCAGTTAGAATTTTTGCTAGGTTTCATGCAGATCCAAGGGAGTCACATTTTGTAGCAGTGAAAAGGATATTCAGATACCTCAAAGACAAAATTGACCTAGGATTGTGGTATTATAGGTTAGATAACTTTGCATTGAATGTCTACACTAATGTAGATTGGGTAGGATGTGTAGATGACATGAAAAGCACTAGTGGAGGAGCCTTTTTTTCCTTTGGAAGAGGTTGTGTTATCACTAAGGATTGCACCTGAAAGAGCTAAGTGTGAAACCTAGGAATCCTGTGAAACATGGAACTACTTTCAGGTTGTGGGTGACCTATAAGAAAGTAGACCTATGAATCAGGGGCCGGCTTCCCCTTGAACCACCTTAAACTTTTAATTAACTTTTGAAGGAAAAGGGGAGAGGGTGCACAAATTGAAATAACTTAGAGAGAAACTAGGTGATTCACCAATTTTAAAAGATCCATAGATTGAAGAAACACTCACAATGACACTTGAAATAACTTTGTAACTCACAACTTGACCCTATTGCCTTGATATTATTTGAAATGAAGAGTTATTTGGAGTAAAAAGAAGGGAAAGAGCTTCCACAACTTAAAACCCAAATGTACACATATTATGACCACAAATAGAAAAACACTTTCCTAAACACTCAATTTGAACAAGCATGCAAAGGATGAATGGAATCACAATAACCTTGACATGAATCTCAATAGAAAAATGATAAAATGAATAAGGACTAGAAGGACTACTGATTTATATTCCAGTGAAAAGGAGCCAAGTACAATCTGCTTCTCAAGGAGCTACACACATTCATATCTCAGAGTGAGATTGGATGTGATAATTGCCTCAATCACAAAATGTGAGAGGTATAAATAGGTGAACCTTCATAATATGAAAATCCAAGAATCTTGAGGATTCACTATGCCTAACTCTACTAAATCCGGGAATGAAGGTATATCTCTGAAGAATCTATATTTTAGGTCCATCAAATATGTTGCTCATATCTGGATGTCAGATTCCTGGATTTGTAGGGGTATTAAGGAGATAATTTCAGAATTAAGCCTAAAAATCAATCCCCTTATTTACTCAATCTAACCTACCCCCTTAATCATGCTTTAAAATATTTTGACAAAATGATTATAAATATCATTTGTCAAAAAATTTTAAATAATGGATGCATGATTTTACATCTTATTTTTCTATCACTTCCCTCTAAATAAGAAATATCTATGGTCTAAAAGGGTGGGTTATTAATAAGTTAATATGTTTAATGATTAAGTTCTCAACAAAGGAAGAGGCTAACAACACCAAAACTAAAAAAATTCAAGGGCATAAAAGTCACATTTTTGTTGAGAATTTGAAGATGATGTAAACTAATGAAATGTGTAAAATAGGATGAATTTTATGCTTATAATTTTTAAAAATTAATTTGAGCAAAAATTAATATGTTTTTTTAATTTTTTAGGTGTAATTTTCATATCCTGAAAAATACTACAAATCAGGGACTTTACTTCCCATCAAATCATTATAAGTAAAACATTGTTTTTCCCTCCAATTTCAAAATATGTTTTAGATGACATGTATATCTAGTGAAGGAAAAAAGAAAGAAGTGTTTTCGATCTATAATTTACCCATTATAAGCATTCACAGTCAAACTTACCTGAAATCAACAATTTTTTTTCTCCCGTCACTTTTACTCTATCAAACTATGCCAAAAACCAAATAAATTACATATTCTTGAAGAGGACTCTCTCCTCTAGTGTCATATATGATTTAAAAAATTTTCTGAATTGATTTAGCATTTTTTAATATTTTTCGAAACAACGTCTTCTCAAAGTTTAATATACCTACATGTAGTTTTTAGCAAATTTGTTTAATGTTTTGTAGTTGAAACAATATAAAATTTATATATCCAAAATCCTACTTCCAAGATATACAAAAGGGTACTTTTAGTTTTTTAACATTTTCTATTTTGATCAGAAAAAATTACAGCAAAAGTGCAAAATTTTGGTTTTTTTTGTGTTTTTGGAGTTTGGCTACCAACATGGCATGTCACCTAGGTAGACTCGATTGAGTCTGACTGAGCCAAGTCTGACTCGGCCAAGTCCCCATGGGGTCAGCCCCACACAAATAGCCAAAATAGTGTGCAAATGAGGGGCTTGAGATGGTTTTTTATATTAAAAATATCATTTAGACTCGGTCGAGTACCACTCAGCCCAGTCTACTAGGCCACATAGATGCCATTCAGTGCCACATGGCACCTACATGTACTCGACCTAGTTAGACTCAGCTGAGTCTAAGTAGGTTGAGTCATTTGAGTTAGCTGAAAAGGTGACACTCAATTGTGTTTTTACCCCTCCTTATTTACTCAATCTAACCTACCCCCCTAATCATGCTTTAAAATATTTTGACAAAATGATTATAAATATCATTTGTCAAAAAATTTATTATAACGGATGCATGATTTTACATCTTATTTTTCTATCACTTCCCTCTAAATAAGAAATACCTATGGTCTAAAAGGGTGGGTTATTAATAAGTTAATATGTTTAATGAATAAGTTGTCAACCCTCTAAAAGGGAAAACTTATCCAATTAAACATTTAAATTTTAAAACAAAACCCACCTTCAAAGATGAGAAGATGCTAAAAAGCATTGAGCTCTTTACTGTTGTTATTTGGGGAAGTTACAACCATTGAAATGGTTTTGTCTTTGTGATCTCAAGATTGGTTTTGAAACTTGTGGTTTTTTTACCTCATCATATGGAAGATTCAGTTGAGGTAGGCATTTGTGTCTTTTCCTCATCCTCTCTACATTTCTTGATGGTATTATTGCATTACTTGTTTACTTTGAGGGAATGGTTGTTGATGTTTGATGTTTATGATTGATTCAATGGCACCATTTTATTACTATTTTTCATCCTCACTACTATGTTTACCTTGAGGACCCGTGAGTTATAAGCTAGGGCATCATTGCATATTTATTGCTCACTATTTTTGAGCCCGTGAGCTTGATTTTGGCATCATGAAATGTTTTTGTTCATTGTTAATACTATGCCCATTTATTCCTTCAACCTGTGCTCTATGATTTTTTGTTGTTGTTTATTAATTATTCATTGAGACACTCACTGTTGTAACATGATTTGGACATCTTCTGAGGCTCATAAGTGGTGAGCTAGGGCATCCATATGTTTGTCTTATTACTATCCATCATGCATGATTGATGTGAAGGTCATGGCCAATGTGCTTATTATCACTCTATTACATTATTTATTTCACTGGTATTCATTGGAGCATCATTAATTTTGTTATTGTACATAGCACCATGCCCTATTTCTTGTGAAATGTTTGGATTCTTGATAGCCCGTGCTTATTGGGAGCATTGTGGTTTGTTGTTGTTTTCATTATTATTGCTTTAACCACTAATGATTGGCACCATTGTATTTACTTGTTCCTTCTAAAATCTTGAAGGCTCATGTTCTTCTTGGAATAATTTCTATTGCTATTATTGATGGCATTTGTTGGTGTTTATTGTACTTTGAAGTCCCATGAGCTTGATCTTTGCGTATCATTGCTTTGAACCACCATTGCTACTCCATTTTGATGGCATGCTTGTGGATGATTACCATGTTGAATTTGAATCTTTGTCAAAACAGTGCTGATTAAAAAATAGTGTTGATTAACAATGCATGGAGATTGTAGCTTTGGTGTTTCTTTCCTTCACAGTTAGTACCATATTGGGGCTGCATTTCATTACACTATTTGAGGCATTGTTTCACCACTTCATGATTGTCTTTTGTTGGCTCTTTGGTATTAATGCTTCACACATGTATATGTTGTTCACTTCACCTTGATCATAGCTCCTCTCTTTCTACTGGTATGTACATATTAGCATTGCCATCTCATCATGATGTTTTTCTATTCATTTTTATTAGCACCATGCAATCATTCCACCATTTGCAGCTTTCTTTCCTCAGCTTAAAAGATGTATATTTGACACACTTCATGTTGCAATATTAATGAATCTATAATAATACTGGAATGCAGATTTTTTGCACCTCTTGCTCCATGATGTTCTTGTCTTATTCACTATTTTCAAAATATGCAATGAGATTCTTTTGGGGAGTGCACCATATTGTGATGTTCTAATTTTTATTTGAAACCCATGATCGGGTTCTCATCACTCATGCAAATTTGACTTGTGTCTATTATGCCCCCATACTACATCATTATTGAATCCTACTGATGGCACTATAGGATATGGATTTAGTGCACTTTACTGACACTCTATGATGTCTCATTATTGCATCTCTTTCTCATGTCTCTACATGCTTGATTATGATTGGATTATTGGGATATCATGGCATGATGGGTCACTATTATGGATGCATCATTTGGAAATGATGCCATAGCAACATCAGAAGGAACAAAAACATTTGATGTTATTGTTGCATTGTTTGGATGATGCAAGCCACAACAGTAATTCATTATATGTTCATTTTCTCCATTAATACTTATGCATGCCCACTTGATATTTCCATGACACATGATTGATTTTCTTCTATTTGATTGTGCTCCCATGCTTTCTGTACTTTAAATTGGCTTGTGCCCATCTTGTTCTACTTATTAACTCTATTGTAGAGCTTCCTTGTACTATTTTACCTCCATGGATTCTAAATATTCCATGGTCACTGTTGTTTCACTAACTACTTTCCTCTTCCTATATCAGTGCTCCATCTTGGGGTTATGGGGATAATTAGGAACTCTATGGAAATGGGGCTCCTAATAACCCTCATAGTTTCAATGTGGGGTACTAGGAGGGCCTGATACTTGATCATGGGTGTTCATGGCCTATGGTATGGTCTCTGTCAAGGAGTTTTGAGGGCTTCCTGACAGTTCCCACATTATAGGGCAACATCATTCATTACATTTTAGTACTTTGTAATTGTTGGTGTTTAGACAATCACTTGTACTTTGAGGATGGCATTTTTAAAAGGTCATCCTCTTAGTACTTTTGATTATCTAAGTGAGGGTAAACAATGGTGTCATAGCTTCTTCTATACCTACACATGGAACAAACAAGTTAGTGAAAACATGGTATCTTCTTTCCTTTCTACAACATTTTCTTGAGTACACATGTCTTGTAGCATGGTTTCCTTCTAGAGATGTATGGCTTGATTATGCACATGCATGATTGTAGATGAGGATATGTATTAGGATATCATGCATTACTTAGATCCCTTGGATATAACTCCATCTCTTTTCTTCTTCCAGGTACTGGATCAAGTAGGAAAACACCAAATTCACACCCTTGTCATTCTTCCATCATCTCTTCAGGAAATGTCTAGAACCCTCATTATTTTATGCTCATCTACTCATTTATGTCTATAGTCATCTTTATCTTTCTAGGAGTTGGCTATGCTCATGGCCTATGTGAGCCTAGATGTTTTATTTTCACTCCTTTCCTTGTACAGTACATACAATCTTTTCAGCATATATATATATATATATATATATATATATATATATATATATATATATATATATATATACACACACACACACATGTAATCTTTTAGATGTACATCTCTCCTTTCTTTCACATGTACCTTCAGTTTATAGCCAAATGAAATGAACACAAATATAAACAAGATTATTTAATAATTAAAACTAGGTTACTATAGTCATGCATATTAGTAATTAGGTTACCAATTGAAATGAACATAGAAATTAGGTAACAGGTTGATCTCTTGGCTTATCAAGAAATAGGACTGTGTATTGCACCCAATAGAAGAATCAGAGTATGTTGCAGCAACAATAAATTGCACTCAAGTCATTTGGATGAAGAAAATGTTGAAGGATATTGGTGTGAATTTAGGAGAAATGGTTATCATACATTGTGATAATACAAGTGCAGTAAACATGTTAAAAAACCCAATGATGCATTCAAAGAGTAAGCATATTGCAATCAAGTATCATTTTTTGAGAGATAAAGTGGTAAAGCTTTTGTACATTAGTACATAGGAGTAGATGGTAGACATCTTCACCAAACCATTGAGTAAAGATACCTTTGAATATCTCAGAGGTAATCTTGGGGTTAGATCCCAACCAATAGGTAACTAATTAGGAAGTGCACAAGTCCATCAGCTATCAAAGAAATGTCATTCATGGACTTTATATAGAAGTATACTCCTTAGGGGGAGTAGTTGGTAGAACATAACCGATCAAATCAGGATGATTTGGAACCTAGTTGAAAAAAAAATTTATAGAAAGAATGAAGCATAGTGGCACCCGTTTCCATTGATGTCAAAGGGGGGGATTTATTAGTGAAAAACCCTACTAGTTTAGGGGAAGCTTTGAAGAGAATATTGAGAAGGTTGTACTCTTGGATTGATGGATTTTTCACATATGTCACCATCAATGCCAAAGGGGGAGATTGTTGGAATTATTTTAACTCAATAGTTTTGTCATTGATATCAACATATATTTAGTCATAACGATTAGAAATTGCATAATAGTTCATATAGGATGATTAATATAGAGAGTGCTATGGATGACATACGATTTCCTAGCTCTTACAAACTTGGATATATGTTTTAGGATGTGTGTTGAGATTATCACTATGACTACAGATATTTATATGATCATAGGACAAAGATATGACTATTTTAGTAAAGACTAGTTGCAGGGATAGAGACAAAGTTTTCTCAAACCTAGTTACAATGTTCAGAACAAAACTATTGTGTGATGATGAATCTTAGTATGCGCACTTGGGAAATCTCAGAACAAATCATGAAGAATTTACATTGTGATCACAATGTGCTCTTCTAATTGCTGACATCATCTATGGTGTGTTTTCTTATGAGGAAGTATTTGGGAGCCAACCAGGGAGAGTAATGTGTAGATGATTGATTTATGATCGAATCATTAATGGAGTTAACTCTTGGTGAATTATAATTATTGTAACATGATCAGGGATGACTTTTGTGTCATCATCTTGGATAATTTAATTGTTTGTTATGTAATGATGTCCTATAATGGCCGACCTCTAGGTGAATTGTTATTTGTAACTTGTATATAAGGAAGGGTTTCTTCCTTGAGATCAAGTGTGGATTATGAAGGTAATAAGCAAGCTGGAAGGCTATGAGATATTCTTCTAAAAAGGAAGAAGGTTGTAATTCTGGGCACAAGGATTGGATTGTCCTAACAAGAAATTTAGGTATTATAGATAATACTTTGTAAAGGATTGAAGGTGGAGTTAACCGTCTAATTTTATTTGGGCCTGTGGCTAGTTGTATTGCCCTTAAAAGGGTTGGATACTCTAACAAATTTTTTCCTTTAACATGGACCTTCCTATTGTATTAATTAGCTCCTAGCAGGGCTAGAACTCCTAATAGGGTTTCATTAATATAGTGTAGATATTTCTAGGTGTCATCCCCACCGAGATTTTTCCCTTAATAGGGTTTCCTTGAGAATAAATCTTGGTGTCACTTATGTTCAATGATGTGATGTGGTTTTGCATTCTATTTTCAATAATATTATATCTAGTGTTAATTTTAATTAGATTACTAACAAATGATTCACCCCCCCCCTCTTAGTTGTCTACATTTTTATGTTATCTCTATTTGAGAATTAAATATTGTCATTAGTATCAAAGACATCCGTTGATTACCTATGCTACTCTAGTCAGTAAAAGAAAGCACTTCAAGCTAGTCGGTCAAGTCCTTTTACACAAAGCACCAGAGTAGTTTTATCGAGCATCAGTGTACACCGATACCGAGTGAAAGTAAATACCAAGAACCAGTATAACTACCAAGTAGTACATATAGTGTTTACCAAGCATCACAAAAAATAGCATAGTAATCAGTAATGGCATATTTATCTATGCAAACGGTTACAACAGGATCAGAAAATGTTTTACCAAGATTGAGGATCATTTAATATAGATATATTCATTAATTGTGATGATAATCTCTATGTAATTGCTAGATCGAGGTTAATTTTGTACACCATAGATCTTAGGGTTTTCTCTAAGATATTGTAGCCCAATTTTGTTAAGTGGCATAAGGAGTATGTTATATAAATGTAATTCACATCATTTGATGTGTGTGTGAGTGGAATGGAGTGAATAAGTTCTTGAACCATCAAGCCAACTTCAAGATATTAGTTATCAGACAGAGGAGAATAGAATAGAGAGATATTCAGATTAAGCAGAATCAGACAAGGCTACCGAGTAGTTTAGAGTTGAGATCTTCACATGAATAGGTGATATCTATTCATTATTTCATAGATCTGTATCAGACAAGATAGAGTTGTCAATTTGTAAATACTTTATGTTATTTTCTAATCATTGTAATAGAGAAACCCAAAATCTCTTAATAGAGTAGACCTAATAGTCTTTTATGTAAATCTCTTTACTGAGTGCACACTCAAGTAGTGTTGTTAAAATCCTATAACTAGGTAGATCTAATCGATTTGAAATGTTGCTCCTAATAGGGTAAGATCACTAGAAGTGATCACCACTTGTAGCCCTAACAGGAAAACCTTTTCTATCTGCAGTAGTAAAGAATTTGTGGGTGTCATCCCCACCACAGTTTTTACCTTCTAAAAAGGGTTTCTGCGTTACCAAAATACTTGTGTTATGTGATAGACATAGTATTGATTTCATGCTATTTACTTTTTCAAGTTAACTAAATGAATGATACATACAATGGATTCAAGTTATTTGTGAAGTTACTACTATTTGTTGTTTAAGGTTTGAGAGTTAAAAGTTTTTGTGGGTACTGATTCACCCCTCCCCTCTCAGCACCCTATCTCTCCATCACAATAATTGGTATTAGAGCTCAGATATCTTATTGGACGGTTTAACCACTGAAGAGTAAAGATCTAACCATGGAGAGATATAAGTTGGATAACACAATAGAAAACCAAAAGATTTAGATGCAGATATTCATAGAACAATATAAGAAAGCTAAAGATGCATTAAAAAAATTACTAGTTTAGAGGAAGAACCTAGCTATTTTGGAGAATGAGCCTAGTTACCATGAAGAAGAGATTGATGATATATTTGACAACATTGGATCTAGTTCAAGAAGTATTTTTGATGGATCTGAAAGTGCAATCTCTGATTTGTCTAAAAAGAATCTTCACTTAACTAAACAAGTGAAAGCCCTGCAAATCAGTCAAGAATGACAGATGGTGAGAATGATAGATGTAATGACCAATGCTAGATAGGCTGAGAAAGAAAGGAATCTAGTTGTTGAAGACCGAAAATAGATAACTGAACAACTTCAAGGAAAAGAAAGTGAGATACAAAGACTCATCGAGCACCATTTCGAAATATATAATCAGACGATGATTGTGAACTAGGAGGTCAACTGAGTAAATGGTGAATTGTCAAGAAAACTTGAAGATATTGGAATACTCAGGGAAGAGAATGAGAAAATAAGAAATGAAGTAAATATACAACAATAACACAATGAAATGATGAAATTGGCTGAAGACAGTTCCAAAAATATTGATGATTTTTTTACTAATCAAAGAAGATTCAGAAGTAAAGTTGGATTAGGCTACACTGATGAAGGAGAATCATCCAAACAAGCTGAACAAGTGAACAATCAAAATCAAAGACCTAAGACGATGTCATGCTACCACTATGGCAAACTAGGACATACTTCAAATGTCTGTAGAAGAAAAGCACAAGGTAAACCTTTAGTCACTCCCAAGTTTAATGGTTATTGTTATTATTGTGGAAAATTTGGACATCAAGCTTATGAGTATAGAGAAAAACTAAATAAGAATACTAACAATCCTACCATGGAGAAAATTTTTTATACTTGCAACAAACATGGACATATTGCACATGAGTGTAAAGCTAAGATGAAGCATATTGTCAAGGCACAAACTCTTGTTGCAACACCTAAAATCTTTGTGTTGGACAACATCTTTCACATGCATGCACAAGTCGGTCTTGAGCATATTGCTCTCACCAACTTGCAAGAGGAATGGGAAAACCTCTTCGAGTCATTGAAGAAAACCCATAAGCACATTTTTGATAAGTTGTAGGTATACATTTTTGCATTTGGCATTAATATAAAAAAGGGGGATAACAATGTATATGCCAAATATGTAAATAAATACTAAATATACTACACATTCCCAGGAACATGCACCGAGGGGGAGTATATAATTTTTTTTTTTTGATAAGTATCTATGTATATATGGCGGAGATAGAAAATATTTTGAGACATAAGGTCTATATACATTTAAGATTTTGATACTAATGCCAAAGGGGGAGATTTTTATCTCTATTTGAGCATTAAAGATTGTCATTAGTATCAAAGACATTAGTTGATTACCTATGCTACTCTAGTCGGTAAAAGCAAGCACTTGAAGCTAGTTGGTCAAGTCCTTTACACCAAGCACCAAAGTAGTTTTATTGAGCATTAGTGTACACTAATATCGAGCAACAGTAAACACTGAGCACCAGTGTAACTACCAAGAAGTACATACATTGTTTACTGAGCATCATAGAAAATGACATAGTAATCAGTAATGGCACATTTATCTATTCATACAGTTACAACATAATCAAAAAAATGTTTAACCAAGATTGAGGGTCATTTATTATAGATATATTCATTAATTGCGATGATGATCTCTATGTAATTGCTAGATCTAGGTTAATTTTGTACACCGTAGATCTTAGGGTTTTCTCTAAGATATTGTAACCTACTTTTGTTAAGCAGCATAA
Source organism: Chamaecyparis obtusa (assembly GCA_027943335.1). Taxonomy (NCBI): domain Eukaryota; kingdom Viridiplantae; phylum Streptophyta; class Pinopsida; order Cupressales; family Cupressaceae; genus Chamaecyparis; species Chamaecyparis obtusa. Next base: position 585,504 of record BSBK01006039.1, read on the forward strand.
GCAGTATGCTATATAAATGTAATTCACATTATTTGATGTGTGTGTGAGTGGAATGGGGTGAAGAATTTCTTGAAGCATCAAGCCAACTTCAAGATATCAGTAATCAAACAGAGGAGAACAAAATACAGAGATATTCAGATTAAGCAAAATCAGACAAGGATACGGAGTAGTTCAGAGTTGAGATCTTCACATGAACAGGTGATATCTATTTAGTATTTCATAGATTTGTATAAGACAAGATAGAGTTGTCAATTTGCAAATAATTTATGTTATTTTCTAATCATTGTAACAGAGAGACCCAAAATCTCTTAACAGAGTAGACCTAACAGTCTTTTATGTAAATCTCTTTACTGAGTGCACACTCAAGTAGTGTTGTTAAAATCCTATAACTAGGTAGATCTAATCAATCTAAAATGTTACTCCTAATAGGGTAAGATCACCAGAAGTGATCACCACCTGTAGCCCTAACAGGAAAACCTTTTCTATCTGTAGTAGTAAAGAATTTGTGGGTGTTATCTCCACCGTAGTTTTTACCTTCTAACAAGGGTTTCTGCATTACCAAAATACTTGTGTTATGTGATAGACATATTGTTGATTTCATGCTATTTACTTTTTCAAGTTAACTGAATAAATGATACATACAATGGATTCAAGTTATTTGTGAAGTTACTATTGTTTGTTGTTTAAGGTTTGAGAGTTGAAAGTTTTTGTGGGCACTGATTCACCCCTCCCCTCTCAGTACCCTATCTCTCCATCACAACATGTTATTCTAACAACTCATCTTGTATCACATTTGCTTCATGTATTAATTGTGCAATAATCTTGGTTGATGTATATTAAGTACACTTTGGGCGGTAGAGAGAGAGGGAGGATACTGGGAGAAGAGGAAGCTCAACATAGAATTAATTTTTAGTCTAGGAGAGATTTGGGTACAAATAAGTGTATAAGATGTGAGGGATAGTAGGGGACATTAACTTGTAGCTAGAGGGAAACAATGTCCAAATGGGAGATTATATGAGGGATTGAGGAAAATATAAAATTTATATAATATAAAATGTTATATCAAGGAGATGGATAGATAGATAGATAGCTATACATGCACATACATACATACATACATACATACATATACATATATGTATATGTATATGTATATGTATTATTGGAAAATTGACTATAGTATTTTATATGACTAGATATAGTGTTTTCATTATGGCAACAAAGTCATATAGTACTTTTGAGTCAGGGCAAATTATCAGAAGATCAGAATTTGGTTAAGTATAGAAGACTGGACAGTTAACAGAGCACCACTATATCAGAGCATCATCAAACGTGTGTATGACCGAGTTATGGTATGCACCCTTGAAGTTAAGATGGTAAGTGTGTATTCATGCTTATTCTAAGAGTGCATGATCAGATGTGCAAGTATGATGAAGATACCAAAAGTTGAAGAAGTACAGCCAGTGAATGCCAGAACAGAACAGAGTATGCAACCAACTATTACTATTTTGATTAGTGGTTATAATATTGTTTTGTAAAGGCTATGTGCCTATTGTAATTAGGTTATAGACATTTAATTATGTTTTTTTGTAAACACGCTTGAGCCATTTCACTTGGAAGTGTTGTATGTAATCAGTTATAGGTCCACCTAGTTAATTGTTTTGGTAGCGCATATAAATATGAGATGCACCTTTGTAAAAAGTATGGAATTTGATATAGAGTCAAGATAAGTAGAGAAGAGGTATGCGAAGAGTAGTTAGAATGTATCAGAGCTTTGCAAGAGGTCAAAGCATTAGCGCATCAAAGGAACTAATCAAACAAGCAGTGTCATAGTTCCAATTCATCCATCAGATATAGTGTGTATCTGAGATCAGAAGGTTGTAGCCTTCACCACTTGAGCAGTGAGCTCGAGGAAAGTGTGTCCCCACCCCTAACAGGTTATTGTAAAAGACTGCTAACAGGGTCTGACCCTTGATCAGGTCATTGTACTAAAAGTATTGTAAAGAACATCTCCTAACAAGGTTGCAAATCTTCTAACAAGGATCATAAGACACTACTGCAATTCTTAGTGGGTGTCAATTCCCACCGGGGTTTTTACCTATTTTGGTTTCCCCATGATCATATTGGTGCTATGTGTTTTGATGGATTATCTTGTTTGCATTGAAGTTTATTTCAGTACTTAAGCAATCAAGATTAAGTTTCAATAATAAAGTAAAAAGATTAAATATAGTGAACGCTGATTCAACCCCCCGTCTCAGTGTTCCCATTCCTAACATGTATATGTGTGTATATATATATATATATATGTATGTGTATATATATATATATATATATACATATATATATATATATACACATATATATATATATATGTATATATATATATATATATATATATATATATATATATATATATATATATATATATATATATATATATATATATATATATATATGTATGTATATATATATATATATATATGTATATGTATATATATATATATATATGTATATGTATATATATATATATATATATGTATATATATATATATATATGTATATGTATATGTATATGTATATGTATATGTATATGTATGTGTATGTGTATGTGTATGTGTATGTGTATGTGTATATGTATATGTATATTTATTGGTATATGTGTTCGCACACATACATGTATGTATGTATATGTGTGTATCATATTGATATCCAAAATTTATTTTAGAAAAAATGACTTATGGGAAGCTTAGTGAATGGGAGACCTTATTAGTATTTCACTGAGAAACCTCTAGGATTTTAGAATTTGAGTCTTCATTTTATGCAGAGGAAAAGGGGGAAGAAGTATTACTAATCTATTCAAAGGTGATACACCAATCTTTTGGAACACTTAAAATTCACATGCATGGGCTATTCAAAGAAATGGACTCTCGAGGCAACTCTACTACTACTATGCATTCATGAACATTCTTAGATATATGGAAATCCTTCAAACATATGACATAAAGTGAAACATACAATAACATCCATAGAATAAAAAATATTAATGCACAATCTACTCAGTAAAAATTAAAGATAAACACACTAAAGTTAGAAAAATAGCATAGAAACATATATGAACAATGAATCTTGAAAAGAACAAAGGGATGGAAGCATTATTGATTGTGTTAATATTGATTCAATTGCACAAAATATAGTTTGAGGCTTGAAAAATGTAGTTCTTCAATATCTATGAAAGTCCTCTATATCTCTTTAAAAAGTTGTCCATTTTTACAAAACAAAGCTTTGCCTTATATAAGTTAGGACATTGCTTGATTTCCTTAAGAAATTAGTTATAGAAAATGTCAAGCATCCCACTCTGTGAAGACAAGAAGCTGCAAATTTCATCAATGTCCCTGAGAAAACAATAGCTAACCCTCGGTCTGATAACATGATAAAATAATTCATTACTTCTCTCAATTAATACCTTATTGGATCAAATCTTCATTAACTTTCTCAGCTACCACCTGAGATCAGATTCACCATTAATTCTCTTAGTGGCTTCATGATAAAAATGCTTGAGTTGAAGAAAAAATAAGCTCATTGACATAAGACGCATGGAAGCCTTTTTATTTAGTTAGGAGATGACATGTGGTAGATAGGCACAAACACTCCTTCAAAGAAGAAACTAAATTCTCTCAAAAGCCCGCAAGACAGCCACGTGGCTCACTAAAGTGAGGATATAACTTTAAATAATGCATGAGCCCACTAGCAAAAAAGAAAAATGATTAGTGCTTCGATAAAATATGTAACACTTGAGTGGCGACTCTCATCAACAAGAGACAAAAGTTTGACCCAAATATGCGTCATGCTGCCAAATGGAAAGAGCACACATACATGGAGCTTTTAACAAAGGGAAAAATAGAACCACACCATATTGATAAATGGTAGATGCATGTAGCTTCATAAACAAAACCCCATGGAAAGGAAATAATGAAGCAGCACAACATTTATAACTCCATGGCATAGAAAATTTTTAATATACATATAAAATAAAATATATAAAATATTATACATAATTGTATAAGAGACAATAACATATTATATATTATAGAGTGTATAGTGGAAAATGGTGAGAAATGAAAGAATCTAGATCACTCACCAAATTCCTTGGAGATAGGTATACATTGGAATACAAAACCCACCCTTAAGAAAAACCTGATTAAGTCTAGGAAACTTAAGACTCATGAGCTTAATTACCCCACTCATGACCTTGAGTTAGCTACAATGGTTCATGCATTAGTGAGATGGCATCATTTCCTTTTGGTACATCAGTTTGAGCTCCACTCAGATCATTAGAGCTTACAGTATATGTTCACTCAGCCGAACTTGAATGCTCGACAGAGGAGATGGATGGAATTCCTATGTGACTATGATTTTGATGTCCACTACATCAAGGGTAAGGAAAATGTGGTTGCCCATGCTTTGGGTAGGAGACATCATGGGACCTACTCTATGACTCTAGGTACAAAGTTGAGGGTTTAGATATTGCATCATTTGCATGAGGATCTTTTGTATGTAGAAGTCAGTTAGGTTATTTGGTCTCAAAGTACCCTTGAGGGTAAGTATTCAGGATAATCCCTAGATTGTGATGGGCTTTTATGCCATAGAGGACACATCTATGTACCTTCCTCCAGAGATTTGTGAGTATTCATCATGTTAGAGGCTTATAGAGCACCTTATGCAGTGCATCTCAGGGTTAAGAAGATGCATACAGATTTGAGGTAGAACATTGTAGAGATAGTGGCACGATGTCTCGAGTGTCAGAGGGTTAAGGTAGAGCATCGTCATCCTGGTGGTTTTCTTTAGCCTCATGAGATACCAAAGTGGAAGTGGGATGTTATTTATATGGACTTCATCATTGGTCTCCCTATGTCATCTCGATGCCATGATGCCATCATGGTGATAGTTGACAAACTGACCAAGGTAGCCCACTTCTCACCCATTCAAACCACTTTTATAGCCCCAACAGTAGCACAAGTTTTCTTGTGGGATATTGTCAGACTTCATGGCATACCTCATAAGATTAGTTCTGATCAAGATTATCTCTTCACATCATCCTTATGGAGAGGATTATAGATATCTTTGGGCACTAAGCTCAATTTTAGCACTGCTTATCACCCAAAGACATATGGTTAGATAGAGAGGGTTAATCAAGTGTTGGAGGATATGCTCCACATGTATGCCATGTATCATTAGACTAGTTAGGAGGAGTACCTTCATTTGGTTGAGTTTTCCTATAGTAATGGGCATCTTACTTCCCTAGGTATGCCTCCCTATTAGGCATTATATGGTAGGCCATGCAGGACACCTTTGAGTTGGGACCGCATTGAGGATAGAGTTGCTTTAGGTCTTGAGTTAGTATGAGAGTTGGAGCAGCTGGTGACTTTGATTAGACAACATCTGAAGGAAGTGCAGGATAGATAGAAGAAGTACAAAGATGCTAAGAGGGAGGATTGTAGTTATCAGGTTGGGGATAGAGTCTTTATGAGAGTGCAACCACATAAGAGTCCAATCTATTTTGGAAAGGGCTCTAAGCTTGCACCTAGATTTGTTGGTCCTTTTGAGATTCTTGAGTGGATAGGTCATGTCGGCTATCATCTAGCCTTGCCACCTATCCTATCACGCATCCATGATGTCTTTCATGTATCAGTGTTGAGGAAGTATATTTTTATGAGTCTCATATCATAGATTGGAATGCCTTGCAGGTGGATTCAAATGACCAATTAGCTTTGGAGCTCATCCATATTTTGGCGCGTTGGATGCTAGCTCTTTGATGCCAAGAGCTGGACCATGTTAGGGACCAGTGGGATGGCCATAGATGAGAGCACAATATCCCCATCTTTTTTATGAACTCCAGGAGGAAGTTCATGCCTAGGAGGGGAGGATGTGAGGCCTCACCTCGAGCTCGTCATAGCTTTTCAATTTATACATTTGAGATAGACTTATTTGATACTACATTTTGATGCATTATGGTTTTCAGACACTTTATATTATGTATTTTATCACCATAGAGGTTAGATGCACATTATGCTATGATTATTTTGATGATTATGTGATATCATTATGGATTCTACTTATGTGATTAATTCAATTTTATAAATGTTATGATGATGATATTTAATTTTGCAAATGAATTATTGATGTGATGATGATGTTATGAGATTAATTAAGTGATGAAATTGTTTATTACAGGATGAGTTATGTGTATGTCATAGATGAATTATTATGCCATGTGAATTATGACTTAATTAGGGATATTGCAGATGAATTATTTTGATCATGGATGTTATGAATTTATATGTATATTTCCTTAGACTATTGATGTTGGATTTTAGTGTGCAGGGAATTAGACCATGGTTAAATTCGAAGAACCAAAGCATAGACCTATGTTTATTCAGTTAGCCAAGGTTGTGTCTAATAAGATACAAAACCTCATTGTATCGTGTTTCATTTGTAAATGTAATGAGCATGTGTGTAATTAATTAATATGTTTAAATTGTAAATGTTAATTGTTTTGTGAATGATCAAGTGGATATGCCACATGGCTTGCAATGTGTAATTCATATTGTGTCAATTGACACTTGTAAGTGTACTTGTGGCCATGACATGTCCACTTGAGGATTGGATGGCCATTAAACTAGGATAGTACCCTTGAGGATCCCCATGTGAATCCTTTGGTTAGGGAGCTTAAGGTTGTGTCAATTCATGAATTTCTAATTTGAACTTGTCATGAGTATTTCAAGGGTTAAAAAGGTTCCTAGGGGTGTGTTTAGGCCATTTTTAGTTATCCCACTTGGTATACCTATGGGTAAGGGTTATTTTTCATCATAGGACAACCCGTAGTTGACCAAAAGACCTATCCAAAAGTTGGTTTTCTAAGATGGCCGAAAATCAACTTTTGGGACCAAGTTTTGGTAAGAACACCATCCATTAGAATGGTAGTCCTATTCCCACCTTTTTAGCTTACCTTTGTAAGGGGCCATTTTTAGTAGCCTTGTAAGGTGCTTAGGGAAGACCAACTGATGGGAAGGAAACCTTATCCCTAGGGGTTTGTGGGAAGATGTGTGGAGGCCTTTTTAGAGGGGACTCTTCTTTTGGAAGAGTTTGAACACCCACTCTCTAACTTAGAGAGTAGATAATTTTGGAGGAGCTTGGAGAGGAAAAGCTTGGAAAAAAGGGTTCTCAATTTCAACACTCATCATTATTGCTTGGACTTAGGTTGGTGGCTCCACTTGAATTCTCATGTATATTCTTTTTCTTGTATGTGAGAAATTTGGTATTGTGTTTCTTCATGCTTCTTGATGTTGAGAATCTTGTTGTTTTATATATTAGTAGATCTCATATGTAAATCTTGTGCTTGTTTTTGTGCAAGTCATTTTGTGTTGTAAATATGAAGATTTGTGTTATAGATTCCTTGTTTTGTGATGTTTGTATGGGAGTCTCAAGGCCACACTCACCCATGGGGGGAAGAGTAGCCTTGGGGGTGAAGGGATAATTTCTTTGGGACAACCATGGGTGTAGAGTCTCTCCTTGGAAAGGAGAAGGAAAAATCATGGAAGTATGGGCTCCATGTAGCCATTTCTTTTCTTGTTTAATGGGGGACATAAGGGTTTTGTATGGCTTGTTGCCTTGGGGGTCATAAGAATTTTTGTTGGGCCTTTGAAAATGTGGTTGAGATGTGTATTTGGGAAAGCCATGTGAAGGCTTGTCTCTTTATATTGAAATGGGATTTCTCCCCATTGGTACATTGTCCACCTTCACCCCAAGAATAGGGTCAATGTGAGACCCATTGTTCATATCCTTGGTTGGGAGTTTATGTGCTTGTTGTGTTGTTTGTTATTGTTTGGTTATGAATGTATGTTATCCCATCTATGTGATGGTTCTCCTAGCTCGGGGGTGGCCTCTTAGAGGCCTTGGTTGGGAGGTGAGCTTCCCCATGGTCCATCCATGTTTGCATTGTAGGATTTGGAGCCTTAATACTTGAAGAAGAAAGCTTGAGGATGTACTCAAGTTGGAATGGATCTCTTATAGTTGTGAAAGGATTTTCTTTCCTATTGTAAAAGGGTTCTTAAGAATTCCTTGTGTTCTTTGATTATTGAATAAGCTTGTATAAAAGAACTTCATTTGGCATTTTGTTATGTTGTTAGGAAGATGTAGTCCTTGTTTATGAAAATGGGAATATAGGAGAGTTTTATTATGTAAATCATTCTCTATTTTAGTTTGAAAGAAATATGATTTTAAATGTAGAAGAAAAAAAAAAAAAGAAAGGGGTTCACCTCTATTTCATTTAAAGTTGCAATGTGTATGAAAGATTAAATTTTGATCCTTGGATGTATAAAGTTTAAGTGCAGCATTATTGTTTGTATAAATTTTAGATTCTATTTTCTTATTATATGCTGTTGAAATAATAGTTGTTACATTTTATTTAAAATTTTTTCTTTTTAGTTAGATAACTATTTCAAATAGTATATTTTTTTTAGCATAGTTTCATTTTATAAAGATAAATTTTAGCATTGATCTAAACGGAGCAAACAAATGAAAAAATGTGTATATGTATCTATTCTTTAAATTTTGTCTAGATTGGTTGAAAACTATTGTATAGATATAAATCTAGAAGTCTGATGCATAAATTAATTAACAGCATAGATTTTAACAATCTGGAAAAAAAAGAAAATCTATTCAATTTCAAAGTATGTATTTATTTGTACAATTTGTTTATTTTAATTTTTTTTTAAAGGAGAATATGATCATTATGATATTTGGAGTATTTGTATTCTTTAAATTTTATTTAACCTGCAAATTTTTAATAAAAAAAAATGGTTAGTATACTGTTTATTTTCTTTAGAAAAAAAATACATGATAAATCCATATTATAAAACTACATTGTAAATGTTTTTTTTAAAAAAGGGGGAGAAAAATTTAAATTTAAAGTAAAATTTTAATTTTAAAAAAATATATATATATTAAAAAAAAATTGGGGGTCAGCATAGCCTAACCCCCCCCAAAACCCTCACACAGCTACTGTTGTGGTCGTGGCTCTGCCACAACCGTGGCAGCACAACCACGGGCCGAGGCCTGTGACTATGTTGTCATGGCCGTGGCAGAGCCACGACATGACAACCTCTGCTATAGTCCACCATGGGCAGTGGCCGGGGGTTGAGGGTTGAGCCCTCAGCTTCCCTCCCCACTTTCATTAATTTTTTTTATATTTTGAAAAAAACACCTGTGAAAAAAACATGGGTACCAGCAAAAAAAATTTGATTCAGATATGCATAAAGACAACTATAAAAGACATGCTTGCATAGATATATTGATTTTTGAAATGTCGAGATGGGTATTGAATCAAAGAACAATTAAAATAAAGAGAAAGAAGCATGTATTAGTAGAGATGGAAAATTCCGGACAACACCCTTTGATCTTGAAGAATGCTCATGGGCTCCTTCTCAAGAATCAATATCAACTCTCCAAAACGCTAGACCTACAACCAAAAAAAATGGAGGTAAAAGCTTTGAAACAACACAAAAAAAACCCTCCTAGGGTTTGGGGTAGAAGAATGGAGAGTTTTGAGGGGAAAGAAGTGAAAATGACCATCTTTTGTGATGATGTCATTTTCACCCTAACCCTAAATGCAAAATTAGGGTTAGGGTGGGAGTAAGATCCCCAAATTTTGAATTTTATTTTTCATCCCCCATTTCCCTTTTGTTATTTTTAGTTATTACTTTTTCATTGTATTATCTTTTCTATTTAAGTCTATATGTTATGTTATTTTTGAGTTGGATGTTCTTTTTCTTAAAAAAAAGTAAATTAAAAGTATGTTATTACTAAAGGATGTTTTAATAGGTTTAAGATTATGAAATTCCATTTTGTTCATCTAAAATTTATTTAATCTCTTAGGGAAATTTAAATTAAATATAACTTTAACATTGGTAATAATGCTAAAGGAAAATTTACAACTAGAAAATTTAGCACTTAGTGCTATCCATCCTATTAATAAAATATATGTTGGCCGAAATTTTAGTTTGTGACGTGAGAGGATTTAATCTAGTTGTTCCTAGGTTTAGTCGTTAATATGTTAAGTTTAGTGTTGTTATGAAAAAACATTTATGTTAAGGTAAAAGTTTATTTTATTTTATTTTATTAATAACCTAGTTTGATTATATTTTAAATTTAATATCTACCCTAAAATTTTAGTAGATCATTGGGGATAAGCAATGATTTAACAAATCTTTATTAATGTTATTTCCTTTGGATTCTAACATTGGGTTATAAACATATAAATTAGTCTTGACAAAAAATATTAATTTGAATTAATACCTTCCATCAAGACTAAAATAAATTTTAATTATACATGCCTTTAGCCTTCAATATTAGTATTACTTTTAAATTATTTTAAGACGGTCTAGACCCCATTCATTTAATTAGTATTTTATTGAGGTTTTATTAAGCTTTTGAATTTTGCTGAATTAATCTTTTTAATATTCAAGGTAGGGTAGACTTAGTTAGTTTACCCTAGTCTTGTGTTGATTGTAAGCGTGTGAGGGATCTTGGTGGGATTGATAACACCCACCATGATTTCCCCTCACACGATCGTAAGCTTGTCCACACTTTAGTTTACCGGACTTACTGCATTTCGCCCTTTATAAACTTTTTTTTCATTTCATAATTAAGTAACCCTTAGACCTTTAAACTATTTACTTATAATTAACCTTTTAAAAAAAAAAAGCTGGTGTGTTTTTGCTCATAAAAATATGCGCATGACAATAATAATGGATGACAAAATGAGGGGAAAGGATATCCTTTTATACTTATTTTGGGATTTAAAATTGATCAAGGATGACCACAAATCTAAACCCCAGAGGAAAACCCCACCATCGAGCCTCGAGCCAAATATGGGCTCAAAAACCTAGAGACAAGTCATCTAGTCGACTTGTTCTAGGTAGAATAAACCCAAATTTTGTTAGAATGTTGGGGAAGGTGATAATATGTAGGAGGAGGAAATCCAAGTTTCTAGGAAAAAGCATAGCATACATTCAAACCTTGAAATCACCAAAAAGGGGCTTAATAGGTCCTAGAACCTCCAATTATGTGTCCTAACTTTTTATGTATGAATTAAATAAACTGACAAATCATTATTTAGAATAAATAGTTGAGGTCATGAATATTTAATATTGTCGAATATTTGACAATAAAAATATTGCATATCTGTTACCTACAGATGGTTGATATTATTTGATATTCATTACCTCTGACAAAAATTGCAGCCTTGGGGTTTTTCTCAAGATTTTCTTGGGGTTTGGATAGGATGTGACAAACCTAGAAAGTCAACACAAAAAATATACATTTAGGAGTTTTCCTTACTTTTCCAAACTTCACCCATGTGGCTAATGATTTTTTTAAATCCAAGATTGATGAGATCCAAGGGTTTCTTAAGAACTTTCCACCAATATAAATAATTCCTTATTTTGAATTTAATAAATAATAATTGTTGACTTTCTACATTAATTATGACTAATGTCTTGATTGCAAAACATCTCTAACTTTCAGTTAGTCTCACATTTTTTTAATTTTGAAACATGTGTCGCATTCTTCACTTCACATACTATTGGATTTAATTTTTATTTGAATTTCATAAAGTCTTGGCCAAGTTATGGTGCTTACATGTACAAGTTTCTTACATTTTTTAAAACTTGTAGTAAAAAAATATAATTAATTATTTACTTGGGAAAAATTACAAAAAAAATACTTCCCATTAGGACACGATTCTTCTACTTATATTTGAAATCTAATAAAAAATAATTATGTTTTGATTATGGTTAGGGTGGTCTAACACACCTGCTTCTTATCTTTTTCTTGAAAATTTAGTACTAGTACATTGAAATTTCAAATTTTTACCAAATAGATTTGTTTTTGCCAAAACAACTAGTAGCTTAGAAACTACATTCAATTTGCTACAAATTTTAATTTCACATATTTTTGAAATGATGTTGATAACCTATACAAATTTTTATATCAAATTACTTGACTCTATTTTTCTAAATTTTCATCACCACTTAAAGGCCTAGTTTGGCCCACCATGATCTTGCACATACCCAATTATTTAATTAAAAAAGTGATAATAGTAAAATAATTAATTAAATAAAAATATTTACTTAATTAAGAACACATTTAAGCGTCTACAATTATAATGGTATATTTAGGTATCACACATTTCTATTCTATTTACACTTCCATGGAACATTGATAATTCTATGGACTAGTTGTTCATGCTTATTTTAATCTTCACATCACATGCTCGTAATGGAAACTTTGTTACATTCTATGGTGAAGATGAGAATATCATCACATGAAATGTGAATGGAACATCATCCATACTAATATTCTTTATAAACATGTGTGTGATTCACTTTCATGTTCACTTGTTGTTTACTTTGACATATGCAATTCATGTTAGAACTCATGCTCAAGTAATAATGGAGGCAAAATATTGACATGAAAAGAACATTCCTCACACTGTTTCCCATCTCATTTTGGATGCTTTTACCCTTTCTCTCTAATATGGACATCTAGTATCTAAATGGTGTATTTTTATGCAATAGTTGGCATTCAACCTATACATTATTTGAGCTTGAACCCCTTGCTAAGTAGTGTAGACCACCTCTTAGTCTTTATTTTTTTGTCATGGGTTGAGATCACAAGGGAAAGCTTAAACCTAGTTTAGAGTGACTTTATCAACCTTGATCCTTATATTTCAAAATAAATTTAATCATGGTCCAAATCCAATTTGACTCTAACTAGTCATTACTTTAGACCTAAGAAAGAAATGTTCAAATTTGAATGCTTTGGTGTTGTATAAAACTCAAAAAACTTTATTTCATTTAGGCATCATTATCTATTAGGACATAAACATATAATTCATATATCATTTGATCCAGAATATTGCATCCACGTCTACATACATATGAGTGTATATATATAGACATTTGCAAATTATGCTTGACATATCTTCAAACTTGTTCAAATACTATTAAATCAATAAACAAGATCTAAATCCCATGAAGACGAGACACTATTTCACTCTTGATAATAGGTCGTTTAAGTGTTTCTAAGCACCACTTAAAAAGACACACATAAACAAGTTTATGAAAATAGAAGTCTACAATTCAAGATTAATAAAGAATCAAGAATTACAATTTCAGACATGAGAATTGCCTCTATATATATAATTATAATTTATTAAAACTTATATGATAGCAAATTCTATAATGAATTCAATTTCATTAAAACTTACATGAATGTTTTAACTAAGCACTTCGTTGGTTCCTTGTCAATTTTGATGCATGTTTGAATATTGAAGCATTACTTTAGACAAATATACACGAACTAAATGTATATTTATTTTCATGAAACTCTTGTAGCGCAAAGCCCAAGTGCCACAGCCAAAGCAATTTCTACTTAAAGATGCTAGGCTAGATATATGGCAATACCAAAGACGTAAGTTCAACCACATAATCCTTTAGACGAAACCGGGAAAACTTTGTAATGTATGAGAATGCTACTTATAATAGTGCTCTTCATACCTAATTCGTCAGATTCCTTGGATTTTCGGGTGTTGTAATTAAGTGCCCGGCTGTAATTAGCATCTGTAAACAAAATATTTAATTAATATAATATCCTTTAAAAGTGTTTTAAAAGACTGGTTGGAACAATTAAATAAAAAGTGTGATTCATTTACAAACTTAACTTTGGCCAATTGTAAGACTTTTTTTTATTTAATGATAGGCATGATTTTAATGAGACATTTTAGGATTTTATTGTGCCGATTTTTTTAAATGAACATCAAATTTTATAATCTATTGTTAAGAAATAAACAATAAGAAAAAATAAATGGTCATAGACTTTAATTCAATTTTTTTAAAAAATAATTCACTCAAAATAAAATGAAAAATTCAGATTAATATCATCATAAATTTTATATTTATAATAGATATGACTATACCAATTGTTGGGATTAAAATTACCAAATCTTTAAATACAAGGAATCATATGATATGTGATAATTGAGTATATTTTTATTATAATCATGAAAAAGTTAAAAAAAAGACATAATCATGAAAAAGTACAAAAAAAAAAGCATAATAATGAAAAAGTCAAAAAAATCATAAATTATAAATTAGTGGTGCCCACTTAGCTCGAGACAGAATGCATAAGAGCCACCAAAAAAAATAAAAAAATTGTAGTTTTTTTTTTTATAAAAATTTAGTCAATGGTGCATTAGTCTGTTGTGTTTTCCATTTTTTTAAAATTTAGTCAACCCTGCATTAGTCTGTTGTGTTTTCCATTTTTTGAAATTTAGTAAATGGTGCATTAGTCTTTTTTTAAAATTTAGTCAATAGTACATTTTGTAAGGAACTTAACAACATCCTAAATTAACTTATTATTTTTTAATTTAACAATATAAACATGCTTTACCATCAATATCTATTCATAAAATACAAATTAATTGTCAAACAAAAAAATTAATTGCAAAATTTCAAATCATATTGCATGATTCATCAAAATCAATGCACGAGCCTTTGCTATATCAAAACCCTAATTTGATTAAATCTAGGGCTGAACTAGTCAATTCAAACCTTGTTCACACCTGAAAATTATATCGGGTGCCATTTGGTCTTACAACTTTGTGGTTTCAAAAGATCCATAGCAGAGAGAAAAACACTATTATTTGATTTCGCTGTTTAACACAAATTCATAGTTTTCATGGCTGATTCGACCGGGTTTTGAGAATTGAGGCGATACCAGGAGCCCTTCACGTACTGTTCTGGCACCGCTTGAATTGACTGCCCGTCGAAACATGCTGCCTCGAACTCTATTTCGTCTTCTGCCGCCGCCATTTCTCCTTCCTTTTTGTACACGATGCGCACTCTTCTCTCACTCGGCAAATTGTAAATCTTTCGAATGTGGGCAGCGAACTCATTGAAGGAAAGATGTGGAGTGCAGCTCCAAGGCTTCCGGACGACTATGCGCCTCGCATATCCATCACTATCTAACATCTATTATGAAGCACGCCTTCAGTTTCAATTCAATTCTAATACCAATCTACTATGCAATCAAAACAGATTAATTGCTTTAAAATTATGCAATTGAATTGTAATAGCACTAACATAATCTATTGTAATCTATTATGCTATTATAAATGATTAATTACTTTATCATATCAAATTTTCAAATCTAATAGATTTCCACAATCCATGCTAATGTTTTGTATCAGTTTCTGGATTTGATTGTGTAGAATTTTTTTGTCATCAACGTTCCGATCATACTACATGATCCATCATCTTATGTTCTTTTTTCTCTCTAGCATCCTGATGATGGATCATGTAGTATGATCCGGAAACAATAAACAAATTCTGCACAATCAAATCCAGAAACTAATACAAAACATATCAAATTTTAATAACAATAACATAGTCTATTATAAAACCAAAACTGATTTCACAATAACATAATCGACTATGATACCAAAACTGATATTTGTTTTGTATAATTGAATTCTAATAATAATAACATAATCTGTGGGAGAGATTTCCACAATCCATAAAATTGAGTGAGTGCTGTTTCTGAATTCTATTGTGTGTGAGATTTTTGCACCAACAGATCTGGATGAAAGAGAGGATAAGGAAAAATTTGGGTGTGTGATTCAAAATGTTGAATCCAGCCTCATACTTTCTTTCATCCTGATGATAAATCATGGACTCTGATCCAAAATATTGATACAAAAATCATACATACAATCGAATTTAAGAACAGTATTACAAAACAAAAAAACTGGAAAAAAAATTGGCCCTAAGAAAAAAGAAATTGAGTACCTTGATGATAGTTGGATCCATGAGGGCCTTGAATGAATCTTTGGCGATAGTTGGATTCATGAATGGCTTGAGTGAATCCATTCGGTGGTTAGAGTAAATGGGAAAGGGAGGCCAGAAAAGAGATTTAAAGGTGGAGCGTTATAGTCAACGTTAGGGTGGCCCCTATGCTGAGAGCACAATGCATGCGTGAATGAGCGCAGAATTGCACCAGAGAAAATCACGGAACACTACTTGCACAGAATACTGTGGAAAAATGGACGCTCAAATCTAATGCGTGAAGGAGTCACCAGTTGAAGATGTTACAGACATGACCTATTGCGTGTTACGCGTGTAAAATGAGGAAGTTTCCTCCCACGATATTAGGGCATCTATTTGACCTTCAATCCTCGCCTTCACGCAAATTAATGTTTGCTGCTACATATTTATTTTAAGTTGAAATATTTATTTATTCTAGTGGTTATTAATGTGGCAATAAATTATATAATGTATTTTATTTCAATTTATATGAAATATTAATTAATGGCAACTAAGAGGAGGACGGCTCTCTTAACAAAATAATAATTGTTTATATGATAAAGTATTTTATGTCTTTATATGTGTAGTAAATAAAAATAATTTCAATGAATTATTAATTAATGGCAATTAAGAGTAAAACGACTCTCTTAACAAAATAACAATTATTTATATGACAAAGTATTATATGTCTTTATATATGTAATAAACTAGCATATCTATGTGTATTTGAAAAATTATCTAAGTGAAATAAGTTAAGAGATATCTTTTTTGAGAAAATTAAATATTTTCCGAAGTAAAAATTTGATGCATTTAATTGAAACAAATATTAGAATGATATCTTAATATAATGTTTTATAATTGTACCCTCCATTAAACCTTATTTTTTTATTTTACCACATTTACATAAGAGTTCATTAAAATTGATGGAATCTTTATTAAAGTCTAATATCAAATTTTTCTGTTGTAGGTTTCTATATAATGAGTTCAAATCTTCTACAATACTAGGAAGGAAAAATAAAAATTGCATATTCTAATTAAATAGACTTCACTCCAAGAATTATAAGTTTGGAATAAGACCACAAAAGTTCTTTCAGATAATTTATTTTTTAAATTTAATTAACATATTATGTTGAATGAAAATGGCTCATCATTTGCAATGCTCATGTATGGAAGTGCAATTCCAATCACTAGGTGAAGTGAGTTGTAAAATGTGAATTTCACACATTTTAAATTCTTCACACTTTGCATTATAACGGTCCATTGGATTCTATTGTATGTTATAATCCAAATTATATGATCAATTAAAACTGTCAATTGTTTATCAAATTTATTAAAAAAGCTAAAATGTTTATAGACAAATTTACTGTCACTATAGGAAGTACACTTTGATATAATTCATCTATCAATAATTAATGCATAAAAATTTTGTACTCTTTTTTTAAAATATTGTTTTTATTCACCACAACTTTCAACAGTCCATTCTTTATGACACATTCCATGGTCTCCTCAACAACTTTTGGTAAATTATAGTTATAAGAGAATCCCATATCAGATAATGTCTTTGAAGAAACAGGCATGTATCTTTTAATTCCATCATCTTCATCCAACCTATACAAAATATGATTAAAAATAAGCAAATAAAGACTTATTGAAAGATAATAGAAAGAAGGATTCAAAAGATTAGTTTTTTATCTTTCAAGAGGTGCATGAGAGCATATTTCCAAGGATTGCAACAATAAAAAAAAGTCCAAGCAATAATGGGATACTCTTCAAACTACCTAGCAAGGAATGACAAAGGTGAAGATAACTAAGTTACAAATACTAAGAAGGGATTTTGAAACCATCTACATGAAGGAACTAGATATAATAGATTCATTTTTAAATCAAATTATTAGATTGGTAAACCAAATCTGATCTCATGGTGATACACTTCAGGAAGAGAGAGTGGTTGGAAATATTTTAAGATGTTTGCCTCCAAGATTTGACACTATTGTGGTGGCCATAGAAGAGACGAAAAATCTCTCACAATTTTCAGTTGATGAGCTCCATGCATCTCTCATTTCACATGAACCTAGACTATATAGGTCAACAAACACCTCATTGGAGCATGCATTCAAGTCACAAGTTTCAATCAACCCTGGTAGAGGCAGAGGAAGAACAAATTTTAGAGGTAGAGGAAGAAATTCTCATAGAGGTGGGAGAAGTAGCCTATCAAGCTCAAGTGGAAGAGGTAGCATCCATAACCCAACACAAAATACATTTCAAAATCAGCCTCAAGGCCAAAGGTGTGATTAATCTTAAGTCAAATGTCACTATTACAAAAAAATATGGGCATTATTTAAATGGATGTAGAAAGAAAGAGTATGATTCTAGACATCAAAATGCAAATTTCACAAAAGAAGACCAAAATTAAAAACTAGAACAAAGTACTACATTTTTGGCATGCAATGTTGCATAAGAAAATGAAAAAGATATATGGTTTATAGACTCAGGCTACAACAATCATATGATAAAGAATTTAGAAATGTTTTCTAGCTTGGATGAGAGTGTAAAATCTGATGTAACTTTGGGCAATGACAATAAAGTAGAAGTCAAAGGAAAAGGGAACATCAACATTCTAACCAAGAAGGGGGAGAAGAAACATATAATTAATGTTTATTTTGTTTCCAGTTTAATGTTACAAATAGTGGTTGTCATTGCACCAAAAGATCGACCTATTAATACTTGATACAACCACTAGACTTATAGAAGACACATGAGGCAGTTAAGCCATGTCACAAATCCTGAGGGGAGCGGTGACCATTTTTCCAACAATCTCCCCCTCAGCGTTACCTGAGGAGATTCAAACTTGTGACCAATCTCTGATACTACTTGTTATAAGTAGTGGTTGTCGTTGCACCAAAAGATTGACATGTTAATGCCCGATACAACCACTAGACTTATAGAAGACACAGGAGGCCGTTAAGCCATGTCACAAATCTCGAGGGGAGCGCTAACCATTTTGCCAACATTTAAAACATAATTCAATGAGCATTGGGTAGCTTGTTCAAAAAGGGTATGGAGTATCTTTTAAAAATGGAGAGTGCAAAATTTTAGACAAATTTTCAAGTAATCATCTCATTGCCAAGGTCCAAATGAAAAACAATAGAATGTTTCCCTTAAAGATTAAGCTAGATTTGAATGTGGAATATGCTCAAGAACAACCTATAATGAACGCACAAGATGAGAAAGAAAAATTTGCAGCAGTCACACAAACAATCTTTCAAGAAGAAATAAAAGATAAATATTGGCTTTGACATCTAAGATTCAGGCATTTAAACTTTTCAGCCCTAAATTTGCTTCATAAGAAAATAATGATCAAGGGATTTCCCCTAATAGAGAAACCAAAAAGATTATGTGAAGGATATGCATCTTGGAAAAGCAATTTAGAGAGTCATTTCCAACCAACAAGTCAATTAGAGAAAAGGCACCTCTAGAGATTGTGCATTTTGATTTTGCTGGACCTATGCAAACACCTTAATTGGTGGAAGCTACTACTTTATGACTTTTATTGATGAGTACTCAAGGAAAACATGGGTCTACTTTCTAAAACATAAGGATGAAGTGATTTATTATTTTTGTCAATTCAAGGTTCTTGTTGAGAAGAAAATTGGTCAGTACATCAAAGCATTGAGAACGGATAGAGGTGGTGAATACATCTCAAATGACTTTCTAAGATTTTGCAAGGAACATGGAATTCACAAGCAATTCACAACTACACACCTCAACAAAATGGGGTAGTTGAAAGAAAGAATAGAATAATCATGGAAATGGCTAGAAGTATTTTGAAAGCCAAACATTTTCCAAATGATTTTTGGGTTGAAGTTCTATCATATGTAGCATTTATAATAAATAGATGTCCAACCAAGAGTGTGAAGAATATGATTCTCGAGGATGCATAGACCATAATAAAGCATATTGTTGCTCATATGAGAGTATTTGGATGTGTGGCATATGCACATGTATCAGATGAGTTGAGAATAAAATTGGAAAATAAAGGATAAAAGTATATACATATTGGTTATAGTAATGATTCAAAGTCATACAAACTATACAATTCAATAACCAATAAAGTTATAATTAGTAGAGATGTGCAATTCATAAAAGATGAAGCATGGGATGGAAGTTTAGAGAAGACAATCAATATCGCAGCCAACTTACCACAAGAAGATACATAAGTTTTATGTACTATTAGGTACTCCATGAAATTTGAATTCTTCCACTCCCATTTAAGGCCAGAAACTTCATCAATAAATGACACCATCATCAAGTGTAAGAAAAGACCTATGCATTCAAGAATCCACTCCTTCAAATATACAACAAACACCAATTACAAGTGGCAATCAAGGTGCGGGACAATCAAGTCTACATTCCACAAGTTCAAGTGCAAGTGATATGTCAAATCCTATATTGGCAAGCTTAAGAAGGTATAAAATCACAAATTTAAGAGATATTTATGAGCAAGACGATGTTGAAAGTAGTGCATATCAGACTTCACTTTTTTCTTTATATTCACATGTAGATGACCCAATTGACTTTAAAGAAGAAATTAAAGAAGAAAAATGGGTAAATACAATGGATGAAGAAATTGACGCAATTGAAAAAATCAAACATGGGAGTTAGTAAGTCTTCCAAAAGACAAAGATGTCATATGAGTGAAATGGGTTTAAAAAACCAAGTTAGATGCAAATGGTTGTGCAAAAGTATAAAGCAAGACAAGTGGAAAAAGGATATTCACAACAGCTTGGGGTTGATTACAATGCGACATTTGTTTCACTAGCACATTTAGAGACCGTGAGAACAATACTTGTAATAGAATCTCAAAACAAGTGGCCCATTTACCAAATGGATGTAAAATAAACCTTTTTGAATGTCTATCTTGAAAAAGAAGTTTATGTGGAGCATCCACCTTGGTATGAGATTTTGGGTCAAGAAAATAAAGTCTACAAACTAAAAAAGGCACTCTATGGACTCAAGCAAGCCCAAGGAGCTTGATATAGTAGAATTGACTCTTGGGTAAAAGCACAAAGCTTTGTCACATTTCATTCTAACTTATCAACACAGCTGAATTTGAGTATTTCTAACTAAAATTATTGTTTGTCAAACATATGGTCTAGCTAGATTCATTATAGCTAAGTTAGATAAGTTCTTCAACATTTCTAATTGGAAATATCTATTAAATGCATGTTTTATACCAATTACTAAAGAAATAAAATTATTTCAAAAAAGCGACGTTTCAATAACTCCTACTCTTTTTAATGATATTTTTTAGAAATATAAAAATACCCTTTTTAGAGCACAGAGTCAAGGTTATCATCATATAATTTGTATAGTATTTTAATTAGATCTAACATATATTATAATTTCAACATATTGCAAGTAGGTATTTTAACATTCGAGAACAAGATGCTTCAAAAATAGAAAAAAATAGTAAAGCTTATCAAAAAATTGAAATTTTATATTTAACACTAGAGGAGAGAGTTCTCTTCAAGAATGTGTAATTTTTTCTAAATGTTGTATATTTAATAGGGGAAATTTGGTGAGAGATGAAAACTGTCGATTTTAGGTATGTTTGACTTTGAGTGGTTATAATGGAGAAAATATACATTGAAAACTATTTTTTCTTCTTTTATGCACCAACTATACATTTCATCTATAACATATTTTGAAATCAAAGGAAAAAAAGATTATTTGCATATAATTTTTTGGTGAGAACAATAGCCTTGTTTTTCAGTACTTTTCAACAAGTTAAAAATGGACTTCAAAAATTTAAAAAATATGTGAATTCTTGTTCAAAAAAAATTTAAAAAATTATAGGCATAAACTTCATCCACTTTTACACATTTCATTAGTTTACATCATCTCCAAATTCTAAACATAAATTTCATTTTTATGTTGTTAAAATTAAAAAGTTTGTGTGATGTTGACCTTTTCCTTCATAAAAGTGTGACACAACTTTGTACTTTTACCCTCTTATATTTTACAAAATGGCTTCAATAGGTGTAGAAATGGGCCTACTTTATATAGAAAGGTGAATGAAAAAGGTGAAATTCTGATTGTATGTTTATATGTTGATGATTTGATATTCACTGGTAACTTATCAATTGATTTTTTCAAAGGGGCTATAAAAAAATAATTTGAAATGACTGATTTGGGTCTCGTGAAATATTTTCTAGGCATTGAACTGAATCAAAATGAAAATGGTATATTCATCTCTCAAGAAAATTATGTTAATGATGTTTTGAAAAGGTTTAATATGTTGAAATGCAAATCAACACTGACACCAATTGTCACAAGTTTAAAGCTAAGAAAAGATGACGAGGGATCCAATGTAAATCCAACTTTGTATAAGAAACTTGGTGGTAGTCTCATGTATTTAATAGCCACAAGAACTAATATAATGTTAATTGTTAGTCTCATATAAAAGATTCATGGAGTCTCCAAAATTTTCTCATTGGCAAATAGGGAAAAAGATTCTCAGATATGTGGGTGGAACAACGAGCTATAGCATTCAATATGCAAAGTCAAATAAGTTCAAGCTCATAGGTTATACGGATAGTGATTATGCAAGAAGCATTAATGATAGTAAGAGAACTTCTAGTTATGTCTTTTATTTTGGAATAGATGTAGTATCATGGACTTCAAAGAAACAATCAATTGTCACTCTTTCATCAACTAAAGTAGAGTATGTAGAAACCACAAGTGCATCATGTCAAGTAGTTTGGATGAGAAGAATTTTGAAAGATCTCAAGAAAGAACAAGAAGAAGCAATAGCAATCTATTGTGATGATAATTCAGCTATTGAATTGTTCAAGAATCTAGTTTTTCATAAAAGAAGTAAACAAATTGACATACAGTATCACTTCATCAGAGAACTAATCAACAATGGAGAGTTTTTTTTGGTTTTTTGTAGGTCTCAAGATCAATGTGTAGACATTTTTACCAAGGAATTAGCGAAAGAATTTTTTGTGTTTCAAAGAGATCAATTAGGCATTATAGATGGAAGTAGTTGTGATTAAGGGGGAGTGTTGGAATTAATCACCAACTACTTTGTATTTCTTCTGCTTCCTTCATGTGCCATGTCAAAAATTTTCTAACAACTTATTCCTCATTTACTATATGCAGGATAGATTTTAAAATATAAAATCTTTTGTATGATCTCTCCCAATCTTGTACGTTGCCAAAGAACTATTTATTAAATGGAATTAAATAATTTTTGTTTGTCTCTTTTTATAAGTTTATACACTTCTTTTGGGTAGTCTTTTGTGGGTGTATGAAAAACAAAAATAGGGGTCTGTTATAGCATAATAGAAGGTAACCAAAATTAGATGTCATATCTTAGAAAAATAGGGGCAGAAAAAAGATAAATGTTGTAGCAACAACATGGGCACAATTTCAAATAATATAAGGTAGTGTTTTAGGGTAAAAGTACAAAACTTTATCGCACTAGAGGACAAACTTAGGGGGTCTGGCCGGAAGGGGTCCAACCGGAACTATGTGGCGCCCACTAGGTGCCATGTGGCATCTATGTGGCAGGAGGGGTCCGGTCAGATCGCCAAAATATATATAAGTAAAAACATCCTGTCACGCGGCTCATTTGGTTTGAGCAACTTTCAGATTTTGCGAAGAGCTGAGCAGGTGTTTTGGCTGGAAGAGGTAGGCCATTTTTTAATTTTTTAATTTTAATGTTTTTTTTAAGTTGTTTTTTTATTTAATATTAAATAATTATAATTTAATTAAAAATGTTTATTTAATAGTTGTTTTTGTTTAAGTAATATAAGATAATTGTAATTTAAATAAAAATATTTGAATTTAATAGTTTTTTTTTTATGTTGTTTTATTTTTTTTAATTGTAGAAATTAAATAATATGATTTTATGTAGATTTAGTTATTTAATTAATATAATATTTTTTTCCAATTAATAAAATATGTTAGTTATTTAATTAATTTAATTTTATTAGACATGTTTTAAAATATTACAAAATATTAGGAAAATGTATATAAATAATTAGAAACATGATATTAAAACATTCAAACCAGCATAAACCTTAACATTAAATAAACATGAACCATAACGAAAAACCTAATTTAAAAAAAGATCCCTTAACATAATTAAAAAATAAACCTTAATATGAAACGTACACGAACCTTAACATTAAACCAACATGAAACTAGAAGATGAAGCAACTTAAACACTAACAGTAGAAACTAACATAAACTTTCTCTCTCTGACCAATTAAGACCTAACATGAAATTAACAAGACGTAATAGGACCTTTTAAGATCTAATAAAACCTAATAAGACCCTTAACATCTAATAAGACTCTTAACATGATTAATATTTCCTATTAAACTCTAACACTAGAAACTAACATAAACAAAAATTCTAGAAACCAATTAAGACCTAATACCTAACCAATTAAGACCTAACAAGTGACTAATATTTGACCAATTAGGACCTATTATTTGAACAATTAAGACCTAATAATTACTAATAAGACCTAATAGTCCACCCTTAAGAACTAATAGGACCTATACTTGACCAATTAGGTCCAATATGACCTATTAAGACCTAACAGTCCTACCAATTAAGACCTAACATGTGACTAATACTTGACCAATTAGGACCTATTAATTGACCAACTAAGACTAATTAAGACTTAACATGTGACTAATATGACCAATTAAGAAAGGTAACATGATTAATATGAACCCTTAAGACTTAATAGGATTAATACAACATAAAAAACATAAACAAAAATTCTAGAAACCAATTAAGACCTATTAAACTCTAACACTAGAAAATAACATAAACAAAAATTCTATCTAAACCAATTAAGACCTAATACCTAATCAATTAAGACCTAACAAGTGACTAATATTTAACAAATTAAGACCAATTAATTGACCGATTAAGACTTAACATGTGACTAATATGACTAATAACACCTAAATAGATTAATACGACCTAATAAGACGTAATACCTACTTTAATAAGACCTAATAGTCCACCCTTAAGAACTAATAGGACCTATACTTGACCAATTATGTCCAATATCACCTACTAAGACCTAATAGTCCTACCAATTAAGACCTAACATGTGACTAATACTTGACCAATTAGGACCTATTAATTGACCAATTAAGACTAATTAATACTTAATGTGACTAATATGACCAATTAATATAGGTAACACGATTAATAGGACCCCTTAAGACTTAATAGGATTAATATGTTTAGTAAATTTGTATGTACATCTATATATATATTTCATTTTTAAACTAGATGATCTTAAATTTGTAACATGTATGTTTAAATTTGTAGTTCATGTATGCATGTTTAAATTTGTAACATGTATGTTTCTTAAATTTTTATGTACATGTATATATATATTTCAATTTTAAACTAGATGATTAAATTTGTAACATGTATGTTTCTTAAATTTTTATGTACATGTATATATATATATTTTATTTTCAAACTAGATGATCTTAAATATGTAACATGTATGTTTCTTTTAAATTTGTATGTACATGTGCAGAGATCTATATCTATATTCTTGTTTATCTATTACATGGCATCGGGTAGAGATTTAGTAGATTCAGGAGAGGCTAGTGTTCATGGGGGGGTGGTAGTGGTAGTGGTAGTGCTCACTCCTCTCATAGATCATCTAATACAGTAGAGGCTAGAGAAAAGCTATTTTTGGATACTATTGATAGATTGAGACGAGCATTACATGTTTCGGATTAGACCTTGTCTTCATCCACCACCATGCCCAATAGGGATAGGGTGGGCATTATTAGAGATGATTTGGTATGAATGATTGACACAGTTCAATCATACAACATGTATGATACTATGAGCATTGATAGATTCTATACTTCTTTATCTCGCAGTGTTATTGGTACTCTGAAGTATAGTGAGATCGATACAGTTATTTCCACCCCTATGGTGAAGGGCATGTTTCCTCATTATCGAGACATGAAGAAGGTGAGAGGGTACATGCCTACAAGATATGAGGATGATGCAGGGGCATCACAAGATTCAAAATATTTCACACATTATATGCATTATAAATGTTTATTTTTCAATGTCAATGTAATTAGTGGGGTAATGTCAGGTAGATATTAGTATTTTAATAAATGTTTTGTCACGATAATGTACTAGTTTATTTAGTATCTGATGACAAATCGATCATTTTGGAGTCGGTTAAAAGGGGAAGTTGGAAATTAGTTTTAAATTTAGTTATCGGGTCTTGCAATCTTTAAAACTATTATGTACAACCCGAGAAGGGGATAGTGTAGTAGAGTAGCACAGAAGAATGAAATGGAAGAATCAGGAAATGGAGAATGTAGTAAGGAACATTTATAATGAAAAGATGGTTTGAATTCTTTGTTCGATCTTTGGATTCTTCCCATTTGCATTCGTTAGTTCCTATTTTCATCTATCTCTATTATATTAACTATGTAATTTTTGTAAGTGATAATATTTACACTTGGTTCAAAGACAAATATAAATATTGATGTGAATCCATTTCAAATGTCTCTGTTTTGTTTGGATACTGGTGCTGATATGTGTTTCTCTTGCGATTTGTATAAAAGACCGAGACAGTGATACATGGTATCGAGTCTTTGATTTGGAGGAATGTAATATTTATTGTATCGGTTTTATTTGAAGAAGTGGAATATTATTTGAAATCGGGTTTCATTTTACTTTGTATGATACATAACATATCGTGTTTATGTACTCAGGTTTTCCATAGTCTCAATTGGAATATGGTAACAGTCGTACGTGCAGGAAACCGATTTGGGAAAGGTTTACAGTGACAAAAAGATAATTCCAAACAATGGATTCATTAGTGATGCAATCCAAATTCTTGAACAGTCTGGTAAATAATTAGTTGTTGGTTGATGTGTGCATTTTGTTAAACAAGTTTTCAAGAACCATCATGGAAACCCCACATTGGGTGCGTGATTAAGAAGACTGGCAAGTCTGTATATGAACCGAGTTTAGTAACAGTTTCAAAGAAACAGTGATATTTGATTTTGCTGAAGTTTAATGTTTTAGGGAATCGAGTTTGGTAACAGAGAATTTTAATGATTGTTATTTTATTGAAATAGTTGTATGTGAATAGGGATACTGTCGGTTCATGAATATGTATTGAGCAAAGAATGATTGTTTATGGTAATGTTTCGGTTTGCCTAGATACCAGTTAATGTATTGTTTGGATACCAGTTAAGATGGCAGTTTCCCAAATAACGGATGTATGGTTCATTTATGTTGACTGATGGTTTCAATTCTTGAAATGATTTCAAGAAAGATTGAAGTGCATATGAGATGAGTGATTGGTTCGAATGTTTTCAGAAGAAACTTACGTTTCTATCAGTGTTGAAAGGTGAGAAAGGTGGTGTGGATTAGATTATCTGTGAATTTGATCATGAATCATAGATACACAAATGAATTAAGAGATCGGTTGTAGGATGATATCAGTTATACATGGTTTGAATCGACATTATTATCCTGTCGATGTCGAGTTTTAATATCTAACTGGGCTCATTGTTCCTTTTTGTTGTGCGCTCTACATCAGAGGATGACCTAGTGGGACCATTTATATATCCTCAATGGTTGGCTACTCACCACATGTGGCCCCAGAAGGATGAGCTGCTTTTATATTTCTGCAAACAATTGTTTGCAAAATTTCACTTGCACCTTGACATTGATTATACAGATTTTCCTAATTATGTTGGGCCGGGGAAAGGGAGATTATCTGACAGGTTCAGAGTGCTTGATGCCCCTGTGCCAGCTAATAAGTGGGCAAGGGTGGGTCCAAACCTTTTGGTCATACCAAAAGGTTTGGAAATGACAGGAGTGAGTGTGCCAGATGACAGGATGAGGATGGACATTTTTTCTAGTATAGCGAGTATCGCCACACGGGTTTAGGAGATGTCGTCTGATCGTGTGGGGAGATACATGTTACGGTCTCATTCCAACATTCCTCCACCTGCATAGGATGCATCTTCTAGTGGTGATCTATATGATATAGTCGACATACCATCTCCTCTGGAGGTTACAGCTATATCAAAGATGGATGATTTACGACGTACGAGCGCATTATTATCCAGTGATCTTCTTTGTGCATATCAGACCATACAGATGCTCGGTGGGATTTCATTCAGGGAGGTTTCATCATTTGTCAAGACCTATATTAGTAATGGAGTAGGTTCTCAGTAGACTGCACCACCGATAGATCCTCACCAGACTGCACCACCGACAGCTCCTTAGTAGACTACACCACTAATAGGTCCTCAATAGACTGCACCACCAACAGGTCCTCAGATGACTACACCACCACCTACAGGTCCTCTATAGACTGCACCACCTACAACACATCATCAGACCATGCAGGCCATGTCATCATGTCCAAGTTGTCAAATGTTTAGTACATTGCTTACAGATGACCAGGTTGATCATGCGGCTATATCATTAGAATCATCAAGTTTGAGCACTTTCAAGAGAGCATTAGAGGCCACTATGGTATATATAATTAAATTTAATTTTTATTTATTTAAAAAACTTACACATATATTTGAAATTTGATTAATATATGTTATATGTGTGTGTGTGTGTGTGTGTGTGTGTGTGTGTGTGTGTGTGTAATCCACGAGGTTATCAATGGGGATGCTACACCATATGGAGATATACATATTCCACACAATCCTATCCATCATGATACATAGGTACATTGAGATGTTTGTTCAAAAAATTAATTTTTCTATGATCATAAGTATTTAAAATTTATTATACATGTATGTATGCGTGACATATTTTGTTTATTGTACACAGACATTAGGAGGAGGTGCACCGACATTAGGTCACAGATCAGGACATGGCCCTAGTTGAGAGGCCATGTTATTTTAGATATTTCATGTGACATTTCATATATACATGCTATAACATTTTATATATACATGTAGATATTTTAGTCATTTCATATATGTACATGGTATATGGTTGTGTGTTATTTCATATTTTATACATTACATATTTTTTTCAATGTTTTCATCTAACATATTTCTCTTCCTGATATATCTTTGAATAGTTCTTCTAAATACATTCAGTAAATCAAAAATTGCATGCACTTGTTTTCTCTGTGTCAACCTCCTACTAGATAAAGTAGTCATAATTTCTCTACATGCAGCACTTAAATTATCTCCTCGACTTGAGTTATTAATGTTGTTCAATGCATCTTACAAATTTTGAACTATTGTTCGATTTACACTTTCTCCTAAGTTTTTCTTGTTGTCAACACCCAACAACTCCAAAATAGAAGTCATTTCTTTTTGATGCAGTCAAGGATGGTGGATCAAATTAAGGATAGTCCAAACCTTGTAGCCAATAGAACAACACAGTGGAATACTCAACAATGCAATACAACGTAATTTTTTAACTCTGATTTTCATTAACATGCCTGACTATAAGGCCTTCTAGGTTAGGGCCAATTACAATCAATAAACAATTATGCAAGATCCACAACAGATCCAATACAAACTCCAACTATTTCAACTCTAAAGACAATCAGAAGCTGATGGAACCCTAAGGCAGATCTAAACTTGAGCTCGCAAGCCTCCAAGCAATCTCCTTGTTCCCAAGTATGCAACCACTAGCTCTACTATTACAACTATCTGATAAGAATTAGATCTGCAAGATCATGGAAGATCTTTTATACAACTTCACCAACTTCAGCTTCAGTAGCTCCTCTAAATGCATGCCACCAAGAACTGATGTTCATTCTTCTACCTTGCACTACCTAAACATCTACCCCAGGCTCTCCTTAAATACTAATCATCAGCCACAAGTCGGCAAGATGAACCCTAAACCCTTCCTAACAAATATTAAATGCCATACAAGTCGGCTTACAAAATGTATACAAAAATTTAATTCAGCATGTCGGCCTCCAGATCCACTTAGTAGAATCCAACAAAAGATACAATTAATAAATGCACCAAGTCGACCTAGCAAATCACATAGAACTCCAGTTGGTAAACCAAAGCTACCGAGCAACAGTGAAATAACCGAACAAGCCAAGCATCGTTGAGCACCAGTGTCAACTAAGCACCACAAGCATGAATGAGTAACACTTTCACCGAGCTCCAGATATTACCAATTTCCTTCAACGACTGAGCTTCCTTCAATGACCTAGACTGTCGGTCAAGGTTGCAACTGAGCAAAACTGGCTAAAAGACAAACACTCTATGGAGTTTCACCAAGGATCAAGAATGTACTGCCTCAACCTTTGATGCCCCTGCATCAGACACCCTAGGTTCCAAAAGATGTTCATATGTGAGAAGAACATCTTCTAGGATTCAGTATGTAAATTCTGAGTTGGTTCTTCACATACAAGTCCTCCACCATTTCTACTTGCAAATTCTTCCACTTCTATTTCCTTTGTCTCTTCAAGTCTTTTCTAGACAATGCATAGGTCGGTTCTCCATACTAATCATTCATTTTCTTTGGATCTACCAACTCAACTTGGCTACCAATACTCAGGATTCTCCTACTGAGCTTTGTATCCATCAAAGGCATTAGTGAAAACTTCCTATCATTCTTCTCAATAGTAAAGACATTCTTCACACAATCATACATAGCTCTGCAATCATACTGCCAAGGTCTACCAAACAATATATCACAACTATTCATATTCACAATGTCACAAAGTACAAGATCCTTATATTGGCTAATCTGAACATGAATGAAGCATTGGTCTCTTACTTCCAAAGCATGAAGATCTTGCAACCAAGCAATCCTATAAGGACGTGGATGTTTCATTCTATTCAAACCAAGTTCCTGAATCATGTCCTTAGCAACAAGGTTATCAGTACTACCACTATCAATAATAACATCATAGAGTTTACCTCCATACTTGTTGTATCATCTTAAAATGGAAGCACTTCTATGTTAAGAGTGTTTAGCCCTCTGAGTAAGTGGTTTTGGGTAATGTTAAGCACCTTGATTGGGTCTTTGCATGTATTTGGCTTTCTCCCCATTTTCCACTTCTTCTCCACACTTGATTTCTTCATTCTAGGTGAAATTAGGGTTAAGGTCTTAAGGACTTTCCTAATTTTCCCTCTTCTATGGTTCTATTTTCTAGGTAAGATTCAAAAATGAGACCTCCTAGTCCATCATCATATCATTTTATGGATTTTCTGTCTATTCCTGACACTGGGTCTTGTTCAGATATCAATTTCTAAGTTTTTGGCACCCCTGAAACTCCTGTTGTAGAATCTAGCAAAGTTAGGGTTTGAGGTCAAAGTCAACCTCAACCCTGACTAGGTCAGGGTCAAACTTGACCCTGACCAAGTTAGGGTCAACCTTGACCTTGACCTCTTCCCGCTAGGATTTCAAAGTTTCATTTACCGGTAATTTATCATTCAGGATAATTATTTCCCGCTTCCGGGTCGGCTATTTCGGGCTCTGAAATGGTAAATCCTTTAATGGTATTTAATCAAGGTATATTTTCTAAAGGTGAGGACCTAATTGAGATTTAATTCTTCAAGGTGGCCCATCTAGAGAAGTGTGCCCTAGATCACTATAAAAGGAGGCCTCCCTCTCTCATTTTCACATCACTCAAACATCAAGTTTTCTCAATCAAGCTCTCAAGCTCTCAAGTGCAAGCAAGTCTTCAAGCATTCAAGTGTTCAAGCATTCATCAATCAATGATTTTCATTGTTAGCTATTGAAGGATTCAATCTCCTTGGAGCCCCCTTGAGGATTCATCCTTCTCCATTCATTCAAACCTTCTCATATGCAAAGATCAAATCAAGATTGGTGTTGAAGATCAAAATACCATTGATTGGAGACATCCTACATTCATTGAAGCATTCTTACTTGTGGATTTGAGGATTCAAATCCCCTACAAGGACTTCAACATAAGCAAGGTGATTTGTTTCAATTACTTTGTTTATGCACCATATATTTCAATTCAATTTCAAGGTAAATTCTTCAATTGGGGTTTGACCAAGGCAAACCCCCCATACAACCAAAAACCCCCATTTTCTTGTAGGTATAGGTGCGAAATCTCATATCTGAGAGTGAATTCAGATACCCTTTTTGGCAATCTTTCAGGATATGCAAATAGAATTGGAATCGGACTTCAAATAAATAATGTGGTCTTTGACCTTTTAAAAGGTCAAAGTTGACCTCTGTGAATTTGGAGAAAATATTTTTGGGTTTTGTCCGCCTCGACATTTCCAATCTAGGACAAGTGACAGAATCTTCAAAAAGTTTATACAGAAGCCAGAATTCAGCATTTTCTAGATCTTCCCTAATTCAAGGTTAGTATTTGCACTTCAATTATTTCAGATTTCAAGCTTAATCCAACTATAGGGAAGTATAGGGTCTCTCTCTCTTTTTCATATTCTTCATAGATTGATTCGATTGTGTATTAACCTCTTGGTTGATCAAATTAGATCTCTCTTTTGGAAATTTGGATTTAGGAGTGAATCTTACATTTTCCCCACACACTTACACAAATAGTGGTGATTCCAAATTACCATTATTCATTTTGGTGAACCTGACTAGCTTACTCTCTTTCTTTTTGGTGTTAGATTTTCTTTTATCTTGTTAGTATTAGATTTGTCCTTTGTGATTGATCTTGTCTGATAATTAGATTTCATATTCATCCTTTATGTGTTCTTAGTTTAGTTCATTTGCATTATATTTCTTTATGAGCTTTACTACCACTAGTCCTACTTATAACATTCTGGTTAGAAGAAGTCGTAGACTCATGGGTGCGTTTGAGCTTGAATCTTATCCTTTCCTTAGGATCCCTGACGATAACTTGATTCTTCATGATTCTAATCCTACTATGGAGAAGAACTCTTCTCACTCATCTCATGATGAGGATGATGCTTTAAGGGTTCCTCCTGAACAAGTCCAAAAACTTTCCACTGAACTTGATAAAATGGGTAATTGGCTTCTTCAAGAAAACCATGGTCAAGATTCTATTCAAGCTATAGAGGCTATTAAGAAAGTTCTCCATGATAGTGATCAAGGTGTTAACCTCTTGCATGGTATTACTCATCTTGTGCATTCCAATGTTAAACCTTTAACTCCAAAGGCTCAAGATTTAGGTTTCACTGCTCCTATCACTAGTGTTGAACCTTCTTCTAATCCTTTACCTAGTATTCCTATCTATACTCCTCCTTTGGTGACTATGACGGTTCCCTCTATTCCTATGAGTGTTCCTCCCATGTCCCTTCCTACATCACAACCTTCATATCATAGTGTTCCTTTCACTTATTCCACTCTGCTTCCAACTGTAGTTCCTAGTGTTCCTCTAGTTGTGTCTTCTATACCTGCAGCTTCTTACACTTTACCTAGTGTGTCTAATGTTTCTATTCCTCCTATTTCCTCTACTGATTCCACCATCATTAGTTTGGCTCAAACCATATCATCCTTACAACAAAAACTTGCTTCCTTAACTCAAAACAAGTTTAGTATTCATACATGTGACATGGGAAGTCCTTTGTATAGGGATATTATCTGAACTCTTGTTCCTCATCAAGTCAATATGCCTCATCTTGAGAATTATACTGGAAAGGGAGATCCTGTTCATCATGTTAAAACATTCCAAATCCTTTGCAGTGATTATGCTCATAACCATAGGATTTTAGCCAAAATGTTTGCTCAAACCTTTCATGACAAAGCTTTACAATGGTATTGTTCCTTGCCTCCTTATTCAATTGATTCCTTTCCACAGCTTTCTAATACCTTTATTCAACAATTTCAAAACAATATTGGCCTGCACGTGTCTTTGACTGATTTAATGTATTGTAAACAAAGTGCTAAAGAAAATTTAATTGAACTTATTGGTAGATTTAAGCATTTGCATGCTTAGATTTCTTATCCTATTCTTGATATTGATATTCAACGTATGTTTATTTCAAATTTGCAAAAGGATATTAGAGATAAGATTCTGCTTACTAAATTTACCTCTTTTCAACAAGTTTGTGTAGTGCTTCATCATTATCAATTACAAGTGAGTCAATTTGAGAGCAACACTCCAATGGCTCTTGTTCCAGTTGATAAGAGTGATGCTGCTCCTAATCCAAATAAGTTTAAAAAATTCAATAATTATGTCAAGATAACCAAACAAGTGAATGCAGTTGCTGATCAGGTTGTTGTTGCATCTCATAATGCCACTTCTGCATCCACTGCTTTTCGATTAAATCATATGTTTACTCCTCTTTCTAAAACTTTAAATGCTATTATGAATAGGTTGTTAGCTACTAATATGATTACTTTACCTCCTATTTGACCTCTTTTACCTACTACGATTGCATTTAAATATTTTGATCAAAATGCTTTTTGTCAATATCATCGTCAGAATGGTCATGATACTGAGAGATGTTATTCTTTAAAACATAAGTTCCAAGATCTCATTGATGCTAAAGCTTTATCTGTTGATAATCTAGATAGTATTGGGAATCAATCTATCTCTCTTCCTAATCAGAACCTTCAAATCTATATGAATCCCTTACCTACGCATGATACTAATACTATTGCTCAACCATCTGCTATGGAAATTGTATATGATTCAAAGATGGATGATCTTAATCATGTCGTTAATCAAGTGAAGCATGTTGCTAAGCCTATATCTCCACCTCAGCCTTCACTTCAAGTTCTATCTCACCCTCAAGATAAACCCAAACCTAAAGTGAAACCTCAACCTAAACTTCGACAACAAATTAAGGATAAAAGACCTCAAGAACTTTTGATTACCTTTGATGACTCTGAGATTGTTAAGGCTCTTGATGGTCCCCTTTACATTGCTGCTAGGGTTGCTCAGATACCTACTCATGGTTATCTTGTTGATCCTACCTCCTTAGTGAATGTTATCACTGAAGAAAATCTTTTTATGAAAAGCTTACAATGCGACTTCTATGATACATCAAATGTGTGGATTCAAACTTGTAATGGTTTTCTTTATCCCTCATTTGGTTCTATTACTTTACCGATTGAACTTTTTGGAAAACTTGTGAATACTACCTTTGTTGTGGTTCCTACTTCTAATCAATTTCAAGTTAAGCTAGGTTTTCCTTGGCTAACTACCATGCATGCTATTGCTTCCCCTATACATAAGTGTCTTAAGTTCATTCATGATGGCGAAGTGAAGATGATTAATTGTAGTCTATATCAACCTTCTAGGCCTAGAGATTGTGTTGCTCTGGATTTATTTTGGCCTTCCTTACCTAATTCATGTCCTCTTCGCCCTAATAATCTTTTTCAATCATATCATGCCTATAAGCATCATAAGATTCTTCAATTAAGCATACCTCCTATGGATCTTAATCATGGTCTTTTACCTACACCTTTGATACCTCCTTCAGCTATGGCTTCTAGTTTTGTTAATCAAGTTCCTCCTAAATCTATCAAAGATCTTGTGATTGCTCCTCCTATGGTTGATAATCCTATTGATCTTCCTACAGAACCTATGAAGGATCCTACGATTGTTCCTCCTAGTTCTCAACCTATTTCAAATAAATCAAAATGTAACCGATCTACTAATGAACGTCGTAAAAAGCGTCATGCTCATGCTAAAGCTAAAAGATCTCTACTTTCTGCAGATACACCTATGCATAATGTTGTTACTAATAATGATGTTCACATGCATGATTATGATGATTCTATTCGTATCTTAGATCCTATTTTGATTAATTTGGATGATGAAGATACTCTTGATGATACTAATAATGTTACTGATTAATATGAGACTATTGACATTGACATTGATTTGTCGAATATGCTTTCATCTCAATTAACTCTTACACCTAGTATCAAACATAGTGATTCTCAAGAGGATCCTTGTTTGGAACTAGCTATCATTCCTACTATATTGGATATAGTCCCTCTTGTGAGTTACCCACCTACCCTAAATGATATACAATGAGATGGAGAAAGTAGGTGGCACGCTTGATTGACTAGTCCTTCATGGTAGCTTTGTTGTGTGTTTTCCTACTGTGTTGTGCTTCTCCCATAATGTATTTGTTAAATGTTGTTAGATTCTTTTATATGATCCTTGTTACTCAGTTGGTACAAGATGATGAAGGAATTGACACTGTTGTTCAAATTCCTCTATATGTATCTCTATTCTTCTATGCATTGTTCAATGTTATGTTGTAACTATGCTATTGTTCGTAAATGTTTCCTTGTGTAATCTGCTTGGATTTGAGATATGGTAGCACTAATTCTTTTTGGTCTACATGTCATGGTCCCAAAAGATTCTCTTTCATATATCTTATGTGATCTTTCCTCCTTTGTGATTGTAGTTCTACTTTCTTTGGGGAATGATATCAATTCATTTGTAATAATATCATATATATATTATCTTATGATCATACTGACCCCATGGTAGGTAGATCCCTTCCGTGTTCTCTGTATGGTTCTGTGTTATTTCCCTTGATTTGTCTTCATCTAGGGGCATCTCAACATGGAACCATATCAGTGGAGTTGTTTATGTTTCCGTTAAAGCCATTTCTCCTGTTAAAGTGTCAGCAATGACTTTAATGTGGGGGCATACACTCTGCTCACTTATTACACACACGCACTTATGAAAAAATTCAAAACATGTTAAATCTTCTAAAGGTAACACACATAAGTTGCTAAATCCTGAGGAAGACACGCACTTTAAATTTACTTTTCAATCTTTGTTTTTGGATTAAGAACTAATCCTTAAATTATGAATTTATATTAGGATCTCTTGATCCCTCCAGTTTCAAATACACATATATTGTGATCCCTTAAGGTCGAAAGTGTCCTTAAGACTGGATCTCTTTTCGTTTTGTATTTATTCTAATGGAATAGGATATTCCTAAGGATAAATCCTTGATGGGTTGACTAGTGAGTAGCCACATTCACTAGGCGGTTCAATTCCATCTTTCTAGTTGCACCTTTTTCCTATGTGGTTCACAATGGGACTTAAGCTCTCATTGGGTGAGGTAATCACACTTTTTCTTTCTTTCTTTAGAGATGTCTCCCTTATCTCTGATTTAAGAGTCGATGAAGACTTGAGTCCTTAGGGGCTTGGGATTTCTCTTTGTCCCTTAGATTACGATAAGATTATCTTGTTATTTTTGTCTCCTTTACCAAGAGTTTGCATCGAGTCCATACTCTTGCTAAAGTGGGGGCTTAATGTATCATCTTAAAATGGAAGCACTTCCATGTTAAGAGTGTTTAGCCTTCCAAGTAAGTGGTTTGGGGTCATGTTAAGCATCTTGATTGGGTATTTGCATGTATTTGGCTTTCTCCCCATTTTCCACTTCTTCTCCACACTTGATTTCTTCATTCTAGGTGAAATTAGGGTGAAGGTCTTAAGGACTTTCCTAATTTTTCCTCTTCTATGGTTCTATTTTCTAGGTAGGATTCAAAAATGAGACCTCCTAGTCCATCATCATATCATTCTGAGGATTTTTTGTTTGTTCTTGACAATGGGTCTTGTTCAGATATCAATTTCTAAGTTTCTGGCACCCCTGGAACTCTTGTTGTAGAATCTAGCAAAGTTAGGGTTTGAGGTCAAAGTTGACCTCGACCCTGACTAGGTCAGGGTCGACCTTGACCTTGACCTCTTCCCACCAAGATTTCAAAGTTTCATTTTCCAGTAATTTATCTTTCGGGATAATTATTTCCCGCTTCTGGGTCGGCTATTTCGGGCTTCGAAATGGTAAATTATTTAATGGTATTTAATCAAGGTATATTTTCTAAAGGTGAGGACCTAATTGGGATTGAATTCTTCAAGGTGGCCCATCTAGAGGAGTGTGCCCTAGATCACTATAAAAGGAGGCCTCCCTCTCTCATTTTCACATCACTCAAACATCAAGTTTTCTCAATCAAGCTCTCAAGCTCTCAAGTGCAAGCATGTCTTCAAGCATTCAAGTGTTCAAGCATTCATCCATCAAGGAGTTCCATTGTTAGCTATTGAAGGATTCAATCTCCTTGGAGCCCCCTTGAGGATTCATCCTTCTCCATTCATTCAAACCTTCTCATATGCAAAGATCAAATCAAGATTGGTGTTGAAGATCAAAATACCATTGATTGGAGACATCCTACATTCCTTGAAGCATTCTTACTTATGGATTTGAGGATTCGAATCCTCTACAAGGACTTCAACATAAGAAAGGTGATTTTTTTCAATTACTTTGTTTATGCACCATATATTTCAATTCAATTTCAAGGTTAATTCCTAAATTGGGGTTTGACCAAGGCAAACCCCCATTTTCTTGTAGGTACCAGTGTGAAATATTAGATCTAAGAGGGAATTCAGATACCCTTTTTGGCAATCTTTCAGGATCTACGAATAGAATCAGAATCGAACTTCAAATAAATAATGTGGTCTTTGACCTTTTAAAAGGTTAAATTCGACCTGTGTGAATTTTGAGAAAAGATTTCTGGGTTTTGTTCACCTTGACATTTCCAGTCTAGAATAGGTGATAGAATCTTCAGAAAGTTTATACAGAAGCCAGAATTTAGCATTTTCTAGATCTGCCCTAATTCAAGGTTAGTATTTGCACTTCAATTATTTTAGATTTCAAGCTTAATCCAACTATAGGGAAGTATAGGGTCTCTCTCTCTTTTATATTCTTCATAGATTGATTTGATTGTGTATTAACCTCTTGGTTGATCAAATTGGATCTCTCTTTTGGGAGTTTGGATTTAGGAGTGAATCTTACATTTTCCCCACACACTTTCACAAATAGTGGTGATTCCAAATTACCATCATTCACTTTTATCAAGTCTTAAACAAGTTACTCCTCTGACAAGGTTCATCCTTTGTATCGAGCAATGTTCGTCGAAGCAGCAAGTTCTCAGATCCAGGTTCATTCTGAATGTTTTCATTCACCACAGCATTCCATTGGTCAACCTTCTTCTATGTACATTCAAAATAATGGTGTCCTTCCTCTCCATAGTTATAGCAAGTACCCTTAAAGATAACTCTACCTATCCTCTTCTTAGGTTCCACAGGTTTCTGTTCATCTTCTACATCAATCGGTTTATCCTTTGCCAAGTGATCAACTTTCTCCTTCCCTCGGGAGTTACTATGTTGTTTTCTTTTCAACTTATCTTCTGCCTTCTGTGTATACTGATAAGCATCTTCAACAAAATCAATCTTCAGCATACCAAGCTCATCCTAAATATTGAATCTCAAACCATTCACATACTGAGATACCTTTTCCTTACTAGTCTCTCGGTGTCCAGACCAAATAGTAAGTTTGTAGAAGTCCTCGGTATAATCTTCAACAGACAAATCCTTTTGCTTCAAATTATACAACTTCATAAACAAGTGAAGCTCATATTCAACTAGTATCAACTTAGCTTTCAATTTTGTCACCGTCAACATCCACCGATTGATCTTCATTTCACCTTCATCTTCCCTTTCTCTTTGTAATTCTTTCCACCAAAGAGTAGCATGTCCTTTCAACTTTGTCTGTGCTAATCTCACCCAAAAAGGGTCTTCAATTTCTTCTAGCTCAAAGAAATCTTCAATTTCACTAATCCATTCAATCAAGTTCTCAGGTTTCAAAGTTCCAGAGAAATTAGAGACTTCCATTCGGTAACTACTAAATTGAGCTTTAGATCTATGTAACGGAAAAGTTATGTCTTCACTAGATCTATCCCTCCGATAATCACCACTAGATCCAGTAGGTTCAAAGTCTTTGATAGCTTCTTCATAGCCATCCTTAGTACCAACATTCTGAGGAATACCAGTAACAGCTCTCATGATCTCGGCGACCATGTCATTTTTCATCAATTCCATCTCAGATCTGAAATCTAATTTTACCTTCTTTGTAATCCTGGATTCCACAGTATCACAGATGTTTTGAATCACTCTGGGGTCTAATCTTCTCAGAGGCATCCCTAGAGATATGCAAAATAAACCCTCTATAATAAACCCGCACTAACCACCTTGTGACAATTTCCAAGTTGTATGCAAGTCAGACCTCAACTTGAAACCTTGCCAGACAACTAGGGCATAATTCACAATTTTACTACCACAGATCTACAATCAAGATCACACGATCTTTCTATCAACAAGATCAACTTAGCAAGATCAGCCTTGCTAGGTTATCTTTCTACTCCACAAGATCAACCTTTTCTCTGATACCACTTGACGCAGTCAAGAATGGTGGATCCAATTAAGGACAACACAAACCTTGTAGCTAATAGAACAACATAGCAGAATACTCAAAAATGCAACACAAAGTAATTGTTTAACTCTAATTTTCATTAGCATGCCCGGCTGTAAGGCCTTCCAGATTAGGGCCAATTATAATCAGTAAACAATTCTACAAGATCCACAACAGATCTAATACAAACTCCAGATAGTTCAACTCTGAAGACAATTAGAAGCTAATGGAAACCCTAAGGCAGATCTAAACTTGAGCTCACAAGCCTCTAAGCAATCTCCTTGCTCCCTAGTATGCAACCACTAGCTCTGCTATTATAGCTATTTGATAAGAATCAGATCTACAAGATCATGGAAGATCTTTTATATAGCTGCACCAACTTCAGCTTCAGTAGCTCCTCTAAATGCATGCCACCAAGAACTGATGCTCCTTCTTCTACCTTGCACTGCCTAAAAATCTACCCCAAGCTCTCCTTAAATAATAATCATCAGCCACAAGTCAGAAAGATGAAACCTAAACCATTCCTAACAAATATTAAATGCCATACAAGTCGGCTTACAAAATGTATACAAACATTTAATTCAGCATGTCGGCCTCCAAATCCACTTAGGAGAATCCAACAAAAGATACAATTAATAAATGCACCAAGTCGGCCCAACAAATCACACAGAACTCCAGTCGGTAAACCAAAATTACCAAGCAACAGTGAAATAATCAAGTAGGCCAAGCATTGCCAAGCACCAGTGTCAACCGAGCACCATAGGCATGATCGAGTAACACTTTCATCGAGCACCCGAGATTACTGAGTTCCTTTAGCAATCAAGCTTCTTTCAATGACTAAGACCATCGGTCAAGGCTGCAATCGAGCAAAATTGGCCAAAATACAAACACTCTATGCAGTTTCACCGAGGATCAAGAATGCCCTGCCTCAACCTTGGATGCCCCTACATCACTTTTTTCCTAAATAATTGATGCAACAGCATCCAGGGTGTAAGAGTAATCTTGCATCACCCAAAAATATTTCTATTTTTGTATTCACTAAGGGCTATCTTGTGCAGAGCTGCTATTTATGGAAACTTTCTATTTTTAGTAAGTTAGTCATATGGTCTCAAAATGTTTTGATTTTACATGGGGAGGTTCATTTCAGTCATATCAGCCTACCAGTAAAGTTTCATGGCTAGATCAGGTCTATTTTTGAAGATATTGAAGATTTTTGGTACTGGCAACAGGGTACAGAAACTTTGAACTCAGTTTTGAAGGCTTTAGAGGGCTCGAATGAGGTCAAAAATTTGGGTGACAGGCACTTGCATAAGTCAAGCTTGTAGAGCGCTTTGTGGCCTTTCTGAAATGGGGTTATAATAGTCAATCAGGTCAACTGGTGATGACTTATGGTCTTCGAAAGTCGGGCCACTTGAAATGGCAGAAAATAATTTTCCTTCAAAATTTCTGTGTGAGTTTCAAAAGTTATTTTGAGCCGACTTTGATTTAATAAATTGAAAAATAAAATAATTCTAAGTTTGGTTGGTCCTAAGGGCTAAATTTTTGGAACCTTCTCGGGCCATGGAAAATGCCTATATAAAGAAGGCCCGTAGTGTTGTCTAGGGCAGTTCTAGGTAGTAGATCTGGGTATTGATTCGAGGCTTTGTCCTATGAAATATTGTAAGGGAA
The DNA here is from genome assembly GCA_027943335.1 of Chamaecyparis obtusa. Lineage (NCBI taxonomy): Eukaryota > Viridiplantae > Streptophyta > Pinopsida > Cupressales > Cupressaceae > Chamaecyparis > Chamaecyparis obtusa. The sequence continues at coordinate 627,310 of BSBK01006039.1, forward strand.
TGCCCATGTGTCTTTGCATATTGTAATTTTGAAAGTTTGTAATTCCACATTTGTGGAGATAATAAGAAGCCAATTTTTAGTTCTTACATATTGTTGTTGTTTCTATGTTTCTATTATGTGTTTGTGGTATTAAGGGGAGCACCCTTTATCAAGTGGTATGATAGTAGGAGTTCTTAAGTGTGTAAACAGATCATCGATTGTGAGGCAGTTTGCACCAGGACTGTGGTTAGGGTTTCAGTGCGCATCACGAAAATGCCTCCATGAAGGGAATGTGATGGAAGAGCTGGTGTTTAACACCTGATGTTAGAGCACTCCAGAGACAAGTGTGAGCATTGTAAGAAGAGATTCATAGAGGAATGAATCTTAATGTCAAAGATGAAAGTGAGGATGAAGCCGAAGAAGGAAATTATGATCAAGAAGAAGGCAAAATTTTGAATCAAGAAGAAAGGCTTTTCTGGGCCATTGCCAAGATCGAGAAAAGACCTAAGATCGAGGTTCTAAAATTTTTTGAAAATCTTAACCTAGAAGAATTGATTGATTGGATCAATGAATGTGAAGAATATTTTGAGTATGAAGATATTGAGGATCCTGATAGGGTCAAATTCACGAAGGCCAGACTGAAAGGTCATGCGAAGATCTGGTGGCAAGAGATTCAATTGGAGTGAAATAGAAGAGGAAAAGATAAAATCACAAGATGGGATCAGATGGTGGATAAATTGAAGCAAAATTTCATCCCTGTTGATTATTAGCTTGACCTACTAAAGAAAATATAAAGTTTGAAGCAAGCAGGATGATCTGTTCAGGAGTATACAGAGGAGTTCTATCGAATCCTCATCAGAACAGGCCATGCAAAAGCTGATAAGGAGAAAGTTGCTCATTACCTTAATGGGTTGAGGCAAAGCATTCGGGAGGAGATGAATTTGGTTTGAAAGAATAGTATTGAAGAGGCATACTAGTTTGCCTTAAAAGTAGAGGAAATGCTGAACAAGAAGTTCAAGAGCAGACAAAAAAGAAGAGGTCGCAGTGGATGATCTGTTGGGTGGTCATATGGAGGCCGAAATGAATATCTGAAAAATAAGGAGGAGCCCAGTAGTAGTCAAAATTAGAGAGGAAACAATTCCAATCATTTTCAAGATCAGAACAATAGAGATCAGAGAGGAAGAGGAAGAGGAGGCTTCCGTGGAACATGTTTTCACTATGGAGAAGAAGGTCATAGGGAATTTGAATGTCCTCAATGCCAAGGAAGGATGGATATGAGGAATGAAGGCCAAGCTAGAGCTGCACATTTAGATGAAGATGCCAGATCATCAAATTCTGAAGATGCTAAAAGAGAAAAAAGTTGATTAACAGAAGAGTCCTGCTAAGTGGTGAGAATGAACCTGAACAATGGAGGAGCCTATTTCACACTAGATGCAAGTGTGAGGGTAAATGTTGTGATGTGATTATTGATAGTGGAAGCACTAAAAAATTGGTGTCAGAAGAGATGGTGACAAAGTTGAAGCTCAAGAGATAAAAACACCCACATCCATATCAAATTGCCTGGGTGCAGGATTACCACAAGGTCATGGTCAGTGAACAGTGCCTGGTAAAGTTCAAGATCGGTGGGTACCAAGATGAGCTACCATGTGATATCATATCTATGGATGCATGTCATATGTTGTTGGGTAGACCGTGGCAGTTTGATAGATGTCCTATACACGATGGTCATGCGAATACCTATTCCCTGACAAAGGTTGGAGTGCAACACAAGCTAAAGCCATTGAAGGAGACTGAAGAAAACATATGTGGTAATGCAAGAATCTGGTGATATCCACTTTTTAGATCTAAAGAGTGGATATCACCAGATTCAGATTAGAGAAGGAGATGAATGGAAGACTTCCTTCAAGATAAAGGAAGGACTATATGAGTGGTTAGTCATGCCTTTTGGGCTAACCAATGCATCGAGCACTTTCATGCAGCTCATGAATGAGGTTCTTAAATAATTTTTGGGTAAGTTTGTCATTGTTTACCTAGATGATATTTTAATCTTTAGCAAGACATTGGAGGAACATATGATGCATATTCGTATGGTGTTTGAGAAGCTGAGAGATGAGAAATTGTTGATTAATTTGAAGAAGTGCAGCTTTGTGAAGAAGAAGTTAGTGTATTTGGGATTTGTAGTTTCAGCAAAAAGTCTATAAATGGACCCAGAGAAAGTACAGGCTATCCTTGAATGGCCTACTCCAAGGAGTGCTACTGAGGTAAGATATTTTCATGGTTTGGCTACTTTTTACAAAAAATTTATTCAAAAATTTTAGTAGTATTTGTGGACCCTTGACAGAAAGAATGAGAGGGGATAGAAAAGAGTTCAAGTGGACTAATGGGGCAGATAAGAGTTTTAAACTGTTGAAACAGAAAGTTACAAAACAACCTGTTTTAGCACTTCCAAATTTTAATAAGGTGTTTCAAGTAGACTGTGATGCTAGTGGTACTGTAATAGGAGCTGTTATGAGCCAAGAAGGTAAACCTATTTCTTATTTCAGTGAGAAATTAAATGATGCCAAGAGGAAATATTATGTTTATGATTAGGAATTTTATGCTATAGTTCAGGCGTTGAAGAAGTGGAGACACTATCTACTTCCTAAGGAGTTTTTTTTGTATATTGATCATCAAGCTTTGCAATATTTGAATAGTCAAGGAAAGTTGAATCAAAGGCATTTGAAATGGGTTGAGTTTTTGCAGAGTTATACATTTGTTTTGAAACACAAAAGTGGAAAGTCTAATAGGGTTTCAGATGCGCTTAGCAGAAGGAAACTATTGTTGACAAAAGATGGAGATTGAGTTGGTTGGGTTCAAGGAACTCAATAATTTGTATCCAGAGGATCCTGATTTTAGTGAAGCTTGAAAATTTTGTAAAGAACTTGTTACTCTAGACAGAATGAAGAGGCTAGATTTCATCATTCATGATGATATGCTATTCACAGGGAGTCAATTATGCATTCCAAGAAGTTCTATGAGGGATAATCTCATCAAGGAAAAGAATAGCGGAGGATTTGCTGGACATTTTGGTCGGGATAAAACCCTTGCTTTGGTTAGTGAGAATAATTATTGGCCACAGTTGTAGCAAGATGTCAAGAAGTTTTTATAGAGTTGTAGAGTATGTCAGATGGTGAAATGAGTGAAGTAGAATATAGGGTTATATTAGCCATTACTTGTACCAAAGAAGCCTTGGGAGGATATTAGTATGGACTTTGTTCTTGGATTACCGAGGACTCAGTGGGGACATGATTCAATTTTTGTAGTGGTTGATAGATTTTCAAAGATGACACATTTCATTCCCTGCAAGAAGACTAATGATGTTGTTCATATAGAAGAATTTCTTTTCAGAGAAGTAGCGAGACTACATGGTTTGCCAAAGACCATAGTTTCAGATCGAGACACCAAGTTTGGAGGCTATTTCTGGTGAACATTGTGGAAGAAGTTGAAGATAGATTTGAAGTTTAGTTCATAACATCATCCATAGACTCATGGACAAACAGAGGTGGTGAATGGGAGTTAGGAGAATTTGCTGAGATGTTTGGTTGGAGATAAGCCAACAGAATGGGATTTGATTTTACCATAGGCAGAATTTCCATACAATAATTCTATCAATAGGAGCACTGGTAAATCACCATTCTAGATTGTATATGGAAGTAGTCCCAAAAATGCATCTGAATTGAGAAAGATAGATAAAGGGGAAATAAGTAGTGCTGAAATTGAGGATTTTGTAAAACATTTGAAGAACATCCATGAGGAGGTGAGGAATTACATTACCAAGATGAATGCATAGTATAAGGTTAAGGTAGATGAGAAAATGAGGCATAATGAATTTCAAGTTGGAGATGAAGTCATGGTTCATTTGTGAAAGGAGCGATTTCCAGTTGGTACATATAACAAGCTAAAAATGAAGAATTTTGGGTCATGTAAGATACCGAAGAAGCATGATTCAGAAAATGCATATAAGGTCAAGTTGCCTACTAAGCTAAATATTTTACTAGTATTTAATGTTTCAGATCTAACAAAGTATCATGAAGGAGGTGTGGAAGATGAGGTTATAGCAGCATAGTGGAGTATTCCAGCAACCAGTTTAAATATCAAGGAGATTGAAGACATACTAGATAGTCATGTTGGCAGAAGCACAAGGAATGGGACATATGAAGAATATATGTTCAAGTGGAAAGGATGACCTGTTGAAGATTCATCATGGCTGATAAAGGAGGAGGTTAACCATCTTGTTTTTCCTCTACACACCTGAGATGTGATGGGGTCACTTCTCAAATTACCCCAGGTGTCTGATGCAGGGGCATCTAGGGTGTAAGAGCAATCTTGATCACCCAAAAATATTTCTATTTTTGTATTCAATAAGGGCTATCTTGTGCAAAGCTTCTATTTATGGAAACTTGCTATTTTTAGTAAGTTGGTCATATGGTCTCGAAATGTTCTGATTTTACATGTGGAGGTTCATCTTAGTCATATTAGCCTGCCAGTAAAGTTTCATGGCCAGATCAAGTCTAGTTTTGAAGATATTGAAGATTTTCAGTATTGACAACAGGGTATAGAAACTTTGAACTTAGTTTTGAAGGCTTTAGAGGCCCTGAATGAGGTCAAAAATTTGGGTGACAGGCACTTGCATGAGTCAAGCCTGTAGAGCACTTTGTGACCTTTCTGAAATGGGGTTATAATATTCAATTGGGTCAACTGGTGATGACTTATGGTCTCCGGAAGTCGGGACACCTGAAATGGTGGAAAATAATTTTTCTTCAAAATTTATGTTTGGGTTTCAAAATTTATTTTGAGCTGACTTTGAAGTAATAAATTAAAAAATAAAATAATTCTAAGTTTGGTCGGCCCTAAGGGCTAAATTTCTGGAACCTTCCCGGGCAGTGGAAAATGCCTATATAAAGAAGGCCCGTAGTGTTGTCTAGGGCAGTTCTAGGTATTGATTTGAGGCTTTGTCCTATGGAATGTAAGGGAATGCCCATGTGGCTTTGCATATTGTAATTCTGAAAGTTTGTAATTCCACATTTGTGGAGATAATAAGAAGCCAATTTTTTGTTCTTGCATATTGTTGTTGTTTCTCTATTTCTATTATGTGTTTGTGGTATTAAGGGGAGCACCCTTCATCAATAACCTAACAAATAATTGAGCTCTTGCAACCATACTTTTATTTTCAAAATATTCATCCCAAACTTTTTTGCAATGAGTTTTAATTTTGCTTTCATATATCATTTCTTCAGATGAAATTTGATTGAAAAATGAATCCTCATTCATCTCCATCAAATTGCCCATGCCAAAAGATATATTTTCACCTCTAGAACTACTAATTTGTTCCCCTTCTTGAATTGCATCTTCTTGAATATCAATAGGTTCTTCTTGAACTTGAACAGGTTGATCTTGATTATGTTTTGTCTAATATTTTTTGTCATCCTTTGTTTGATCATATTTTCTTAATCTATTCCTTTTATTCCCCATTTCAAAAACTATTTAGATTGAAAAATATAAAAGAATCACTTAACTGAAAAAACTCACACATTTCTATAAAAGCTTACGCTCATAAGCAAACAAAATATATACATATTTATCATTCACAAAATCACAACAATCTAATCTTGCAAAATTTCTTAAGGACAATGAAAAAATATATAATTACTCCAAAATCATCAACCTATCTTGGAAACTCAATGAAGACAATATTTTCCAAAGAATAATTGTCAAAAAAATTTCAAACCCTACCTTAAACCACCACTCGACAGAAACTGTGCAAAGAACAATCCAAAAACCCTAAAATTTCTCAAAGCTTTCACAATCCTCCAATTCAATCTCAGAGCCAAAATCTATAAACCTATATATTAAATACTAGCCAAAATCCTCTTAATAAAGAAAACTGAATAAGGGTTTCAATGCATTCAACACCCTAAATAGATAAACTGCCCTATGAAAAATAGAAAAGAATCAGTTAACTTGAAAACACTAAATCAAAACTTGACATGTAATACCCAAATATAAAATAAAAATCATTAATAAATTTCAAAAAACTATTAAAAATCACTTAATTCAAGATAAAAACCACTTAACTCTTACAAATAAAATTTAAATAATTTATAAATTTCAAAAAACTATTAAAAATCACTTAATTCAAGATAAAAACCACTTAACTTTTACAAATAGAATTAAAATAATTTATAAATTTCAAAAAACTATTAAAAATCTATAAAAAAAAATAATTTTATTTAAAAAATTGGTTGTATTGTAAAACTTTGGATTTAAGGGGCTTGGCCATGCATGGGACCATGTTTAGTCACCTAATGGATCTGGTTGGACCCCTTCTAGTCAAACAGGGGCCGGTCAGACCCATGTGGAATCTTATTTGGTAGCCAAGTAAGCAAAAAAGGGTGGCTCTCAGAAGTTCTCACTTCTGGACCTGAATTCTCTGTCAAAATTTACCTTTCTGTAAAATCTAAAAATACCCTTTTGTAGAGTTCAAAGTCAAGATTATGGTCATGTAATTTTTATCATGTTTTGATTTCATATAATATAATATAAGTTGAAAATACATCAAGTAGGTATTTTAACATTTAAGAACATGCTCGTTCGAAAAATATTTAAAATAACAAATCATGTCAGAAAAATTAAAATTTTATATTTAACACTAGAGGAGAGTGTCCTCTTCAAGAATATATAATTTTTTTTTAATGGTGTAGATTTGATAGGGAAAATTAGATGCAAACTAAAAACTATTGATTTCGGATAACACTGACTTTGGATAGTTATAATAGACAAAATATATACCAAAATCCAATCTTTATTTTTTTACGCACTAGCTATACATGTCATCTAAAACATATTATGGAATCAGAGGAAAAAAATATTATTTGCATATAGTTTTTTTACGTGAACTAGACCCTAGATTTTCAACATATTTAAGCAATAAAAAAATGGACTTAAAAATTAAAAAACTATGTCAATTTTTCTTCAAATTTTTTTTTAAAAATTATAAGCGTAAACTTCATCAAATTTTACACATTTCATTAGTTTGCATCATCTTCAAATTCTAAACACAAATTCCACTTGTATGTCATTAAAGTTGAAAATTTTGAATGTTGTCATCCTTTTCCTTTATAAAAGTGTGACGTGCAGGTTTTTACTTTTACCTAGCCATATACAACTTAAAGGCTTTAATGAATGAACCCTTAACTATTTTGTTTCATCCCCTGCATATCATCAACCATCATACAACTTAAGGAATTTAATGGATGATCTCTTAACTATTTTTTTAGCTTTTACAATTTTCCAAAAAATCCAAAGTACTCGGGTTTCTAAGAGTGGCATTGACTATGTATCCCCTCTCTAGTATAATTTTTACTAACCAAGATCTAATGTATTATGTTGCCCTAGAAACACACACTCATTTTACAGTCGTGTTACATTTAACCACCATTAATTCCTACTTTAAAAAAATTAGAGTATAAAATTTTGAGATGGAGAGATGGAGAATATGTCCATTTCTTAAAAGAAAAACTAAGAAATATAGGAAGTGTTATAGATAATTAAGCATTACAATCTCTTCATCTTCAAAAATCAAGAGATGGGTAACTTCCATTTTATCTTCCATTTTCTAAAGGAAGAGTTGATATAAGACACATGCATATTTCTAGAGCATTAGCTAAAGATAGAGGAAAATAATGGGATTCACTATTCCCAATTCCAAGCAATTTAAAATTTTGTTTCTTTGTAATTTCTCAAGTATGTAATTATCACAATACATTGAGATTAGATCAAAATTGGTGGCTAGAAATAAGGTCAAAATAATATCGCAATTCAAACACATACAATTTAGTCTCAACTATTCATCTATTAAGACAAAGATATACAGTTAGACATCTTTAAGCCTCTTTTATCATTTACTCAAATGATATTATTTGGAATCCATAGCTTATAATATGGAAATGATAAGAGACAATTATTGCAAACCTTAAGACAACAGTCCTAAATCTCTTCAAGTAAACAAATAATAGATATTATCCCTTGTCCTTGTTTTTGAACCAATTTCACAATATTTCATTTCCGTTATCCATCCTTTCAAAAGCCAATTGGGAGAATTAACTATATTTTCATCAACCCCTGTGCTCCTTTTCTTGCACCTCTTGCTGACAATGACTTCACTAGATCTAATCAGAGTGACTTGACCTTTCACATCATCTTTGTAAAACAATTGGTATGAAGAATTTACTCCAATATAGAAAATATCTCTAACTGATGCTTGTTATGGATGTATAATAGAAGTGGGAGAATCTATAGCATATTCTTCTTTAACAAAACTATTCATGTCCTTACTCCTATATTGGGCTTTGTAATGATTTAGTAAACTCACTGGGCTCTTCTCTATGCTACACATTTTAGATGCTCAAAAAGTGAAATATTTGGAGAAAATTCTATTAACTATTTCAAATAGTATCCATAGGAGAACTATTGCTAGATATATTTTTCCTATAAAAAAATCAACAACCAGATGATATTAGAATTTAACTTTTTTATTCCATTAATATGAGTCTGGAAAGAAGATATGTGTAGGGAGAATAAAGGACTTTCTTGCACAAAGATTTTAACTTCAACTCAGCTCAAACCATTATTAACTGAAACTCAAAGCTAAACAAAACTTTGTTCAAATGTTTCTATCATATTTGTGAGATGGAGAGACAGAGAATATGTCCACTTCTTTAAAGAAAATTTGAGAAATATAGGAAGCATTACAGATAATTAAGCATTCCAATCACTTCATCTTCCATAGTCAAGAGAATAGTCAAGAGATAGGTGACTGCCATTTTATCTTTCATTTTTTGTATGTCTCTTTGTATCTGAGTGTAATTGTCATTTTTCTTTTACAAATTTTAACAGAAAAGTTAACTCAAACTAACACTTGCACGCCAATTTTTTTCAAAAAGACTCAATGTTTACATAGAAATTTTCTTCCATTGTAAGAAGCCTCTTCATTTAATAAGAATAAGTTTAAAGAAGAATACAATATTTGAATAAATCAAATAATTGTAAGAATTTGCAAATAGAAAAGATTGAACCAAGGATCTAGAGGTTAAACAAAAGCACAAGAGAGATGATATGAATGCAATGATTAATATTGAATTGATTTAATGAATTCACCTTTCCATGATTGCATAATAGGCCTCCTTATATAGGAAAGACGATAAGAGAGAATGATAAGGAGCTTATAAGCTATCACCTATGCTAGGTGTAATCACATGTCCACCAAATGTGGATCATCCTCTATTATGAAATGAATTATGTGCAATGGGATTAGGATGATAATGTGATAAGAGCACTAAAGGTGGATCTCACACCAAAAGTGGAATTTCTCCTACACCATGTGCTTAGTTGAGGTGAAAACTCATAGGTGTCTCAATCACAAACTACTATGTAATGCATTATCCTAATTAAGATTAAGTTAAGTGTAATTAGGAATATTTAATTACACCAACACCCCATCTTAAGTACAACTTAGGGGAATGCACTTAAACTCACAATGTAACATGGGTCCCAGCTGCTAGGCCATGTTAGGTACCCATGTACAATTACACAATGCAATACATGAAATGCAATAACTCTCATAAAGCGGAGAAAGAGGGAAAACCTCATGGGAAAAACCCTCACCCAAAAAGAGAGAAGAAAACAAGATGCATGGATAGATGGAGTACTCAAGACCCCCCAAGAACTACATACATCATGTATATACAAAGAATTATCCCATCATAAGAAGGATAGTTGGAAACATGATATCCCCCTTGTTGATACTCAAAAATGCAACATGGGTTTTGAGTACCATGTTAAATTTTGCACTTTGAAGCCCTTTAATTGCTTTTCATGCATATGTACCTGGCTGTCATTTTGAAGCATATGAAGTGTCTCAGGTTTTTAACACACTCTATTCAGTATGTGCATGCATCCTATGATGTTATTTTGTCATCTTGAATCATTCGGTGAAGTCCCATTTTGAGCAAGTGTCAAATTGCACAATTCTGCCTAAGTGTCAAACAGAGTATTGTGGCCCAGTTTGCCTTTGAATGTCTTGTGTCCAGGAATGTTTCATGACTCACCACTTTGAGGATGTTTAGTCTGCATATCAAAGAACTTATGTTCCAACTTTGAAGTCATTTTGGATCTGTTTGATTAGGTTTCGAACCTCTCAAAGTTGGTAGTTTGTTGTCATGCATTTGTGTAATGATTCAGAATTTTGGAAGGGCCTATTTGACCAATCATATCTTTGACCTAGTTGACCCTATTGAGAAAATTCCTTTTACATCAATTTTCAGGGGTCAAATACCCTTTATGTTTAAATTTTTAGACCGTGATGAATCCGTTTGTCCAGTTTGCCAATCTGATTCCATTTGCAGTTTCTAACAGTTTGATGAAGGACAGTTGCATACTTTAGTCAGAGGCCCTGTTCGAATGATTGTATCTTTTTCCTAGAGACTAATTGTAATGTTATAGTTGTTGCATCATGCTTTAGACATGGGAATGAATCATCATGCCAATTTTCAGCTCCCCATGTGCCCGTTTAGTCACTTTTCCAGAGCCATTCCATTTGCAGATTGTCAATATTCTCTAAGTGTGCATTGTTCAGATTTCCAGTCACATTTTTTTATCACAACTCAAAAAATACGAACTAGGTCAGGCTGAATTTTACATATGTTTGAGATGACTATGTGTGCATTGTACAAAATTTTTTTTAGAAAAACCCAGTTTGAAAATCAAAAGTTATGGTCATTTGAGTACTAGTAGCAATAAAAAATCAGCAATGTTTCATAAAGCTTAGTCCCACATTGCTCCCAATTTTGAATTTTAAAGTGTTTATATGGAATGCTTCAAATATATGAATTAAATCAAAGTGTTGGAAGCTATGCTTTCCCAGGCTTGTGCATCCACCTTGGTTTCCATGCCAGCGGGCCCAGAAGAAATTTTGCAGAAAGGGACACATGTCACTTAGTCTCCAAGTCTCATAAAAGAAAGAACTCATTTAGAGACTTAGAGACTTAGTCTCCAAGTCTCCAAATGATTATGAGACTTGGAGACTAGTCTCCAAGTCTATAGACATGTTAGTCTCCAAATCTCCAAATGAAGAAGTCTCCAAGTCTCACAAGTCTCCAAGTCTCTAGATGATCATTCAGAGACTTCAAGACTTAGTCTCCAAGTCTCTAGATGAGATTAGTCTCCAAGTCTCCAAATGATCTAGAGAATTAGAGACTTAGTCTCCAAGTCTCTAGATGAAGATTCAGAGACCTAGAGACTAAAGGCAGTCTCCAAATCTCATAAAAAAATATAAAAAGAAGAAATGATCTAGAGATTTAGAGACTTAGTCTCCAAGACTCTAGATGTGGATTCAGAGACCTAGAGACTAAAGGCAGTCTCCAAATCTCATAAAGAAATATAAAGAGAAGAAATGATTTAGAGACTTAGAGACTTAGTCTCCAAGTCTCCAGATGTGGATTCAGACACTTAAAGACTAAAGACAGTCTCCAAATCTCATAAAGAAATATAAAGAGAAGAAATGATTATGAGACTTAGAGACTTAGTCTCCAAGTCTCTAGATGGCTATTCAAAGACCTAGAGACTAAAGGGATTTCTCCAAGTCTCTAAAAGAAACCATGGTCAAGGAAATAATTTAGAGACTTAGAGATTCATGTAGTCTCCAGATCTCCAGATGGACAGGGGTTAAAAGTGAGTTTGTCCAAGCATCTAATGAAATGGTGACAAGTGGCAAGTTCTGGTGGCATGTGCATATTTTAAAAGTTATAAAAGATTTAAAAATCATAAAGTTCAAACATTGCAAAAATTTTAAAATATTTCAATGACAAAGCTACTCACGGGAAAATGCCTGGGAGATTCATTTTTTATCAGAATATGGCAGTATAATATGTTTTTGGAAATGGCAGAAGATGATGAATGCAATGATGGCAGTTAGAATCAGATCAAATCAAGTTGCTGAGAGTAGTAAAGGCTTTTAATCCACAACCAGATTTTGGGGAGACTTTTTTTTTCAAAATTGATTGATTTTGTAGATCTGGTAGAGAGAATGAATCAGAATTGCATGGTGATAGGAAAAGAGGGTACAGAGGACTAAGTCATATTTCAAGGAAGAGCAAAGGACAAATTAATCAGATTTCTAGTAGATGAGCAGATTTTATGCAAAAAAAGACAGATGTTATCAGATTTTGGAGGTGCCCAAGAAGATCATGTTTTTAGAGAAGCAAGAAGAGTAAATGAGATTAGATTTGCAGAGTGGACAGGTGTTGGTCAAGTGTAGATTTTAGGGTGTCTACTTCTACTATTTATTATCTTCTTTTCTCTATTTTTGGGGTTCCTGTTCCTGTTTCTGGAGGGCTCCTATAGCTGCTCTATTATGAGTAGGTCCTTTGATGATGAATGTTAAAAACCACAAGCTTTGTAGAGTAGACTTCTTATTTTGAGTCTGAGTTTTTGAGTAAAGAGTTTTTCTTTGTATGTATTGATACACTTTTCATGAAATACAATATAATTTTTGTCTTGGTTTTGTTACTGTCTCTTGGCTCTGTGTTTGTTCTTGTATGTTTTTATCTATAAGGCACACAAAAACATATTAGTTGTTAGGCAATTACTCTAATTGTTTCATGAGTTTCTTTCAAGGAAAGGATTAAATTCTCATGTACAATTTCAGAGAATGAACATATCTATTGAGATCTTGATGATAACAATCTAAGATTGAGAAGATAGTCTGTCAAACACTCTATCTAAATTGTAAGTAGTTTGCAAGGCACACTACTGTATTTTCTTTAAATTCCTCTTTTGATTCATGTTAGACTCTTTTGCCCAAAGGATTAGGCACTGGTCTGATTTTTGTTTATGAAACTACCTTTCTATCATCAAGCACAAAATTTATCATTACTAGTATGTTTCAGTTTCTTTAGTTTATGCCTACTGTGAAGGGACTATATCTAGATGATACAGTTCACATTTTTTGATTCCTTGAAGAGAGAATCCAGAGGTCAACCTTCCTCGAGTTGCACTCATAAAAAGAAGAAGGATTCACATCCTTATCCCACTATTCATGCTATTACATTAGTAGTTTCACTTGTCATATTCTATAACAGGTTGTTCTCAGCTGTTTATAGAATCATCTTTCATTGAAGTAGATTTGAGTAACATAATAGCATGAAAATGAAGATCTAATCCACTAATCAAAAGCTTACTTGAAACATAGTAACCTATTCATAGGCAATACCCGCCTGAGTCCTATGGAGCTCAAAGCAGAAGGAGGATCTTATCCAATCCTCATCAATTAGGCTGTTCTTGCAAACTTGGAGCCCCTTTTAACTGAGAATCAAGCCCATAACTTTGCCAAGTTTGACCCTAAAAGAAAAGTCCCTAACAAATTGGTGACTCTGCTAGGTTATCATGGTAAGTGATAGCAAGTTTAAGATGTCCAATTCCTTGCTTTGTTGAATCTTCCCAGGGTTTGGTCCAGTTTGGACATAGAGTAAATCTTTTTCAAAATTGTTATATCTGCTCACTAAATGTGAGTGGTGACTCTGGCATCTCTATTTGATCAGTGAATTGTAATGAAAATATTGATATATATGTGATCCTGACAAATAGTCAGTATTCTATTAAGGTTGTGTTGTGTTTGTTGGTTTTAAAGATAGTTTAGATTTGAGGAAAGTTCTCAGTTGTCTTAGTCTGGTCCTCTGCAAAGAGGTGGTGACTCTACCAATGTTTGAAGAGTGATTTGGAGAAGCTTTAGATTAGTGTGTGTGCAGCAATCACAACATCTCTAGGTATTTGATTTTCATACCAAATTGTTTCATGAAAATCATGTAAAAAATTGTCTCCCTATTCAGTGATTTTAAAGCACTAAGATGGAAGGGAAGAGTTAATGTGTTTTGCATACAAGATTTTGAGTACATTCAATTGTTGTGTCTTAGTGTATGCAAATAATTTTCCAAGGGGATATGTTAGTTTCACTGTGGATAAAATATACATAATATGTATGCCTAAGTTTGCATATACAAGGTTGTGATTGATTGAAGAAAGAAAGTAAAATGTATTCAGAGTTTTCTCAGCCTTGTGTATCTCCAAATGTTTTCATGTCTCAAAGAGTATCCCAGTCATGAGATAGAAGAGGTTATAAGTGTTATTCACCTCTAGACTGTGAGGGTATTCCTGGTTACCCAAATGTAATGCCCCTGAAAATAAGAAATTTCTTGCCCAAATTCAATGGGGGAGAAGATGACTCAGCTGAAAAGCATTTGAGTATATTCATGGACCTGATTGAGGATTTTGATGTCAGCCATGAAGATGTGATTATGAGATTATTTGTGCAGTCATTGGTGGAAAGTGCTAGGGAGTGGTTTTCATTTCAATCCCACCATTCTATCCATTCTTGGAAGGATTTTGAATCAACATTCATTGAGACATATGGAGAATTTATTTGTGAGTACAGTCTGTTAGTTGATCTTATTGGCATCAGCATAGAAGAAAATGAGTTAGTTAATGATTTCAATCTCAGATTCGGGAAAGCATTAAGAAGGATTCCTGCAAAATGTAGGCCACATGATGCATTGTCCTTAGTCATTTACTTGGCTGCATTTGATAGTAAAATGGGTTATTTGTTGAGAAACAAGGAACCACAAAGTCTTCATCATGATTTTCAGCTGGCATCGGATATAGAAAGAATGAAAAGGTTTGGATTGCCAAAGCTCCATGGTGCTGAGAATATAGGATTACATCAAATGGCTTTCCCAAGTGTTGATACTAATTCAGTGATTCAAATGAGTAGTGAAAGTCAAGATGAATGTTATGATCTAGTCGGTGTTATGTCAACAAATGGAAATCAGATTGGGCCTTCAAAATTGTTTCAGAATTTTGAGCCTAATATTGTTTGTAATTCTCATAGTCAGCCCTAGATCAGAGTAATGATCAGTCAATTGATTTGGGGGAAAATGAATTCTTAGTGATGACAACACAAGAGCAGCAATATGATGATGTTGTAATTGCTAAAAATGATGATTACTTGAGAAATCTTGCAAGAGATCTTTGTAATCACTTATCTAATAAACATATTGATTCTTATGAGCCAAAATTGATGCTTTCTCTTTCTGATTTGTAGCAAGAGGTTTGTTATTTAAATTTTTTTCATTTTTCAAATTTAGAGACATTGGATGTTTGTGAAAGTGATAGTGTCAAGTCTGAGATACATTCAATTTATGATGATGAGTCAGTCTCAGCATTTCCAAACTCTTCCATTGACTTGGAAAGTTTTGAATATGAAAATGAAAGGTGTTTAAGTGATGACATGACTGAGAGTGTTCACGTAGATTTGCTTTCAGATTTGTGTGAACCAGTTTATGAAGGTTTTCAGGAAGGTTTCTCTTTTGGTTTGGACACTGACTTTGATTCTTCACCAGAAATAGAAATCAACTTATTTGATGTTGACATTGATGTTTGTGATATTGTTAATAAAATTGAGGCAATGTCTTGTCAAACTGAGATTAGCATTGCTAATAGTGCTCCTTATGACAGTGATGTGTGTTCAGAAAACATGTGTTAGGATGAGGATATATGTAATGGATTGTCGGTTGATCTATGTATGCCATGTTTTGAAATGTTTGATGAAGAAATGGATGAAATTTCAAGTCCTTCAAGAATTTGATGAAATGAATAAAGATGTTATGTTTTCAAAAGAGGCTAAAAAGAATGAGGAAGAATGCATGAATTATTAGGCAGATTTTGAATCTTTTATTTTCCCAATTCAGCATGTTAATATTTTTCAAAGTGAGTTAGATTTGGAGCCACAAGTTGTGGTCAAAGGTGATTTGTTTGAGCATTCACATGATGTACAAGAGGTTGAGCTTCAGAACTTTTATTTTGATGTTCAAGTCATCTTTGAAGACAGGCAGCATATGTCTAGCTGTATGTTTAAATCAAAATGTTTTCTTCCTCAGTTGATTATGAGTTTTGAAGGGTGTGACATTTCTATGTTTCACATTGATCAGTACTTTCAGATTTTTAGTGACTTTCAAGTGCTTCATGACAGAGAAGATACTGATTATTTTCTTTATGGTATGCTGAAATTGTATGTCAGTATGTTAGGTCTTGTCAGAAAAAGAAGTGTTTTCAAGTTACCTTGGATTCATGCAAATGAGAATCAAACATTTGATAGAGCTAAATGATGATCCCAATTTTTTGATTGTGGTACAATTTCTTTGCTTTCAGCTGTGTGTTTGCTTTCAGTAGAGATTCTCATTTTTTGAGAAGAGATGTTAGGATGGAAAGGTGAATTGAGAAGAAAGAGATAAAGTTTGATTTGAAGTTTCAGGGTGGTCTGCTTCAACCATGAGATTTTGAAGGTTCTCTACCTACCCACATGGGGCAAACATCCACAGTCAGAGCCACTGTTGGTGCTCAAAAATGCAACATGGGTTTTGAGTACCATGTTAAATTTTGCAGTTTGAAGCCCTTTAATTGCTTTTCATGCATATGTACCCGACTATCATTTTGAAGCCTATGAGGTGTCCCAAGTTTTTAACACACTGCATTCAGTATGTGCATGCATCCTATGTCATTATTTTTTCATCCCGAATCATTCGGTGAAGTCCCATTTTGAGCAAGTGTCAAATTGCATAATTCTACCTAAGTGTCAAACAAAGTACTGTGGCCCAGTTTGCCTTTGAATGTCTTGCATCCAGCAATGTTTCATGACTCACCACTTTGAGGATGTTTAGTATGCATATCAAAGAACCTATATTCCAACTTTCAATTCATTTTGAATTGATTTGATTAGGTTTCGAACCTCTCAAAGTTGGTAGTTTGTTGTTGTCATCCATTTGTGTAATGATTCAGAATTCTGGAAGGGCCTGTTTGACCACTTATATCTTTGACCCAGTTGACCCTATTGATAAAATTCCTTTTGCATCATTTTCTAGAGGTGAAATACCCTTTATGGTTAAATATTTAGACCGTGATGAATCCATTTGTCCAGTTTGCCAATCTAATTCCATTTGCAGTTTCTAACAGTTTGATAGACAGTTGCATACTTTAGTCGGAGGCCCTATTCAGATGATTGTATCTTTTTCCCAAAGATTGATTGTAATGTGTTAGTTGTTGCATCATGCTTTAGACATGAGAGTGAGTCATTATGCCAATTTTTAGCTCCCCATGTGCCTGTTTAGTCACTTTTCCAGAGCCATTCCATTTACAGATTGTCAATATTCTCTGAATGTGCATTGTTCAGATTTTCAGTTACGTTTTTTATCATAACTCAAAAAATACGAACTGGGTCGGGCTGAATTTTACATATGTCTGAGACGACTATGTGTGCATTGTACAACACAAATTTTAGAAAAAAATAGTTTGAAAATCAAAATTTATGGTCCTCTGAGTACTGGCAGCAATAAAAAATCAGCAATGCTTCATAAAGCTTAGTCCCACATTGCTCCCAATTTTGAATTTTAAAGTGTTTATATGGAATGCTCCAAACATATGAAGTAAATCAAAGTGTTGGAAGCTATGCTTTCCTAGGCTTGTGTGTCCACCAAGGTTTCCATGCCAACGGGCCCAAAAAAAATTTTGCAGAAAGGGACACATGTCACTTAGTCTCCAAGTCTCACAAAGGAAAGAACTCATTTAGAGACTTAGAGACTTAGTCTCCAAGTCTCTAGATAAGATTAGTCTCCAAGTCTCCAAATGATTATGAGACTTGGAGACTAGTCTCCAAGTCTCTAGATGTGTTAGTCTCCAAATCTCCAAATGAAGAAGTCTCCAAGTCTCTAGATGATCATTTAGAGACTTAGAGACTTAGTCTCCAAGTCTCTAGATGAGATTAGTCTCCAAGTCTCCAAATGATCTAGAGACTTAGAGACTTAGTCTCCAAGTCTCCAAATGTGGATTCAAAGACCTAGAGACTAAAGGCAGTCTCCAAATCCCATAAAGAAATATAAAGAGAAGAAATGATCTAGAGATTTAGAGACTTAGTCTCCAAGTCTCTAGATGCGGATTCAAAGACCTAGAGACTAAAGGCAGTATCCAAATCTCATAAAGAAATATAAAGAGAAGAAATGATTTAGAAACTTAGAGATTTAGTCTCCAAGTCTCTAGATGCGGATTTAGAGACCTAGAGACTAAAGATAGTCTCCAAATCTCATAAAAAAATATAAAGAGAAGAAATGATTATGAGACTTAGAGACTTAGTCTCCAAGTCTCCAAATGGCTATTTAGAGACCTAGAGACTAAAGGGATTTTTCCAAGTCTCTAAAAGAAACCATGGTCAAGGAAATAATTAAGAGACTTAGAGATTCATGTAGTCTCCAGATCTCCAGATGGACTGGGGTTAAAAGTGAGTTTGTCCGAGCATTCAATGAAATGGTGTCAAGTGGCAAGTTTTGGTGGCATGTGCAGATTTTAAAAGTTATAAAAGATTTAAAAATCATAAAGTTCAAACATTGGAGAAATTTTAATATATTTCAATGACAGAGTTGCTCACGGGAAAATGTTTGAGAGATTCATTTTTTATCAGAATATGGTAGTATAATATGTTTTCAGAAATGCCAGAAGATGATGGATGCAATGATGGTAGTTAGAATCAGATCAAATTAAGTTGCTAAGAGTAGTAAAGGCTTTTAATTCATGACCAGAGTTTGGGGAGACATTTTTTTCCAAAATTGATTGATTTTCCAAATCCAGCAGAAGGAATGAATCAGAATTGCATGGTGATAGGAAAAGAGGGTATAGAGGACTAAGTCATATTTCAAGGAAGAGAAAAGGACAAATTAATCAGATTTCTAGTAGATGAGCAGATTTTATGCAAAAAAGGACAGATGTTATCAGATTTTGGAGGTGCCCAAGAAGATCATGTTTTCAGAAAGCAAGAAGAGTAAATGAGATTAGATTTGCAAAGTGGACAGGTGTTGGTCAAGTGCAGATTTTAGGGTTTCTCCTTCTGTTATTTATTATCTTCTTTTCTCTTTTTTTAGGGTTCTTGTTCCTATTTCTAGAGGGCTCCTGTAGCTCCTCTGTTATGAGTAGGTTCCTTGATGATGAATGTTAAAAAATACAAGCTTTGTAGAGCAGACTTCTTATTTTGAGTCTGAGTCTTTGAGTAAAGAGTTTTTCTTTGTATGTATTGATACACTTTTCATGAAATACAATACAATTTCTATCTTGGTTCTGTTACTATCTCTTGGCTATGTATTTGTTCTTGTATGTTTTTATCTGTAAGGCACACAGAAACATACTAGTTGTCAGGCAATTACTCTAATTGTTTCATGAGTTTCTTTCAAGGAAAGGATTAGATCCTCATGTACAATTTTAGAGAATGAACATATCTATTGAGATCTTGATGATAACAATCTAAGATTGAGAAGATAATCTATCAGGCACTCTATCTAAATTGTATGTAGTTTGCAAGGCACACTACTATATTTTCTTGAAATTCCTCTGTTGATTCATGTTAGACTCTTCTGCCCAAAGGATTAGGCACTGGTCTGATTTTTGTTTATGCAACTACCTTTCTGTCATCAAGCACAAAATTTATCATTACCAGTATATTTCAGTTTCTTTAGTTTATGCCTACTATGAAGGGACTGTATATAGATGATACAGTTCACATTTTTTGATTCCTTGAAGAGAGAATCTAGAGGTTAACCTTCCTTGAGTTGCACTCATAAAAAGAAGAAGGATTCACATCCTTATCCCACTGTTCATGTTGTTACATTAGTAGTTTCACTTGTCATATTCTGTAATAGGTTGTTCTCAGTTGTTTATAGAATCATCTTTCATTGAAGTAGATTTGAGTAACATAATAGCATGACAGTGAAGACCTAATCCACTAATAAAAATCTTAATTGAAACATAGTAACCTATTCATAGGCAATACCCACCTGAGTCCTGTGTAGAAGGAGGATCTTATCCAATCCTCATCAATTAGGCTTTTCTTGCAAACTTGGACCCCCTTTTAACTGAGAATCAAGCCCATACCTTTGCCAAGTTTGACCCTACAAGAAAAATCCCTAACACCCCCCATAATGTAGAATCTCCCATGTTGATGAAGAGTACCTACAAACAATAGATAAGCCAATGCTTACAAGAAACATTTCTCCCCTTAGGAAGAAATAGATACATTAAATGATGAAGAAGCCAATCCTTGTGAAAATGGAAGGAGGAAGAAGATGAAGGTCTCCATATATGAATCTTTGAAGACTAATTAGGTCTCTCCAAGCTCAAAGAATCTATCACCTCGTGTGAAAAATCAAGTAAAGAAAGAGAAGAATCAAGAGTGCCAATCTCCAAATAAGGTGATGAAGTATCCCCAACTATGATGCTATCATCAAAGGAAAGAGAAAACACCTCATGTATGTCTCCCAAATCAGCATCATTAGAGTCAACAAATGTTGAAGAGGCATCCAAGTAGTCATCACATTCTAGAATATCTGAAATACTATGATCATCTTTCTCAATAGTAGAGTCCATGTCTGAAGAAGTAGGAGGTGGAGAAGTAGGAAGCTCAACACTTATCTCAACAAAAAAATGATTCAAGTTCCCAAAGTTCTCCTCATATACATAATTATCCCTTGGCAAAGGAATGTGTACATCATGAATATCATTGTCATCATCAACAAAATGTGAGAAAGAATATAAGAGTGATGTATGATCAATAACTCTTATAGCTATGACATCTCTAGTCTCCATGTCCCTAATGTAGACAAAATCAAGAGTGAACTCAATAATTTTACCTTGTGCCCCATGTGTAATTTGGTAAATAGATAGGAGATTAGTGACCAATGATGGTACACAAAGAACATTATTAAATGTCCCCTCTCCCATAGGAATAGAACCTTTCCCACAAACTCTCATGAATGTGTTGTTACCCATCAAAATATTAGGATAATTACAAGGCTCAATAGAAGGAAACATATCCATAGAAGATGCCATATGATGTGATGCACCTAAATCAAGAAGCCATTTACCTTGCTCAGGATGTGTAGAAGCCAAGAGTGCATGTCCTTTACCTTTATCTTTGGATGATGATGGAGATGTAGAAGCTGCCAAATGTGTAGAAGGAGTAGACACTGATGAGGGAAACTTAATGTTGTGCTTCTGAATAATGTGAGTTAGCTCATCAATCTTCTTTTGAAAACATGTATGCTCATCATGTCCTAGATTTTTACAACATGCGCATTTATCCCTCTTTATTCTAGATGATTCCTCTCTTGAAGAGGACTTGGATTCAGTAGTATTATGTGAAGGAAATTCATTACCTTTTTCATGAGGCTTAGGATCCTTATTTGATTTCTTTCCTTTTCCATTAGAATCCTTTTATGTGGACTCACTTGCAATCAATTCTTGATGTGTGGAAGGCTTCAATTGACCCATATGAGCCAACTTTTATTGTTCTCTTGTGAGTTGAGCTACAAATTCATCAAGAGAAGGCAATTTGTATGCACTACCAAGAGCATCCATAGTAGCATAGAATATAGAAACGAAGATAGAATAATTAGGACCTATCTGGGAAAGAATAGAAAAGATCAATTGTTCATCCCCTTTAACAATGCCACATGTAGAAAGCTCCAATATAATAGAATTAAACCTAGAGAAAAAGTCTTGAATATTGTCAAAATCACTAGGATTTAGACCTATGAGCTCATTCTCTAATCTAAATTTTCTCATTCTATCAGTTTTACCCAAGAGTCCTTCCAATATGACCCAAGCATCATGAGGATGTGTGCAAGATGCAATATGAAAGTGAAAATCATGAGAGATGGATGATCTAAGAGATCCAAATGCTTTATCCCTTCGATCAAACCATTTTTGCCTTTCTGCAATACCTATTTGAGGTTCTTGATCCTACCCAAGAGTCATTCTAAGCAATCCAATACTCAAAAAATGATCACTTAAAGATACTTTCAATTCATGGTAGTTATATGGAGTGAGGATTTTAACTTTTGAATTGTCCATGATACAACCAAATAATAATTGATAACTACTGATAACTCCTTCAAATGACTGATACGAATTATAAAATTGAAATCCAAGGATTAACCAAGTGCAAATATAGCCCCAAAATGACCTATTTCTAAAAGTGATATATCCACCACAAATCACTAAAATCTGATTGCAGGTCTATAAAGTAGACAAAAATATCATGCACTTTCAAAAAAAATCACCTCAAAATGTTACCATATGTGCCCAAACAAAGCCCTAGGAGTTGAAAAAACTAGGAACAAGTAGAAATAGTCAAGAAAATCTATAATTTCTAATAAATCTAGCCACAAAATTGCAAAAATAATACCACCACTAGATTCTTCAGGAAATTCAACCCAAAATAAAAAAAAATTGCTCAAAAAAAGGGTAAAAAATGAGCAAGATATGGCCCTCTAAAGTTGGACCACAAAATGAAAAACTCCAATAGTGAAGGCAAAAATATTCAAACCCTTGCTGAAGTCACCATGTTACTGTCTTAAATTTGATAGTCATATGGATGTCACCAAAAGCCCAATTTGGCATGTTTTGAGGGCTGGATGGTTGTCAAAATTAGGCTCGGGGTACTAGTGGCATCGAAAAAAAATTGACATTCCTACTAATATGGTGGTTGACTGGACTACTGATGTAGAGGTTGTATGGGTGTTGACGCAAGAAGTAACTGATGCTTATGTCAGCATGTACCTTAATGATGTCACCTTGTATGTTCTAACTAAAGAGATAAGGTGGCAAGGTTGTTGTGGCCTCCTACCACATGTCATAGCTTAATTAGTCACGGGCTGGCATGTATGAGTGATGTGGTAGGATCTGGGTGTGCCACATGGCATCTTGCTATTGAAGCAGTAGCCCGTTATGGATGATAAGGTTCCCACATGGGGGGACTTCATGGTGCCATGTGGCCCGGCTAGGTGGAGAGTCTGCGGGCAGCCTGTTGGTGGTGGGTTCGGCGGGGGTTGTGCCACGGTGGTGGGATAGGTCATTGATTCCATTGGTGCAATGGAGATTTTAATCCCACATTTCTTGAGGAATGGTATCTAAACCCATTTTAATAGGACAAAGTGCGAGATAGGAATAAAAGGAGCTTGGGCTCCTTGAAAGCTCAGTGATGAGCTCGAGCTCGATATGTCTGCCTGGTCATGAGCTACGGTGGTAGGATCTCGATTCAATATGGGGAATGATGTCATCTTTTGTTAAGGATTCATGTAATTTTGATATGCGCACTATCTAATTAGTCCCACATCCAATGTGGGGGAACTATTAATGCTATTTTTATATGTGAAGCAACTGGTATTGAAATGAAGAAATTAGTCAATTCATTCTCGTGCTCGGGCTCGACTTCAGCCTAGAGCCTAGGTGTGAGCTTGTATCAGATGGGCTCAAATGATGCTGACAATAGATTCTTCTTCCTGGTGCTGATGTCATGATGTTGTCACAAAAATATATTGGGTCGTACCTTGCCCAAACAAATTTTACAAAGTAAAAAAATCCAAAAATTGACTAGATTAAAAAAATATTTATTTTTTTCAAAATCGTACCACAGAGGTGTAAATTGGGTCGTACAACTTGATTTGCAAAAAAAAAAACCTCGATTTGGCCTTTTGCCAAATATGAGAGAATTTATAGTTGATCTTAACTGAAACAGCCTCTTAGATGCAATGGTGAGGTCAGATCTTCCCCAAGACACTTCTACAGGATGCTAGTCTTTAGATCCAAGATTTGGACCTTCAATGCTTGCACCTTGATCTCTTCAAATAGGCTAATCAAAATGCTCCAATGGCTCTGATACCATGTAAGAATTTGCAAATAGAAAAGATTGAACCAAGGATCTAGAGGTTAAAGAAAAGAATAAGAGAGATGATATGAATGCAATGATTGATATTGAATTGATCCAATAAATTCACCTTTCCATAATTACATAATAGGCCTCCTTATATAGGAGAGGTGATAAGAGAGAATGATAAGGAGATGATAAGCTATCACCTATGCTAGGTGTAATCACATGTCCACCAAATGTGGATCATCCTCTATTATGCAATGAAGTATGTGCATGGGATTAGGATGATAATGTGATAAGAGCACTAAAGGTGGATCTCACACCAAAAGTGGAATTTCTCCTACACTGTGTGCTTAATTAAGGTGCAAACTCCTAGGTGTCTCGATCACAAACTACTATGCAATGCATTATCCTAAGTAAGATTAAGTTAAGTGTGATTAGGACTATTTAATTACACCAACAATAATCTTACATTGATATCTATATTAATAATATTATTATTTTAATTTATATGTCAAAATATAAATTAATCACAATAAAGATTCGAATGACTCTTGAAGAGAATAACAATTATTTATATTATTTTGAGATTTATTCTCGGTAGACGTAAAAAAATCTAACAGTCTACTAGAAGAAATTTCAAAATAATCGTTATGGATTGTGGAAATTCGCTATCATTTATTGTTTATATGATTAAATATTATATTATATATATAAAAAGATATAATGTAAACAAAATAATTTTTGAAGTAGAATAAAATATTTAAATAGATAAAATAACTTTACATTCATATCTATACTAGCATTTAAGATATCTATACTAATATTTAATATTTTGAAAATAAATATTAAATAGAATTTTATTTTCTATGTAGTAATTTAATAAAATAGTTTTGAATAAAATAAAATAGCTCAAAATAAATGTCTTCCTATATTTTTAATTTTTGATAGATGTATATTAAGTATCTATAGTAAAAATAATTTCAAAGAAGAATTAAATATTTGAATAAATAAAATAATTGAATTTTATTTTTTAAAGAAAAAGTGGGCAAGCCACTATATATATTATTATAATAAAACCTAGTTCAAGAGCTCAATCACAAAAGAACCAGTAAGAAAACTCGATATCCTTGTTCGATACATATGAAAGTATAGAGAGGTTACAAAAACTGCCAACATATAATAGCCAAAACTAACCTAAATTACCCCCAAGGGCCAAAATTTGGCTTGATACAAATTAGATTAAAACATACAAAATTTAGCCTGATTACATTGGAGAGATAAATCAATAAAGCCCAACTAATCTTCCATGTCACTGGGACCCCAAGCTGCCAATTTAGGTTGAGATCAAGGGGACCAACCAGAAGAGTACACATTCTAACCATGACTATGTCCACCTTCATGCACAACCATATCCCATCCATCATTATCCAGATCACTCCAACCTGCAGTGTGCTCTTGTTGAGTAGTAGATGGGAGAGGCTACCCATCAACTTTAGAAGGATGGCAATTTAAGTTTGGTACACCCTCAATATGTTGAGCTGAATGGACATGAATGGGGGAAATGTTGCCCACCCTTGTAGGAACATTAGGGTACTCTAATATTTCCATCAAAGCATAGACCGTCAGTCTAATTCTATCCACCAGATCATGCCCCAAAATTCAACCCAATGACGATAGAGCATGTTCAATATATTGATAACTCTGTTTCTCCAACGTACACTTTATGCAGTCATATACCACCATGAAATAATGAATGGTGAGAAGAAGATGGAGAGAGATAAGACCACCCACCAATGCATTACAACCCCACAAATGCATAGCCCTTTTGAGCATTTTATCTTGTAGAAATAGAGGTTTGACTACTTTTTCTACAAAAATCTCCAACAGATGCGTCGATTATAGAAGGTCCATTGCATTCGATAGGAAAATAGAAACTAACTGTGATGGATAGAGGAATTACTTTGTCTAAGGTGAGGGAGTTTCCTCCCAAGTCACATTTTAAATAGTATGCCTAATCACCTGCGAATGACATTCGAACATAACCTCCATTGTTGAGTCATCTATATGCAACAGAAAAACCTCCTCCAATATATTCGGTTGCATGCAAATTCAAAAATTCCTTGGTAAAATCTCATAGTGGTATCTCCCTCATTGCAAGCATTTTTCACAAATCTCCTTCTGAGACTCTATTTTAACTAATTGGAATTGAAGCATTTAGCAAGAAAGCAATGCTATTTAAAATTGTAGAGCTTGGACGGGTATAGGTTTGAATAAATAAAGAATCCCATTCAATCTTAATAGTATAATTGATGTACTAAATCAACATCCTTGTAAAAAATAATTCTCACAAGGGTATGTAGTGGTGAGCATAAGAAGTATATGTTGGAAACTACAATCGAAGCAATTGTTGTATTGTCATTGATGTCAAACCTTAACTGGTAAGATTGTTGCTACTTAGGAAAGTATTGTATCTAGTTGATTGTTGTAAAGGGGGAAAGCAAGGTTGGTAATAATAGCACCTAAGGAAAGGTTGAGTTATCCTTATATTTCAATGAGTACTTGATTATGTTGCACAATGATGAGACAATGTATTATTTATTTTAGTAAGAATGAAGACTAAACCAATAGGCTTAATCGAGAAAAAGTGAAGAAATTTAGTTTAAGCCGAGCGATGTTAGTGTCGACCCAGTTAGTGTATGCCAAGTAATTTCAGTGTTGACCGAACATCAGTTAATTGCCGAGCAAGACAGTGTTAGCCGAGGAAACATTTTTTTTAGTATTGACCATTCTTTCTAATGAAGACTGAGAAGTTGAACACAGTATTGACCGAACGTCAGTATTTTACATTTGAGGAAGAATTCAAATTTCTAGCCAACATCGTTGAATTATTGGATTATGTAAAACATGTTGACTTTATTTATTTATTGTATGGAAGGATTGAATGCACTGTAAAATGTTTTATTCTAAATATTTAAGAGATTTGAGATGATTCTAGAAAAGAAGATGAACATAAAGTGGGGTAGATTCAATGAATCTGACCTAACCCTAAGATCTACAAATGAGATTAAGTGGCAAAAGATGTATTGACCTAATTGAGAAAGTATTAAGGAAACCTATGCATGAGACTGAAAGTGTAGTAGTGTGCAGAAGGAAAATCAAAAGGTGATGTTGGAAGTATTGTTGATGTTATTGACTGTATAAGCAAAAAAGGCTGAAGTGTTGTGATTTCTTGAAGGAGAGTTCTGAATAGATCAATGATGGTGATGTTAAAGGTTCACAGTCAATAAGCCAACATATGTGTA
The DNA here is from genome assembly GCA_027943335.1 of Chamaecyparis obtusa. Classification (NCBI taxonomy): domain Eukaryota; kingdom Viridiplantae; phylum Streptophyta; class Pinopsida; order Cupressales; family Cupressaceae; genus Chamaecyparis; species Chamaecyparis obtusa. The sequence continues at coordinate 654,424 of BSBK01006039.1, forward strand.
TGAAATCAGATCTAATATTTACAAAGTGAGTTGTATGTTTTTCAGATTAAATATTACTGCTACTTTCTAACCATTGTAATAGTCAAAATCCTTTTAATAGAGGTTGACCTAATAGTCATATGTATAAATCCTTTGAACAAGGTTGCATTCTAATGGAGTGTATGTAAGTCCTATAACAAGGTGCACTTTTAACAGAGTGGTTGAAATCCTTTAACCGGGTCACACCTGACAGTGTGTTTGTAACCTTTAATAGGGTTGGCTTTTCATCAAGCTCACTTCAGAAGAGTGAAAATAATAGTAACATGTTACAAAGTGGTTTTTCCAAAATTGGGTTTCCACTATAAATCCTAGTGTCAATACTTGTGTGAATGTTTTGGTTTGAACATTTCTATGTTTTACAAGTTAGATACAGTTGGGTAGCAGATTACAATGTTGTATGTTTCTATTATGTAATCAGTAATGACTGAGTAGCCATTGGTTGTTAGATCTGATTTGTTGAAGAGTTTTAAAGATTTTTTTATACATTTGGACCTGAGAACAACTGATTCACACCCCCCCCCCTTCTCTTTTGTTTTAAATCATATTAACAATTTGTATCAGAGAAGTTGGTGCTTACAGAAAACAAGTTTGAAGGTACTTGAAGAAAATGATCAGGATATATAAGGAGGTACCAAAGTTGAATAAGGAGAACTTCCCTGCATGGAAAAGCTTGATGAAGTTGCATTTGGTCGGTATTCGTGACTCTAAAAAATAATATGTTGAGAATGACTATGTCTCACCTGTCACACCTTTGACTACTGAGGAAATGAGAGCTAAGCAAGAACACAACCAAACAATGTTGGAAATTGCATTTGTCCTAAGCTATCTGGAATTTGAGGACATCAAGGATTGTACAAGTGCTAAAGAAATGTGGGACACTTGCAAAAATCTATGGCAGTGACATAAATGTACTAAAAGCTAAAGTCGAGAGCCTCAGAGGTAAATTTGATGAAATGAGAGTGCAAGAAGGTGAGAATATTGCACAATATTGTGGTAAAATAAAAGAAGTTGTGAATGCTATTAGAGGAGAAAATGGAACTATTGATAATGAAACTATAATTGTAAAAGTATTGAGAACTCTGCGTCCTATTTATGCTATCAAAATTCCAACTATTCAGGAATCTAGGTGTAACCCTACAAATGTACTTACTTTGGAAAGTTTGGTTGGCAAGCTTACTACTTTTGAACTTTCTAACTATGATAACTTCACTATTGGTAATGTTGAATCTTCTTTTAAGTCACAATTGGTTCTGAATAAGTCAAAGAAGGAAAAGGAAAGATGCATCAGTGAAAGTGAAAGTGAAGGTGAAAGTGAAAGCAACAGTGACACATCTGATGAAGAACTTGAGGATCTAGAAGCTCTTATGGCTAGAAGACTGAGAAGGGGAAAAGGAAAATACAAAGGTAAACTCACTATTATATATTTTGCATGTAATAAAGTTGGTCATATAGCTGCTAGGTGTCCTGACAGGAATGATAAGAATGAAGAAAGAAATAGCAAGTACAAAGACAAAAGAGATGATAAAAGCCACCGAAGGTACAAAGAATACAAAGGAAAAGGTAAGAAATCTTGTTACATTGCTGAAGAAGAGACAGACATTGATAGTGATGATTTTGAAATTGAGGTATTCTATGTTGCAATGAAAGATGAGTCTGATGAGGATGAGAAAAATGCATTGATTTCATATGTGAACAAAAATTATAAATGGATTATTGATAGCGGTTGTTCACATCACATGACTAGTGACAATAGTAAGTTTGATACATTACATCATTATAAAGGTAAAAGTGTGAAATTTGGAAATGATGCACCATGTCCTATTAGAGGAAAATGTTTGGTTAAGTTGACTGATAAGATCACTTGTAAAAAAAATGCATATTGGGTTGAGGGTCTTAACTATAATCTGCTAAGTGTTGCATAGCTTAACAGCACTAGTTACCGAGTGGAATTTCATCACAACAAGGCTAAAAAATTTGATGCTCCCGGTGAACTGATCGAAAGTGGAGAATAGACTAGAGGTAATTTGTTCTATCTTGACCTATCTGAGGAAACATGTATGATTGCACAACTTGATGATATTTGGTTATGGCATAAGAGGCTATGTCATGTTAACTTTGATAATCTGTCAGAAATTAGTAAAAAGAAGAAAGTGAGAGGTCTACCTAGATTGAAGAAACTTGAGAATGTAATGTGCAAGGAATGTCAGTTAGGAAAGATGAAAATGTCAAGTTTCAAGAGCAAAACCTTTACTTCTGAGAATACTTTAGATTTGGTTCTTACTGACCTTTGTGGACCTATGGGAGTACCAAGTTATTGTGGTGCTAGATATTTTATTCTGTTTGTTGATGATCATACTAGGATGATGCATGTAATGTTTTTAAAAGAAAAATCTGATGCTTTTCAATTCTTTAAGTGGTATTTAGCTAAGGCTGAAAAGGAGACAGGAAGAAACCTGAAGCATTTGAGATCTGACCGAGATGGAGAATTTATATCCAATGAGTTCAATCTATTTTGCAATGATAAAGGGATCAAAAGACAGATATCTACATTGAGAACTCCTCCATAGAACGTCATAGCAGAGAGAAGAAATAGATCTATCTTGGATTGTGCAAGGACATTGATGATTGAAAAGAATGTTGCACAAAAGTATTGGAAAGAAGTTGTAAGTACAACTGTTTATACTCCTAACTGAGTACAGATCAAGAAAGGTACAAATCTAACACAGTATGAGTTATGGTATGGGTATGCACTGAATTTAAAATAGTTTAGAATTTTTGGAAGTAAGTGATACATACTAAAGGACAATAGGAATGGAAAGTTTGATGCTAAAAGTGATGAAGGTATATTCCTAGGGTATTCCACAAAAAGTAAATCTTATAAGTGTTTGAACTCTAACACTAACAAAATTGTGGAAAGTGTGAATGTCAAAGTTGATGACTATGTAGAAATAAATGAAGCTGATAGTAAAAGATAACCAGAAGATTATAGATCCTTTGTATACATAAAGGAAAGAGAGGCAAGTGATAGATTTGCACCTAATGCTTAGTCTCAGGTAAGCAATGTCAAGCATCAGGAAAACAATGCCAAGAGAGAAGAAGAATGTGTTGAGTGACAAGATAAAGTTGTTAAGTATTAGGAAGAGGTTTATGAGCATTCAAAAGTTGAATCTGACAATCTTATTGGGGAACCTGAAGAGTTAGAGGAAAGGAGAGTAGAACCCATTTTGGCAAAATATGTAAGGAGACATCACAAGCCTGAAGAGATAATTGGAGACAAAGATACTAGAGTTATGACCAGAAGCAAGATAGAGGATCCAACATGTTTACTATGTGAATTTGAGCCTAAGACAACAAAGGAGGCATTAGAAAATGAAGACTGAATACAAGTAATGAATGAAGAAATAGATCAGATAGAGAAAAATGATACCTGGACTCTGGTGCCGAGACCTGAAAATAAAAATGGCATTGGAACAAAGTGGGTGTCCTGGAATAAGTTGAATGAACATGGTCAAATCAAAAGAAACAAAGATAGGTTGGTATGCAAAGGCTACACACATGAAGAAGGAATAGATTATGGGGAGACATTTTCCCCTGTAGCTAGACTGGAAGGAACAAGGACTCTACTTGCATATGTTGCTTACAAATATTTCAAGGTATATCAAATGGATGTTAAGTCTACATTTTTAAATGGTATATTAGAAGAAGAAGTGTACATTGATCATCCAGAAGGATTTGTTGATCTAAACAAGAAATACATGGTTTGCAAACTGAATAAAGCACTGTATGGATTAAAGAAAGCTCCCAGAGCATGGTATGAGAGATTTCATAACTACTTGATACAGATTGGATTTTCAAGGACAAATGATACAAGCAATCTGTATATGAAAGATGAAGAAGGTAAAGGAATCTTATTGGCTAAAATTTTTGTTGATGACATTATTTTTGGTGGACAAGATGCCTTGTGTAAGAGATTTTCAAATGAAATACAAACTAAATTTGAAATGAGCATGTTTGGTGAGATCAAATTTTTTGTTGGTTTACAAGTATATCAGATGGAAAAAGGAATTTTCATTACATAGTCTAAATATGTTCATGAGATATTGAAAACTTTTGGAATGGAATATTCTAGACCAATAAGTACTCCTATGGCTACTGAACAAAATTTTTCTAAAAAATGATGATGTTGTAGAAGTAAACCAGACTTTGTAAAGATCTATGATTGGAAAACTATAGTATGTTGTACATAGTAGACCAGACATTGCACTAGTTATTGGGATTATGGCATGATTCTCTACCAATCCTAAGGAAACACACATGATGGCTATTAAGAGAATAATGAGATACTTGAAAGGAACTGTTGATTATCGGTTGTATTATAGGAAGCATGAAAAGTTTGAACTAAGAGTATACACATATGTTGATTGGGCAGAAAATGTAGATGACAGAAAAAGTACTAGTGGTGGAGCTTTCTTTCTTGGATAGAGGTTAGTTTCCTGGACAAGCAAGAAACAAAACTGCATTTCCCAATCTACTATTGAAGCTGAGTATGTGGCTGCTACAGTGAGCTATTCAAATCTAGTATGGATAAAGCAATTGTTGGTAGGGATGAAAGAAGAAATTATTGAACCAATTCTTATCTTCTATGATAACTGTTATACACTAAGTTTGCACCCTTTGTCTCAATCTCTCTTGGTCTTGATAACTCAGTATAACATGGAAATCATCGCTAGGTTGTGGGACCTTTGCTAACTGAGATGAGACCTCCAGGTTCTAGGCTGGTTCCTCTTGGATAATCACCTTAATTTGCTTTTAGATAGGAAAAGTAGAACTTTGAGGGAAAGGGAGAGAAGGAGTACTTGAAAAGGGAAATGACTGAAAGCAAACTACCTACTAGGTGATGCACTGAAACTAGGGTTTGGATCTCAGTATGTAGGATGAAATCAATCAGAGACTTAGGTCTAGTAGGTCACAACTTACTGAATAGGCTTGTATAAGTATTTCATAGGAGGGGTCTACAAACAAAGAGGGTATTCAGGGCAAGAAAGAGATCCTTTCACAAATAATGACACTCCTTGGGGTAGACAACAATCTATGACCTGCAAACAAACATTCACCTCTACAACTAGGTATAGGAATGAGACAAGATTGTTAAGGGGTTGTAGTATACCCACAAAAGCATTCACATCAAATCATTCACAATAACACACATGAATTATAGAAAGAAAGAAGGATTAAGAACCCTAAGATATCATTGAGAAACATACATATGCTTCAATTCAATAAGAGAGAATACAAACAAGGAAGCATAGGGACATGAGAAATTGTCACAAAATACCTCTACAATGTTTAGATAATCAATGGGAGAAATACAACTATAGAATCCATAGGGAAGAGAAAATGCTACAGATGACTCTCAAGAAAGGTGAATTTCTCTTTTTACAATTGTCCAACTCTGAGCACTAAGGCTCCAAAAATACAATATATACATCTCCTGCATGCAGGCAGGAGCAAAACCTAACTAGGGTTACATAAATTTGCAATAAAATATCGAACCCTAATGACACACTGATCACTTATTAATGAAAATCTTTGAGAACCGGTGATCAAATCATATCTTCTCTTTGCATGCTGATCTTGGTACTAAGCCCACCTGCAGACATATCAACCTTGATCCATCTACCCACCTACAACTCATCTAAGCCATGAATGCATCCAATCTAATCCTGGTCTAATACCTGGGTTTAAAATGATTAACCCTGCAAAAGGTGGCACCAAGATCATTAAAGCTTCAACACAACATGGTACTCTATGAAATTCATGACATTGATGATTAGATCCTCTGTTATCATCTCCTCAACCTCCCCTATCCTGAGAAATTCAATTCTAGCTACCCATTTGTCATGCATGGCCGCAAAACATAAACCCTAGCAAAACCTTCGTAGAGAAATATTTAAATTTGAATATCAACCGCTAGCGTGGTCATTTTTTTAAAATGTATCCATCGATGCAAAATCTTCCTGATAGATGAATGACCTAGATGTGCCTTTTAAAATAGTCTTAAAACCCTTCTGACAAGTCATCCACCACCATGGAAGTCAGAAACTAATCACCATTGAGCAAGTCAGCGTCCCTGACAGACCCTGGACCCACGTCCCTGAGAACACCATCGGATCACTGTCGCTATACCGCTATGATAATGATCGAGCACTTTGGATCCACAGCATAAAGATAGCCGCAAGATCCTACAAAGAGCTAATCACTTTAGAAAGCCTTGACCCCATGGGCCCACTGGCATCAGCCACGTTGCACAACAAGCAACCAATCAAACTGCACCATCTCAGATACACGTTGCATACTTTTTGACATCGGACCCACCTGACAAAGCCTAGAGATAAAGCAAGATCCATGGTCATCACATGATCACGAGCCCTGACACAAACCCTTGTGAACATACACTGATCGTTGATCCTCTATAGATGTCAGAGCCTCTAACTACCAAAAGGGGCCCATCCCATTAACACATCTCCATGTCACACACTAATTAGCCAATGAGAAACTGACAACTGAGATACACGTAGCATCTATCTCTGACACGGGACCCACTGTTAGAAGCTAGGTGATGGAGAAGGATCAACGGTTGTCACCATACCACCATGATAAAACATGTGCATCTTGAGCTACCAATATAACGATGACCACACAATCAAACTGAAACTTAACCCACCAAAGAAGACAGCCCCACTGACAAGCTACCAAATCAGACACCGCCAATGAATCAGGAGCTGCCAAATCGGATGAGGTTGCACCAGTCCCACTAATAGGTTAAACTCTATAGGCAAGAAGATTGATGAATGTTGTGATATCTCATGGAATCCTCTAGGGCCATGAGATCATGTGATGACCATCAGATCTAGAATCTTGACCTGGCCACTGATCTGAGACCGCCAACCGAAATGGTAACCACTCGTGGGATCACTGAGTGATAAGGGGTTAACTGTTAGGAATCAAACACTTGGTGACTGAAGGATTTAAAAATGCATGTGGAAATATGAGAACTTAAGTGATCGAGAATAAAGTAACATAGAAATATAACAAGGCTTAGGGTTTCTAGGGTAACACTAGTTTTTCAAACTTTTCAACTACAGACTAGGGAGTAAAATAAATTATAGAGGCTAGAGAATAGGGGATAAATTCATGAAAATTTTAGGGATGGTAGACATGGTAAAAATAGAGCCCCTAGAGTAGGTTTCTTTGCCAAATTTGCATGTATAGGAAAATTTGGGTAACATTTTGGTGATTTATGCTAGATGTCAGCCTGCTAGACATGGGAAACTAGTGACCTTGACAATCCATTGTGCATGGGGCTATCAAAATTTTAAAACTCTCATAGGGAGACAGAACTGGAACTGTGCTCAGGGTACTTCTTGGAAAACAAGGAACTAACTAGAAAGGAGGAAAGCATTTTTACAAAAATCACAGAGAGGGATTAACCTCAAAATAGGGTTTCAGGTGGAGACCATTGACTGAGATAGGTAGGGGAACTCCCTCCATATTTGATAGTTGAAAATCATTTGAGCCCCTACATTCTATGATTGCAAATGGTCCACCCCAAAATGAATCAAACTTGCTATGTCTACCAAGTTTTGACTTGAACTCATCCCACTTGAGGACTATGTCTCCAACCTTGAAGTCTCTGACTCTGGCTCTTCTATCAAAGCTCCTCTTTGTCCAAATCTATTGGAATTCTATATCCTACATTGATTTGTCCCTGATTTCTTCTAATTCTATCAACTGAGCATACCTAACCTGCAAGGGATCTCCTTCATGAAATAGGGCATACTGAGTAGCTAGGTCCAAAGCTGGTAATTTAGTTGAAATGGACAACCTAGCCTCCCTACCATACACTAGCACATAAGGAGAATTCCCAATGATCTTTTTTGGAGTAATTCTATCTAACCACACTGCAGACCCCAACTTAGTATGCCAATCTCTCTGATTATCTTGCAGAGTCTTCTTGATTATCCTAATCAAGTTCTTATTTATTGATTCAGCTAAGCCATTACCCTGAGGGTAATAGTTGGAATTGGTATTTAGATAGATGCCATTCTTGACTGTCCACTCTGAAACTTTGAGGCCTATGAATGCTAATGCATTATCTAAGATGATGGAATCAGGAGTGCCAAACCTATGAACTAAGTCATCATAAAAGCTTAGGACAACACTCTGATTGGCCTCTTTTAATGCAATTGCCTTTGTCCATCTAGTGAAGTAATTTGTTGTAGTAATTATCCATTTATGGCCTACACTAGATGGAGGATTGATCATGCCAATGAAATCTATACCCCACTTCATGAAGGGTTGCTCTGTTCTGATTGGTTGTAGAGGAAAGGCTGCAAGCCTTTCTTTTCCTGCAAAAAAGTCACACTTGATGCATCTTCTGGCATAATCATGACTATCCTTAAAAATAGATGGCCAATAGTATCCAGCCCTCATGATTTTAAAAGCAATAGTCCTAGGAGAAAAGTGACCTCCGAAAGGTCCATCATGAAATTCAAATAGGACATCTCCTACCTTTTTTAAATCTATGCATCTTAAAAGGACACCATTGTGATCCTTTCTCAAAAGAACCTCATCTATCAGCACAAAAGGAATAAATTTCAATCTATAATACCTTCTTTTTGTTGAATCTAGGCCTGCAAGGCATTGCCCTATCTTTAAATAATTGATCATGTTAGGTAACCAACTTGTTGCCTTGTCTTGTTCTTCTGTAGAATGCACCACCAAAGATGCATCCATTTTTTTTTATTTCTTTGAACTTTCATCCTCAGCCAAATGCTCACAAAGACCTCTTCCTCTAACCAGCTTGGTATCTTGAATATCTATGTCATATTCAATCACCTTGGTGATCCAACTAGCTCTTTTCTCATTTAGGTCCTTAGAAAGAAAAAATTCTCTGACACTTGGATGAGTAACTTTGAGGTGTACCTTTCTATGGGTCAATAGATATCTGAACTTTTTAAGGCTCTTTACCATAGCAAGTACATGTTTTTCTACAAAAGAGTATCTTTGTTAATACTCTTCTAAGCCTTTGCTAAAGAAAGTAATAGGCTGCTCCAATCCATCAAAATTTTCTTGGGTCAACATTATAGATATGGCATCATGACCTCCATGAGCATAAAGGATGAAATCCTTATTGAAAGTTGGGTTTAAGAGGGCAGGAGCTTCTATTAGGGCCTCTTTGATAGCCTAGAAATTGTCTTTCCCTTCCTTAGTCCAACTAAAAGCTGAACTCTTTTTCAACATGGCTGTCAAAGCCTTTTATAAATTTTCAATGTTAGGCAAGAACCTCCTAACAAAGTTAATATTTCCTATGAAATATTAGAGACCTTTCATGTGATGTGGTAGGGATAGCTCTAGGATAGCTACAATTCTCTCAGGATCTACTGTAATTCCTTCTTTGGATACTACATATCCCAATATTTTTCTTTCATGAACTGCAAACACACATTTCTTGGGATTAAGGGATATCCCAAACTCTCTACACCTTTCAAAAATCTTCCTCAGATGTTTGATATGGTCTACTGCATGTTTAGAATAGACAGTTATGTCATCCAAGTAGACCAACACAAATTTGTACATGAGGCTTCTAAAGGCCATATCCATTGCCTTTTGGAATGTAGCACCTACATTTAACAAACCAAAGGGCATCTTTTGATAAGCCATGGTTACCCACTTAGTTGTAAATGTAGTCTTATATTGATCCTCTTCATTAACCAAGATCTAATTGTATCCTGAATAACCATCCAATAATGAAAATCTCTCAGATCCAGAGACACATTGTAAGATTTGTTCCATGGAGGGCAGTGGATGGTGGTCTTTTAGATAGGCCCTATTAAGATCCCTAAAGTCAACACATAACCTCAACTCCCCATTCTTCTTCCTGACTGGAACAAGGTTGGAAACCCAACTAGTATGCTTGATGGGGTAGGTGATACCACTTTCTATTAATTTGAGTACTTCTTTATGCATAAGTGGCTCAAGCTTGGGATTAACAGGCCTTTTCTTTTGCCTCACTAGTTTGGCATTTGATTCTAATTCAATAGTGTAATCTTGCTTTTCCAATTCAGTGTTTATCTTTCCAAATTGTAGATTCTTACCTGGTTCCAGCTCTAATTCAACACAATGTTCTTGTTGGACTACTAGGCCAGCTTTGTTTTTCTTAACTTCATCATCCTTGATGAAGATAGTCTCTAAGATAACAAGACCCCTAGGCATCTTATTGGACTTTAGTTGTATCACTTGATCACCATAGTTTTATGATAGCCTATCTTGATTATGCCTTCAAAAGACATCCTCTTCAAACAAGAACTGTAGAATTTGTTCATCATTATCAAACACCTACCAATTGACATTGTTATCAACAATAGAGGGTTTGACAATCACTTTGATCTGTTGTTGATCCACTTATTTTGAAATGCTATTTGAAATGTCATATTGGGATCCAACAATAGATAACCTATCTACATTTTGATTTAACTTTCTAGGGATAGCAACAATATTGAAAGCATGGAAATCTTCAATTACATCCCAAACTCTATGTTTGTATGCTTTCATGGTGTTGTTCTTGGTTGCACTCATCCCTCTCACTTGGTTGACAACTAACTCACTGTCACCATAAACTTTTAAGGCCTTAGGCCCTCTTTTTCTAGCCCACTCTAGTCCATTAACTAGACTTTCATACTCTGCAGTATTGCTAGTGCAGGAGAAACTGAATCTAAAGGTAGTATAATACCTTTCTCCTTTTCGGGACACTAGCATAGCACCACCACTAGAACCATGTCTACTTCTAGCTCCATCAAAAAATAGCTCCCAAACCTGATTGCTCTGATCCTCTGAATCAGTATCCTCTTTGAGAAGGCTTGGTTCTATGGCTCCACTCTCTTGTATTAAATAACTTCCCAAACCAAAATCCCAAACAAGATTTTCTTGGGCCTATGAAGCTCTTTCATCTAGAAAAATATCAGGGATACTTTCTATCTCTGTGCTTGCTTCACTAATGGTTTGGAAGTCACTATCATCAAATATGGGGCAATTTACATTGATGGTGTTGGACACATATGGCTCTATATGGTGTGCTGCTAATGGTTGTGATTTAATGGTGACCTTGGTCCCATACCTTGTATGAAATAGCATGTGAGACCAGTTAGAAGATAGATAGCCTCCTATCTTGGATGTAAATTCCCTTGAAAGACATATAGCAAATAATGCAGGGAGATCTATGATATATATATATATATATATATATATATATATATATATATATATATATATATATATATATATATATATATATATATATATATATATATATATATATATATATATATATATATATATATATATATATATAGGAGGATGGAAAAATTAGGACTAGCATGAAGGATCACACTAGTATCCTTAGCCACACCTATAGTACTGACTGAGGATCCATCAAGTTGGGTAACCTTCTTTTGGAAGGGTTCATACTGTAATCCTAATTGGTCAACTACTTTCTTGGGCATCACAGTGCTAGTAGCTCCACTATCTACCATACAATTATGTACTAAAGATTTTCCAATAATTAAAGATATAGAAAAGGGAGGTGGTTTTGAATTCCTACCTTGTGTGGCATTATCCTTGGAGTTGCTACTTGGAGCCTCCCTTTCTTGATCAGTGTTAACCAATACTGGCTTTGCAGCTTCTTTTGCAGGTTGAGAAGTTGTCACTTCTATCATGGTCTTCTTCAAAATTTCAAGTTGTCCTAGAAGAGCCAAAGAGTCCCACATGGACATGGTGACATTCACCTTCTTCATGTTGTCTATGATATTAAAAGGTGTCACAGTGTGTACCCTCTATTATGTCTTTGGCATGATGGGCTCCACTTCCTTTGGAACTTCGCCTTCTTTGCTTGTAATGACAGGAGTCTCCTTAGGTATGATGGGAGTGGCTTGCTGTAGTAGCTCTGTAGATATGGTGGCTTTGGCATTGAAATCTTCTCTCTCCATGTCTTGAGCTCTTCTCTTTCCTCTTGTATAAGCAACAAAAGAAACCTCATCATTGACTCCAATGAAGTCTGGTTGTTCCCAATTAAAAAGAGCAGTCTCACTCTCTTGTGATTCTTTTTGAGGCATTGACCCACTAGATGAAGCCTCTAATTGATCTTGTGAGGCACTTTGAACCATCAGAGCTTGGTTCATCGATCCATTTGAACATGTAGCCTAATTGTGAGGCTGATTACAAGGAAAGCACCATTCATTCTCCATAGCCATATTATTTTGGCTAGGAACCATATCCCTCACTGGATTTGTAGAATTGAGAGGTGCAAGGTTATATGGCTGGAATGGTCTCTAATTGAAACTTTATCTTTGTCCTTGATAGCCTCCTTGATATGGTGGCCTATTTTTTTGATAAAGTTGTCCTTGATTCTGATATTGTTGATTAGGACTTTGGCCTTGTGGCTGAAAAGGTGGTCTGATTCCTTGACCTTGCTTCTTTAGATTTGTGACCTCTTTAGTTAAGGTCTACAGCAAGTTAGTCATTTCTTGCTAACTACTTTGTTGGCTATTCTTTATTTCTTGCAACTCTTGAGAGAAGCTAGCTGTTAGCTCTTGACCACTAGTACTAGCCTGAGGTGCTAATATGGTGGGAATAGGGGTAAATGGGGGTACTTGGGTAGGTTCAATGGGTTGAAGGCTAGGAAAAATGGGCATTCGAGGCCTTCTAGCAATCATGCCTGCTTGGATTAAACAATTTTCAGCCCTGACAGCTATGTCAAAAGCTTGGGGGAGAGAAGTACCACCCATAGACTAGATCATGATAGAAATTTGACCATTTAGACTTTTCAAGTAGTATAAAAAATCATGGTCAGCTGATGGTCTCATAGAGACTGGAATTCTATTCCATGTCTTAAGGAATCTACGATTGTAATCTATCATTTGTTCTTGAGGGTCTCTCTTAATAGTTGTTAACTGCTCAACTAGAGACAAGTTATCTGATTTATCTTCAGAATGCTTACTTAATGCATCCCCTAACTCATCCCATGAAGTAATGGAACCAATAGTTAGAGTTCTAAACCATTCTAGAGCCTTACCTTTTAGAGAGGCTGCTAATAACTTTGTGGCCACATCTTCTTGAGTAATGTTATGTATGCTACAGATGGTGGTCACATCTCTTATGTGTTCAAAAGCAATTTTCTACCCCTCACCTATGAAATTAGGTATACTCTTAAGTGCCACCAAGGGAACATCATGATTTTGAGCAAAGTTCAATGGGCTACCCTGATTAAAGGGTCCAAATACAAATGGTCTAGCCATTGTAGGAGTTGGAATCTAAAGATTAACAACTATATGAGCTGTATTTGTTATTGGATTTGAATCCTCTTCTAGATCTCTAGTTAGAGATCTGCCTCTTCTTTTGGAATGAAAGGGAAAAGGTCTCCTTTTTGAAGTATCAGGAGGCGTTGATTGTACTCTTCTTGCAAGAGATATTCTTTGAGTTGACCTGCCTTTGTGACTTCTCTTTGAGGGCTTCTCTAAAAATTTGGTGGACTTTGAGCTTCTAGTCTCAATCTTTCTCATAAAACTTTGAACAAGGTAGCCTGGATCCTTTAAATTAGTGGAGTCACCAGATATACTTGGTAGAATGACTTCTAAAGGTCTGTACTATGCAATCTGTATATCAGAGATAGCATATCTTCAAAAAATGAACTTCTTGTGTTGTCCCACCAGGCGTGCCAAAATTGCTATACACTAAGTTTGCACCATTTGTCTCAAGCTCTCTTGGTCTTGATAACTCAGTATAACATGGGTATCATCTCTAGGTTCTGGGACCTTTGCTAACTAAGATGAGACCTCCAGGTTCTAGGCTGGTTCATCTTGGATAATCACCTTAATTTGCTTTTAGATAGGAAAAGTAGAACTTTGAGGGAAAGGGATAGAAGGAGTACTTGAAAAGGGAATCAGCCAATCAAATTGCACCATCTTGGATACATGTTGCATACTTTCTGACATCAAACCCACCTGACAGAGCCCAGAGATAAAGCAAGATCCATGGCCGTCGCATGATCACAAGCCCTGACACAAACCCTTGTGAACATACACCATTTATCGATCCTCTGCAAATGTCAGAGCCTCTGACTGCCGAAAGGGGCCAATCCAAAGGGGCCAGTCCCACTGACACATCTCCACATCACACACCAACTAGACAATGAGAAACTGACAACCGAGATACATGTAGCATCTATCTCTGACACAGGACCCACTGTCAAAAGCCAGGCAATGGAGAAGGATCAACGGATGTCGCCATACCACCATGATAAAAATATGTGCATCTTGAGCTACCAGTATAATGATGACCACATGATCAAACCAAAACTTAACCCACCAAAGAATATAGTCCCACTAACAAGTTGTCAAATCAGACACCATCGATGAATCAAGAGCTACAAAATCAGATGAGGTGGCACTGGTCCAACTGACAGGGTAAACTTTGTAGGTGGTAAGATCGATGATTGTCATGAGATCTCATAGAATCCTCTGGGGCCATGAGATCATGTGATAACTATCAGATCTAGAATCTTGACCTGGCCTCCGATCTACGACCGCCAACCAAAATGGTAACCACTCGTGGGATCGCTGAGTATTAAGGGGTTAACCATCAAGAATTAGAGACTTGGTGACTGAAGGATTTAAAAAGGCATGTGGAAATATGAAAACTTAAGTGACCCGGAATAAAGTAACATAGAAATATAACAAGGCTTAGGGTTTCTAGGGTAATGGCTAGTTTTTCAAACTTTTCAACTGTAGACCAAGGAGTAAAATAAATTGTAGAGGCCAGAGAACAGGGGATAAATTCATGAAAATTTCAAGGATGGTAGACATGGTAAAAATAGAGCCCCTGGAGTAGGTTTCTTTTCCAAATTTTCATGTATAGGAAAATTTGGGTAACAATAACACAAGTGCTATCAACATTTCTAAAAATCCTATAATGCATACAAAGACCAAACACATTGCAATCAAGTATCGTTACTTGAGAGAACTGGTACAAGATAAAGAGGTCCAAATGGAATATGTGGGTACAAAGGAACAACTAGCAGGTATGTTCACTAAAGCTTTACCTAAAGAAGCTCATGAGTATCTGAGAAGTCAATTAGGGGTCCTTCCCCTATCTAAGGTTTCCTAGTCAAGTTAGGAGCATTGCATCAAATATGCTATAACAGAATATTTGACAGATTGATGCAAAAGAAGGTAACGCTTTAGGACTGGCCTAGAGTTGTGAAAAGTATGGAAAAGACAAGAATCAATCATAAGAAAAGATGATAGAGGGAGAAGTATTATTGCTAAACTAAAAAGATGATATTTACAATCTATAGGATGTTTTTGTTGCTGCTTTGGCATTTCTGTCAAAGAGTGAGATGAACTGAGATGATAATAACACATGAACTGAGATAAATGGAAGATGGATAGAGATGATAAGATAATAGCACATGACACTGAAAAGGAAAGTAACCTAAGGGAGATGAACTGACATGAACAGAGATGAAGGATCAGGAAAGAGGGAGAATTGGAGATTTCTGGATGGTCACATAGGCAAGGCTAATTGATTCTGAATCAGAATAAAGATAAGGATATTATAAATTTTTTTGATGGATAGATAAGTTTTGGATTGGTTGGTAATCCATGTGTTATTCATATGGTATTTCCATCAATGCCAAAGAGGGAGATTATTGGAAACAACAATTGAAGCAATTATTGTATTGTCATTGATGTCAAACCTTAACTAGTAAGATTGTTGCTACTTAGGAAAGTACTATATCTAGTTGATTGTTGTGAAGGGGGAAAGCAAGGTTGGTAACAATAGAACCTAAGGAAAGGTTGAGTTATCCAGACATTTCAATGAGTACTTGATTATGTTGCACAATGATGAGACAATGTATTGTTTATTTTAGTAAGAACGAAGACTAAACTGGTAGGCTTAACAGAGAACAAGTGAAGAAATTTAGTTTAAGCTAAGTGATGTTAGTATCGACTGAGTTAGTGTATGCTGAGTAATTTCAGTGTTAACCAAACAGCAGTTAATTATTGAGCAAGATAGTGTTAGTTGAGGAAACATTTTTTTTAGTATTGACCAAGCTTTCTAATGATGACCAAGAAATTGAACACAGTATTGACCGAGCGTCAGTATTTTACATTTGAGGAAGAATTCAGATTTCCAGCCGACATCGTTGAATTCTTGGATTATGTAAAACACGCAGGCTTTATTTATTGATTGTATGGAAGCATTGAATACACTATAAACATTTTATTGTAAATATTTAAGAGATTTGAGATGATTCTAGAAAAGATGATGAAAAACATAAAGTGGGGTAGATTCAATGAATCTGACCTAACCCTAAGATCGATGAATGACATTAAGCGGAAAAAGATGTATTGACCTAATTGAGAAAGTATTAAGGAAACCTATGCATGAGACTGAAATTGTAGTAGTGTGCAAAAGGAAAATCAGAAGGTGATGCTAGAAGTATTGTTGATGTTATTGACTGTATAAGTAGAGAAGGCTGAAGTGTTGTGATTGCTTCAAGGAGAGTTCCGAGTAGATCAGTGATGGTGATGGTAAAGGTTCACAGTCAATAAGCCAACATATGTGTATGGAATTGGATTTGATATTTGCAAAGTGAGTTGTATGTTTTTCAAATCAAATATTACTGTTACTTTCTAACCATTGTAACAGTCAAAATCCTTTTAACAGAGGTTGACCTAATAGTCATATGTATAAATCCTTTGAACAAGGTTGCATTCTAATGGAGTGTATGTAAGTCCTATAATAAAGCACACTTTTAACAGAGTGGTTGAAATCCTTTAACCGGGTCACACCTGACATTGTGTTTGTAACCTTTGAAAAGGTTGGCTTTTCACCGAGCTCACTTCAGTAGAGTGAAAATAATAGTAACATGTTACAAAGTGGTTTTTCCCAAATCGAGTTTCCACTATAAATCCTAATGTCAATACTTGTGTGAATTTTTTGGTTTGAACATTTATGTGTTTTACAAGTTAGATATAGCTGGGTAGTGGATTGCAATGTTGTATGTTTCTATTATGCAATCAATAATGACCGAGTAGGTATTGGTTGTTAGATCTAATTTTTTGAAGAGTTTTAAAGATTGTTTTATACATCTGGACCTGAGAACAATTGATTCAACCCCCCCCTCCCCCCTCTATTGTTCTAAATCATATTAACAGTATATTGTGGTTACCCACTGATCAACCAGCACATACCATATGTGTGTACGAAAGTAGAAAGCTTGTTTTGGTTGGTGGCTTGATTTCCAAACTTATATGTGCTATGAATTCTAATGTGATGAATTTTGTACTAATCAAGTTTTAATCCTTGGCTTCATATCACTCCCTTGCAAATGGCATTGACATACCACATGAACAGGAAACTCATATGTGCTACTATCATCAACACCATACGATGTCACAAGGGTGAGTTCATGGTGATAGTAGATTCCATATCAGATAAAATCAAGCTTTTCATCTTACTGTCATTGCTAATGATTTCATATGGAGTTAGAGATACTAAATCAAAACCATCACAGCCCAAATTGGCTAAGTAATTTGTCAATGCATTTTCTTCCCGCAGCGTATGAGAGATATAGACCTTTGTAAAAGAATCAAGGAGATACCATATGTGTTTTAAAATGTATGCTAGCTACCAATTCTGAGATTCTCTTTTAATTCAAGCATTAACAATAACCATTGAGTCTCCTTTGACCTGTATATGCTTAAAGCCACCTAGTTTAGCTAGGACAAGACTAGCAAATAGAGCATGGGCCTCTGCCATATTATTTGAACCTTGGGGAAGAGGGGAGGATTTTATAGCCAACACTTTACCTTGGTGATCTCTAATACAAATTCTAACACCTAATTTTCTTGGGTTTCCTTATGATGGTCCATCAAATTTAACCTTAACACTACCTTGGATAGGGGGGGTGCCAACGGATTGATGCTCTATCATGTGGTTTTGATGTTTGAGGTTGGAGAACAACCAGCCAATTGGTACATGGATACCTTTCCATTCTTAAATAATAACATTGTCCCAATTTGACAAAACTAGATTACATCTTACTTTAGAGTGACTCGCATTAACCACTTCAGATATTGATATTTCTAGGCCTATAATAACATCTTCAATATAAGAGGAGCTATGATGGAATATTATTTTATTACTCTCCCACCATATTATCCAAACCACTAATGTCGGGATACATTTCCACAATCCAAAAAATAGGGAATTATTATATAACTCGAGCCATGATTGAAAAAGATCCCACAACTTATTGGGAAGAGGAGTGAAATAAAGTAATTTTCCAAGAATAAACAACCAACACTGTTGTGCAAAAGGACATTTCAAGAACAAATGATTGACATCTTCAATCTCTAAATAAAAAAGAAAGCATTTAAAAGGTTGTGAGATATGAAATTTATGTAGACTATCACTTTGTATCACCCTCTTTTTTAATGCTATCCAAGCAAAGAAACCTACCTTAGGAAGGGTTACATAATTCTAGAAAAAAGAGAAGGCACAATAAGGAGCTGAGTTTTATTCTTGTTGCTGAATGAGCCTACAACCTTCTTTGATAGAGTAATTTCCATTTTTTCCTGGAGCCCAAAATAGCTTATCCACCTTACCTGACAAATAGATCACTTTTTCTGTAAAAATTTTGGATAATCTTGTTCTGTCCCAAGGAGAAATAGGAAGATCACTTGGATATTTCCAAATCACTTTCCTAGAAAAAAAGGTTATTGCTAAAACATAATCCACCAAATACTTTCCCCAATCATTTTTTGAAGGTGAAACAATGTCATCAATTGCTTCTAATTTAGATAATGGAGGTGCACCATTCCACAAGTCTTGCCAAAACTTTACTTGTTCACCAATATTTACTTTCCAAGAAATGAACTTAGCTACTATCTCCCTTGAGGACATCATAAAATCCCAAATTACCGATCCTTTAGGAGGGTCTAAGATAGAAAAAATTATTGATGGACAATTAGTGTCAAGGTACTTCTGCTACAGGATTTACCACCATATATTTTGTGGCTTGTTGTATAATTTCCAAACTAACTTTCCTTCAAAGGATTTATTTCATTTTGAAAGATCATGTACAACAGCCCCACCCAAAGCTTCGAATTGTGTCATGTTTTGTAAAGAAATAAGCGAGATTTTCTTCTCCCCATTCATATTAGAAATCCATAAAAGGGAGACCCCACAATAGTGGGTTACACTTTTTTAGAGATGTTGATTTTTGTTGAAATAACACATTTTTAATAAAATATGATGATT
Source organism: Chamaecyparis obtusa (assembly GCA_027943335.1). NCBI lineage: Eukaryota > Viridiplantae > Streptophyta > Pinopsida > Cupressales > Cupressaceae > Chamaecyparis > Chamaecyparis obtusa. The sequence goes on from BSBK01006039.1 coordinate 673,846, forward strand.
TAAGTCTTGAGAGGTTCCATTTGAAGGATTTAATTACAAATGGTCAGCTCAAAGCCTCTTAGATTAAAAAAAATTTGATATAACATCTATACTCCTCATTCATACCTATAATGGAGTCTCCTTCGCACCTATTAAAATGCTGACAAAAAGTCACTTTGAATTTATCTTTTGGAAAATCAAATGAATCCATTTGGAAAAACTATCTATGTAGTAAGGTACTACTAACAAAAATATTTCCAATGATTATAATGTTAATACATATTAATTTTATTATGACTTTGTATATTTAGTTTTACTAAACATGGATATTTCACCTTATGTCTACCTCTATGTTTGACACTTATGGAAAAATAGTAAATGAGAGAAAAAAAAATTCTAAAAGATATCTATGCCCTAGGTATTGAAGTTATCTTTCTAGCAAAAAAAAAAAAAATAAATTGGACAAATACACAAGTTATAAGCTATGTAGTCAAGGTATGTCAAAATTATGGTTTAATCAACTTCAAATGTTAATAAAATATGAAATAATCATGATAATGTTGTCAAACCAATTGCATTCCCTCCATATGGATGTTAAAAAACTAAATTCAAAAGAATCACATTGATATCTATTTTTTTTAAAAAAATTATGCTCTATGAAAACAATGTAACTCTTTGAAAATGACATTTTCAGCAACATGCCAGTTTTCATGGGAGAAAGAAAAAACCATTCAAATCAATTCAAAAATAAAAATAAAAAATATATTTAGAATCTAGACAAAAAATCTTAAAAGACTCTAATTTACTTCATCTTCTTATTTCAAACGGTTTAACGACAATATGCATCTGAATCTTTCTTTTTTTTTCAAAATGTAGAGTTCAGTGTCCGTTCAGGCAAAAAAGTGTAACCCACTATTATGGGTTCACCCAAAAAGTCTCTCAATAATTTCTGAGTTGTCTAGATCAATGATGAAGGGGCTTTTAGCACTGATAAGTAATAATTAGGGATAGTTGATAGCACCATTTTTATAAGGAGAATTATGTATGCTAATAAGAGCCATTTTTCTTTCCAAACCACTATTCTTGATTTAATTCTTTCAATAATAGGTATCCAATAACTTATTTTATTTACCCCAATGAAAAAAGGAATGCCAAGATACATAGATGGTAGGAAATCTACTAAAAATTCTAGAATATTGACAATCCTATTGGAAATAATCTGATTGGTGTTGAACAAGTAGACCTTTGATTTGTGAGTGTTAACTTTTTGTCCTAAGGCTAAAATGTATAAATCCAAAGTATGTTTAATGTGTTTAGCTTCCTTAACATTGGATGATCCAAAATTTAAGGTGTTATCTACAAATAAGGAGTGTGTGACTGAGATATCAGTCCCCCCAATTTTTACTCCTTGACAACATCCTAGTTCATGTTTATTTACAATTTGTTTGCTAAATATTTCAGCCATAAGGATGAAGAGAACTAGTGACAAAGGATCACCTTTCCAGATCCCTTTTGTAGATGAGAAGAAGTCCGGTGGCACTGCATTAATTAATACAAAAAACCATCCACCAGTTATACAGTCTCTAACCCATTTTGATAACGGGTGCTCCCCTTACTACCACAAACACAAAACAAAAACAAAGAAACAACAACAATTTGCAAGATCAGAAAATGGGCTTCTTATTATCTCCACAAATGTGGAATTACAAACTTTCAGAATTACAATATGCAAAGCCACATGGGCATTTACCTTATAATATTTTGTAGGAAAAAGCCTTGAATAATTATCTAGATCTACCCAGAACTTCCCTAGACAACACTATGGGCCTCCTATATATAGACAATTTCCACCGCCCGAGAAAGTTCCAGAAATTTAGCCCTTAAGGCCGACCAAACTTAGAATTATTTTATTTTTCAATTTATTACATCAAAGTCAGCTCAAAATAACTTTTGAAACCCAAACAAAAATTTTGAAGGAAATTTATTTTCTACCATTTCAAGTGGCCCAACTTTTGAAGACCATAAGTCATCACCTAATGATTTGATTGACTATTATGACCCCATTTCAGAAATGGTGTGAGGTGCTCTATAGTGCCTGACTTGTGTAAGCTCTAGTCAGCTAAAGTTTTGACCTCATCCAGGGCCTCTAAAGCTTTCAAAATTGAGTTTAAACTTTTTGTACCCTATTTTCAATATTGAAAATTTTCAATATCTTCAAGACTAGACTTGATCTGGCAATGAAACTTTACAGGTAGGCTGATATGACTAAGATGAACCTCCAACTATGAAATCAAAACATTCTGAGATCATATGACCAACTTACTAAAAATAGTATGTTTCCATAAATAGCAACTCTACACAAGATAGCTCTTATTGAAAAGAAAACATAAATAATTTTGGGTGATGTAAGATTGCCCTTACACCTAGGATGCTCCTACATTAGACACTTGGGGTAATTTGAGAAGTGACCCTGACACGACCTAGGTGTGTAGAGGAAAACTAAGATGGTTAACCTCCTCCTTTGTGAGCCATGATGAATCTTCAATAGGTTGTCCTTTCCATTTGATCAGATATTCTTCATATGTCCTATTCCTTGTGCTTCTTCCAACATGACTATCTAGTATATCCTCAATCTCCTTTGTAGCTGAATTGGTTGTTGGAATACTCCATTGTGCTGCTATGATCTCATCTTCAACACCTCCCTCATGATACTCTGTCAAATTTAAAATGTTAAATACTAGTGAATTATTTAGCTTAGTAGGAAACTTGACCTCATATGCATTTCTTAAATCATGCTTCTTCAGTATCTTGCATGGCCCAAACTTCTTCATTTTCAACTTGTTATATGTACCAACTAGAAATCACTCCTTCCACAAATGAACCATGACTTCATCTCCAACCTGAACTTCCTTATGCCTCATTTTCTCATCTTCCTTAGCCTTATATTGCACATTCATCTTGGTAATGTGCTTCCTCACCTCCTCATGGATGTTCTTCAAATGCTCTGCCAAATCCTTAGCTTTAGCACTACTTATTTCTCTTGTATCTATCTTCCTCAACTCAGATACATTTCTTGGACTACTCCCATATACAATCTGGAATGATGATTTACCAATACTCTTGTTGATAGAATTATTGTATGCAAATTTCACCTATGGTAAAATCAAATCCCATCCTATTGGCTTATCTCCAACCAATGATCTCAGCAAATTCCCCAAAATCTTATTCACCACCTCTATCTATCCATCAGTCTTTGGATGGTGTGATGAACTAAACTTCAAATCTATCTTCAACTTCTTCCATAATGTGTGCTAGAAATATCCAACAAACTTAGTATCCCGATCTGAAACTATACTCTTTGGCAAACCATGTAGTCTCACCACTTCTTTGAAAAACAATTCTACTACATGAACAACATCATTAGTCTTCTTGCAGGGAATGAAATGTGCCATCTTAGAAAATCTGTAAACCACCACAAAAATTGAATCATGTCCCCATTAAGTCCTCGGTAAACCCAAAAAAAATTCCATACTGATATCCTCCCAAGGTTTCTCTGGTACAGGTAATGGCTAATACAACCTTGTATTCTTCTTTACTCCCTTTTCCATCTGACATACTCTACAACTCCATACAAACTTCTTGACATCTTGCTACAACTGTGGCCAATAATAATTATCACTAACCAAAGCAAGGGTTTTATCACGACCAAAATGTCCAGTCAATCCTCCACTATGCTTCTCCTTGATGAGATTATCCCTCATAGAACTTCATGGAATGCACAACTGACTCCCTTTGAATAGCATATCATCCTGAATGAGGAAATCTAGCCACTTCATTCTATCTAGAGTAACAGGTTCTTTACAAGCTTTCCAAGCTTCTCCAAAATCAGGATCCTCTGGATACAAATTCTTGCGTTCCTTAAATCCAACCACCTCAATCTGCATCTTTGTCAGCAATAGATGCCTTCTGCTAAGCGCATCTACAACCCTGTTAGACTTTCGACTCCCGTGCTTTAAAACAAATGTATAACTCTTCAAAAGATCAACCCATTTCAAATGCATTTCATTCAAATTTCCTTGACTATTCAAATATTGCAAAGCTTGATGATTAGTATACAAAAAAACTTTCTTAGGAAGCAGATAGTGTCTCCACTTCTTCAATGCTTGAACTATAGAATAAAATTCCTGATCATAAACAAAATATTTCCTCTTGGTATCATTCAACTTTTCACTAAAATAAGCAACTGGTTCACCTTCTTGGCTCATAATAGCTCCTATTGCAGTACCACTAGCATCACAGTCTACTTGAAACACCTTATTAAAATCTGGAAGTGCTAAAATAGGTTGTTTTGTAACTTTCTATTTCAAGAGTTTAAAACTCTTATCTGCCCCATTAGTCCACTTGAACTCTTTTCTATCCCCCCTCATTGTTTCAGTCAAGGGTCCACAAATACTACTAAAATTTCTGATAAAATTTCTGTAAAAGCTAGCCAAACCATGAAAAGATCTTACCTCAGTAGCACTCCTTGGAGTAGGCCATTCAAAGATAGTCTACACTTTCTGTAGGTCCATTTTTAGACCTTCTGCTAAAACCACAAATCCCAAATACAATAATTCCTTCTTCACAAAACTGCACTTCTACAAATTAATCAACAATTTCTTTTCTCTTAACTTCTCAAACACCATATGAATATGCATCATATGTTCCTCCAATATCTTACTAAAGATCAAAATATCATCTAGGTAAACAATGACAAACTTACCCAGAAATTCTTCCAGAACCTCGTTCCTGAGCTGCATGAAAGTGCTTTGTACATTGGTTAGCCCAAAAGGCATGACTAACCACTCATGCAGTCCTTCCTTTATCTTGAAGTTAGTCTTCTATTCATCTCCTTCTCTAATTTGAATCTGGTGATATCCACTCTTTAGATCTATCTTTCATAAATACACAGCTCCACTCAAACAATCCATAATATCATCCATTCGTGGCAATGGAAACCTATACTTGATTGTGATCTTGTTTATAGTCCTAGAATCTATACACGTCCTCCATTCTCTATTCCTCTTTAGTGCTAATACTAATGGTACAACTCATGGACTCAGGCTCTCCCAAATCAACCCCTTTTGTAAAAAATCATGTACTTGTCTGTTCAACTCTTCACTTTCTGCTAGTGTCATTTTGTGTGCTGCCTTGTTTGGAAAACTGGCTCCTAGAATCAAATTCTTCTGATCACTGATCTTCCTTACTGGTGGTAATCCTTCAGGTACATTATTAGATACAATATCCTAAAACTCATTCAACAGATCGGAAACTTCTATAGGTAAGTCTTCTACTTCCTCTTTACCAGCTTTTGGAATTAAAAAAAAACACACATGCTCATGCCTCATACCATCTAGGAATTTTCTTCCATCAACAAAAGTTATTCTTGCATTACCACATACCTTTTCTTCAGTCTCCTTCAATGGTTTTAGCTTATGTCGCACTCCATCCTTTGTTAGGGAATAGGTATTCACATGACCATCATGTACAACACATTTGTTAAACTGCCAAGGTCTACCCAACAACATATGACATGCATCCATAGATATGATATTACATAGTACCTCATCATGGTACCCACTAATCTTGAACGTTACTAGGAACTATTCACTGACCATGACCTTGTGGTCATCTTGCACCCAGGCAATCCGGTATGGATGTGGGTATTTTTATCTCTTGAGCTTCAACTTTGTCATGATCTCTTCTAACACTAAATTGTCAATGCTTTCACTATCAATAATTACATCACATCATTTACCCTCACACTTGCATCTAGTGTGAAACAGGCTCCTCCTTTGCTTAGGTTCATTCTCACCACTCAGCAAGACTCTTCTATTAATCAATGTTTCTCCTCTTTCAACATCTTCAGAATTTGATGATCTTGCATTTTCATCTACATGTGAAAATTTTTCCTGGCCTTCATTCTTCCTATTTGTCCTTCCTTAGAATTGAGGACATTCAAATGCCCTATGACCTTCTTCTCCACAATGAAAACATGTTCCACAGAATCCTCCTCTTCCTAAACCTTGTCCTCTTCCTCTTCCTCTCTAATGTCTATTATTTTGATCGTGGAAACTATTGGAATTGTTTCCTCTCTAATTTTGACTACTACTAGCCTCATCCTTCTTTTTTGGATCTTCATTTTGGCCTCCATATGACCATCCACTAGATCATTCACCATGACCTCTTCTATTTTGTTTTCTCTTGAATTTCTTGTTCAACTTTTCCTCTAATTTTAAGGAAAACTAGTATGCCTCTTCAATATTGTTCATTCGAACCAGATTCAACTCCTAAATGCTCGACCTCAACCCATTAAAGTAACAAGAAATTTTCTCCTTATCAACTTCTACATGGCTTGTTCTGGTGAGGATTCGATAGAACTCCTCTATATACTCCTAAACAGATCTTCTCGCTTGCTTCAAACTCTACATTTTCTTCATTAGGTCAAGCTCGTAATCAATAGGGATGAACAGTCACTTCAATTTATCTATCATCTGATCCCATCTTGTGATTTTATCCTTTCCTCTTTTATTTCACTCCAATTGAATCTCTTACCACCGGATCTTCACATGACCCTTCAGTCTAGCCTTCGCAAACTTGACCCGATCAGGATCCTCAATATCTTCATACTCAAAATATTCTTCACACTCATTAATCTAGTCGATCAATTCTTCAAGGTTAAGATTTCTTGAAAATGTAGGAACCTCAATCTTAGGTATTTTCCCAATCTTGGAAATGGCTTAGAAAAGTCTTTCTTCATCTTGATTCAAAATATTGACTTCTCCTTCCTTATCATAATTTTCTTCTTCCTCGGCTTCATCCTCGCTTTTGTCTCTGACATTAAGATTCATTCATCTATGAATCTCCTCTTGCAATGCTTGCACTTGTCTCTGTAGTGTCCTAACCTCAAGTGTTACAACACTAGCTCTTCTGCCACGTTCCCTTTGTGGAGGCATTTTTGCGCTGCTCACTGAAACCCTAACCATGGTCCTATTGTAAACTATCTCACAGTCGGTGATTTTTTTATACACTCAAGAACTCCTACTCTAATACCACTTGATGAAGGGTGCTCCCCTTACTACCACAAACACATAACAGAAATAGAGAAACAACAACAATTTGCAAGAACAAAAAATGGGCTTCTTATTATCTCCACAAATGTGGAATTACAAACTTTCAAAATTACAATATGCAAAGCCACATGGGCATTTCCCTTACAATATTATGTAAGACAAAGCCTTGAATAATTACCAAGATCTTGTGAGGCCTCACCCCGAGCCTTTCATAGCCATTCAGTTATGCATTCGAGATAGACATATTTTATGATGCTCTATAGTTTTTACTAGTACTTTATGTTATGGTTTTATCACTTTAGTAGTTTGATGCACATTATATTATTATTTAGATGATGATTACTGAGACATCAGTTTAGAACTTACATGTGTGTTTTAATTCTATTTTATGAATTAATATGATGATGAAGTTTAATTGCAATTAAATTATATATGAATGCAATGATTATGATTCAAGTTTAATTTAGCGATGAATTATATATATTCATGATGAGATTTATGTTACTTATAAATGAGTGATTATGCCATGTGAAAACTTGATTTAATTATGATTGATTGCTTGAGAATTATTTGATTATTAATGTTAAGAATTTATATTTTTTATTTCCTTAGACTACGGATATTGGAATTGAGTGTGTAGGGAAATAGGCCATGGTAAATTCGGGGAATCATCACAGAGACTAATGTGAAAATTTGTTTGAGTCGAGGTTGCTTCTAGTGAGAAGCCAAAAACTTCAATGTAATGTATTTAATTTGTAAAAGTATGATGAATGAATGTATTGATTTATTTGTTAATTGTGTATGTTATTTATGTTTAGGGATGCCCAAGTGGATATGACACATGGCTTGTGATGTGTCTTTTTGTCTATGTGTCACTTGACACATGTGTGCGTACATGTGGCCATGACATGTCCACTTGGGGATTGGTTGAACACCAACCTAGCAAGGTACCTTTTAGGATCCCCATGAAAATCACTTGGTTAGGGAGCTTGACGTGTTGTCACATCTTTGAATTTCGAATTTGAACTTATCATGCACTTTTGGAGGGTTAAAAAGGTGCCTAGGGGAGTGTTTAGGCTATTTTTAGTTGCCCCACTTGATATACCATAGGGTAAGGGTCATTTTTCACCATAGGATAACTCTTGGTTGACCAAATGACCCATCCAAAAGTTGGTTTACCAAGATGGACGAAAACCAACTTTTGGGACCAAATTTTGGAAAGATCACCACCCACTAAAAAGGTAGTCCTTATCCCACCTTTTTAGCTTACCATTGTAAGACACCAAATTTAGAAACCATGTAAGGGTCTTAGGGAAGACCACCCAATAGGAATGCAATCTTATCCATAGGGGTTTGGGTGGAGGCCTTTTTAGAGGGGACTCTTCTTTTGGAAGAGTTTGACACCCACTCTCTAGATTTGGAGACTTAGCTATTTTGGAGGACCTTGGATAGTGGAAAGCTCTTCATCAACTTTCTTCCATTAGCTTGGATTAAGGTTGGTGGCATTCTTCACTTTGTTGTTTTAGTTTTCATGTTGAGAGGATGAGCTCTATTGTATGTTATTTCCTTGTATGCAAAATTTAGTCATTTTTTCTCTTGTAGTGTATGTGTTGTGAGCTTGATATTTTTCTGATAATGGAAGATTTGTGATTCTTTAGTTGTTGTAGTTTTATTTTTCTTGTGTTGTGAAAGTGTAGTTCTTATTATATGTTATGAGAATCATGAGCTTATTGTTGAGCATGAGTTCTTGTATTGTAAATGTGTAGTTTCATTGTTGTTCTTGAAGTTTTCTTTTATGTGTTGTAGTATTTTGTTGAGGGAGTTCTCAAGGCCATACTCACCCTTTGGAGGGAAGAGTAGCCTTGAGGGTGAAGGGATTTTTGGGACATTCAAGGGTGTAGAGTCTCTCCTTGGATAGGAGAGGGATGAAACATGGATGTATGGGTTTTATGTAGCTATCTCTATTTTATGTTTTGTATATTGGGGGTCATAAGGAGTTTGTGGAGATTGTGTTTGTGGAGAGAGATATATAATGAGGAAGCCAAGTGATGGCTTAGCTCTCATCAAGAGATGTGCTTTCTCCTCTTGAATTTGGTTCCAACTTCACCCTTTTTGAGTTATTTTGAGACTCTTGTGATAACCTTGGAAGGGAGATTTTTTGTAATTTATGTTTTATGTTATTTTGTTTGTGGGCTTGCATGAGTGTTTTCCTTGTTTTTGTGATGGTTCCCCTAGCTCAGGGGTGGCTTCATAGAAGCCTAGTTTGGGACGTGAGCACTCTTTGGCCTATGTATTTTATAATTGCAAGATTTCAGAGCCATTGAAGATTTCATGAAGAAGTTGTACTCTTGAAGAGTTGATAATATTTTCATTTTGAGTTGTAACACCTTTGAATTAAGATTATTGTGTTTGTAAGGGAGTCATGAGAATCCCTTGAGTTCAATGCAATTGTTTGTAATGAAGTTAAAACTTCAAATCTTGTGTTGTATATAGTGTTGATGTATCAAGTTGTGAGGTAATAGTATGGATATTTTTTTTTGTTGGTAGCTTTATTCTTTTTGAAAATATGGTTCAATGCACAAGGGAAGATATTGGTGTTCTCATGTTATTTTTCAATAGAGAATAAACAATGTATTGTAATCATTGGAAATGAAGTAAAGATGTTGTAGGAATTGTTTTGTGAGAGCTTGATTATTTACTCATCGATAAGAACTTTTGTATTCAAGTTAAGAAAATTTGTGAAGAAGAAAAGCTAATGTATAATTCATTATAGTTTCATTTTATAGTTTTCAATAAGTTAAAATGATAGGGATAAGAAAGAGTTGATTGAAAACATACTTTCCCTTTCAATGCAAGCTCTTACTATTTTGATATTGGTATCCATGTTGAAAAACAAAAAAAAAAGTAATAGGGAGGTAAATAAATCAAGTGGTTTTGATCATAGTTATTTAGATTACTTTTACATTTTGGATTTGTGTAAAGCTTGTTTACATCTTATTAAGTGAGTTTATTGCAAGCTTAAATTCCTAGAATGAAATCAAATTAAATAAACATACAAGAGTTAGGAAAGAAATCAAATATAACAAAACAAGTGAAAAGCTCAAGCAAAAAGCAAAAAGAAGAAAATGACCACCTACAGGTCTTTCGAAAATATATGGGAGAAATCCCATACATTTTCCTAAAAACCACAGTCATTAAACAATAATATTTCCCTCCTACTTGGCTAAAACAAAATATAATAATGTGTTAGTATAAAATAGATTAGAGACTATGCTACTCTATCTAGGAGTCTAGACCTTTGGGGGACCCACCTGGGTTATTCCTCCTAAAGGACCCAAAAAAGCTCAAAGAAAATAATATATTAAGAGTATAAAACAAAAAATATGCACATTTAATTTTAAAAAAATTTGAAGTGCGATTTGAAATGGCCACAAGCACAAAAGTGCTTTTTAAATAAAATTTGTGTTTTTTAAAAAAAATCTAATAAAAATTTTATCTAAAAAAATAAAATAAAATAAATAAATAAAATCAAAATTTAAGTGGGGGGGGGGGCGGGGTCGTGGGCCCCACACCCCACTGGCAGGGAGTTGTGCATGGCAGTCAGCCCTGCCATGGCAGGACTGCGGTCGTGTGTAGCATGCCCTGCGGTTGTAGGGTACCGCTACCAGCAGTGGGCCCGCCTAGTCCCAAGGGGACTCTAAAAATTTTTAATTATAATATTATGAATTAATAATTTATTATCTATTTTTATTTATTGGAAATTAATATTTATTAGTGGTTAATATATTTTAATTAATTTGTATATTTAATAATTAACATTCTATATTAGTTAATATTGTGTTTTATCCTATACTTTATAGAAATTAGTAGGTCCATTAATTAGAGTGCCTACATCATTAATTATTGTTATATTTAATTAATAGATTATTTTAATTAGGATATTATTAGTATTTTTATAGTATGGTGAACGTTAGCTATGTTATTTTGAGGTTAGTGCAAAAGCAGAATAATTTAGTAAGATTTGTAAGATAATTAAATTTGTTATTCAAGGTATGTAGTGGGCACCTTATTTATTGGATTTTATTTAAACTTTTTCAAATTAAATATAACCTTATAGTTGTGAATGTTATTGAGACCTTAGCCTAGTGATTCTTTGGGGGTTATTGGACCCATGTCCTTTTTCTTTTAGTCCTTGCCACAATGGAAGAAAACCTGTGTGAACCTTGAACCTTCACCTAAGTATGAAATATTGTTTCAAACTCTAAACCTAAACTTAATTATCCTTTCAAAAAAAAAAGTTGGTGTGTTTTTAGAGTGAATTTTTATGGGCACAACAGATCTACCCAGAACTGCCCTAGACAACACTATGGGCCTCCTTTATATAGGCAATTTCCACTGCCCGAGAAGGTTCCAAAAATTTAGCCCTTAAGGCCGACCAAACTTAGAATTAGTTTATTTTTCAATTTATTACATCAAAGTCAGCTTAAAATAACTTTTGAAACCCAAACAAAAATTTTGAAGGAAATTTATTTTCTGCCATTTCAAGTGGTCCAACTTTTGAAGACCATAAGTCATCACCTCATGATCTCATTGACTATTATGACCCCATTTCAAAAAGGGCATGAGGTGCTCTATAGTGCTTTACTCACGCAAGCTCCAGTTAGCCGAAGTTTCGACCTCATCTGGGGCCTCTAAAGCCTTCAAAATTGAGTTCAAAGTTTTTGTACCCTATTTCCAATACCAAAAATTTTCAATATCTTCAGGACTAGACTTGATCCAGTAATGAAACTTTATAGGCGGGCTAATATGACTAAGATGAACCTCCAACTATGAAATCAAAACATTCCGAGATCATATGACCAACTTACTAAAAATAGTAGGTTTCCATAAATAGAAGCTCTACACAAGATAGCCCTTATTGAAAAGAAAACAAAAATATTTTTGGGTGATGCAAGATTGCCCTTACACCGAAGATGCTCTTGCATCATATTTACACCAACCTTTAGAAAACCCAAACTTATGTAACACTTTGAACAAAAAGTCCCAGCAAACTCTATTATATGTCTTCATCATATCAAGCTTAATGGAAAAGTTTGAAATGTTACTATTGATAGAATGTAGGGCTTCATGAGCCACTAAGGCCCCTTCCATAGTTTGCCTACCCAGGATAAATCCTTCTTGTTCTTGCGATACAACTTTTGGAATCAAATATTGCACTCTCAAGTATATTTCCTTCATTATAATCTTGTAGATAGTATAACATAGTGAGATTGGGTGAAATTCTGAAAACATTTTGGGTGACTTGACTTTAGGGATGATGGCTATGGTAGTTGTATTGAATTATTTTGACATGATTTTTCTTTTTTTGGATTCTTCAATAGCACAAAGAAAATCCCACCCAATAAAATCCCAACAAGCTTGAAAGAATAATGTTGTAAATCCATTTGGGTCAGGTGCTTTATTTGGAGGTAAATAAAAAACTACTCTCCTAAGATCATTAATTGTAAAAGGAGCCATTAATAACATGTTATCAGATTCAGTCACTGATGGAGGAATAGCATCAAGGAGATCATGTATAGGAAGATCCATTGAGGCTGACAGACTGGGTGGAGCAAGAAATTTAAAAAAAAACCTTACCCCTTCCTCTTGAATACCTTGAGCATCAGTTATTGGATTGCCAGTGTTTGAATTGTTGATGGAAAATATACAATTTGTAGCTCTTTTCTACTTTGTTGAAGCATGAAAGTAATTTGTGTTTTTATCACCCTCTTTTAACCATAATTCCCAAGATTTTTGCCACCAATATTCATCTTCTCTATTACACAATTCTTCCCATTCTACCTCTAATATTTTCTAATTAGCATAAGTGTCATTATCCATACCTTGTTTAATGATCTTTTCAAATATGTCCCCCAATTTCTATTTAACATTCTCTTTCTTTTTGAAAATGTTTTTGAACACCAATTCATTCCATTTTTTAATATGCTTCTTAGTATACTTCAATTTACAAGAAAGTTGATGCATTTTAGAACCATCACAGTGTGGATTACTAATCTACCATTGTTTGATATGAGGGATGAAAGTTGGCTGGCAAAGCCACATCCTTTCAAATTTAAAAGAAGGTTTGTGATGAGCCCCCTAATTTATTGATGGGAAACCAACATGTATAGAAATAGGAAAGTGATCCAACCCTGGTCGAGGCATAATATTTGAATGAAAAGTAGTATTTGATAGCTTCCACTCTTGTGATATAAGAAATAGATCCACTCTGACTACAATTTGAGAAAATTTAGCACTCTTATTAGTCCATGTAAATGTTCCACTAATAGGTTCAATATTCATTGGATTATTATCTTCTACAAAACTCAAAAAGTCTTGAATGGTTTTCAACGGAGAGAAAATACCCCCATTTTTTTTTGATATCTTAAGGATAGCATTGAAATCACCACCCAAAATTACATGCTAACCATTTTGAAGCTAAATGATGTGGGTCAGGTTTCTCCACAATCTATGCTTCTCATGTGTTGTTGTGGGGCCATAAACATTAATCAATATGAAAGATACGTCAGAAATGGTCATTTTCAATAGTTGTTAGTTATCATTCTAGTTCAAAGTTTGTCCTTGTACCAGTTTGGGGTCTAATAAAATAGAAATACCCCATGAAGCTCCAACCCCCTCTATATGAACTGATTTCTAATTTTCCCATTTTCCTATTGTGTTATCAAAATTTTGCTGTGACATCGTAGTTTCTTATAGAAAAATAATATCTTCTCTCATAGAATCCATCTCTTGGTTGATTCTACCTCTTTTGTCAAAGGCATTTAAGCCTCTGACATTCAATGATATGATATTCATTGTTGACAAGGAGAACCCTTAGTTCTCCTCATCAACCTTTTAGAAAGTGTAAATTTACCATCCAATGTTAACTGAATACCTGCTACAATTTCTTCCTTAGTTTTTAAACCCTTAGGTTTTCTCCCCCTCTTCTTAAGCTTTAGCTTACCCTACATAATTTGGTTAGGAGTTTGTTTAATAGATAGAAGTATATTATGATCAAAACCACTCATTGGGGTATTTTTCTCTATGCTATGTGTTTCCTTATGGTCATGTTGATCAACTTCATCTTGATCTATTTCCTCTGCTAATTCCACATGACTATTAATTCTCTCCTAGACCCTTATTTGCAAATTAACTTCCTCATTAGGGACAAACACATCAGCCTCGTCAACCCTAATATCTTGAGAATACTGATCCATGTGAGAGTCATTTTTGATGTTTTGATTAATCTTGAATTCCTCTTGAAAATTTTGGTTAAACTTTGAATCTTCCCTGAAACACCCTTGGATCTCTTGTAAATCATCAACCCTACCATATTTCAACTCTATTTGAACTTCTCCTTATATGATTGAGGGGATTTTTTCAATATTAAGTTGACATCCTTTAATTTCTTGCATAACTGCAAGCCTATTTTCTGACATTTCTAAGTCCACATCACCCTTCAATGTTAAGGGGATTTCTTTACTATTAAACTAACTTTTGAACATATTTTTCTATTCTTAACCAAAATAAGGATGAAAAGCTTGATCCTCTTCAAAAAAAACTCCCTCTTCCTCTGCAATTCCATAAATCATTTAGGTGGCTAGCTCTATAATCATTTTCTCCAAAATCTTCTGAGCTTTTAGATCAGCCACTACCCATTTACTGAATACCTCATGCATATTTGACATGGTAATCAGTTGGTCTTGAAACATCAATTATTGAACAATGCAATCTAACTCATGAGAGGATGGCTCTAGTTTCTACCACTCTAAATAACCTTGTACTGAGTTAGGGACCCAAAGGGAACTCTTCATATACTTCATAATCATGCTCATGTTTCTAAACTTGTGGAATAAAAAATTGAGCATATTATAGAAGTGGAATATTGTCTTAAAGTCTACAATGAGATTTTTTGGTGATAGAGGGAAAAAATCTTTGATTAAACTCTGATCATTATTCTAATAGATCCCTTCAGGTGAAAAATCTACAAGAAACAAGTAGTGATCCTCACATATGACCACCTCTGATTGAACCATCTTCTTGCATTGCGTATTAAAATGTCCTAATTTATGTTGATACTTGTGGATAGTAACCTCATCCTGTAAAACAATACTTTGATTCTAAACACCCCATTTTGACTTAATCTTAATCTACCTTTGCATACTCTGTGAGCAGTCAATAAGGACACATACTCTGACATCACAATGTGGAAGCTCAAATAGGATGAGATCATGTTTAACAAAATACCAACCTTATTAGCAAACATTTCCACAATCTTCGAGTCTCTATATTCCAAATGAAACAAAGGAAAAGATATCCAATGAGGTAATCAACCACATGCCTTCTTACCAATTTTAAAATCAAGGATCCATACCCTGGTGAACAAGCCTGATCCTTTACAAAACCACCCTTTATTTTTATGAATAACATCCCTCTTTTCGACTGACTCAAACAATGCAACGAAAAACCCTAATTCTGATTCCAATAGAAAGATGTCTTTAAACCCATCCCAAAATTCATGTGTCCATAACCTAATATTTGATAATAACATTGCATTACTTGAAAACTTACCAATTAGGGTTGATCATCAAAGAGCTCCAACATGATCCTACAACATGTGTTCTGGAAGGGTAATATTTATTGTGTCTTGAGAGTCATGAGTTGTGTGGGAATCAACCATTTTCTGATTGCCTTGACCTTGAACATTCTGATGTTGCTTTAGTTGCCAAATTTGTGTAATCTTTTTTGGATTGAAGGACATTATGTTCATGATTTTTGGTAGAGCCTTACCCATGCTATCTCCTTTTTTACTTTAATTCTCCTTATTGATTTCATGCTCTCCCACCACAAAACCAATGGAAAACCTTATTTGCACTAGAGATCCAGGGGAAGTACCTTCACATATGTCAAATATTGGCTGCTTCTTCATAACCTTGGGATTACCTCTCTTTCCTTGGTTTTTTATGTGTTTCGATTTCTTCCAAGGGGGTTGTTTATGATTCAAAGAAAGTTCCCACCCAAATTTAGATTTAAAATTGTCCAAATTTGACATAGTTTGCGTTTGATCTTTCATAACCCTAAATCTCATGGCCTCCTGTCTAGAAGATTCCCCATGCTCAAAATTTGAAGTACCATGAAAAATTTATTGGGATTTCTTAAGATTTGACTGATCCCCTTTTGGATGTGTGAATGTCTTAAACTAAAATCTAGGATTGAAAAAATAGGGTTCTGCTAACTGAACAAATGCTTTACCTCTAAAAATGTTAAGATCATCGAAATGGCCTTCGAGGTAAGAATTTTTTCCACAAAAGAGAACCTCTGATATCCATTGTTTAGATTTTTGTGATCTTGATACCTAGTTGGCTGAACAATCAGAGAGCCTCGTAAAATCTTCACAAAATCTAAATTGGATCCCCCATTACGCCATTGTTCTTTGCCTATCTGATCCTACCTACATGACTCTAACCTTTCTTGCACACATTCTTCATGGGCTGATGCATTTTTCCTATGCTCTTCTCTTTATCTTACTCTCATGCGCTCCATTATAGTATTCTCACAGACATTCTGCCTGGGATGTTGCATGTTGCCTCTGCTCTACTCTTGCTCTCGCTCTCGTTATTACATTGATATCTATTTATTAATATTTTAATCTTAATTTATATGTCAAAATATAAATTAATGGAAATAAAGAGTGGGATGACTATGTGAAGAGAATAACAATTATTTATATGACAAAGTATTCCGTTCTTTATATATGTAGTAAATTAAAATAATTTTGAAGTAGAATAAAATTTTAAATAGATAAAATAACTTTACATTGATATCTATGCTATTATTTAAGATATATATACTACTATCTAATATTTTCAAAATAAACATTAAATAATATTTATTATTCTATGTATTAATTTAAATAAAATAACTTTTAAGTAAATAAAATAGTTCAAAATGAATATTTCTTCCTATATTTTTAATTTTTCATATATGTATATTAAATATTTATAGTAGAAATTTTCTTGTTCAAAAATATTATTAATTCCAAGATGCATTTAACAATGGAAGGGTGGAATGTAATGGTGAGATCATGTTAACAAAACTCTAATGTTTTATCTTAAAATTTGTGAACTATTTACATGTTATTTATTAATATTTGAATTAATGAATTATTTAATCTTTAGTTAAAAAGGCTTTAGATGGTTTGGTGTTTTTCCAGGGTTCTTCTTGCTTAAGTGTATTGTTTGACTTTTCTTGATCTATCTCCCATCAATATCACATTTATTGTCATTTTTTTTAGTTTTATAATGGCCTCGACCAGTCTTAGCCCAATAGTTGATGCTAGTGTTGGAGGTTTGGTGATTGGAGGCCCTAGCACACCCAAACAAATGCCCCAAGAAATTTGTCACCAAGGTCTTTCACAAGGTACATCTTTTAGTACTCCTAACTTTGTCTATTTTGTTCAGGATTTTTATAGTGCATGATAGTGGTTTGAACAATTTACTTTGATAGGATATTTTATTGGGAGAGTTCCACTTGAAAGCATGCTTTGTGATTGGGTTTTGAAGACCTGTGCATGTCATAGTGTTCATCTTAATAGCATCTAGAATCTCACAAAAGATTTTTTTATTCTGTTTTGCTAAATCCATTCATCTTTGGTAATATTACATCATGGATCTTGGTTTTTTTGGTCCCCTTTTCTTGTTTTTAAGCCATGACCGTGACTCTTCTCTATCTCTAATGAAAGTAATCTCAAGGACCCAGAATGCATAGAATTCCCTAGTCTTCCTTTGAATTTATATCCATTTCTGCAAACTATTTCACAATCTATTGGCAACCTATTGTTTGTGTTGAGCCTAACTAGTTTTACTGTGCTTAACCCCAAAGGAGGGTTTGTGTGGAAGTTGATCGATCTCCCAACCTCAAAGAGACTATTGATATTCAGATAGGAGGTCTTTTCCACTCTTAATGAGTTCTATTATGAATCTTCACAATACTTTTTTTTTTCCAATATTTATAGAACAAGATCAAGGATCATCCTCCATCCACTACACAAATTAAAATTCCTCAAAAGGAGTCCAAGCCTCTACACTCTTTCAAGACCTCCAAGGATAAGGATAAATGGACAATAGTTTATCTCAATGGGAACGCTTCGTTTGGTTCCCAAATACATAGATTGGAAATCCTATGAGATTGCTTAACTTAATTCTCACAATTTCTAATTGACTTGACCAACGAATAAGAATGACCAGTTATGATCCTCTTCCCCTACACTTTAGGCTATGCAGAACCAAGGCGGTTGTACCTATTCATTAACCCAAACTCTAGAATTAAGGATTTTTATAGAAGATTTGTAGTTGTACTTTGAATTAGGGTGATCTCTCAAGATGGAAATCTTCTCTTGAGGGAGATAAAATTGTGTACTTAAAAAATTATAAATAATTGTCTTATCCTTTTCTATTAGTGAACTTTTCTTTGTAATTACTAAGTTTCCTTACTAATCACTGAACTTATTTGTTAATTACTTAGATGAAAGAATCAAGAATTCTTTATAAATTTATTGTTAGTTCTTATTTCTTTTTCTTTCTTGTAATCTTTCAAAAAATGACTTCAAAATATGATAGACCAGTGCCTTCTTCAATTGGGCTATAAAGATAGTCTCTTCTTAATCCTATGTACAACTTATGTGAGACAAGAAACAAAATGTTCCTATCAACTGCTTTCTTTTGATGATTTTAATTACTTTATCATTCCACTATTAGTCTTATTAAATTTAATCCAAACTTAATGAGACCAATAAGATAGAGATAATAATTCTTATTAGATCTAATGATCAAATTGCAAAATAATATAAATAATCTCCACACACAAAGATTGAAAGTAGCTTTACCTTCTCGAAGCAAAATCACAAGGGACTGATTAATCCAAAATGATAAGATCCATAAGTTGAAATTGAGGGAACTTGCTTATATATATTAATAATGGAATGTCTTCATTATTTACAAAATAACTTGTATAAATGAAGTATATATAAAGTGGTATTTAGATATGATTGCTTGTCCCTTAGCATTACAAAATGGTCTCCTCTATATAGTAGGAGGTTCCATACAAATCAAGAGACACATCTCTTCATCATTAGTTACAATTAGCTTGTGGAAAGAAAACTAAAATAACTAAGTAATAATAATAAAAATAATCTCATGGAATTAATCATCTCTGAGTAGGGCCTTTCATTCCTTCATGAGTTCCTTGTAGCCTTTAGAGGTGTATGTGTTCAAAAATTTCACCAAACCATTAAGAAATCAAGTGATTTCAATGCCTCATGTAGGCTTCTTAATTCATTTGATGTGTGTATTTAATGGCATCCTCTGGGTAGTTTTTTGAAAATATAACAACTGATATGGCAATGGTTCTCCATAGGTGTAGGTCCTGCCAACATGTGTTTTCTCTTGGCATCCTCAATGTAGTTTTCTCATTGCTTCTTCTCTAAAGCCTTCATTTCATCTTTCAATTGACATTGGTAATACGGATAGGTTCATCAGGCATCTGTCAGTCTGTTATAATACTATACTGATTGTAATTGTTACACTGATGATATGTATTAGGGTAGCTCATATTGATATAACACAAGTAATATCGGTGATAAGGAATTCCTATTCCACAAGTTGATAAATTTTACCTCATCATTGGTATAAGTCATCTCAATAACCTTATCAAGCATTGGGATAACTCAAATTTGGTTACTTTTCTATTTATTGTTACTCCGATAGGTTCATGGGTATATCATACTACAATGTTGTCACATTACGATATCAGCATATGTTGACCCAATTTCCCTTTCTTCCCAGTAGTTCTTTTTATCCCATATTGCCATAAGTTATTCTAATGTACTCATTGAGTATTGGCTATTCTGATGACCCTCATTGGGTATTGGCTATTTCGATGGCCCTCATCGAGTATTGGCTATTTTAATGACCCTCATCAGTACAAATTTCACCGATGTGAAAAAACACTCCTTATCTAAATGTCCTTCTAGATTTCATATAGGTATAGCATAATCCGATATAGTTATTGGGAGTGAGTGAGACTTAAACAACATACTGTGATGCATTTAGTTTAGTCAATGATATTTTCCTTTCCCTTTATCAGTATAGATCATCTCAATAGTCTCATCAAGCATTGAGATATCTTAAAATTTTCTTTGTTGATTGTTATTGCTATGTTGATAAGCTTGTCGATGTGAATCCTCCTGATGCTTTCATCTTGTGTTATCAGCATATGTCTTGTCAATAAATCCATTGAGTATCAGATGAACTCAAAATTACATATCTCTATTTCTTTAGCTATGCCAATAATTTTTATCAACAAAACCTACACCAATATACTTTGTCATTAGTATTCATTGGGATAGGTCTTACCAATAGCCACATCAGCTATTGGTAAGACAAGAAACTCCTTTTTCCACTAGTGTATGTCTTTCTGATGGAGATCATCGTTATGTGTTACACCTATTCATTTCTTTTCTTTTTCTCATCTGATTCCATCAACCTAGCTCTTTTCGATATGTTCTCTTTCCAAGTGCTCAATCTCTCCATTGGTATATACTATCTATCGGGCTAACCTCTAGGAACTTTTGGCCACTTTTAATGCTACGTCAATCACCCTTTTGTGATTTTTTTCCATCGGGGTAACTTCTTGTGGGTTTTTTTGATAACTTATTTTTTGACATTAGTATACAAGTGTAGCTAGTTATACCAATAGTTCAATTTACCCTAAATACAACAAATCTTAAGGCAATAACAAATATACATCACATCCACATGGAGCCATGATGATGAAAATTTTACAAGAAAACATTTGTACCTTCAACCTTCTCAAAATGATATCAAATACAAAATCTTGGTGATGATATGTGTGCAAAAAATTTGAAGGTTTATTTTATGGAAATGGAACTACAAAATATGTTAATTTTGGGGTTCTAACAATGACTCTTTCTGGGTATGTATGTTCATTTGGACATAGCAAGAATTCAATTATCTCTAGGGAGCAGACCAAAATCATATGAAAATAAAAACATATTTACACTTATGGATGACAATATGGGGTTCATACAAATTCTGTGTAATGGGTGTCCTAAACTACCGTGCATGGAATAGATCTTCTTCTCTTAAGAGAAAAATTACTTCAAGAATTTTCCATGCATTGGAAATCTTTGATTTTTTCTTGAGGTACTTTGCAAGTAGTAAGAATTTTATCCCCCTTTCCTGGTAACAATATACAGATTGGGTCAATCCATAATACCTCAAATTTTCCATTTTTTCCTTTATCCTAGTTCTTGGAATTCCACATGAGCACCCAATTCCCTTCTTTAAATGTTCTATTAGTTTCCCTTTTGTCATGCAAGTTCTTCATATGTTGTCAACTTTTTAGATTTTTTATTTGAGCATCCCTCCTGATATCCTCAAGTTCAACAAATTGTTCAATTCTTTCTTCCATGAAGTTTATATCGTTGATTTCTTCCTCCAATAAAAATTTGTATAGAAGTAAAAAATTGTCTAAATGCTGCCTCAATTTCTTCCCATACACTAATTCATAAGGAGAAAAACCTATAGATTTTTTTGATAACTTAATTATGTCATCCCACAATGCTAGATTTAATTTAGAATCTGAAGGCCTTTTATTATTCTCTAACATCTTTCTAATTATTTTTAGTATATTTTTATTGCTAGATTCATCTTTCCCATTCCCTTGTAGATGATATGGTAATGCATATGATAGGAAAATCTTGTATTCTTCACAAAAGTCTATAAATTTATTGAGTCAAAGCACATCTTATTATCCATGACTAATTTATGTGGCACTCCAAATCTATTCATGATGTTTTCCATCACAAATTTTACTACTACTTTGTCAATGGCTTGTCTAATTGGTATTGCTTCAACCTATTTAGTGAAACAATTTGTTACAACCAGGATCCACTTATTCCCTCTATTGGATTTATCATGTATCTCACCAATGAAGTAAATACCCCACATCTAAAATGGTTCCTCAATTTTCATAGGCCTGAGAGGTAAAGCTCCTTGATATTTCATCTTTCCTAAAAACTTCTGGCATGACTCACACTTCTTTACATAAGTATAACAATATTTAAACAAGTGTGGCCAATAGTATCCTACTCTCAATATCTTATGGGTTGTGGTTTTTGTAGAGAAGTGTCCACCACAAATTCCATCTTGGAGTTATTTCAAGATTGCTTCAAATTGATACATATCTAATAAAAATAGTAAAACACCTTCATGGTTTCTCCAATATAGATCTCCTTGGATCAAAATATATCTTTCTTCTTGTATCTTCAATGATCTCTTTTGGTTATCATTAAAGGTACTAGGACATTTCATGTGTTTTATAAAATACAAAATATTTGTCTACCAAGGACATATTTCTATGCTTACAACTATATTTTCAATATTAGTATGATTTATGTGAAAAACATCTAAAGTAGATTCATCCATCAATTTTTATAATTGATTCCCTCTCACTAACTTTATAATCAAAATATCAATATTGAACTCTTGGATTTGGTTTATCCATCTACACCTCATGCCAGTGACTTGTGTCTATTTGAAAATGTCTTTGACTATGGCATTAGGAACATGATCTATAATCTCTACTCCTACTAGGTAGAGTCTAAATGATTTCACAACTTTAACCAATGCATATGTTTTCTTCTCATTTATGTTATAGTTTAGTTTTGTTTATTGCAAGGTTTTGCTAAAGAAGGCAATAGGTTGTTCATATCCTTCTTCATTCTTGTGTAATATCACTATAGCTATGGTGTAGAACAAGGCAAATGAAAAGATTTGAAATGGCTTGGAAAAATAAGGAGATTTCAAGATAGGGGCTTCTTTGATTGATTTTTTAATATTTATGAAAGCATCAAGGGCTTTTGATGTCTAATTCAATGATGCTCATTTCTTTATCATCTTGGAAATTGGCTTCACAATCTCTGCCAAGTTTGATATGAACCTCTTAAAAAATTATTTTTTCCAAAAAATGATTGGATTTCTTTTATAGTTTTATGGATTGGAATTTTTAAATGGCTTCTATCCTCTCAGGATCTATCCTCACTACATCCTTTTATACAATGTGTCCCAAGAGATTCTCTTTTATGAAACCAAAGAGACATTTCTTGGGAATGAGGGATATCCCATACTGCAATGCTCTCAAGGATGTTTTTCCAAATTTTTACATTAGTATTCAACTTTCTTTGAGTATGCATTAAAATCATCTTCATACACCACTAAGATATATCATCAATCAATTTTTTAAATTCCACCTCCATGGCCCTCTAGAATGTAGCATCAGCATTAGTTAATCCAAATAGAATTCTAACATAAACATATGTACCTCATGGTGTGGTAAAGGTAGTTGTGTATTTCTTTGATTATCTCACAATTGAACTAATTATACCCAAAGAATCCATCCATCATGGATAACAACTCATTTCCTATCAATCTCTTTAATAATGCTTCCATGCTTGGTAAATCATAGTTATCTTTTAGGGAAGATATATTCAAGCTTTTGAAGTCCATGTTGGAAATTTAGTTGGGAAATGTGATACTGAGATGGGGGGGTGAATCAAATATCACCTATTAATCCATTTTAACTTTACTAAAAAACTTCATAGCATTATCACAATCTTCATTAATGTAATGAAAGTAATAGACTAAACATCATTCAAGAAAATACTCATAACACAAAAGCTTGGTTACCCAGAAAACCTTGAAAGGTAAAATTGGGGTGGGGATGACACCCAAAAATCTTCACTACTCCAGTATAAAGTTCACCTATTAAGGTTACAAATTTGATCACAAAATATGATCTACCCTGTGAGGAGTCTACCCTATTAAGAGCTAAAAGATTTATACAATCTACCTCGCAAAAGGATTTAAAAATTACAACTAAGTAAGTACTCGGTTAAGAGATTACATAAGGTATGTTAAAATGACTCTGTTAAGAGATTTACCCTGTTACACTTGTTAGAATGTCTCAATACCTGATCCTTCAGTCTTCACTATATGCTGATTACATATCTTCTCCTTCCAGTATGATTTGATCTTCTCTATCAAGTTTATCTATGTTTTGTCCTTCACTACAATACTCTGATTCACTTGGTCACTAAACTCTATCAGAATACTTCATATATATGAATGTATTCTCTATTCATTCCTATCATACCCTTCACATCCTCTTCTCACATACATATTAGGGTTTAGATTTCATCTCATATAGAAAACTGAACTTCTCCAAGATTTAAGATCTACGATACAGATTTACTCTTTTTTTTGCTTAAACTTTCTTAATTCTGATTGGCTCCAAGTGTTGCATTGGGATCAATGATTGCAAAGTAGCAGTGTAATCACCTCCGTGATTTTCTCAAAAAATAAAATACAAAACTTGAATGTCGGCCAAAAATATTTTACCATGATGATTGTGCCATAACAAACTCATATGTCAATTCTGGTTAACTTAGAAATTGATGTCTCTGGTACTTGGCATTCACTGATATCTCTGGTCCTCGACATAAATTGCTTCACATAGCTTGGCAAAAAGTAACTCGGCTAATACAAAAGTACTCGGTGACCTTCACTTTAATTGGTAGTGACTACTACTAGGTAAATATACATTACATGATTTGGCCTATACATGATGACTCGGTTGTAGTGATGACCGACCAACATTACCTAGATAATGACTAAGTGCAAGACACTAATAGAAAACAAAACTATAGAGATCTACAATCTCCCCCTTTGACATTAGTGGAAAAAACACTTTGTCATGACATTTACAATTCTATTTACAAGAGTACTTAGTATTAACAAAATACTCCCCTAAGATATATATACATACAAAAATGAGTATATCATACCATTCTTATGTTGTTACCTCCCTTTTTGCTTGAATATGTCATTTACTTTCCCCCTTGTTTTTAACACTCATGATTTCTTCGGGAGTAGGAATTTCAAAATATTGAACTCCAGAAATATTTTATGAAGCATCATAACCATATGCAATGCAAAGACCCAACTGGATGTTGCAACTTTTAGAGCCTCTGATTGCACTTCTAGCTCAGTAGCTAGATTTACTAGGCTCTCGGCTATAGATAGATTGGGATCTTTTTGTAATAAGTCCTTAGCCTTTGCTAACTCTCTTTGAATAGCTTCTAGATGAGGTGTTAACATTGTTTGAATGGAGAGTAGATGAGCTCTTATCTTACCATCATTAGCCATCAACTCAGCTATCCTTCCTTGTGAATGTAGAAGGTTGGCATAATGTTTAGAACTAGATTATGCATCCAAGCTTAAGGATTGACCAGTAGATTTTATTTCTTGTTGTAGTTTGTCTACTAGTGCTTGGTTAGCCTACCTAAATCCTTCTACATTGCACAATTTTGCATACAAAGATCGTGCATTTACTACCACTCCTGAATCTGTTATCTGGACAAAGAGTTCTACTTGCTTTACTGCAATCTCGGCAGAAATCTTGTTTAACACCTTTATTTCAAACTTCCTTTCTAACCATTGTAGAAACTTGTCATTTGCTTCACTCTCCTCATTAGTTACTTTCTTAAATATATGAATAATTTTTTCCAGTATGGGGTCAAAGTAATTTACATCATTCATTTCAAAAGCATCAATAAATATTTCTTTTATCTCATGCAAAGATTTCTTCTGCTGATGTTCTCTTCTCAATTCCTCTTGTCTTCTTTTCCTCTTTAGTAGATCTTGCAAAATCTACATCTTCTCATATGATAAGTTATTGGAATACCATTTCAAAATTACAATAACTTCTTAAATTGTTACCTCAAGTGAAGAAAGTTTCACCTTCTTTTTATGTGCCTTCTTCCTTGGTGTACTCCCACTCGATAGCTATACAAGAGCTTTGATTGCCTCTTGCTCCTTGGGTTCTTGGATGTCAGTGGCTTTTCCCTTCTCTTCTTTTCCCTTATCCTTCACATGAGGACTTACAATCACTGATGCAGATGGATCTCCTTTTTCTTTTTGTGACTCCTCGGTAGATGTAGGCTGAGGTGTGGTTTTTGACTAGTCCTCTTCCTCGGTAGTGCTCATACTGACTAACATGTCAATAGTAACAACTTCTGGTTTGACAGGGGATGATCTTACAACCGATGTATCATGAACTTTCGGATAATCTATTGCATGTAAAAGAACAGTATTACTACCTAGCAAAGATTTATCTTTTCTTCCTCAACTTGTATGTCTACTTTGGTCAATACAAGAGTCTTTACTAGGGTATCCTCTACGATGTCAACAATACTTACTTCAGATAACTTTTGACATATTTCTTCCTTAGGAGCTTCTTCCTACTGAATAGGTGGCTCAATTACATCTTGTGCATCTTCTGGCTCAGATCCCTTAGATGTGCTAGCATCTTGATGTGCATCCTTGTCAATTATCAAACCAAAAATTATCTTCCAAGTCTTTATGTTAATTCAAGAGGTGCTTCCTCCTCTATTACTCCCATCATTTTTACTAAATTCTTCACAATTTTCTTTCTTTTTCTCTCCATTGTTGCAGCCTTCAATCCCATGGTGATTTTTTATTTAGCATCATCATATATTCTAAAATAAGAGGCCTTGTCATAAATTTCTTTGGCCAACAGGGTTGTAATTACAGTTGTGGTCTCATCAATATTTGCCTCATAAGGTAATGGCATTAACCATGAAACCCTTGGTAAAATAACTTGTGCATAAGTGAAGTATGTGTCAACTAAGAAACAAATGTCCTTGCTATACTTCTCAACTAATGACATAGGAATCCTACTCCTCTTCCTCATTTTCTTCTTGAATTCAATGAAATAATTATCCATTACACCCTCAAAACTCTCTCTTATTTGACTCATAAATTCATTTATTTGTACTATGACTGGCTTCTTCTTATCCCAAATTACTCCTCCAATAGTAGTAAAACACTTATGAATATAAAATAATCGACAAATGAGTAAGGAACTAAACTTACACATAGAATTTTGTGCTTTCTTGATTGAAGTTAGGTTCTCAGCAAATTGGGTTAGTTGGATCTCGGTAAGGCTGTAAGTGTGTCCTTTCTTAATAATTTCCAATCCTGGTCCACTACCATGCATGGGATGTTGTCCAACTGACTCGACTGATAGAATTTGTGAGAAATCACTCTCACTGCAAAATCAATCTCTAGATCAGTGATAGTAGAGATTTTCATTCCGCACTTATTCCATACTACCTTAGTGTTCGCCTGAATTTCTTCCTTACTTAAACATTTCATTGTTCTCTTACCAGAAATTATAGGGTATCTAGTCACCTGGTGAATCATGTCCTTTTTTATCAGTACTGGTCCATCCTCTATCCAAATATGCATGTCATGTACTCTACTCAGTACAATTTTGATCCAGTCCACTTTGAAGTTTTGTAGAAAATCTAGGGCATGAACTAACCCTTGCTCAGTAACCTTTTGGTGTTTTGGCTTCAACACCCCATTGGTACACAATTTTTTGTAATCTTCCTTGATCTCATAATCTCCAATCTCTCTGATATTGCACATGTAACATGACCTAATGTTGTTCATTATTAAAACATTTTTTAGAATCAATGACAGGGCACCATTAAGATCTCCCATGATTGTGCTCTCTGGAATGACCTAAAATTTATGTGGTTTGCACACCTCACTCCTTAATAATTGAGCATTGAAAACCTCATTTCCTTGTTTCTTCATTATAGCAGATGAAGATGATGCCATTGATTTTAACTTAAAATTTCTCAAAAAAAGATTTTTCTTGGTAGAGTACCTTTTGCATAAGTGTTCTACAGATGATTTATCGACGTTAAACTGATAAGATTTGAATTTTCCTTCTAACAAATAGGTTACACGATCTCTTAATCACTCAAAGAAATTTCAATTCACTGGTGAAATGAAATGAATGACAACATTCTACTTTATAGACTTCAAACGATCGAATTAGGGCTTCATAAATGTTCCATACACATTCTCGGTGGAATACAACTATCTCAAAAATCTTATGCTAAGCTCGGCTAACACAAGCTTGGTCAATACAACTATTCAAATACAGCTCGATGTAAATTACATCTCAACTATCATATTTTCTCGACATATGTTGATAACTCGATCAAAATAGTAATGCCTAGTATTAAAAATGAATTGTTCTACATGTCTCAAATATGTCCTAACGCATCTTTATCTATGTAGATATGGACTTTTACTTGACTTATGTTAGGAACTGATATAAGATAAAACATTATGAGACTCAATTCCATACATACCTTCTTTGCTTAGTTTGAAGAAGTGTGATCACCTGATCCATCAGATTGGGTGACCACAGGTGCACTGTCTTCACTTCTTTCTTCTTCTTCTTTCTTCTTCCATGTTTTGTTCATCTGCTTTCTCAATTTCTCTTTTAAATCTTCATTCTTTCTTTGTTCATTTTTTGGTATGGGTGATCTATAGTCTTGCTTCAGATGACCTATCTTATTACACTTATAGCATACCATACTTCCGTTCATCCAACTTTTAGATTTACCTCTCAAATGAGTCTTCAAACAATTTGCTCCAATATGTCCATATTTTCCATAGTAATGACAATTGTACCAAGTTTTATAATCCCAGTTGTATGAGTTATTCTTCATAGGTGACTTAGTTTGTTCATTTGATGACCATTTAGGTTTAGATCTGCATTCAAATGCTCTATGTCCATACTTCTGACAATTAAAATAGTGTTGTTGAAATTTTGGTGAGATAGGTGGACTACTGACATTAGACCTGCATTCTTGTGCCTTATGTCCAAGATTCTTATAGTTGAAACAATGTCCAATAAATTTAGGTTTAGGATTACACTTACCATGTTTTCTTCTTCAAATGTTAGTTGTATGTCCTAGCTTTCCACAATGATGGCATGTAGGCTTGTTCTTTTGTTTAGCATTCTTTTGTTCTCCACTCTTTGATGATTCTCCTTCCTTAGTAGATGATGAATGCTCATTTAGTCCAAGTCCAAATCTATCACCAAATCTTCTAGGTGATCTTAATAGTTCTTCAACGTATTTAGCAGGTTCATTTGGTTTGTTCATCCTTTCATTAATTTCCTTTTCAGATCTCAGTTCATTTCTTAGTTGATCATTCTCAAATCTCAGATTGTTGATTTCCATATCTTTCCTGCCCAATTCTTGATTAACTAGTAGTAGTTGATTTACCATGTCTAGTTGATTATTAGTCAACCTTTCCATATCACTTGTCCTTTCATCAAGTCTTATTGTATTTTTCTTTTGTCTTCTTCATCCATTGTCTTGTCTTCTTCAACTTTCTTTTTCTGTTCAACTACTTCACAAAGTTTGACATAATGAATTTATTGTTCTCTCTTTAGATTTATGATGTCATCACTTAGTATATTTTTTTTCTCCAATAGCTCTTTTATGGCTTTATTACTTTCTATAGAGTTCCCCTTATCAAATAATCCAGTGGTGTCTTCTTCTTGATATTGTAACTCATTTTGTTGAATAGAAATTTCTCTCCTCCTACTTAAAGATTTCTTAAGTTCTCCTCTGGCTACTTCAAGTTGATGTAGTGCAAGCTAAAAATCAATCTTCTGGTTCTCTATAACTTTTCCCAACTTATAAACCTCCATCTCAAGATCTTTATCTTCAAGTGGCTAGACTTTCAAAAAGAAACCCTAGAGCTCTAATACCAATTGTTGTAAATTTAGTTGGAAAATGTGATACTAAGAGGGGGAGTGAATCAGATATCACCTATTAATCCATTTTAACTTTACTGAAAAAATTCATAGCAATAGCACAATCTTCATCAATGAAATGAAAGTAATAGACTAAACATCATTCAAGAAAATACTCATAACACAAAAGCTTGGTTACCCAGAAACCCTTGAAAGGTAAAACTGGGGTGGGGATGACACTCACAAATCTTCACTACTGTAGTATAAAGTTCACCTATTAAGGATGCAAATTTGATCACAAAATATGATCTACCCTATGAGGGGTCTACCCTATTAAGAGCTAAAAGATTTATATAATCTACCTTCAAAAAGGATTTAAAACTTACAACTAAGTAAGCATTCGGTTAAGAGATTACATAATGTTTGTTAAAACCACTCTGTTAAGAGATTTAATCTTTTAAGAGATTTACTTGTTAGAATGTCTTAGTACCTAATCCTTCGATCTGCACTATATGCTAATTATAGATCTTCTCCTTCCCATATGATTTGATCTTCTCTATCAAGTTTATCTTTGTTTTGTCCTTCACTACAATACTTTGATTCACTCAGTCACTGAACTCTATCAAAATGCTTCACTAATCTGAATGTATTCTCTATTCATTCCTCTCATACCCTTCACATCCTCTTCTCACACACATATTAGTGTTTAGATTTCATCTCATATAGACAACTGAATTTCTCCAAAATTTAAAATCTATGATCTAGATTTACTCTTTTTTCCGCTTAAGCTTTCTTAATTCTGATTGGCTCCAAGTGTTTCATTGGGATCAATGATTTCAAAGTAGGAGCATAATCACCTCTGTGATTTCCTCAAAAAACAAAATACGAAACTTGAATGTCGGCCAAAAATGTTTTACCTTGATGACTGTGCCATAACAAACTCATATGTTAATTCTGATTAACTTGGCAATTGATATATCTACTACTCGGCATTCACTGATATCTCTAGCGCTCGACATAAGTAGCTTCACATAGCTCAACAAAAACTAAC
Organism: Chamaecyparis obtusa; assembly: GCA_027943335.1. Taxonomy (NCBI): domain Eukaryota; kingdom Viridiplantae; phylum Streptophyta; class Pinopsida; order Cupressales; family Cupressaceae; genus Chamaecyparis; species Chamaecyparis obtusa. The sequence goes on from BSBK01006039.1 coordinate 704,755, forward strand.
TTGGCTAATACAAAAGTACGCGGTGACCATCAGTTTACTCGATAGTGACTATTGCTCAGTAAATATACATTACATGATTTGGCCTACACATGATGACTTGGTCGCAATGATGACTGACCAACATTACCTAGATAATGACTAAGTGTAAGAGACTAATAGACAACAAAACTATAGAGATCTATAGTCCACACATAGCGTTATGTCACCTTTCTTCTTTCTAATTGGTACTAATTTTGATACCCAAGTAGAATATCTAATAGGTTTTATAATTCCCAATCTCTTGATTTCATCAATTCTTCTTTCATTTTGGAGGCCAATATAGGGTTGATCGGTCTTTGTTTTTTTCTAAAAGGTTTATAATTTGTCTTTAGTGGTATTTAATGTTGGAATAGATCCTCCCTATATGCTTTAAGGTCATCATATGAACATGCAAACACATGTCTATATTTTCTCAACAACACAATTATGTTGGATCTAATTTTAGGGCTGAATTTTCTTCCAATGAATGCATATTTGGTTGCATTATCAGTTCCCAAATTGATCTTCTCGGTGAATTCATCCTTGGTAGATGTTTCTTAAATATCTTAGTTCTATCATTATTATCAAACATCCTTCTAATGCCACTAATCCTTTAGGGATTTTAATAATTTTTAATTGAACAATTTCTTTTCAAATAAGGCTTCTTATTCACCTTCTTCTTCTACAATCATAGTAAAATCAATCTATTGTGGTTCATATTGATCTTCACAAGTTAGTAATTTTAGTATGTCATCATGATCATTATAAAAACTTTCCAATTGTAGATATTATCCTAGGTTGCAGGTCTAGTCTTGATTTTAACTTGTGTTATTTCATCAGAAGACATATATTTTTGTTGAATAGCCAGGTTAGCTAGAAAATATGCCATGATATTTTTGGACTTTTCCACCCATTCAATGGAGAAAGCATCAAAATCCTCAATTAGATCCCAATATTAAGGTTTATAACATTTTAGTCTTACACTTTAGTGGCAACTCTATTTCTAGTTTGGGAAACATTCAATTCTAAATCACCTCCTACTATTAGCATCTTAATCTTATGTTTGAAAGAAATACTCAAACCTAATAATAAATCCTCATACTTAGCCACATTATTTGTGCACTCAAATGTCAGAAGAAATGAGTATTTGAATTTTTTTATCTAGATCAATGAACATTATTTTACCACCATTTCCTTCTTTACTACAAGCCCCATCAAAGAACATCTTCCATAACTGATCTGATCTTTCCTCAACATGAATTCTTATTGGTTTAGTATTTTGTAATGATTTTTTTGTGATCTCTATTATGAAGTCATCCATTTCTGAATGGGAAAACCATGTTATTTGATTTGGTTCCACATCCTCTATAATGTAAGAAGATCTTGGCTCTCTATCCACCCTAACTTATTTTATATTTATAGATATGGTAGCATAAGATAGATCCAATTGAACATGTCCTCCCATAAGGTTAGACCATTGTTTCGATAGCAGCATTTCATAGTTAGGGAGAACATCCACCACTAGAATGTCTATCTGATATGATACTTCTAGGAAAGCAATAATTTTGAACTCAACATCCTTCATGATTCCTACTACAGGTCCCAATATATTATCCATAGTGTAACACTTACCATAATTAGTATCCACCCACATTCCAATCTCTTTCATGACTTCAAATGGAATGATATTCATGGTTGCACCTGAGTCTATCATACAATTTTTTACATGTCTTTCATTTATAAGAAAATTCATATAAAATAGATCCACTTGTGAAGGATTCTTGGTTATAGTAGTCCCCAAGTATATTACAAGAGCCTCTTAAATGTTCTCCCTTTTTTTTGGTGCATCTTGTACTTTTGGTGAATCTTCAACATCACATGATAGTAGTTTTATTGCCTTGTCCTTGTACTCTAGAAATTTCATCATTTCTAACAAAGGAACTTGAACTTTCATCTGTGAGAGAGCTTATGTGATGTCAAATGTAGATACACTCACATTAGACACTGGTTTGAAAAAATCAAATTTCTCTTTGGGTAGCTTTACAAGTTTTGGAGTGTCATCCTTTTGTCTTACCATGGGATTGTTGCTCTTTTTTTTTGCTACCTATTTGGTTTTTTTATAACACTGTCTTTCATGAACATACTTGTTGACTTCCCTTAATCAGGATTTACCATTATGTTCCTCAGTAATTACTTCTTTCTTGTGCCATAGTAGAAATAGTGTAATCCTTCTTCTCCTCATCATTCAAATTCCTTAATATTGGAATTTGTTTCTCATCATCAGAAAAAAACTATTTACATATACTATATTTCTTCCTACATCTTTGTGAATCAACATCCATTTCATATTCGCTCTTAGGATTTCATAATTATCTGCTCCCTAAAATGGTTATGGTGACATGGCATTGACAATTGGTTCTTGGTCATCCTTAGTATTATCCACTTGTAGCCTTAGTGCTATCACATATTGTTGGGATGAGTGAGTCATGTTGCATGCTTCACACAATGGGTTCTCATCTACCATGTGATTGTTTCTACTCAATGGATCTGGAGTGTTTTTATTAATATAATGATTTGGAAATTATATTTTCTCATTCTTCCATGTAGTATTGTAAGGCATATCATGTGACTATGGCCTCTCATTCATATTTATTTGAGCCCTGTCACTCTTTTTTTGCTTAATTTTCAATTATTTTATCATATTCATATTTTTATCAAACTTATCCTCCTTTTTTTTGTTCTTGGGAATGATAAAACTTTGGATCTTCTCTTTTGACAATTTTTCCTACAGTCTTTCTATTATTTTCTATAGTTAATATAGTCTTTTGAGCTTCTAGAAAAGTTCTAGGATTTTGAGACCTCACCTCATAATATTTTGTACTATCGAATGCACTCATATAAAATCCAATAATAATAGAGTCAATGGGTCTCATATCTTTAGGGATTCAATTAAGCAACTTGTTTAACCTTTTAATGAGCTCCAATTTGGATTCATTGTGATTCTTTTTTAGGCTTGTGAGCTCATGGGATGAAAATGATGAGTCATTGTGATCACCAAATTTCTCAAGGAATTGGGTTACAAAATCATACTAGCTCACAATTGAAGCATCAAGTAACTCTTTTTACCAGTCGGCTACATCATCAACTAGGGATTGTACAAAAAGCTCCATGCATACATATTCGTGATATACCCCATAATTTCAAATTGTATCTTGGAATTTATTGATATGATTTTCTCTAGATTTAGTTTTGTCACCATTGAATTTAGGCACCACACTCCTCCATCCATTCTCATTATTGTTAGAATAGCCAACTATTCTATCAAAATCTAGTTGTCTATACCTATCAATCATCATAAGTATTCTATGTGTTGGGTGATTCAATCCCTGGTTATTTGCCCCATGTTGATTGAAACATCCTTGATTATGTACCCCATTATACCAATTTCCAGTGTATCTACCAGTATTTTATAGCCCCTGATTTGTATTTCCTGCATTATTTGATTGTCTCCAATATGCATTATGTCCATATTCATGGTTTCACTTAAAATTATTTTCTCCACCCCTCTCCCTATTGTTTGGTTCAAATAATGGATTTACATGATCAATTCAAAAACCTTTTTCTCCTTCTTTTATATGAGGTGGATTATGTTTGTGCACTATTTCCCTTTTCTTCCCCTTGCTCATGCTAGGTGACTCACTATTTTTATTTACATTATCATTTGTTTCATTCCAAAATTTTTGCTCATGTAAAAATTCTTTCATAATTTCATGCACATTTGGTATTTCTTTTGTGGTTAGAAGACTTGTTAGCACCCTTTTACTCTTTAGACATTATCTTCATGATCTGCATTCTTTTTCTCTTCTTGATTTGCTTCATGATGCAAAGTGTGAGATTCATCACCTTCATTGAAACTAGTACTCCATGGGTTTCTATTATCATCTCTTTTTATATTATCTTGTGGACTACTATTACTTATGAGAGTTTTATTCTCATCATATGTTTCATGTTGTCTGTCAAGGAACCTTCTGAATCCTGAGAAATTCATTTTTGAATTTGGATTCCTTATATTACTTGATTTATTCCTCCTTTTAGGGCTTAATTCACTATGATCTCCAAGTCCCTGATTTAGAGATCTTCTTCCCCCCATGCATATTAAAGATATATGTTTAGGGTCTTTTCTAACCTTTTCACAAATCATATAATTCTTCTTACTTTAAATAGAGTCACCACCTCTCTTCAAGGAAAATGTTATTCTATTGGTCTTATGGGTTCTTCCTTCTAGTAAAGTGTATTTTGTAACCAAATATTCTAAAAACTTTTTACAAGATTTCTCCCCAATAGATTCGCCAACCTATTGGTTGTGTGACTCAGATAGGGAAAACCAAAACTATTTGATCTTCAAAAAATCAACACCATAGCTTCTAGGTAAACTTGAACAATTTTTTTATGAATAACTCCCTTGCAGACTTGTCAATCTATTGGTTCCTAAATCAACAGATTGTAAATCCTATGAGCTTGCCTAACTCAATGCTTGGAATTTCTAACTGACTTGGCCAATGAATTTGAATGATTGATTATAACCCTCTTCCCCTACACTTTAGCCTCTGCAAGACCAAGGAGGGTGTACCTATTCCTTCACCCAAACTCTAGGATTAAGGCTTTTTATAGTAGATCTATAGTTGTACTTTGAATTAGGGTGATTTATCAAGATGGAAATTAGGTCTTGAGGAAGATTGAATTGTGTACTTCACAATTTATAAATAATTGTATTACCATTTTCTATTATTGATCTTTTATTTTCAATTACCAAGTTTCCTTACTAATCACTGAACTTATTTGTTAATTTCTTATATGAAAGAATCAATAATGCTTTATAAATTGATTGCTAGTTCTTATTTATGCTTCCTACTTGTAATCTTTAAAATAATGACTTTAAAAGATGATAGACCAGTGTCTTCTTTGATTGAGATATAGAGATAGTCTCTTCTTAATCCTATGTACAACTTATGTGAGATGAGAAGAAAAATGTTCCTATCAACTACTTTATTTTGATACTTTTAATTACTTTATCATTTCACTATTAGTCTTATTGAATTTAACTCATACTTAATGAGACCAATAAGATAGAGATAATAATACTTATTAAATATAATGATCAAATTGCAGAATAATATAAATTATCTCCACACAAAGATTGAAAGCATCTTTACCTTCTAGAAGTAAAATCACAAAGGATTGATTAATACAAAATTATCAAATCCATTACTTGAAATTGAAAGAACTTGCTAATATATATTAATAATGAAAAGTCCTCATTGTTTGCAAAATAATTTGCAGAATACAATATATATATATATATATATATATATATATATATATATATATATATATATATATATATATATATATATAAAGTGGTATTTAGAAATTATTGCTTGTCCCTTAGCATTAAAAAATTATCTCCTCTATATAGGAGGAGGTTCCATGTGAATGAAGGACACGTCATCATCATCAGTTACAATTAGATTCTAGAAAGAAAACTAAAATAGCTAAGTAATAATAATAAAAACAAGCCTATGGAATTAATCATCTATGAGTAGGGACTTGCATTCCTTCGTGTTATCCTTTTATCCTTTGTAGGTGTATGTGTGTGAAAATTTCACCAAATGTTTAAGAAATCAAGTGATTTCAATGCCTCATTTGAGCCTCTTATTTCCTTCAATCTATGTATTTAATGGCATCCTTTGGAAGTGTTTTGAAAATAGAACAACTAATGTGGCAAGGGTTCTCCATCAATGTAGGTCATGTTGACATGTGTTTCTCTTGGAACCAATATCAGTATAGGTGTCTCTTTGCTTCTTCTCCGAAACCTTCATTTCATCTTTAAATTGGTCTAGGTTTTTTGATAGGTTCATTGGGGGTTGGCCAGTCGGTTAAAACACTATACTAATAGTAATTATTACACCGATGACATTTATCAGGGTAGCTCACATCAATATAGCATTGGGTACATTGGTGACAAGGTATTTTGATGCACTTTTTAGTAGCTTATCTTTATTTCAACAATCGGGATAATATTCCTATTCCACAAGCTAACATCTTTTACCTAATCATCGGTATAAATCATCTTGATAACTTTATTGGACATCAAGATAACTCAAATTTTATTACTTCACTATGTATTGTTACTCTAATAGGTTCATCAATATATCGTACCCCAATGTCATTACATTACCCTATTAGCATATGTTGACCTGATTTAACTTTCTTCACAATAATTCTTTTTATCTTATATCACCATAAGTTATTCTAATGCACTCATTGGGTATTGTTTATTTCGATGACCATCATCGGCCCAACTTTCATCGATGTCCAATGAACTTTCCTTATCTAAATTCCCTTTTATATCTCATATCAATATAGAATAATCCAATGTAGTTATTGGGGGGTCAATGAGACTTAAAACAACATACTCTGATGTCTCTAGTTATGTTGTTGACATTTGTCTTTCCCTTTAGTGATATAGATCATCTTGATAGTAACATTAGGCATTGGGATATCTAAAAATTTTATTTGATGATTGTTATTTCTATATAGATAAGTCTGTTGGTGTGACTCCTCTCGATGCTTTTTTTCTTTTGCTATCGGTGTGTGTCATGTCGATGTATCCACTGAGTATTAAAGGAACTCAAAAATACATATCCTGATTTCTTTATCTATGTCAATGACTTTTATCGGCAAAACCTACACCAATAGAATCCTTCCTTAGTATTCATCAAAGTAGGTCTTATTGATACCCTCATAGACTATCGACAAGGTAATAAAATCCTTTTGTTTCTAGTGTATGTATTTCCAATGGGGATCATCAGTATGTGTTACACCAATTCATTACTTTTATTTTTTCTCATTTGATGCCACCATCCTAGATCTTTCTGATATGCTCTCTTCTCTAATGTCATGTCTCTCCATCGGTATATGTTATCTATTAGGCTAATCTCTAGGGTCTTTTGTCAAATTGTAATGCTACACAGATCACCCTTTTGTGGATTCTTTGCCATCGGGGTAACTTCATGTGGGTTTTCTGATAGCTTGTTTTGTGACATCGGTATATAAGTGTAGCTACTTACAATAATAGTTTTGTTTACCCTACATACAATAAATCTTAAGGAAATAAAAAATATACTTCACATCCACATGGAGCCATGATTATGAAAATTTTACAAGAAAACTTATGTAGCTTCAACCTTCTCGAAAGGATATCAAATACAAAAGATTAGTGATGAACTACATGCAACATATTAGAAGGTTTGTTATGAAAATGGAGCTACAAAATGTATGAATTTTGTGTTTTTAATAGGTTCCTTCTTTCTTCAACTTCTCCTAAGAAACAAAGCTTTATTTCTTTGAATTCATAGTCATAGATCCCTATTTTAAATCTTATAATTAAGTGCAAGGAGACTCATATCCCTATAGTTGGTGAAGGTGGTGCTTACCCTATTTTTGTTAGAACCCCTCATCCAACCTTAGTTTTTTCATCTCATTTGACCTTTCTCTTCTACTCTCATATCCCTTTTGGGTGGCAATCTAAAAAATTATAAGGTCTCATATCTTGGCTTCCAAAAGGCATCATATTTCTTCTAGAATAGTTTCTCCTCTCTTAAGGATGATGATAAAATGAAAGAATTCAAGTCAGTAATTTTATGTCATGTGCATGTCATGTTATTGGACCACCTGACCTAGTTTTTTCTTCTAAACATTAGGAAGGTTGAGATGGTGTCATCGCCCATATAGCACCATGTTGGAAATCCTCTATTGAGGCTCACAGTTCATATATTACATAAAGGTTGGTGTAGATCCTCATGCCAGTAGACAATCATTTTTTACGCTCATTGATGTGTATTCTCCTAATGATGATGTGGATAGATAAGTTATGTTAGTGTGTATTTTTTATTCATTACTACCAACTACTTGGGTATTGTGTAGTGGCTTTAAAATGGTTGAGGTGAACTCTAAAAAATAAGTATTAAATATTTTTCACTAGACAACTAGACAGAAGGAAGCATGGTTTTACATGTGCAGTAAACTAGACCAACTTTGTCAAGCAATTTTTCAGCCAAGAGTAAGATAATTTTTAAATATCTCAATCGTTCCATGATTAAAACTCGATCCTTTTTTATTTTTGGAACTTCCAAGATCTACCTATTTTATCTATCCCTAAGGAAACCATGTTATTCAGCTTGTTGGAAAATGCAATTGAAGCAATTGTTGTATTGTCATTGATGTCAAACCTTAACTGGTAAGATATTTGCTATCTAAGAAAGTACTATATCTATTTGAATGATGAGAAGGATTAGGGCAAGGGTGATAACAATAGAACCTAGAAAAAGGTTGATTTATTTGATACTTCAATGAGTACTTGATTATGTGGCATGATGATAAGATAATGTATTGTTTATCTAAGTAATAAACAAGACTGAACAAGTAGGCTTAACCGAGAAAAAGTGACCAAACATTAGTTTATTGTTGAGCGACAGCATTAGCTGAGGGAGACAATTTTGAAGAGATGACCAAATTACGTAGTTATGACCGAGGAATTTGAACATAGTATTGACCAAGAGTGAGTAATTTACATTTGAGGAAGAATTAAAATTCCTAGCTGGCATAGTTGAATTCATGGATTATGTAAATCGTGTTAACTTTATTAATTGAGTGTATAGAGAATTTAATGCATAGTAAACTATTTTATTGTGATTCCAATAAAGAGGTTGAAGATGTTTCTAGAAGGATGGATGAAGAACATGAATACTGGAAGGATTTGATGAATCTGACCTAAACCTAAGATCTACGGAGGAGATGAAGTGGAAAAAGATGGATCTACCTATTGAAGAGGTATGAAGAAAACCTAAGTTTGAGGTTAATGAGGATGCTGGGGTTGTTGATTTTATTGACTGATTAGTCTAAGAAAAAAGGCTGAAGGTGAAGGAGTTGATCAGAGTTGTGATTACTTGAAGGGATTTTCAAGCAGATCAGTCATGGAGATGGAAATGGAACTCAATCAATAAGCTAGCATATATGTGCGAATTGGATGTATAATTTGCAAAGTGAGTTCAGATTAGATACTACTGCTACTTTCTAACCATTGTATCAGTCAAAATCCTTTAGTTAAGGTTGATCTAACAGTCTTTATTTAAATCCTTTAATCAAGGTTTCATTCTAATGGAATGTACCTAAGTCCTCTAGCAAGGCTCACTTCTAATAGGGTGATTGAAATCCTTTAATAGGGTCACACCTAGCAATGTGTTTGTAAACCTTTGACAAGGTTGGCTTTTCACAGAGCTCACTTCAAAAGAGTGAAAATATCAATAACATGTTACAAAGTGGTTTTTCCCAAATTGGGTCTCCACTATAAATCATGGTGTCATAATTGTGTGAATGTTTTGGTGTGAACATTTTTGTGTTTTGCAAGTTAAATACTATTGGATAGTGGACTGCACTGTTATATGTTTTTGGTATACATTCTATAATGAATGAGTAGTGTTGGTAATTAGATATGAGATTTTTGAAGTGTTTAAAAGTTGAATTAATACATCTACACCTAAGAACAACTGATTCACCCCCCCCCCCTCTATTGTTCTAAATCATATTAAAAATTGGTATCAGAGTAGCTGGTGCTTATACAAAACAAGTTTAAAGGTACTTGAAGTAAATGATCAAGATGTATAAAAAGGAGGTACTGAAGTTGAATAAGGAGAAATTCCCTAAATGGAAGAGTCTAATGAAACTACATCTAGCTATTATTGGTGACTCGGTGAAATATTATGTTGAACATGACTATGTTACACCTGCCGCACCTTTGACTGCTAAGGAGATGAGAGCTAAACAAGAACACAACCAAGCAATGTTGGAGATTGCATCTTCCTTAAGCTATCCTAAATTTGAAGACATTAAATATTGCACAAATGCAAAGCAAATGTGGGACGCTTGCAAATATCTATGGTGGTGATGCAAATGTACTAAGGGCAAAAGATGAAATCCTAAGAGGTAAGTTTGATGAAATGAAAATGAAAGAAGGTGAAAATATTTCTCAATATTGTCGTAGAATCAAGGAGGTAGTAAATGCTATTAGAGGAACTAATAAAACTATTGATGATCAGACTTTTATTGGAAAGGTACTGAGAACTTTTCTTCCTATATATGCCATCATAATTTGAGCAATTCAAGAATCTATATGTAACCCTGGTAATGTTCTATTAGGAATGAATGCTAAATGTTTGGAAGTCATTTCATAGTAGTTTTTGTTGCATTCATGACTATGATTGTCATTGATGTCAACACAGTGATCTTCTGGAGACTTGCAGAGAAGCAGACAAAGTTTGAATTAGCACATGTGGGTTATTGTAGTTGGAGCTATGCAATGTTGAGGATATAGTCTTTGATATTTTATATTTCTATGGTTAAGAGTGAAAATAGTAATTCTTTTATTCATGAAAGTTATGAGCATTTTGGTGGAGGTAGTATTCAGGCATTGTTCCTGAGTAGCAGTTTGTGGAAATCAGATGATATCTCCTAATCAAGATGGAATCTGGTTTTGCATAGTTAAAGGGAAGTTGAAGACACATTGATAGTGATGTGAATGATAGCACAAAATTTGAGGTCACACGAATGAAGATTTATTGTATTTGGAAGCCGACAGTTTTCTGTAATTTTGATGTAGCATGTGGAAACTTTTATTTTGTAATTTTATGCCAACTCATTTGTAATTATTTGAGTATGGTATAAAGGAAGGAATGTGTTTCCTTGTTTTTATGTAGAAGAGGATAGTAGTGTATGAATATGAAGTGAATAAAAGAGCTAAATGTGAAAGTGAATTGTGAAGGAAGACATGCGAAGTACAGAGATCTGAAATTGAGATTTGGTGTAACAGTGAGTTTGATTTGGCACAATCAGAGAAGAGGTAACATATTATTCTATTGAGTAATACAAAGATTATTTGGACAACGTGTTCAATGATCTTACCCTAAAGTTGTTTGGGTAGTGGGTCCTTCTGTCTTCCATAACTCTTAACAGGGTTAGAATCTTTTAATAGGGATTCAAAATCTCCTAACAGGGATTCATATGTACTGAATGTATTTCACAAAACTCCTAACAAAGTCCATCCTTTCACAAGGAATATTCATATTAGTGCATCTTTTTTGGGCATCATTCCCACTGGGGTTTACTCTTTGATCAAGAGGTTCCCTAGTCAACATATCTTGTGTCATTATGTTATTGTGTATGAATATCTTTCTATGGTTGGTAATTATATTGCTTACATGGTTTAATGCTATTGAAGATGATAAAATTTATAATTATCTGATAATTGACCCCCCCCCCCCCTCAATTATCTTGGTGGACTTTACTTTCTAACATGTTCTAACTCTAGAAAGTCTTGTTGGTAAGCTTACTACTTTTGAGCTTTCTAACTATGATAACTACACTGTTGCTAATGTCGAATCTGCATTCAAGTCACAAATGGTTTTCCATAAGTCTAAGAGGGAAAAATAAAAATTTATAAGTGATAGTGAAAGTGATAGTGACACTTCTGATGAGGAACTTGAGGATCTTGAAGCTCTTATGGCTAGAACATTGAAAAGATGAAAAGGAAAATATAAAGGTAAACTTCCTATCATATATTTTTCATGTAACAAAGTTGGCCATATAGCTACAACATGTCTTGATAGGAATGACAAGGATGAGGAAAGATAAATAAAGTACAAGGATAAGAGAGAAGACAAAGGTTATCAAAGGTACAAGGACTACAAGCATAAAGGTAAGAAATCCTGCTATATTGCTGAAGAAGAAACTGACACTGATAATGATGATTTTGAAATTAAAGTAGTTTATGTTGCTATGAAAGATGAGTCTGATGAAGATGAGAAAATTGTACTCATTTCTTATGTGAGAAAAGGTGATAAATGGATTATTGATAGTGGTTTCTCACATCACATGACTAGTGACAAAAGTAAATTTGAAACCCTAGATCATTACAAAGGTAGAAGTGCTAAGTTTGGTAATGATGCACCATGTCTTGTAAAGGGTAAAGGATTAATTAGCATGACTAATAAGATCACCTATGAAAATGCTTATTGGGTTGAAGGTCTTAACTATAATTTGCTAAGTTTTTCACAACTTAATAGCACTAGTTATCGAGTGGAGTTTCATCATAGAAAGGATAAAATATTTTATGCCCTGGTGAACTGATTGGTAGTCAAGAAAAGACTAGAGGTAATTTTTTTATCTAGATCTATTTGAAGAGACATGCTTGATTGTCAATTTGATGATGTATGGTTATAACATAAGAGGCTATGTCTTGTTAACTTTGATGTTGGTAAATATTAGTAAAAAGAAGAAAGTTAGAGTTTTGCCAAGATTGAAGAAACTTGATAATGTGATGTGCAAACAATGTCAGTTGGGTAAATTGACAATGTCTAGTTTCAAGAGCAAGACTTTTACTTCTGAAAATGTTTTAGATCTAGTTCATACTGACCTTTGTGGACCTATGGGTGTACAAAGCTATTGTGTGCTAAATACTTTATTATGTTTTTTGATGATTACACTAGGATGATGACTGTAATGTTTCTAAAAGAAAAATCTGATGCATTTCAGTTGTTTAAGTGGTATTTGGCTAAGGTTGAAAAAGAAACAGGTAGAAACTTGAAATGTCTAAGATCTGATCAAGGTGGAGAGTTTATATCAAATGAGTTCAATATGTTTTGCAATGATAGAGGAATCAAGAGATAGATGTCTGCACCTAGAACACCTCTCCAAAATGGTATAGCTGAGAGAAGAAATAGATCTATCATGGATTATGCAAGGTTACTAATGATTGAGAAAAATGTTGCACAAAATTACTAGAAAGAAGTTGTAAGTATAGATGTGTATACCTTAAACCAAGTACAAATCAAAAAGGTACAAATGTTACACCTTATGAATTATGGCACGATTATGCACCTAATGTAAAATACTTTAGAATCTTTGGGAGAAAATTCTATATATTAAAAGATAATAGGAATGGAAAGTTTGATGCTAAAAGTGATGAGGGAATATTCCTAGGTTATTCCACAAAGAGTAAAGCTTATAAATGTTTGAACTCTAACACTAACAAAATATTGGAAAGTGTAAATGTGAAGGTTGATAAATATGCAGAGAAAAATGAACAGGATAGCAAAAGAGAACCTTAAGATGATAGATCTTTTGTCTATATGGAAGAAGGAGAGGAAAGTAACACACTTACACCTGATGTAGAGTCACAAGTAAGAAATGCCAAGCATCAGGAAGATACTATCGAGCATTAGGTTGATAATGTCGAGCATCAGGAGGATGTTGTCAATCATCAAGAAGAGGTTGCCAAGCAATCAAAAGTTGAATCTAGTAATCTTGTTAATGAACCTGAAGAGAAAGGAGAAAATAAATCTAAACCTACTTTGGCACAATATGTAAGAAGACATCACAAGCCTGAGAAAATCATTGGAGATAAAGAAACTGGATTTTTTACTAGAAGTAAGTTGAAAGATCCTACATGTTTATTATGTGAGTTTGAGCCTAAGACAACAAGGGAGGAATTAGAAAATGAAGACTGGATTGAAGCTATAAATGAGAAGATAGACCAAATAGAAAAGAATGATACCTGGACTCTAGTGCCTAGACCAGAAAACAAAAATGTCATTGGAACAAAATGGGTATTCAGAAACAAGTGCAATGAACATGGACAAATCACAAGGAATAAAGCAAGGCTGGTATGCACGGGTTATGCACAAGAAGAAGGAATAGACTATGTGGAGACATTTTCCCCTATAGCAAGATTAGGAATAAGAAATCTACTTGCATATGCTTCTTATAGAGATTTCAAGGTATACCAAATGGATGTCAAGTCTACATTTTTTAATGGTATATTAGAAGAAGAAGTGTATATTGAGTAACCTGGAGGATTTGTTGACCCAAACAAGAAAAATATGGTTTGCAAGTTGAAAAAGGCATTGTATGGATTAATGCAAGCCCCCAGAGCATGGTATGAGAGGTTGCACAATTACTTGATACAGATTGGATTTTCAAGAAGAAATGACAACAATAATTTGTACATGAAAGATGAAGAAGGTAAAGGGATTTTGTTAGCTAAAATTTTTGTAGATGATATCATATTTGGAGTGCAAGATGACCTATGTAAGAAGTTTTCAAATGAGATGTAAACTGAGTATGAGATGTTTATGTTTGGTGAGATAAAATTCTTTGTCAGTTTGCAGTTATTTCAGATGGAAAAGGGTGTTTTCATCACACTGTCTAAATATGTCAAAGAGATACTGAAAACCTTTGGTATGGAGGATTCAAGGCCAGTAAGTACTCCCATGGCTACTAGATAGAAACTGTCTAAAAATGATGATACCATTGAAGTGAACAAAACTTTGTATAGATCCATGATTAGAAAGTTGCAATATGTTGTTCGTAGCAGACCAGATATAGCCCTAGCAGTTGGGATTTTGGCAAGATTCTCTACCAATCCTAAGGAAAGTCATATGATGGTTGTGAAGAGAATAATGAGATATTTGAAAGGGATAGAAGATAATGGACTGTACTACAATAAGCATGAGAAATTTGAACTGAGAGTCTATACTAATGCATATTGGGCAGGAAATGTTGATGACAGATAAAGTACTAGTGGTGGAGCTTTCTTTCTTGGACAGAGATTAGTTTCCTAGACAAGCAAGAAACAAAATTGCATTTCCCAATCTACAGCTGAAGCCAAGTATGTAGCAGCTATAGTGAACTATTCAAATCTGGTTTGGATTAAACAATTGTTGAAAGGCATGAAAGAGGAGATCACTGAACCAATTGTCATATACTATGACAACACAAGTGCTATCAACATATCAAAGAATCCAGTGATGCACACAAAGACCAAACATATTTCCATCAAGTATCATTACTTGAGGGAATTGGTACAAGATAAAGAGGTGAGAATATAATATGTGAATACAAAGGAACAACTAGTAGACATATTCATAAAAGCTTTACCTAAGGATGCTCATGAATATCTTAGAGGTAAATTAGGGGTGCTTCCCCTAACTGGGCTGCCTAGTCAAGCTAGGAGCACTGCATCAAATGTGTTACATAGACCATCCGACCAATTAATGTAAAAAAGGTCACACTTTAGGAGCAGCCTAGAGTTGTGAAAAAGTACAGCAAAGCTGATAATTAGTCATAAGAAAGATGATAGAGGGATAAATATTATTACTAAACTGACAAGAGAATATCTACATTTGAAAGATGCAAGTTCTAGTTACTGCATTGGAATTAATGTCAAAGAGGGAGAGATTCAGATGAAAACACATGACAGATTGATTTAGAGAATCAGAGGAAAAGAGACACAAAAGAGATTTAGAGGTAGTAATTGTGTGGACGGTCAAGCAAGCTAGGCTAAGTGTTTTAGAATCAGAATGAGGCTAAGGATATTACAAATTTTTCTAATGAAATGACAAGTTTTGGATTGGTTGGTGAATCATGTGTTATTCATATGGTATTTCCATCAATGGCAAAGAGGGAGATTGTTGGAAACTACAATTGAAGCAATTGTTATATTTTCATTGATGACAAACCTTAATTGGTAAGACAGTTGCTATCTAAGAAAGTACTATATATATTTGATTGATGAGAAGGATTAGGGAAAGGGTGTTAACAATAGAACCTAGAGAAAGGTTGACTTATTTGATACTTTAATGAGTACTTGATTATGTGGCACAATGATAAGATAATGTATTATTTATCTAAGAAGCAAGACTAAAAAAGTAGGCTTAACCAAGAAAAAGTGAAGAAATATAGTTTAAGCCAAGTGATGTTAGTGTCGACCGAGAGCTAGTATATGCTGAGTAAATTTAGTGTTGACCAAACATCAGTTTATTGCCGAGCGATAGCATTAGCCGAGGGAGACAATTTTGAAGAGATGACCGAGTAACACAGTGATGACTGAGGAAGTTGAACATAGTATTGACCGAGCGTCAGTAATTTACATTTGATAAGAATTCATATTCCTAGCCAACATAGTTGAATTCTTGGATTATGTAAATCATGTTGACTTTATTAATTGAGTGTATGGAGCATTTAATGCATAATAAACTATTTTATTGTGATTCCAATAAAGAGATGAAAGATGTTTCTAGAAGGATGGATGAAGAACATGAATGCTGGAAGGATTCGATGAACCCGGCCTAAACCTAAGATCTACAGAGGAGATTAAGTGGCAAAAGATGGATCTACCTTGTTGGTGCCTTTTCCCAACTCTGATTTTCTCCCCAAAATTTTGGAGAAATTTGTCATCTTTTGATCATAATAAATCCTCTGTTAAAATTTTTCCAATGATATTAGGGTTTATTATGTCTTTGCATCAAAAGAGAAAGAAGTTAGGGTTTAAAGTCTTTGAACTAGCTGTTGTATTTTAAAAAGAAACCCTAGTTTTCTTTTTTTTAGTGACTTTCTATTTCTTTGTTACTTTTTCAAAGTCACTTAAACTTTCTAAAAGCATGTGCACTTTAATGTTTACCTCAGTCGCTAGGCCACATGATATTCTTAGCATACTTCTCTTTATCTCCCGATCATGAGAAATCCTCTAGTCTCCAGGTCACTAGATAAAAGAAGCATATTCTCTATCTTCCTGAGACCTAGCAGTGAATATTAGTCGCACAATCTCCAGATGCTTTATAATCTTCTCATGAATTAATTTAATAAGTGGACAGACTATAGTCACCAGATCTCTGAATCAGAAGTTGCCTAAGTTGGGTGATCTCAAGATAAAAGAATCATAATATAAAACATCTAGCGATTACAAGTTCCACTATAGTCGCTGATTCTCTAGAAGAAAAATCTAACGGCATTTCCTTTAGTCGCCAGATCTCGAAAGAAAAGTCAACAAGCTATAAAGATTAAAAAGATCTAGTGACTACCATCCGATCTTTTTAATAAACTTCCCATCTAACGGTTATCCTTTAGTCGCTAGAAAACCCGTGATGTCACTATTTCTTTCTGAGGCCTAGCGACTACCATTAGATGAAGATCAGGTGGCTCATATTTAATCTCGAAGAAGGGAATGATTTATTCAGTGATCAGGTGACTTCCTTTAGTCACCAATTCGCTAGATATCTACTTCAGTCACGTGATCACTGAATAAAACTTAAAAGGAAATAATCTTCTCATGACTTGGAGAAAACTATAGTCGCGTAATCTCAGATAGCTAAAAATTAAAAGATGAACTAAGCTTAGTCACTAGATCTTAGATAGAAGAAATTTTATCTGGCAACTTAGAAAACTATTGTCGCATGATCACTAGAAAAGAATTGAGAGACATAAAACATCTGGTGACTCTGAGAAACTATAGTCGCCATATCTCAATTAGAAAATTATGTGGTAATGGCTTAGTCATTTAATCTCAAAATGAGGAAATACATTCCCATGACTAGAAGGAGGGACTATAGTCGCTAAATCTCAGAATATTTAGAAAGGTGCTAGATTTATTATGACACTTTGAATTTCCTTCAGTCGCTAGGTCACTAGAAGATGAAATTTAAAAATACGTCACCTCTCGATGACAGCTGAGACATTAAGTTGCGGAGCACGTAGTCTTAATTACAGAAGTGACATTGTTGCAAGGAACCAAGTTGTAATCAATTCTTCACCGTTAAAACTCAGAAGTTGGTCATTATCTCATTTCTACCAAGTGTTTGAGCAATCAGAGAGCAGAGCATTTCTAGAGCGAAGAACATTTGAGAAACCAGAGCTTTTGGTGATCACAGAGCTTACGAAAGACCATAATTTGCAGAGTGAGTAGGAATTTTTAACAGCAATCATCATGAGTCAGACTACAATAGGCACCCCATCAACCAGTAGGGCAACTGCACAACAAAAGGTTAGTTTTTCTGATGAATTCATCGAATTGCTACCTGGTTCTACCCAAAATAAGAAGATTAGTGATGATGTCTTCTTTGATGTCTATTCACAATGTGGGGATGCTAAGACTCACAATGTACTAGCCATGAATTTGTTATACTACTTCCAGAAGAATCAAGATAGGCCTATCCCTGTGTCTAACCCGTGGACTTCAGGGTTTGCAAAGATGATTGTCCCTGATGTATTTTTTGACATTGATCTTCTTGTCTCCTTCGTTGAATGATATGACCCCCTCTCTAAGACAATTAGAAAGATAGATGGTTCTTCTTTGATAACCCTAGACAGAGGAGCATTCATGAGGACTTTTTGGATAGATGTCCCTATGGCCACAGAGATTAACCTACAATCTCTAGCAAATAGATATGTGAGGGAGTCTGGGGGTGTTGCAACTGCTATTCAGTCCCATGTCCTTAAGGGAAATAGAA
Source organism: Chamaecyparis obtusa (assembly GCA_027943335.1). Classification (NCBI taxonomy): domain Eukaryota; kingdom Viridiplantae; phylum Streptophyta; class Pinopsida; order Cupressales; family Cupressaceae; genus Chamaecyparis; species Chamaecyparis obtusa. The sequence goes on from BSBK01006039.1 coordinate 723,171, forward strand.
ACTATATTTCACCCATGCTAGGAGGCCTCCCCTATGCATTTAAAGATCTAAAATTCCATATGAAATACATTGCATATTGGTTATGTAGAGTTCTGGGTATTCATGCTCCTAAAGAGAGGATTTCTCCTAAAATTTTGATGTTAGTAATGGATTCCCAATCATGGCACACTAGTCATGGGTATGATTACATTGGATATTGTATCTAGAAGATGCATGAGGGTTTAGAAATGATAAGAAAGAAGCAATACCCTCTCAAATTTTTGCACTACTCCATGCTGATGCATCTTATCTTCTACCATAATGTAAATATGTTTAGTCTGCAACATTTAAAACCTAAGTTTCAATGGAATGGCTAGCCTATCCCTGTACAATCCTGGTTAGATGTATGGAGTCCAACGGCCCTTAAGCATAATTTTTGTATTTTTGAGAAAATAATAGTAGATGCTATTCTTATCCACTTGGGTATGAATTCTTCAAGAATTCCTATCAGAACCTTGCAACTTCTTAGACCAATGGAATATGTAGATAAGTGGAAAGATAATCATGATCACAATTGGGGTGATTTCTATTTGAGAGAAGGATATACATTAATAAGGGTCTATGGATGCCCACAACCACCCCACATTTTGCCTAATAATGTTCCCCCCAGGATTGCAGCCCTTGAGTTCATTTGGAAACTCATGCTTGTAGATAAAGAGCATCTAGTCCCATACAGAAAGGGTACATTCACCCCTAGGCATTTCAAATTAGCCAATTTAACAATTGGAAAAGGGGCTTTTGAGAAGGTTAACACATATTTGTTACAGTTTATGATGCCTGCTGCACATCCTAGATTTGTTGATCCCAAGGGATTTTTGGCTACTACTAGGAGATATTACACTCCTACCATCCCTCTTAATAAAACTCATGATGTCTCCTATGAGGAGGACGTAGTTATAAATATTCTTGATGAGGATGAGGCTAAGACAAGGTCTTAGCAGCTGGATCAATTATTCTAGCTAGAGAAATCCATGAGAAGAAAAGATGTCAATTTTGGAGGATTTTACCCTACTCTGCCATATCTACAAAGATTAGAGATGATGATGAAGAATTACAATGTTCTGATGGAGCAAGGGGAACAATTGATTGAGGATAAATTAGAAAATTTAAAAAAGAAGAAGAAGCACTCCTCATCAGAATATGAAGAAGGTAGTGAAGGGGGGTATTCTATTCATAGTTACCCTCCCTAAGGACTTCCTCCTGATGCCCCTGAAGAAAGAGGGGATGAAAATGAGATAGTAGATTTGACTGAGGTTCCTGGCTCTCGTAATGAGGTAGAACCACCTACTAAAAGGAAGAGATTAATGGTAGGAGAGTCATCACAAGCAAGGCCTACTAAAAAAAGAGATATGGTTGCTGCTATCATCCTTGGCCAAACAACTTATGACCATGAAATTAGAAAAAGGGTCAGGGAGGAAAAGAAGAAACAGAAGGAGATAGTTGAGGAAGTAGAATTTCCTCTTGCTATGTGCATAGATGAGAGAATCTAGCAGCAAGAGGATTTTCTAAAAGATGATGAATTCATCAAGACTCATGAATTCAAATACTTCCTCCTCTGGCACAAACAATGACAAGTAGCCTACACAGTGCAAATTGGGGAAGATGGCCAGATTCCCACTGAGGCCTTAGAAGCAATAAAGGATTATGATCCAGAGAATGAAGAGATAACCCCTAAAGAGGCTAGGAGGTTAGTAAAAGATAGTAATATGTTATTATTACCTGGATGGGATTTGGCCTCTACATTTATTATTGATCAAATAAGGAGACAGGAAGATATTACCCTGACTTCAGAAAAGCAAGTGGGAGATTTAATAAAAGGGTTTGGATATAGCCCAAAGAATAAGGCATTAGCCATGTGGAGCCTCTACCCCAAGGATAAAAAGCCATCAATTTTGAATATAAAAGAGCAGATGGATGGGGATAAGATGATTTGGTCTATCCAAAATACAGGGGACTTAGAAATCTCCCAAATTTTGACTAATTTTGCCAAATTGAATAAAGACAAGACCAAGAAACTATCAGAAAGACATCAAAAATTGTATGATGACTACACTGCTTTGGTCAAAGATAGGGAGTTGCATATAATAAAGGAGAAAGAATTTGAAAAACTAGTTGATGAACTAAAAGTTAAAATAATAAATATGGAAGCTAAACCTCCACCTCCTCCTAAAGAGGTTGTAATTGAGAAAGAAGTACAAGTAGTACGTGAAGAAGGTATTTCTTCTTCAGAAGAAATTGAAGAAAGTAAAAATAAAGCAATTGTATAGACATTGCTAGAAATTCTGCAGCATAGGATTTTGAAGTTAAAAGAAAAGGTTGAGGCAATCTATGCTGCCTATCTCAAGTTGCCAGAGTTGCAACTAGAAGTAAATAATTGCATCTCAATTTTGAATTCTTTTTATGTAATTTGGTCAGTAAGGCCTCCACTTTCTGAAAGGTTAGTAGTGGTACAACCTTTTAGGCCAGATATACCTGAGGAAGTATTGCAGGTAGGGGAAGAAATAAATAGAATAAAGACTCTTCTCCCATTATTCAAAGGAAAAGCCAAGTTAGTGGAAACAAAATTAGCATTTTTGGAAGAAGAGGCCAATAAATTCATTCCTAAGATAAAGGATGACAATGGTACTTTGAAATCCACAGATCAATGGAGATCAAATTTTGATCTCAGATTGCCTAAAGGGGAAAATTTTGTCAAAATAGGTGGCGGGGTAGATATGAATAAATTTAATGACTTTTTGGATGATGCAGTAAAGGCAGAGGTAGAATTTTCTAAATTCTTGGTAGATGTCAAAATAATGATGGATGCTAGATGGGAGAGGCAAAAGGCACAATTGCAGATAGTACAGAATTTCCCATGGCCTTCAGAAGATAAAGTAGCTACGTGGGATGAATCAACAAATCCTAAAATACCTAAGTCCACTGCAGTAGACCTTGATCTTCTAGATGATTAAAAAGGCATCCTGATGTTGACACATATTTTGAGGGTAGGGGTCATCAATTTTCTTGAAGGTTGGTGAGGGTTAGCTAAAGTTAGCGGTCATCAACTTTCTTTATGGCTACTGTAGGGTTATTAATGCTTTCATGCAAAGGTGTCAACAACAACAGTGGAGGATGCTACAAGTCAAGGATTCTTTGCCTTTCCATCGCCTGATTGTACTGCATTTTTTTTTTTATGCTTTAGGGTTAGGGTTTTGACCATCTGAAGCTTGTTGCATTCTCAACTTTTTAGGGGAATTCCAAGATGGTCAAACCATATATATATAGTTTTAAGAGTTTCTTTTTAGGGAGGTGAAAAATATAGAACAAAAAAACTTGTTGCTCCGAGACAGACTTTTACAATTTTTGTCTAGTTTCTTTGAGTAAAGAAGTTTGAATATATTACTATAAATTTGATTTCAATATGAATACAGTGCAATTTCTACCTTATACTGTTCTTGTCTTTCTATTTTGTATGCTTACTCTTGTATGTTTTATGTGTTAGGCATTTAAAATATATCTGGTGTGCCATAGATTTATGAGTTTCTTTCAAGGAAAGAATTAAAATTTCTCATAATTTGTTCCTAGGAGTAATTATATTTGTGGAAATTTGATGATAATGATATCAAGTTAAAAGAATGGTTTGTAAGGCAATCTATTTGAAATTGTATGATATGCAAGGCATGTTAATGTATTGTTTTTTAATTTCTTTTGCAGGTATATGTTTAGATTCCTTTTGCCCAATAGATAAGGCACTGGTCTAGATTGTCTGTTTCAACTTTACATTCTATCTTTCAACTCAGAAGTTAAAATAAATTTGAAAATCTTCTATGATTTATTATTTTGATGTTTAAAAGTTTCTTGAATATGATTGATTAAGTTTATTTCTAGGATTCAATCTTTTATTCTACTGATTCTAAAAAGAGAGAATCATAAAGGTTATCCCTCCTTAAAAGGAAGAAGGATGAAAGTGCTTATACCATTGATTTATGTTGTAGTTTCAAGTCATAGTTTCTCAAAATAGTTTAGTAGGGCTATATCAAGATAGAAAATCAGTGTCCACCTTACAAAATTGTATTTACAGTCATTTATTAAGGTAATACCTACCTGGGTGTGTGTGGAGCTCAAAAACAAAGAAGGATCTTATCCAATCCTTAGCAATTAGGCTTTTCTTGTAAACTTGGACCCCCTTTTATCTAAGATCTATCCTAAGACAAGAAAAATCCCTAACATACCTATTGAAGAGGTATAAAGAAAACCTAATTTTGAGGTTAATGAGGATGTTGGAGTTGTTGATGTTATTAACTAATTAGTCTAAGCAGAAAGGCTGAAGGTGAAGGAGTTAATCATATTTGTGATTGCTTGAAGGGATTTCTGAGAAGATCATTGATGGAGATGGAAATGGAACTTAGTTAGTAAGCTAGCATATATGTGCCAATTGGGTCTATAATTTGCAAAGTGAGTTGTATATTTTTCAAATCAAATACTACTACTACTTTCTAACCATTGTATGAGTCAAAATCCTTTAATCAAAGTTAGCCTAATAGTCATTTTTTAAATCCTTTAATCAAGGTTGAATTCTAATGGAATGTACTTAAGTCCTCTAACAAGTCTCACTCCTAACAAGGTGGTTGAAATCCTTTAACAGGGTCACACCTAGTAGTGTGTTTGTAAACCTTTGACAGGGTTGGCTTTTCACAGAGCTCACTTCAGAAGAGTGAAAATATTAATAACATGTTACAAAGTGGTTTTTCCCAAATTGGGTTTCCACTATAAATCATGGTTTCATACTTGTGTGAATGTTTTGGTGTGAACATTTCTGTGTTTTGCATGTTAAATATTGTTGGATACTAGACTGCATCGTTATATGGTTTTGGTATATATTATGTAATGCCCGAGTAGTGTTAGTAATTAGATCTAAGATTTTTGAAGTGTTTAAAAGTTGAATTGATACATCTAGACCTGAGAACAATTGAGTCACCCTCCCCCCTCTCTGTTGTTCTAAATCATAGTAACACTACTATCCTATTAAGTTCAATATGGAATATAAAGTAGGTCATGTACAAACACCCAAGACTCGATATTTTTAACATCTCTTTACTTAGTTATCAACCCATGATGACCCACATCCGAAGGGTTTGGAATATTAAAATTCATCATACTTATCCATTTGGAAGTATTACTACCTATAGAATAATTCAATCTAGCGCATGATTCACTTTCTCTAGATTTATGGTTAGAAACAAGCCATGTACCACTTTCAGTCCTATAGGGCTACTACCTTGGATACCCATTATCCCACATAGACTATTACTTCCAATCCTTTATGCCCTATTCGAAAAGTTCACCTAAGTGAGATTGGGATTTGTTTGTTTTCCTCAATGTTATTTCCTCTTAGATTTATAATGCCTAAAATATCTTTAGTAACCAATTTATCACCATTGAGGACCTTAAGGAAGTATATTTCTCCATGAATAGTGACAAGTCAGTGTGATAAATTTCCAAGAGAATTTTACAAATCTCTCCGGCCTTATGTGGGAAGTGACCTACGTAAGGTATACTTGGAAGTGCTTCATTATCAATCTCTTGGTTATCTTGTTAGGAAAGTTAATATAAAATTTACACCTAAGGTAGGAGATCTTGAAGACATTTGCAACTATCAGCCCATAACCTTACTTAGTGTCTCCTACAAGATCATTACCAAAGCTTTGACTCCAAAGATCTATCATTTTCTTTTGTAGTTTGTTTATTTTGAGTAGACTAGTTTCATTAAATATATATTTATTCTAGATAATATCACTATGGTGTGGGAAGGTATGGAATGGGCTTGCTATGCCAAGAAAAGTGTCATTTTTGTTAAGATCAAATTTTCCAAAGCCTATGATTGAATTGAATGGCCTTTCATCATATAGCCATGCTAAGGTATTTAAGTTTTGGTCTCTATTTCATCTATTTTGTGAAAATATTTTTTGAGGATGTCTTTGAAAGCATCACCATCAATGGTTTCCAAACATCGACATTTAGGTTGTATAGATCCATTTTCTAGGGTTTCCCTTTGGTCCCCTACTTGTATGTTTAGGCTCCTAAAGGATTTTAGTATTTTTTAGAAAAAAATATTTTACTTGGGTTGGTCAAGGGTATTTCCCTACATGAGTTACCTTCTCATATGTTTAATGGCCATTTTATGGATTACTCTTTTTTTACCCTCATTGAAGATGAGCATGATTTCTAGGAGTTCAGTGTGTTGGCACCTTCTATTTAGCTACTAGGTTGGTGATTCAATGACACAAGTCATCAAAATTACCTTGTGAAGAAGACAGAGATGTCATGCTTGTTGATCCTTTGCGATGATATTTTTGAAGCAGTGTTGCATATGTCTCATTCTCTTTGATTTGGTCATCATTTCTTAATACTTCATGACTGATTTTTATGGAAAAATCATTTGGTAACTTTATTTATTTATTACAATAATATTCTAGACCTATTTCGTCTTCATTTTCATAGAAACTATCATGCTGATATGACTGACCAAAAAGATTATTACTTGAGAAATCATCATAATCACTTGAGACATCATCATAATCTAATGCATTGACTAGACTAACATATGGTTTTAATAGTTGGAATTTGTTAGAACTACAACTGATAGACTACTCAGAGAACAAAATGGGATAATATTATGATGATCACTAAGCTACTGAGGTATATGTGAGATGTTACATCACTTGTTATCTTGTCATTGATGTCAACTATCTTTGACTTTAATTATCATGATAGTTGCAAATATCAAAAGGAGGTGATGTTGGTGAAGGAAAGGAGATATTAGCATGAAGATGAGATGTATGAGTAAGTTATGAATAAGGTATTCATTGGGAAACTTATTGATGAGTCTATGATAGTATGATAGTGATTTGATTGACTTATAGAATTCAACTAAATGTTGAAGATCAAGAATGTATAAGTTACTTTAGATGGTATATGAAGAGCTTAGTGTACATCGAGAAGATGTAGTATACACTGAGCACATTAGTAACTAAGTAGGAAGAAACTAACATATCATGATATTGACTGAGTGGGACAAAAAAGGAGGAACATGTGATTTTTGACATGTGATGATAAGTTGGAAAAATATAAAAGATTCCAAGGATAAATAAAAAGTTTCTTATGAAGATTTACAGCTGAAGAAATTCAAGGATGATTGGATGATGAAGATTGAAAATGGTTTAAGGCACAAGTTTCAAGGAAGGTTAAAGAGGCAAAGACAATGATGGAGATTAAGAGGAAAAATCTATGGATGAAATAAAAATGGTTTAAAAGTATATATAATGAGAGAGAGAGAGAGAGATTTCTAGTGCATACATGTGAAGATGGTCATACAGGTTGGAGTAAGAACCAAGTGATTCTATAGACAAAACCAAGTGACAAAAGGAGATAATCAAGTAGAATAGAGTAAGAGGAAGAAGGAGAATGAAGAGATTATGATGACCACAATGATATTTAGCTTAGCATAGATATGAATAAGTGAAAAAGAAGTTACATTTGAATTAGCTCATACACTATTTCTTTCTAACCATTTCTATAGTCAAAATCTCTTAACTGAGTTAGACTTAACCATCTTTTTCTATTTGCATTCTATGAATGTTACTTGTTTTCTTGTTGACCCAGGTGAATGTATCATCATAGAGAACTGTTAGTGATAAATCCTCTAACAAGGTCATACCTTAATGTTTGTTGTAACCTTTAACATGGTAGGCTCTTAACCGAGCTCACTTCAAAAGAGTGAAAATATTTTGGGTTACCAGTCCTAGGTGGTTTTTCCGTTAATGGGGTTTCCATGTTAAAAATCAAGTGTTAAATGTGCATGGATGTGATGTTTTTTATACTTTTCTTTACACATTACAATAACTAGTTAGATCAGTATATGCTAACTACTAGTTGGTTTACATTATCTAACATTCAATTAATTAATCAGTAAGTCACACACAAGTTTTTATTGAGTTTTTTTAGTTGATACTATACAACTGAAAGGAATTTGGGACTATAGGATAACTAAACATAACTGATTCACCCCCTCTCAGTTATCTAACAATTGGTATTATAGCACAAGTAATTGAAGGAAGAAGTTTGAAGGACTTAAGTTAAAGATCCAAAGATGTATAAGAGAGAGGTACCAAAGTTGAACAAGGACAATTTCTCAACATAGCAAAGCAGGATGAAGCTATATCTATCAAGCATTGGGGATTATTCACTATACTATTTGGCAAATCAGTTCATAGAACCTAGAGGTCCTTTAACTATCACACGGATGAAAGAAATACAAGATCATAATGCAATGATGATTGAGATTGCATCTTCTCTATCAGATGTTGAATTTGAAGACATTAAGAATTGTACAAATGCAAAATAAATGTGGGAAATATTGACACTAGTTCATGGTGGAGATCAAAATGTATTCGGGGAAAAGGTAGAAAGATTAAGAGGAAAATTTGATGATATGAAGATGAAAGAAGTTAAAAACATAACTTAGTACATGATGCAATCAAGGATGGAGGATCCAATCAAGGACTATCCAAACTTGCAGCCAACACTAGCACAGCAGAAAAACACAACACCAAACAAGGTCTAAAAGAAAATAGATATCTTAATTTATTAATTAACTAATTACATGAAATGTGTCGGGCAGTAAGGCCTTCCTGGTTACGGCCAAATACAAAGCAAGAAACAGTTCTACAAGATCACATAGGATCCAAAAAACCTTTATCTAGTTCATCCCAAAAATAAATCAACAACTGATGGAAACCCTAAGGTAGATCTAAACTTGTACTCGAAACCTTCCAAGAAATATCCTTGTCTCCAAGCCTCAACCACTAGCTCTGCTATCACCAACTATCAGAAATCTATTCTGATCTGGAAGATCATGCAAGATCTTTTCCACAACTTCACCAACTCTAGCTAGCCCAAGTCTGTAACACAATAGGACACTGGTAGGCACTCCAAGAAGAATTTGATTTTTTACCTGCAGATCACCAAGCAATCTTCTACTACCTAAGCTCACAAGATACTAACTTTGCTTCCAAATTTACCTTCCAAATTTATGAGATCTGTACTCCTCAAATCTGATATCTACTCACTCCCTAAAATGACTACCCAACCATCCTCTTAAATACTAAATCCAAGCCACAAGTCAACTAGATCAAACAATTAATCCCTACAATAAATATTAAATCCCAAAAGCCAGTTGGCTCCCAAAAGATACAAATATTAAATACCAAACATTAGTTGACTCACAAATAACTTCACAAATATCTAATTCACCAAGTCAGCCTCTAGATCCACATAGAAGAATGCAACATGCTAGGTCTAGATCCCCACATGTCCAACTATCAATCCATATCTCAAGGAACACAACCTAGATTAAATGCATCAGTCGGCCAAGCTGAATCTCCAAGAACATCCATCAGTAAGTCAAACTACCAAGCACCAGTAAATATAATAAGCAACCATACCAACTGAGCTCTACAAGCATTATCAAGCACTAGTAAGACAGCTGAGTGATCCAAGCATCATCGAGAAAGCACATCAACCGAGCACCAGAAGCATCACCAAGCATAGGTTCTATCGAGTGCCAGTGTTTACCGAGTTCCATTAATGACCAAGCCTCCTTCAATGACCGAGCTCCCTTCAATGACCGAGCAACAGGCATGAACATTGAGACCCTATCAGTAACCAAGCACTGAGCTACAAAATACCAAGTCACTGAGTGACCAACATCCACCAAGATCCACCAAAACTTCCAACTAAGAATCACCGCCAAGACTGAGAAACTCCAGTCTTCTACTGAAATCACTAGCCAGGTAACCAAAATCCACCAATCGGTTACCGAGACTGCCAGAATCTTCAGGCACCAAGCAATAAGCTAGAATTCTACTACATTAGACTTCTAGGATAAAAAGAAAAGTGTGTCCCACACTTTCTCACCAAAGGGAACATCTGAAAACCACCAACTCCACTTGATCTTCACCAAAGGTTTCCACTCCATCATAGGAAAGAGAATCAATCTGCAACTCAACCAACCAACATGTCCAACATCCTGAACTAGCTGAGGATTCAACCCATCACCATAGATCAAGGAAGGATCCCATCTCAGAATCTCATTATAAGACTTATTACTATAAACCAGCAACTCAAGATCACAACCAGCAAACAACACTAGCATTGCAACACCAAACAAAAATAGGTCGGTAAGACCAACATCAGGAAGGTGTTCAATAGCAAGTAACCCCATACCAACAACAATCTAATCAAGCACAACCATATGCTCTACAATTTTCATGTCAAGCACAACTGACTAAACATGAAAACCCAATCTCCTCAACAAAACCAACACCAACCACCTTGTGACAATCTCCAAGTTGTAAGAAAGTTAGATCACAACCTTCTACCTCGCATGAACAACTAGGCCATGATTTCACAAGTGCAGCACCATGGATCTACAACTTAGATTGTGCACAATCTCTTCACCAACAAGATCAACTTCTCAAGATTAGCCTTGCTAGGTTAACCCTCTACTCCAACAACATCAAACCTTCACTCTTATACCACTTGATATAGTCAAGGATGGAGGATCCAATGAAGGACTCTCCAAACTTGTAGCCAACACTAGCATAGTGGAAAAACACAACACCAAACAAGATCTAAAAGAAAAAAGATATATTAATTCATCAATTAATTGATTACATGCAATGTGTCAGGCTGTAAGGCCTTCCTGGTTATGGCCAAATACAAAGCAAGAAATAGTTCTGCAAGATCACACAAGATCTAAAATACCTTTAACTAGTTCAACCCTAAAATAAATTAGCAACTGATGGAAACCCTAAGGTAGATCTAAACTTGTACTCACAACCTTCCAAGCAATCTCCTTATCTCCAAGGCTCAACATCTAGCTCTACTATCACCAACTATCAAAAATTTGTTCTAATCTGCAAGATCATGCAAGATATTTTCCACAACTTCACTAACTCTAGCTATCCCAAGTCTGTAACACAATAGGACACTAGTAGGAACTCCAAGAAGAACCTAAACTTGTACCCGTAGGTCACCAAGCAATCTTCTACTACCTAAGCTCCCAAGCTACTAACTCTGCTTCTAAATTTACCTTCCAGATCTATGAGATCTGTACTCCTCAAATCTAATCTCTGCTCACTGCCTAAAACAACTACCTAACTTTCCTCTCAAATACTAAATCCAAGCCACAAGTCATCTGGATCAAACAATTAACCCCTACGACAAATATTAAATTCTAAAAGCCAATCATCTCCCAAAAGATACAAATATTAAATACCAAACATCGGTCAGCTCACAAATAACTTCACAAATATCTAATTCACCAAGTCGGCCTCCATATCCACATAGAAGAATGCAACATGCTAGGTCTAGGTCCCCACACATCCAATTGTCAATCCATATCTTGAGGAATACAACCTAGAATAAATGCATCAGTCATCTGAGCCAAATCTCCTAGAACATCTATCGGTAGGTAAAACTACCGAGCACTGGTAAATATACTAAGAAACCATACCAACTGAGCTCCACAAGAATTATTGAGCACCAATAAGGTAGCTAAGTGATCCAAGCATCACTAAGAAAGCACATTGACCAAGCACCAGAAGCATCACAGAGCACAAGTTCTTTCGAGTGCTAGTGTTTACCGAGTTCAATCAATGACCGAGCCTCCTTCAATGACTGAGCTCCCTTTAGTGATCGATTCCTCCAATGACTGAGCCACTTGAGCAATGGAGCAATAGGCATGAACAGCAAGACCCCATTGGTAATCGAGCAACAAAACACCAAGTCACCAAGTGACCAACATCCACCAAGATCCACTAGAACTTCCAACTGAGAATCACCACCAAGACCGAGAAACTCCAAACTTCTACCGAAATCACCGGCCAAGTAACCAAAATCCACCAGTCAGTTACTGAGACTACCAGAATCTTTAGGCACCAAGCAATAAGCTAGGATGTCACTGCATTAGTACAACAACCAAGTCAAGGAAGTAATGAATGTTATCTGAGGAGTAGGAGGAACTATTGATGAAGAAACTATGATAACAAAAATTCTCAGAACACTTTTTCCTGCCTATTCTATTAGAGTCTCTACAATACATGAAATGAGATTTGTTCCTAGTAATGATGTTTCCCTTGATAGTTTAATTGGTATATTGACTTCATTTGAGCATAACAAATTTGATAATAGTTTTTTACCTAAGGTATAATCTGCATTTGTGTCATCTTTAAATACTGAAATATCAAGTAATAGACATTAGATAAGAAATTGAAGTGATTATGAAGCTGAAGAAGATGAGCTTGAAGAACTTGAAGCATTAATGGCTAGAAGACTGTTGAAAGGAAAAGGAAAATATAGAGGTAAATTACCCTTAATATGTTTCAAATATAAAGAGATTGGTCATATTGCTACTAGATGTCCTGACAGGAACGATAATGAGAGGACAAGTGAAATATCAAATGAAAGAAAGAATGATAGAAGAGATTACCGAGATCACAAAGGTAACCAACAGTGAGGAAACAAAGAAAATTGAGACTACATAGATAAAGGAAAAAAGGAATTCTACCTAATTGAAGAAGATAATTATACCAAAACTAAAACTGATGATGAAGAAGTGGTGTATGTTGCAATGAAGGAAGATTTTGAAGAAGAATAAAGGTATGTAGAAAAGACACTTATTTCTAAAGTAAGAAAGAATGATACTTGGATTATTGATAATGGTTTCACACATCATATGACTGATGATGGTGATAAGTTTGAAAATATTGAATATTATAATGGAGGATTTGTAAAAATGGAAAATGGTACACCTTGTCAAGTGAAAGGTAAAGGATCAATATTGCTAAACAACAAGATCAGATGTGAAAATGCTTATTGGTTGAAAAGACTTAACTATAATCTATTGAGTGTAGCACAGTTGAATAATCCAGGTCACCGAGTTGCATTTGAGAGTAGAAGAGAAAAGATCTATGATGATGCTAGAAGACTGATCAGTACTGGTGAACAATCAAAAGGTAACTTATTTTATTTGGATAATTTTGAAACTTCATGTTTAATGGCTAAGAATGATGATGTTTGGTTATGGCATAAGAGGTTATGTCATGTGAATTTTGACAACATGGTAAAGATTAGAAAGAACATGAAAGTTAGAGGTTTACTGAGTATATCTAAGCCTGAACGTGTGATGTATAGACAATGTCAAATGGGTAAAATGACAAAGTCTAGTTTCAAGAGAAAACATTATTCATCTAATGCAATTCCAGATATATTTCATACTGCCTTATATGGTCCAATGAGAATGCAGAGCTATTATGCAGATAGATGTTTTATCTTATTTTTTGATGACTTCTCTAGAATGATGTCAATTATGTTTCTAAAAGAAAAATCAAAAGCTTTCCAAATGTTTAAGTGGTACAAAGAAAAGGTAGAGAAATAAATTGGTAAGCAAATGAAATGCTTGAGATCTAACAAAGGAGGTGAGTTCATTTTTGATGAATTTATTAACTTTTTTAATGACCATGGAATCAAGAGACATGTATCTACACTGAGGAAAACACAATAGAATCAAATTGTTGAAAGAAGGAATGGGTCAATTGTTGATTGCACTAGAACATTGCTAATTTAAAAAGAGGTTGCACAAATTTACTAGAGAGAAGCTACCAATATTGGTGTCTATACACTGAACTGAGTACAATTGAAGAAAGAGTCAAAAAGACACCTTATGAGCTATGGTATGATTATACACCTAATGTGAGCTATTTCAAAATATTTTGAAGTAGGTGTTACATTCTAAAAGATTATAGAAATGGAAAGTTAGATTCTAAAGGAGATGAAGGCATATTTCTAGGATACTATACTACGATTAAGGCATACAAATATTTGAACAAGACTACTAACAAGATGATTGAAAATATACATGTGAGAGTTGATGAGTTTATAGAGAAAAATGATAAAGAAAGAAAGAAGGAACTAGGAGGAAATAGAAGATTTGTTTACATACAAAATTAAGATCCTGACACTTTACCTGAGCAACAGCCTGGTGTCACTGAGCAACAAAATACTACTACATAGAAACAACCCTTACAAACTGACCAACAACAAATAGTTACCAAGGAAACTGATGATCATGCACCGAGTCAAGAAAAAATTAAAGAACTAAGAAATGAGCCTATATTAGAAAAATATGTGAGAAGATACCATCCATAAGATCAGATATGATGCAGGAGCATCTTGGGTATTTGAGCAATCTTGCATCAACCAAAAAAACATTTCCTAATTTTGTACCTATTTTCTATTGTTTTCATTATAATCTTAGCATTTGATGGTTTCATGTTGTGTGATTATTACATGATTTTGAGGATCTATTTGGGAACCTTCTCCTATGAGCACATAAAGATTGGATGGACTGTTTCAAAGTTATAGTTGTTTTCCTTGCCGTCAGAGGAGTATTTTCCTGCAGTTTTGGTGCTGATTGTGCATAGTGGCGATGTTGATCTATAAGGAATCAGCCTTTTTTCTCTTAAATAATTTAAGAGGACCTAAATTAATATCATTTCCTAGGATTGCAAGTCCTAATTCATTATGAGTAAAAAGTTATGCCCATTTTTTCTTAGGGACCTATTTTCTGCCATTTTTTTGATGAAACATGTAGTGTTTCTTCTTCCGCACTTACATGTGATCAAATGGGGCCTTTCATAGTTAAAGGAATGTTATTGGGTCATGTGAGGACCTAAATCCAAATGTGCATCAAGTGGTGATCACTCTTTCATTAGTTTTGATTTAAATCTTCTAGACTGGACCTATAATGTAATTAAATGCCTGACTGGCTGACTTGTGGCTTAGCTAGCTATATAAAGAGTCTAGATTGATGTAGTAGGAAAAAAATAAAAGGGGAATCAAGAGGGTAATTAGAAGGATTAATGATGAGATACATCATTGGAGAAAGATAGGATGCAAGCTGTAATTTTACATTCATAATTCTCATTGTATAAGGCCGAAACCCAGAAGGCCTCATAGTTGGGCATGTTGAAAGAAATAATATAAATTCTTTGTTGTTACTGCTAGTTGATTGTCTCATATTTATTATGATTTCATTGATTTATATTTATATTCATATTGATTCCATTGTGTAACTCAGAGCAGGGCTTGTTGTTGATTCAAGTGGAGTCAACTCTCCTTGATTCTGCTTGTATCTACCCTACCCCTACATCAAGTGGTATCAGAGAAAGTTCTTTCTTATGGATTGGATCATGGAGAACCTTATTGGATTGGTTGTAGGGTGGTAGATCTGAGATCTAACCTATAACTTGTAGAAGGTTATGATCTTGCTGGAACCTAATTGTCAAGATGGTTCGTGCTAGAGGAAATGATAATGCTATCATGGATATGTTGAGGTGGATTGCAACTAGGCTTGAAGCTGTAGAGACATCCCAGAGAAGAGGTGCACATCTTGAAGATTTTAGTGATGAAGAAGAAGAAACAACACCTAATGCTGAACCTAAAGTTGAACAAGATGAGGAAAGACTTTTGAGAGTTTTGTCTAAGGCTAACTACAGACCTACAGTTGAAGTTTCTTGCTATGATGGAAGACTTGAGACTGATACAATTTTGGATTAGATCTCTGAGATGGATAAGTACTTTGAGTATGAAGGTACTCCTAATAATAAGAAGGTTAAGATAGTAGTCACAAAGTTGAAAGTGCATGCATCTCTTTGGTGGGATCATTTTCAAACTAAGAGACAAAAGAGAGGAAAAGAAAAGATCAAGACATGGATGAAGATGCTTGCAAAGATCAAGAGGAAGTTTCTCCCAGCTGACTACCAAGTTAGTTTGATGAGGAAAATTAAAAATCTAAGACAAAAGGACATGAGTGTGAAAGAATATACTGAGGAATTTTACAAATTGGATATCAGATGTGGACATGTGGATGATGAAGTTGAGAAGGTGGCTAGATATCTGAATGGCCTGAGGACATCTATTCAAGATGATATTAGTTATGTGAAGATAGAAAGTGTGGAAGAAGCATATCAATTTTCTTTGAAGGCAGAAGAGAGAATTACAAAAAGACATGATGAAAGACAAAGAGGAAGAGGTGGCAGATTTTAAAGTAGAGGAAGATCTTATGAAGAAAGTAGTAGATCTGACAATGTAGCACAAGAGAAAGGATGGAAAGATGGCCCTGCTAGTAAAAGAGGTAATTACTCTAGAGGTAGCTATACTGGTTACTCTAGGAATAACAATAATGGGAAAAGAGAAGATAAATCTTGGTTTAAAGGTACTTGTTACAAACATGGTGAAGAAGGACATAGAGCTCTTGAATGTAGTAACTCCAGAAAGAAGACTGGAGGTAATAGTAGAAATAATTTCGCTTGTGAAGAAGTTGAGGAAATGTCTAATGAACCTGAACATGGTGAGAAATTTATGCTAAGAAGGATCTTGTGGAATGAAGAAGCTGATGAGGAACTTATTTTAAGGAAAAGTTTGTTTAGAACCAGACGTAAGATTGCTGAAAAATGTTGCAAGGTAACCATTGATAGTGGAAGTTTTGATAATTTGGCATCCGAAGAGCTGGTTAACAAGTTGTAGTTGTAGAGATTGAAACATCCTCAGCCTTACCATATTGCTTGGATCCAGGAGGAGCATAAACTACTTGTAAGTGAACAATGCCTTGTTAAGTTCAAAATTGGAAATTATCATGATGAAGTCTTGTGTGATATTATGCCTATGGATTGTTGTCATATTCTTTTGCGTAGACCTTGGTAGTATGATAAAAAAGCTTTGCATGATGGTAGATTGAATCAATATACTATTTGGATGGATGGGAAGAAACAAGTATTATTGCTTTTGATAGAGAAGTTTGATGAAAGTCACTGCACCACAGTTAGAATATGTTTGGTTGATGGTAAAAAGTTTGCAAAAGAAATGAAAGAACAGAATGTTTGCTTTGCTTTAATTCCAAGAAAGACTGAGAAACAAGATGAGTTAGAACAAGCACCTGAGGTTAAGCCTTTGCTGAATGAATTTCCTAACATCATTTTTGATAATGTACCTCATGCTTTACCACCTATGAGATGTATAAGTCATTGTATGGATTTGATACCTGGAGCTAGTTTGCCTAATAAAGCACCACATAGGTTAACACCTGATGAAAAGACTGAATTGAATAGACAAGTGCAAGAATTTCTTGAGAGAGGTTTGATTAGGGAAAGTTTGAGTCCTTGTGTAGTACCTCTTGTATTAGCACCTAAAAAGAATGGAGAATGTGCACTAATTCTAGAGCTATAAACAAGATAATAGTAAAGTACAGATTTCCTTTGCCTATGATGGATGACATAATGGATAGTTTGAGTGGAGTAAAATATTTCACAAAGATTGATTTGAAAAGTGGATATCATCAGATTAGGATTAGAGAAGGGGATGAATGGAAAACTACTTTTAAGACTAATGAAGGTTTGTATGAATGGTTGGTTATGACTTTTGATTTGACTAATGCACCTAGTACTTTCATGAGGCTGATGAATGAAAATCTGAAAAGCTTCTTGGGTAAGTTTGTTATTGTATATCTTGATGACATTTTGATATTTAGTAAGAGTAAGGAGGAACATCTTGAGCATATTAGACAAGTATTATAGAGATTGAAGGAAGAAAAGTTGTTGATTAATTTGAAGAAATGTTCATTTATGAGAAAGGAGATTGTATACCTTGGTTTTGTAATTTCAACTGATGGATTAAAGATGGATCCTAAGAAAGTGAGAGCTATACTTGATTGGCCTATACTTGAGAATGTTGGAGAGGTAAGATCATTTCATGGATTGGTAAGTTTTTATAGAAAGTTCATCAGAAATTTTAGTTCTATTTGTAATGCTATGACTAAAACTATGAGAGGAGATAAAAAGGATTTCAAATGGACACGTGGAGCACAAAAGAGTTTTGAAACATTGAAACAAATAATTACAGAGTTGCCTAAACTTGCTTTGCCTAATTTTAGTAAAGTTTTTCAAGTTGAATGTGATGCTAGTGGTAGTGCAATTGGAGTTGTTTTGAGTCAAGAAGGAAGACCTATAGATTTTTTTAGTGAAAAGTTGAATGATGCTAAAAGAAAATATTCAGTTTATGACCATGAATTCTATGCTATTTTTCAAGCTTTGAAGAAATGGAGACATTATTCGATGCCTAAAGCTTATGTGTTTTATACTGACCATAAAGATTTTTAGTATTTGGGAAGTTAGAATAAGTTAAATCAGAGACATATGAAGTGGGTTGAGTTCTTGCAGAATTTTTCCTTTTCATTGAAGCATAAAAGTGGACAGTCAAATAAAGTTGTTGATGCCTTGAGTCGAAGAAGAAATTTCCTGATAGAGATGAGAGTTGAGGTACTTGGTTTTTATGATTTGAAGTGTTTGTATGAGACTAACATTGATTTTTTAGAGCCTTGTAAAGCTTGAAAGGAACACACAATGAGTGATAAGTGGACTGATTATTTCATTCAAGAAGACATGTTGTTTAAAGGAGTTCAGTTGTGCATACCTAGAGGATCTATGAGAGAGAACATAATGAAGGAGAAACATAGTGGTGGAGTTGTTGGACATTTTGGGATTGATAAGACTGTGAATTTGATTTTAGAAAGATACTTTTGGCCACATATTTATACAGATGTATAGAGAATGGTTAAAGGTTGTAGAATTTTTCAAGTAGCAAAAGGAACTAGTCATAATTTGAGATTGTATACACCTTTGCCTATACCTAATAGACCTTGGGAAGATGTGAGTATGGACTTTGTTCTTGGATTACCTAGAACTCAGAGAGGTAAAGATTCTATTTTGGTAGTGGTTGACAGATTTTCAAAGATGGCTCATTTCATACCTTGTAAGAAGACATCTAATGCATTACATGTAGCTGAATTATTCTTCAAGGAAGTGGTAAGATTGCATGGTTTTCCTAAATCTATTGTTTCAAACATAAATACTAAGTTTACTAGTTACTTTTGGAGGATGCTTTGGAAAAAGATGAATACATAATTCAAGTTTAGTTCTACATTTCACCCTCAAACAGATGGATAGACTGACGTTGTGAACATAAGTTTGGGAAACTTGTTGAGATGTTTCGTTGGAGATAAGCTTGCTAATTGGGATTTGATTTTGGCACAAGAAAAGTTTTCATATAATAATTTAGTGAATAGAAGCACTAAGAGGACACCATTTAATATTGTTACTAGATTTCATCCTAAGGGAACCACAGAGCTGAGAGATTTATCTACTGAGATAAGAACAAGTGCTGAAGCTGAGGATTTTGCAGTATACATGAGAACTTTACATGATGAAGTTAGAAATAATTTGGAGGACAGTAATCTGAAATATAAATAGAGAGCAGACAACAGAAGGAGACATAAATCTTTTGAAGTTGGAGATGAGGTTATGATTCATTTGAAAAAGAATAGATTTCTAGTTGGTACCTACAACAAGCTGAAAATGAAAAAGTTTGGACCTTGTAAGATTCTGAAAAAGTTTGACAATGGAAATGCTTATGAAGTGGAATTACCAGAGGACATGGATATATCACCTATATTCAATATTGCTGATATCTTTGAGTACTTTGAATCAAATGATGAGATATAAGATGATATGGATTATCCTAAGAAGAATACAGATAGCATTGAGAAGATCTTGAACAAAAGAGTGATCAAGAGTACAAGAGGAAAAGACTACATGGAATATCTAGTTCAGTGGAAGAACATGCCAGTTGAAGATAGTTCATGGATTACAAAAGCTGAGTTGGATCTTTATGATTTAGGTCAAAATATGAGTAGTCCCTAATGTGGACATCAGTTCTTTATTTATCCCAGGTGTCTGATGCAGGAACATCTTGGGTCTTTGAGCAATCTTACATCAACCAAAAAAACATTTCCTGATTTATGTACCTATTTTCTGTTGTTTGCATTATAATCTCTGCATTTGATGGTTTCATGTTGTGTGATTCTTATATGATGTTGAGGACCTATTTGGTAACCTTCTCCTATGAGCACATAAAGATTGGATGGACTTATTTAAAGTTACAGCTATTTTCCTTGCCATCGAAGCAGTTTTGGTGCTGATTGTGCATAGTGGCAATGTTGATCCATAAGGAATCAGCCTTTACACTCTTAAAGACTTTAAGAGGACCTAAATTAATATTATTTCCTAGGAGAACATGTCCTAATTCATTATGAGTAAAAAGTTATGCCCATTTTTCTTGGGGACCTATTTTCTGCTAGTTTTTGGATGAAACATGTAGTGTTTCTTCTTGCGCACTTACGTGTGATAAAATGGGGCCTTGCATAGTTAAAGGAATGTTCTTGGGTCATGTGAGGATCTAAATCCAAATTCACATCAAGTGGTGATCACTCTTTCATTAGTTTTGATTTAAATCTTCTAGACTGGACCTACAATGTAATTAAATGCCTGACTGGCCGACTTCTGGGTTAGCTGGCTATATAAAGAGTCTAGATTGATGTAGTAGGAAAAAAAGAAAAGGGGAATCAAGAGGGTAATTAGAAGTATTATTGATGAGATGCATCATTGGAGAAAGATAGGATGCAAGCTATAATTCTAAATTCATAATTCTCATTGTATAAGGCTGAAACGTAGAAGGCCTCACAGCCGGGCATGTTGAAAGAAATAATATAAATTCTCTGTTGTTGCTGCTAGTTGATTGTCTCATATCAATTTTGATTTCATTGATTTCAATTGATATTCATATTGCTTCCATTGTATAACTCAGAGTAGGGCTTGTTGTTGATTCAAGTGGAGTCAAGTCTGTTTGATTCTTCTTGTATCTACCCTACCCTTGCGTCAAGATAATTGGGGACAAAGGAGTAGGAATGATGACAAGAAGTAAGTTGAGGAACAATACATGTTTGATTTGTGAATTTAAACTTAGGATTTTTAAGGGTGCATTGGCAAATGATGATTGGATTAAAGTAATGAATGAAGAGATCGAGCAGATAGAGAAAAATAAGACATGGATATTAGTACCAAGGCCTAAAGGCAAAATTGTGATTGCCTCCAAATGGATTTTTAAAAATAAATTGAATGAGAAAGGAAATGTTACCAGAAACAAGGCAAGATTAGTCTACAAAGGTTATGCAAAAGAAGAAGGAATCGAGTATGGAGAAATTTTTACACCTATTGCTAGACTAGAAAGAGTAAGAATTCTACTTGTATATGCTTCTTATAAAGGATTCAAGGTATATCAAATGGATGTCAAGTCTGCATTTTTGAATGGAATACTTGAAGAAGAGGTATACATTGAACAACCTGAAGGTTTTATAGATCTATCTCAGAAGAACATGGTTTGTAAGATGCACAAGGAACTTTATGGACTAAAATAAGCACTGAAAGCATGGTATGAAAGAATTCACTCTTATTTAATAAGGATTGGATTTATTAGAACAAGTGATCACAATAATCTAGGCAAATTTGATGATAAAATCCTTATTGCTGAAATTTTTGTTGATGATATCATATTTGGAGGTCATGATACTTTATGTAAATCTTTTGCTGGTGAAATGAGAAAGGAGTTTGAAATGTCAGTGTTTGGAGAGATCAAATTCTTCATTGGTTTACAAATTCAACAACTGAGTGAAGGTATCTACATCACACAGACAAAATACATTAAAGAGATCTTGAAGATATTTTGCACAGAAGACTCAAAGCCAGTTGGTACACCTATGGTAATCAGATGCAAGCTAACCAAGGATGACAACTCAACAGAGTTAAATCAAACCTTATATAGATCTATGATTGGAAAACTAATGTATGTTGTACATAGTAGATCAAATATTGCACATGTTGTTGGAATTGTAGCTAGATTTTTTGCAAATCCTAAAGAGACACATATAATTGTTGTAAATAGAATATTGAGATATCTGAAGAACACAGAGAACTATGGAATATGGTATAAGAAACAAGGAAATTTGGAACTTAAAGTCTATACAGGTGTTGACTGGGTAGGAAATATTGATGATAGAAAAACTAATACTAGAGGAGCTTTCTTTTTTGGTGAAATATTAGTAACATGGATAAGGAAGAAATAAAGTTGCATTTCTCATTCCACTACTAAAGTTGAATATGTAGTTGTTTTTGTTAGGAATAATAGTGCACAATACAATTGAGAGGGGGGGTGAATCAGTTATATAACAGATTATTAAACTTTAAACTTTAAGTAGCAGCAATATCAAATCCAATGAACATAATGAATGCCAACACAATAACATAATATTTCAGTCTCGGGGAAACCCTATTAAAGGTAAAAACCCAAGTATGAATTAGCACCCACAAATGATGTACTAAGAGTATAGCCCTGTTAGGAGCTTATTGAATCATTACAGTACATAGTCCTTGTTAGAGGACAAGCCCTATTAGGAGTTAAGAACAAAAGAGAGGGCTCATTACCCAAAGAAGGCTAAGTCCACCTTCAAAATCCATTATTTTCAATACAAGTGTATATGAATAAATACATAATCTTTTGAACTATTTCGGCAGTGACTATCTTTTTCTTGATCAGTTCCAATGAAGTCCACTAACAAACCTCTGCTCTACATATAGTAGACACAAGCTCACCACTTTCACAAGCTCTCTGTATCATCATCTTCTCATCCATGTCTTTTCTAAAGAAAATACCTTTCATCTATACCTTATTATAATTCTTATAAATAGGTCGGCCTATAAGGCTTTCCTAATTACAAACAATTACATAAACCCTTGGTAAGATACACACGGTATCTAGAACAAGTATAGAATGATTACATTACAATAATTAAGGACCGACATCCTTAATTCAAGTTTTCCATCCATCATACACATTACATCTCTATAGTTGGCTTCCAAATATGATGCAGGAGCATCTTGGGTCTTTCAGCAATCTTGCATCAACCAAAAACATTTCCTATTTTCTATACCTATTTTTTGTTGTTTGCATTATAAATGTTGCATTTGATGGTTTCATGTTGTGTGAAGCTTAAATTATGTTGAGGACCTATTTGGGAACCTTCTCCTATGAGCACATAAATATTAGATGGACTGTTTCAAAGTTACAGTTATTTTCCTTGCTGTAAGAGCCGTATTTTCTTGCAATTTTGGTGCTGATTGTGCATAGTGGCGATGTTGATCCATAAGGAATAAGAATTTTCAATATTAATAATTTAAGAGGACCTAAATTAACATCATTTCCCAAGATTAAAACTCCTAATTAATTATGAGTAAAAATTTATGCCCATTTTTCTCAGGGACCTATTTTCTGCCAATTTTCGGATGAAATGTGTAGTGTTTCTTCTTGCACACTTATGTGTGATCAAATGGGGCCTTTCATAGTTAAAGGAATATTATTGTGTCATGTGAGGACATAAATCCAAAGGTGCATCAATTTTTTATCACTCTTTCATTATTTTTTATTTAAATCTTCCAGACTGGACCTATAATGCAATTAAATGCCTGACTGGCCGACTTGTGGCTTTGCTGGCTATATAAGGAGTCTAGATTGATGTAGTAGGGAAATGAGAGGTAGATGAAGGAATGATTATCAAGATAAATCATTGGAGACAAAGATAGGATGCAAGCTGTAATTTTGATTTCATAATTTCATTGTATAAGTCTGAAACATGGAAGGCCTCACAACCAGGCATGTTTGAAGAAATAATATAAATTCTATGTTCTTGTTGCCAATTGATTATCTCATATCCATTGTGTTTCACTTATTTCATGTGAATTATATATTGCTTCCATTGTGTAAATCTGAGGAGGGCTTGTTGTTGATTCAACTGGAGTCAATTCTTCTTGATTCCACTTGTATCTAGCGTGTCCCTGTGTCAAGTGGTATCAGAGCGAGTTCTTTCTTGTGGATTGGATCATGGAGAACCTTATTGGATTTGTTGTAGGGTGGTAGATCTAATATTTGACATATAACTTATAGAAGGTTATGATCTTGATGGAACCTAATTTTTAAGATGGTTCGTGGTAGAGGAAATGATAATGCTATCATGGATATGTTGATGCGGATTACAACTAGGCTTGAAGCTATAGAGATAGCCTAGAGAAGAGGATCACATCTTGAAGATGTTAGTGATGAAGAAGAAGAAGCAGCACCTAATCCTAAACTTGAAGTTCAACAGGATGAGGAAAGAATTTTGAGATTTTTGTCTAAGGCTAACTCCAAACCTGTAGTTGAAGTTGCTTGCTATGATGGAAGACTTGAAATTGATACACTTGTGGATTAGATCTCTAAGATGGATAAATACTTTGAGTATGAAGGTACTCCTGATAATAAGAAGGTTAATATAGCAGTCACAAATTTGAAAGGTCATGCATCTATTTGGTGGGATCATTTGCAAACTAAGAGGCAAAAGAGAGGAAAATAAAAGATCAAGACATGGATGAAGATGCTTGCAAAGATGAAGAAGAAGTTTCTCCCAGCTGACTACCAAGTTAGTTTGATGAGAAAAATACAAAATTTAAGGGAAAAGGACATGAGTGTGAAAGACTATACTGAGGAATTTTACAAATTGGATATCAGATCTGGACATGTGGATGATGAAGTTGAGAAAGTGGCTAGATATATGAATGGCTTGAGGATGTCTATTCAAGATGAGATCAGTTATGTGAAGATAGAAAGTGTGGAAGAATAATATCAATTTTCTTTGAAGGCAAAAGAGAGATTGACAAAGAGACATGAAAAAAGACAAAGAGGAAGAGGTGGCAGATTTTAGAGAAGTAGAGGAAGATCTTATAGAGAAAGTAGCAGATCTGACAATGCAGTACAAGATAAAGGATGGAAAAATGAACCTTCTAAAAGAGGTAATTACTCTAGAGGTAGTTAAACTAGTTACTCTAGGAATAACAATAATGGGAAAAGAGAAGATAAATCTTGGTTTAAAAGTACTTGTTACAAATGTGGTGAAGAAGGACATAGAGCTTTTGAATGTACTAACTCTGGAAAGAAGGCTGGAGGTAATGGCAAAAATAATCTGGCTTGTGAAGAAGTTGAGGAAATGTCTAATGAACCTAAACATGGTGAGAACTTTATGCTAAGAAGGATCTTGTGGAATGAAGAAGGTGATGAGGAACCTATTTTGAGGAAAAGTTTGTTCATAACCAGATGTAAGATCCCTAACAAATGTTGCAAGGTAATCAGTCATAGTGGAAGTTCTGATAATTTGGCATCCAAAGAGCTAGTTAACAAATTGCAGTTGCAGAGATTGAAACATCCTAAGCCTTATCATATTGCTTGGATCCAGAAGGAGCATAAACTACTTGTAATTGAACAATGCCTTGTTAAATTCAAAATTGGGAATTACCATGATGAAGTCTTGTGCACGATATTATGCCTATGGATTGTTGTCATATTCTTTTGGGTAGACCTTGGTGGTATGATAGGAAAGCTTTGCATGATGGTAGATTGAATCGATATACTATTTGGATGGATGGAAAGAAACAAGTATTATTGCCTTTGGTAGAAAGGTTTGATGAAGGTCACTGTACTAAAGTCAGAGTATGCTTGGTTGATGGTAAAAATTTTGCAAGAGAAATGAAAGAATAGAATGTTTGTTTTTCTTTAATTCCAACTAAAACTGAGAAACAAGATGAGGTAGAACATGCACCTGAGGTTAAGCCTTTATTAACTGAATTTCATGACATCATTTATGATAATGTACTTGATGGTTTACCACCTATGAGAAGTATAAGTCATTGTATGGATTTGATACCTGGAGCTAGTTTGCCTAATAAAGCACCACATAGGTTGACACTTGATGAAAAGACTGAGCTGAATAGACAAGTGCAAGAATTCCTTGAGAGAGGTTTGATTAGGGAAAGTTTGAGTCCTTGTGTAGTAACTATTGTATTAGCACCTAAAAAGAATGGAGAATGGAGAATGTACACTGATTCTAGAGCTATAAACAAGATAACAGTAAAGTAAAGATTTCCTTTGCCTAGGATGGATGACATAATGGATAGTTTGAGTGGAGCAAAGTATTTCACAAAGATTGGTTTGAAAAGTGGATATCATTAAATTATGATTAGAGAAGGGGATGAATGGAAAATTTCTTTTAAGACTAATGAAGGTTTGTATGAATGGTTGGTTATGCCTTTTGGTTTGACTAATGCACCTAGTACTTTCATGAGATTGATGAATAAAGTTATGAAAAAAAATTTGAGTAAGTTTGTTATTGTATATCTTGATGACATTTTGATATTCAGTAAGAGTAAGGAAGAACATCTTGAACATAATAGAAAAGTATTGCAAAGATTAAAGGAAGAAAATTTGTTGATTAATTTGAAGAAATGTTCATTTATGAAAGAGGAGATTGTGTACCCTAGTTTTATAGTTTCAGCTAATGGATTGAAGATGGATCCTGAGAAAGTGAGAGCTATACTTTATTGGCCTACACTAGAGAATGTTGGAGAGTATTTGGGAAGTTAGAATAAATTGAATCAGAGACATATGAAGTGGGTTGAGTTCTTGCAAAATTTTTCCTTTTCATTTAAGCATAAGAGTGGACAGTCAAATAAGGTTGCTAATACCTTGAGCTGAAGAAGAAATTTGCTGACAGAGATGAGAATTGACATACTTGGTTTTGATGATTTGAAGTGTTTGTATGAGACTGACATTAATTTTTTAGAACCTTGGAAAGCTTGTAAGGAACACACAGTGAGTGATAAGTGGACTGATTATTTCATTCAAGAAGACATGTTGTTTAAAGGAGTTTAGTTGTGCATACCTAGAGGATCTATGAGAGAGAATATAATAAAGGAGAAACATAGTGGTGGACTTGCTAGACATTTTGGGATTGATAAGACTATGAATTTGATTTCAGAAAGATACTTTTGGCCACAAATTTATAGAGATGTATAGAGAATGGTTAGAGGTTGCAGAATTTGCCAAACAACAAAAGGAACTAGTCAAAATTTGGGATTGTATACACCTTTACCTGTACCTGATAGACCTTGGGAAGATGTGAGTATGAACTTTGTTCTTGGATTGCCTAGAACTCAGAGAGGTAATGATTCTATTTTGGTAGTGGTTGACAGATTTTATAAGATGGCTCATTTCATACTATGTAAGAAGACATTTGATTCATTGCATGTAGCTGAATTATTCTTCAAGGAAGTGGTAAGATTGCATGATTTCCTTAAATCTATTATTTCAGATAGAGATACTAAGTTTACTGGTTATTTTTGGAGAGCACTATGAAAGAAGATGAATATAGAATTGAAGTTCAATTCTACATTTCACCCTTAGACAAATGGATTTACTAAAGTTGTGAATAGAAGTTTGGGAAACTTGTTGAGATGTTTAGTTGGAGATAAGCCTGCTAATTGGGATTTAGTTTTGGCACAAGCAGAGTTTGCATACAATAATTATGTGAATAGAAGTACTAAGAGGACACCATTTGAGATTTTTATTGGATTTCATACTAAGGGAACCAAAGAGCTAAGAGATTTACCTACTGAGACAAGAAGAAGTGTTGAAGTTGAGGATTTTGCAATATACATGAGAACTTTACATGATGAAGTTAAAAAGAATTTGGAGGACATTAATCTGAAATATAAATAGAGAGTAGATAAGAGAAGGATACATAAATCTTTTGAGGTTGGAGATGAGGTTATGATTCATTTGAAAAAGAATATATTTCCAATTGGTACCTACAACAAGCTAAAAATGAAGAAGTTTGGACCTTGTAAGATTCTGATGAAGTTTGATAGTGGAAAATCTTATGAAGTGGAATTACCAGAGGACATGGATATATCACCTATATTCAACATTACTGATATATTTGAGTACTTTGAATCAAATGATGATATAGAAGATGATCTAGATTACCCTAAGAAGAACAAATATAGCATTGAGAAGATCTTGAATAGCAGAGTGAGCAAGAGTACAAGAGGAAAAGACTACATGGAATATCTAGTTTAGTGGAAGAACAAGCTAGTTGAAGACAGTTCATGGATTACATAATCTAAGTTGGATCTTTATGACTCAAGTTAGAATATGAGCAGTGCCTTATGTGTACATCCATTCTTTATCTACCCCAGGTGTTTGATGTAGGAGCATCTAGGGTCTTTGAGCAATCTTGCATCAACCAAAAACATTTCCTATTTTCTATACCTATTTTCTATTGTTTGCATTATAAATGTTGCATTTGATGGTTTCATGTTGTGCAAAGCTTACATTATTTTGAGGACCTATTTGGGAACCTTCTCATATGAGCACATAAATATTGGATGGACTGTTTCAAAGTTACAATTATTTTCCTTGCCGTCGGAGCCATATTTTCCTGTAGTTTTGGTGCTAATTGTGCATAGTGGCGATGTTGATCCATATGAAATCAGAATTTGTGCTCTTAAATAATTTAATAGGACCTAAATTCATTTCATTTCCCAAGAGTGCAAGTCCTAATTCATTATGAGTAAAAATTTATGCCCATTTTTCTCGGGGACCTATTTTTTGCCAGTTTTCAGATGAAACGTGTAGTGTTTATTCTTGCACATTTACGTGTGATCAAATGGGGCCTTGAACAATTAAAGGAATGTTATTGGGTCATGTAAGGACCTAAATCCAAAGTTTCATCAATTTTTTATCACTCTTTCATTAGTTTTGATTTAAATCTTCTAGACTGGACCTATAATGCAATTAAATGCCTGACTAGCCGACTTGTGGCTTTGCTAGCTATATAAGGAGTCTAGATTGATGTAGTAGGGAAATGAGAGGTATATGAAGGAATTATTATCAAGATAAATCATTGGAGACAAAGATAGGATGCAAGTTGTAATTCTGATTTGATAATTTCATTGTATAAGGCTGAAACTCAGAAGGCCTCATAGTCGAGCATGTTTGAAGAAATAATATAAATTCTCTATTGTTGCTGCTAGTTGATTGTCTCATATCCATTGTTTTTCACTTATTTCTTGTGAATTATATATTTATTTCATTGTGTAACTCTAATCAAGGCTTGTTGTGGATTCAAGTGGAGTCAATTCTGCTTGATTCTGCTTGTATCTACCCTGCCCCTGCGTCAAAATAGATCACTTTCTAGAACACACACCATAGCTGATGTCATCCTACATTATGTACCTTTCATATCTCATAGAAAATTATTCAATACTCTATCTTTCATATCTTAAGTTTGTATGCACTGATTTCATATCGCATGTAAGCTATACACAAAACACATAGACTAACTCTGTCATTTCTCACTATCACAGTCAGTGACCAGCCTTCACCAAAACATTTGTAACTCATCCAATATGAAGCATTACATGATGAAATCTTTCATATAAGACCACAACATCCTCCTAAACTCTCATCTAACTTTGCAGCATCTGAAACATCCATACACTGTGATAACCAGTCTGGTCTTCTCACATAAACATATGTTGACATCAATGACAAAATACAAATGACAATAGTATGAGTTCCCATTCAGTAATGTAGTGATTAAACATATTCAATGTCTCAATCACCTCCCCATGCATTAGAAATATCCAAAAATCTCCCCTCTTGGCATTGATGTCAACATAAGGGAAAATTCATCATCTCAAAGTTATATCAATCCAAAGTTCTGCAACCAAACAATCTCCCCATACAATAGGGATTTTCTCATTGAAAC
Source organism: Chamaecyparis obtusa (assembly GCA_027943335.1). NCBI lineage: Eukaryota > Viridiplantae > Streptophyta > Pinopsida > Cupressales > Cupressaceae > Chamaecyparis > Chamaecyparis obtusa. The sequence continues at coordinate 752,887 of BSBK01006039.1, forward strand.
ACTCCCCCTTTGACAATAATGGAAAAGGGTTCCATGATTCATCAACTTCTTTCCAACATCTTTCTTTCATGATCACTCTACTTGAGGAGTAGATCCCCACATCTAGTTTAGATTATGATAAGGCTATGAAAAACCTCTAGACTAATGCATCTCTACATCATTTAATTCTGACTAGGAGAGGCCTAAATCCTCAGCATACCTCTGAGATATTCAAAGGTATCTTTCAATAGTGGCTTTGTGCAGATGTCTACAATCTACTCTTTTGTATTGATATATCCTAATTTGATTTCCTTTATGCCACCTTGGCTCTCAAGAAGTGATACTTGATAGAAATATGTTTAGCTTTGGAGTGCATCACCAAACATATTTACTAAGTTAGTGTTATCATAATGGATAAACAAAGGATCATCAAAAGTTATCCCAATGTCTATCAACATTTGTTTCATCCAAATAATTTGACTCCAATTTATGGCAGTACCAACATACTCTGATTCAGCAGTAGATTGTGCTATGCAATCTTGTTTCTTACTAAGCCAAGAGACCAACTTTTTCCCAAGAAAAAATGCACCACCACTGGTACTTTTTCTGTCATCAATATTTCATGCCCAATCAGCATCAATATAAGGATGAAGTTCAAAGCTATCATTTCTTTCATACCATAAGCCATAGTCTATGGTTCTTCTTAGATAACTTAATATCCTCTTCAAATTAGCTGGATGTGTTTCTTTAGGTTCTGCCTACTATCTAGCCACAATTCCAACATCATTAGCAATATATGGTCTAGTGTGAGTCAGATATTGTAATCCTCCAACCATTAATTTGTACAAATTCTAAAAAAAATTCTTTGATTCATCATCAATTTTTAGCTTATTACCAGTCACCATAGGTGTTCCTACTGGTTTACAGTCTTCCATTCCAAACTTCTTTAGCAATTCTTTGAGATAGTTTGAGAAATAAAGATACCATTCTCATTCTAATTTATTTGTAGTCCAAGAAAGAATTTCATTTTTCCTATCATGGACATCTGAAATTCACTTTTCATTTCCTTAGAAAATTTCTTACATAGGTCATCATTACCTCCAAAGATAATATCATCAACAAAGACTTCTATTATCAAGAGTCCATCTTCACTAGTTCTCAAATACAAATTATTGTCTGCATTACCTTTTCTGAATCTAGGCCAAAGTAGGTACATGTCTAACCTTGCATACCAAGCCCTAGGAGCTTTCTTCAACCCATATAGATCTTTCTTCAACTTGCACACCATGTCTCTATCTTTGCATAGAGGAAATCCATCAAGTTGTTTTATATATACTTCTTCTTCAAGATCCCCATTTAGAAATGCATATTTCACATCCATCTGATACACCTTGAAGTTCTTATGTGCAACATAAGCCAAGAACAATCATACTACCTCTATTATAGAAACAGGAGTAAATGTTTCTTCAAATTCTATGCCTTCTTGCTGTGAATATCCTTTACATACTAGTCTTGCTTTGTTTCTTACAACAGTTCCTTCTTCATTCATTTTGTTCCTAAAAACCCATTTTGTTCCTATTACATTTTTGTTTTCAGGCCTAGGAATCAATTCCCAAGTGTCATTCTTCTTTATCTAATTTATCTCTTCCTTCATAGCATTTATCCAAGATTCATCTCTATGTGCTTCATCTGTAGTTTTTGGTTCAACTTGAGAAATCAAACAAAATTCTTCTCTAACCTTTGATCTAGTTAGTACTCCTTGATTGGTATTGCCAATAATTTGATTTTTAGGGTGGTTATTCTTTACATACCTTAGTGTTTTAGGAGTCTCGGTGACCTTACTTTTGCTAGCATCACAAGCCTCTTTTTCACTTTCTACCTCAACAAGTTCTTCTCCTTCTATAGCAGCAGTAGCTTCTTTGATCTCTAAAATTTGATTACTATCATACATTCTTTCTTGTATCTAAAACTTTTCATCTATTCTTACATTGTTTCTTTCAATCATCTTCATCAATCTTAGATTGAAACATGTGTAAGCCTTTCTCTTAACAGAGTAACCAAGGAAAATTCCTTCATCACTTCTAGCATCAAACTTTCCTATCTCATCATCTCTCTTGATATAACACTTGCTACCAAATATTCTGAAATATTTTATAGTAGGAGTATGATCAAACCATAATTCATAGGGAGTCTTACTTGTACCTTCCCTAATTTGAATTATGTTCAATATATACATTATTGTTCCAATAGCATCTCTCCAATGTACATGAGATACATTTCCTTCAAGCAACATTGTCCTAGTAGCATCAAGTATAGTCTTGTTCCTTTGCTCTTCTATCACATTCTCTTGTGGAATCCTAGGAGCAGATGTCTATCTCTTTATTCCATGCTCTTCGCAATATGAATTGAATAAGTCTTATGTAAACTCTTCACCTCTATCTGACCTTATAAACTTAATCTTTAAACTTGATTCATTCTCTACTTTTTCTTTAAACGGCTTGAATTTATCAAATGCCTCTAATTTTTCTTTCAAATAAGTGACCCACATCATTCTATAAAAATCATCAACAAAGAGTATGAAATACCTTTCACCATAGTATGATTTTGTTCTTCTAGGTCTACATAGGTCTATGTGTACCAGATCCAACTTCTCTTTTGATGTATATGTTTTTCTTTTGTAATTGTTTCTAGTCTATTTTCCCATGACACACTCTCTGCAAACAGTGTTAGATGGTTTCACAATCTTTGACAAATCTCTCAATGCATTAGTCATAATTTCCTTTACAATGTTATCAAAATTAACATGAAAAAATCTCCTATGCCATAACCAACTATCATCAACCTTCACAAAAAAGAAAGAGGCTCCAGATGTATTTAATTCAATTACATTACCTCTAGACTTAGTATTGGTTGCAATCAAATTTCCTACCTTACTTCTGAGAAAACATTTTCCATTGACAAAACTTAATTGAAACTCTTTATCCATTAACTATCCAACACTCAACAAGTTATGTTTTAATCCTTCAATGAGCAATACATTATATTTAAATTAGTCTTTCCATCCAGAGTAATAGATCCTACTCCTATGATAGATTTAGGAAGATTGTTCCCAAACCTCACAACACCACCATCATACTTTACTAATTTAACAAACTTGTTCTTATTACCAATCATATGATGAGAATAACCACTGTCTATTATCCATTCATTTTTCTTGTCAACATGAGATACTAAATCTTTTTCCTCATGTACTAGCTCATCTTTAATAGCAACAAATCTGATCTCTTCATAATCTAAATCATCATCATCAGGCATGCCTTCACTAGCATAATAACATTCTTTGTCTCTTTTAATCTTGTCATAATTAGGTTTGTACTTAGGAACTCTTGTAGGAAATCTAGATGCAAATTGACCTACCTTATTGCATGAAAAACATTTCAAGGGTAACTTTCCTTCAAAATTTCCCTTGCCTTTTTTTTATCTTCTAGCAATCAGTGCAACAAGTTCATCCATCTTTCTCTCTTCTTCCATTATATGTTCCCATTTCTCAACATACTCACCAAGCTCTTCTTTTAAGTCTTCTTTGCTGGTGCTTAGAAGTGTAGACAATTTCTTGTGTGCATATGCCTTAAATGAAAATTCAACTTTAGGTACAATGTATCCTAATTTTGTAGCTTCAAAGGTAGTTAGCTTTGCAGTCAACATCTCTCTATTAAAGTTTCAGTCAAAGGAATAGTTTCTTGAATAGACATAGTTTTGAAATTAAAAGCAAGTGTCAAAGATCTAAGGATCTTTGCAATAACTTTATCTTCATTATAAGTACCTCCACAATTTTTTATTCCAACTATAGCTTATGTAACCCTTTGAACATAAGCCCTAATGCTTTTATTCTCATTCATTTGTAGCTTCTCCATCTTTGTCTTTCAGTTTTGTAACTTCGCTTGTTTGGTATACTTGTCTCCCTCATATAGTGCTTCTAGTCTTTCCCAAATTAGGTATGTCAAATCCAAATCTTTAACTTCAGTAAACTCTCCTTTAGAGAGTGTGTTGATTAGTGCTTCTCTTACAATCATATTAAGTGAAAATATCTTCTTTTCATCCTCAGTAGTTGGTGGCATCTCATCTTGGGACTTTATATCCACCTTTTTCCTTGTAATCAACCAATAGTCAATCCCCAAACAAAATAGGTGAGTTTTCATTTTGTTCTTCCAACTGTCAAAATTATTACGATCAAATTTTGGACTATCCATCCTATAGAACGCCATCTCCAAGAACACCTCAAGATGTTAATATTTCTCTTTAAGGACCACTTACTTTGATACCAATTGTTAGGAATAATAGTCCACAATACAATTGAGAAGGAGGGTAAATCATTCGTATAACATATTATTAAACTTTAAACTTTAAGTAGTAGCAATATCAAATCCAATGAACATAATGAATGCCAACACAATAACATAATATTTTGGTCTCAGGGAAACCCTGTGAAAGGTAAAAACCCTACTGGGAATTAGCACCCACAAATGATTTAATGAGAGTATAGTTATCCTTGTTAGAAGATATAGCCCTGTTAGGAGCTTATTGAATCATTACATTACATAGTCCATGTTAGAGGATAGACCCTGTTAGGAGTCAAGAACAAAAGGGAGGGCTCACTATGCAAGGCTTGCTGCCCAAAGAAGGTTAAGTCCACCTTCAAAACTCACTATTCGCAACACAATTGTATATGAAGGTATACACAATCTTTTGAACTATTTTGGTAGAAACTATCTTTGCTTGATCAGTTCTAATGAAGTCCACTAACAAACCTCAGCTCTATATATAGTAGACACAAGCTTGTAGCTTTCACAACCTCTCTATATCATCTTCTCCTCATTTATGTATTTTCCAAAGAAAAGACCTTTCATTTATACCTTATTACAATTCTCATAAACAAGTCAGCCCATAAGGCTTTCCTAATTACAAAAAATTACATAAACCCTTGCTAAGATACACACAGTATCTAGAACAAGTATACAATGATTAGATTACAACAATCAAGGACCGATATCCTTAATCTGAGTTCATCATCCATCATACATGCTACATCTTTGTAGTTGTCTTCCAAATAGATCACATTCTATAATACATGCCACAGCTAATGTCATCCTGCATTCCATACCTTGTGCAGTTCATAGAACATTCTTCAATACTCTATCTTTCATCTCTAAGGTTTTTATGCATTGATTCCATATCATTTGTAAGCTATACACAAAATACAGAGACTAACTTTTCCATTTCTCACTATCAAAGTCAGTGAGCAGTCTTCACCAAAACATATGTAACTCATCCAATATGAAATATAACATGATGCGATCTTGGATATATGATCACAACATCCTCCTAAACTCTCATCTGACTTCGCAGCATCTAAAACATCTATATAGTGTCTGTACACTATGATAACCGGTATAATATTCTCATAGAAACATATGCTAACATCATTGATAAAACAAAAATGACAACAGTATGAGTGCCCATTCAGTAATGTAGTGATTAAGCATAATAAATGTCTCAATCACCTCCCCATGTATTAGCAATATCCAATAGTTGTTGCCAACTACTCTAATATTGCATAGATAAAGCAACTATTGGAAGGTATGACTGAAGAAGTAATAGATCTAGTGACAATCTATTATGACAACATAGGTGCTATTAACATTTCAAATAATCTAGTGATGCATGAAAAGACAAAGCACATATCCATGAAATATCATTACTTGAGGGAGAAATTTCAGGAGTGTATCATCTTAAAATGGAAGCACTTCCATGTTAAGAGTGTTTATCCCTTTGAGTAAGTGGTTTGGAGTCATGTCAAATGCCTTGAATTAATCTTTTCTTGGATCTGGCTTTCTCCCCGCTTTCCACTTCTTTTTTGCACTTGATTCCTTCATTCTAGGTGAAATTAGGGTTAGGATCCCAAGGATTCTCCTTAATTTCCCTCTTCCATGGATCTATTTTCTATGTAGGACATAAAAATAGGTCCTCCTAGACTTCATCATGTTCATCATAGGATTTTGTGCCTCTCCTTGGCACTCTACCCTATTCTGGCATCATTTCTAGGTCTCTGAGCACCCCCGGGACCTCATGTTTCTCACTCTGACTGAGACCCTGAAATATGTGCCCTTAAAGTCAAATTCGACCTAAAGGTGTCAAATTTGACCTAAAGGGGTCAAATTCAACCTCAACCCTGACTAGGTTAGGATCAAGCTCATCCTTGACCATGGGTTCAAATTTCAAGCTCTCGTTATCTCTGATTGTCGGGTTTTAGAAATAATTGTTTTCCCACTTTCGGGTTGACTGTTTTTCTCTCTGAAATGGTAAACTCTTAAATTATATTTAATTTATGTCCATTCCTAAAGGTTTGAGGCCTAATTATAATTTAATTCCCCAAGGTGGCCCCTCTAGAGGATTGTGCCCTAGTTCACTATAAAAGGAGGCCTTCCTCTCTCATTTTCATCATCAAGTTTTTTAAATCTCATCTCAAGAAATTTCATGATTAAGGAGCTCTCAAGAAAGATTAAGCATTCCATACAAGCATTCAAGTCATCTTCTCCATCCATGTTCTCCATTGAAGATCAAAGATTCAAGCATTCAAGTCATTAAAGGGATTTCGTTCAAGCATTCAAGATTCATCATTCAAACCCTAGATCTAGCCATCATGGTGGTATGATCTTCCTTCAAGATCCTTTGTTCATCTTCAAGATCCATTTCATTATTCCCTCAAGGTGGGTTCCAAGAATACAATCATGGAGGTTTGATTTACATGTTCAAGCTTTCATATCAACATACTTGATTACATTTCAAATACAATTGCATATCTATTGAATGGCATAGCTTCATTGTTAGATCTACTTCTACTACTTGCTAGTATTCTCCATTTCAATTTCAATATTTAGGTTGATTCCAAACTAGGGTTTGACCAATGCAAACCCCCCCCCCCCCCCCCCCTCTCCCCCACTCCAAACAAACAACAAAAACCCTCTTTTTCTTGTAGGTACAGGTGCAGAATTTCAGATCTGAGGATGGATTTGGATACCCTTTTCGACAAACTTCCAAGATTTGTGAACAAAGTTAGAATCGACCTTTAGAATAAAAATGTAGCCTTTGACCTTTTATGAGGGTCAAAGTCGAGCTGATCTCATCTTGGAAAAATATTTTTGGGTTTTTTAGATCTCACATTTTTAGTTCAACATCATTGAAATCAATAGTTTTTTAGATCATTTGACAAGGTTTTCAGCCGATTCTTTTTCAGAGGTAAGTACCTTTACTTCTTCATTTCAATATTAATCATCTACATTTACTTTCTATATCAATACAATTTCATGTAAGTGTAAAATATTGGTTTTGGGGTCTCTTTTATGTGCAAACCATTTTTCTAGGACCCCATCCATATTTTATCCTTTACATTTTGGTGAACCTGACATGCTTACCCTCCTTTGTTTTATGGATTTAGATGCTCTGTTGTGTTAGATCTTCCTTTGTATTCCCTTGTGTGTTCACCTTCACTATACATTTTGGTGAACCTGACATACTTACTCACCTTCTTTTGTCGAATTAGATGCCCTATTGTGTTTGTGGTGTTTGATTTCCTTTGAATGCATTTGGATATATCTAGAGCTATTTTCTATGCATTTCTTTATTTGTTATCATGTTGCATAAGTTGTTTCAAATGTTGCATGGTGTTACACCTAGAAAGACGTCATTTATTACATGTGATCTCCATCATATTTCTCTTTATGGAGAGGAGTTGAAGGTTGATGTTAATTCTTCTCCTAATAGATGTCCTTCTTCCCCCTCTAGGGATCAAGCTTTCATGAATTACAGTGACCCTACAAGGTGCTTTATTGGTAGGGATGATAATCCTCCTCTTTGGGATGAACCTTTGGATTGGGATGTTGATTACTCTCTTCCTCATGAAACCATTATAGAGAATCCCTTGGATAACAACATTGATTTATCCCCTCCTCACAAAGAAGATTTGATACAAGAGGGTGATTTATTAATAGATGACATATTGATACATGATGATAACTCTTTTTCTAAAACACATTTAGACATTTTAGTGAAAGGAGATGATATTATAGATCCTTTACATCCATTTGAGATTCATTCTAGTGATGAGGCATTAGTGGAGAATGATATGAATTCCCTTAATGTTATCCCTTTTAGTGATGATCCTATGGAGAATCAAGATCTTACCTCATCTCCTCCTACGATGTCCTCTTTTCTTCCTTCTTGTGAATCTATTTGTAGTGTTGAGACAACTAAAATGGTTTATCCCAAACCCTTGTTGACTGTCAAAGGATTCCCTTGCATTACTATCAAAGGAAAACCTATGGAGTCTTTTAGTGATCAAGATTCAATAGCTCACACATATCATACAAGGAATAACCCGCAACCTAATCCGATGGTTTCTACTTCTTTGCCACCTTCTCAACCTAGTCTTCCTCCTCCACCCCATCTTCCTAGCAAGGATTATGATTTGATAAACCAATTACAAAATACTCCTGCCAAGATTTCTTTATGGGAGCTTCTTCAAACTTCACCCACCTACTATAACACCTTGCAAAAAGCTCTAGCAACTCTTCTCACTCCACCTCCTAATCAAGAGAACATCAATAAATTATTACAATGCATGCATGCTACCACGGGTCCTACTGACATTGTATTTACTCAAAAGGATTTACCTTCTAAATAAGTTCATAATCAATATGATGCTCTTATGGTTGTTGTTTCTATCAATAAAATTATCATTCATATGACCTTGATTGATAATGGATCTAGACATAATATTTTTAGCATGGACATGCTCAAAGCGATTAACGTCGATATTTCAACTATTAAACTTGACAATGTTCCTATACGTGGCTTTGATAACATTGCTAAGAACACTTTAGGAATTATTACCTTACCTATCAAAGTAGGACCGGTCATCCTAAATACACCTATTCATGTTATGTCTAGACCTCTCAATTATAACCTTCTTTTGGGTAGACCTTGGTTGCATGAGATGCATGTCATTCCTTCCACTCTTCACCGTAAAGTCAAGTTTATACATAATAATGGGATGTATACACTTCATGTAGATGATGAGCCTAATCCTTGTCTGAATATTCAAACTCACACTACTCTTATTCCTAATAGTAATCCTTCTTCCTCTAATGCTCTTCTTGGCAATGATTGGGGAACCTTGGATTTTACTCCTACCTTTATTGGAGAGTATAAGATTAATGATCTTGATTTTATGAAGAAACAAAGAGAGTTTGAACAATGAGTTTTTACTTCTACTTCTAATACCCTTCATAATAAATTTCTCGCTGCTTCTACCCACAATGAATCTGTCAAGCCTACTAATGATGACATAGTGACTACTAAAGTTCCATTGACTCCTTTTGATATGGCTTCTCATTATGGTCCTCGTTATCATTTCCTATTTAAACAAGGATTTAATGGTCAAGGATGTGGTAAGAATAAATAGGGAATTCACATGCCCTTACACAATGGGGGGCATAATCATTCTTATGGATTGGGATTTAGTCCTCAACAACAAATCAATGTTAACAAAATCTCGAATAACAGTTCAAAACATGATGAAACTATGAAGGAATTTAACCAAGAGGTTCTTTTGTCTAAACTCCTTCGTGCTAAGATGATTACTAGACCTAAACACAAAAAGAAATGTAGTCCACACTTGAAGACTCTTCCTTTTTGTCTATATCATAGATTTCATGATCACTCTACAAATAAATGTCAAGCTTTACATTATAAGATTAGGCAGCTCATTGATAGTAATGTTCTTTATTTATCATGTGGAAATGAGTTGTATTTCAATCCCATTTTCTCTAAATAACATTCATGTTCCTATTATGGAGCTCCACATTATGTAAACAATGGTATCCTAATACTTGGGGGCTCGTTGTCTTGCATAGTGTTGCGAGCAATATAATAGGTCCCCTTTCATCTTTGTTGCTACACTTGGGGGGCAAGGATATCATATCCTTCTTTTCTGTCTTTCCAGGATTCACCTCTTTCCTTGGTTAAGCAATATCTATCTATTATGTGATATCCAATTATACATGAACATTTTGGTTTGCATTGAGGATCTCTTTCCTTGATCACAATCAATTTCATTGTTTGAAATTGGGTTTCCATGGTTGATATATCTCTCACCTTGGGAACTGAATAGTGTGCTATCCCTCACAAGGGTTACTTTTTCACTTCTTTCATAATATCTCTTTGCATTCATCCCTTCCATGGCCTCATAGGAGCTATGACCTTCTTGGCTTAGACTAGGTGTTGTCTATGGATATTGTCTTGATGCTGAAAAAGGCTTTATCATTGTTCTTTTCTTTCCTTAACATGTCAAAATAATATGTGTTTTCCATATTAAGGATGGGGGCATATATATGGCCTCCCTCATTCTATATTATGTATTTTTTATCTAACCTTTTGTTTTGCAGCATGCTAAATCTCGAAAGGTAATGCACATAAGTTTCTAAATCCTGAAGAGACACGTATTTTTCAATTTTCAATATGCTAAATCCTCTAAAGGTAACGCACATAAGTTTCTAAATCCTAAAGGGACACGCATTTCCAATTTCAAATATGCTAAATCTTGGAAGGTAACGCACATAAGTTGCTAAATCCTAAAAAGACATGCACCCATATGCTAAATCTTCTAAAGGTAATGCACATAAGTTACTAAATCCTGAGGAGACACGCATTTCATATTCATAGTGATACAAGAAGGTAGATCTATGGATATTCCAAAAGCTATCATAAGATGCATTACAATTTCCAGGCATAGTTTATGGGTGAACCTATTGGACTCTCCCTCTAGGGTGATTCACGGTAAGGTGGGCATCTTACTGGGCAAGGTAATCACTTTCTCCTTTCTCTCTTTTCACTTTCATGCTAGTAGGATGGGATCATGAAGCCATGTTATTTATAGTGTTGTTCTTGTCTTTCTTATGTAATCATTTATGCTTTTATGATAGCTTTCCAAATATGATATTAGTATGAGAAATATTTCTTAGCAAGGTTTCTTATGCTAGTTCATTTGGGTTTGTTTTAGTACTAACCCTTCTTTTGTGTCCTTCTATTTTTCACACCCTCGTGCATGTATGTTGAGTTATAATCCTTAGCCTAGGGGCTTGTGTCTATAACTAAGTGTCATTCTATCACATTTAGAATCCACTTGGATCTCCTCTTTCTTCTCCTTCACCAAGAGTTGGCATCGAGTCCATACTCTTGCTAAAGTGGGGGCTTAATATATCATCTTAAAATGGAAGCACTTCCATGTTAAGAGAATTTAGCTCTTTGATTAAGTGGTTTTGGGTCATGTCAGATGCTTTGAATTGATCTTTTCTTGGATCTATCTTTCTCCCTGCTTTGCACTTCTTTTATGCACTTGATTCCTTCATTCTAGGTGAAATTAGGGTTAGGATCCTGAGGATTCTCCTTAATTTCCCTCTTCCATGGCTCTATTTTCTAGGTAGGACTTAAAAATAGGTCCTCTTGGACTTAATCATGTTCATCATAGGATCTTTTGCCTCCCTGGTACTCTACCCTATTCTTGCATCATTTCTAGGTCTCTGGGCACCCTCGGGACCTGTTGTTTCTCACTCTAACTGAGACCCTAAAATCTGTGCCCTTAAAGTCAAAGTTGACCTAAAGGGGTCAAAGTCAACCTCAACCCTGACTAGGTCAGGATCAAGCTCATCCTTGACCCTAGGTTCAAATTTCAACGTCACGTGGTCTCCAGTTGTTGGGTTTCAGAAATAATTATTTTCCCACTTCCGGGTTAGCTGTTTTAGTCTCTGAAATTATATTTAATTTAGGTCCATTCCTAAAGGTTTGAGGCCTAATTGGAATTTAACTCCCCAAGGTGGCCCCTCTAGAGGATTGTGCCCTAGTTCACTATAAAAGGAGGCCTTCCTCTCTCATTTTCATCATCAAGTTTTGGCAATCTCATCTCAAGCAATTTAATGATTAAGGAGCTCTCAAGAAAGATCAAGCCTTCAAGTCCTCTTATCCATCCAAGTTCTCCATTGAAGGTCAAAGATTCAATCATTCAAGCCATTGAAGGGATTTTGTTCAAGCATTCAAGATTCATCATTCAAACCCTAGATCTAGCCATCATGGTGGTATGATCTTCCTTCAAGATCCTTTGTTCATCTTCAAGATCCATTTCATTATTCCCTCAAGGTGCATTCATAGCATACAATCATGGAGGTTTGATTTATATGTTTGATCTTTCATATCAACATACTTGATTACATTTCAAATACAATTGCATATCTATTGAATGTCATAGCTTCATTGTTAGATCTACTTCTGCTACTTGCTAGCATTCTCCATTTCAATTTCAATATTAAGGTTGATTCCAAACTGGGGTTTGACCAAGGAAAACCCCCACTCCCCCAAAAAAATAACAAAAACCCTCTTTTTCTAGCAAGTACAGGTGCGGAATTTCAGATCTGAGGATAGATTTGGATACCCTTTTTAGAAAACTTCCAAGATCTACAAACAAAGTCAAAATCAACCTTCAGAATAAAAATGTATCCTTTGACCTTTTATGAGGGTCAAAGTTGAGCTGATCTCATCTTGGAAAAATATTTCTGGGTTTTGTAGATCTCACAGTTTTAGTTTAGCATGATGCTGAAGTCAATAGTTTTTGAGATCATTTGACAAGGTTTTTAGTCGATTCTTTTTGGAGGTAAGTACGTTTACTTCTTCCTTTCAATATTAATCATCTACATTTACTTTCTATATCAATACAATTTCATGTAAGTGTAAAATATTGGTTTTGAGGGTGTCTTTTATGTGCAGACCATTGTTCTAGGACCCCATACACATTTTATCCTTTGCAAGGAGAAATAGGTCAAATTAGAATATGTGAAGTCACAAGAACAACTTGCAGATATATTCACAAAATCCTTACCAAAGGATACATTTGAGTACTTGAGAAGTAGACTAGGGGTCCTTCCCCTATCTAATAGTCACTAAGGTGATATAGGGATGCATCAACCTATTGTTTATCAAAAAATATAATTATGTTGATGCAAGATGTTCACACTTTGGGATTCTTAAGGTTGTGAAGAAGATGAAAGACAAGCTGAAACTAAGAATATATGTACATGAAAGGTATAGGAATCTATAAAGGAACAATAAAGATACTTATTTGGCTACTAAAGAGCTTATTTTTAGCATTGTTGTTAAAGGGAGAAATGATTATGCGTGAAATATTCATTTAAGAAAGAATCTAACCGAAAGGGAGAGTATACATACTGATTAAACATATTAAAAGCATATGCTAAGGGAGAGCTAACTGAGTTACATCATAAAGACCAATTTTTAAACACTTGAGATTTAATTGGTATTCAATGGTATATTTCATATTGTATTGGCATCAATACAAAAGGGAGAGACTATTAGAACTATGACTGATAGACTACTTGGAGAACAAAATGGGAGAATGTTATGATGATCACTGAGCTACTAAGGTATATGTGAGACATTAGATCAGTTGTTATCTTGTCATTGATGGGGGACCAAAAAGGGGGTATAAGATGCTACTTTTTTTGTGAAATCGACAATCTTTGAACTTCAATGAGAAATTGAAGATAGTTAGACTCAAAATTATAAGATGCGACAAGAAAAAGAGTTGTAATATTTTGAATCTAGTTTCTAAACTACTAATTTATTTTGAAAATGGTGCATATTAAGGCCCTCAAAAAGTGGGAGCACAAAAATTGGTCCTATTTTTTATGAAAAAACATAACATAGCGTCTGTTGTACTCCCCCTAAAATGTTAACTTTTTTTTAAAAAAAATTAGAAGTTAGCTAACACCACATAATTTATGCTAGATTTTCTGCTAATTTTTTGATGAATGTATAAATTAAAATGACTATTCAAAGTGCACACATCCTGAAAAGGTGCAATTTTTGTGTGCTCCCCCTAGAAATCATTGAAAACTAATCAAAATCAAACTTTCTTTTTTAAAGTGTGTATAATGCCAAAGTCTAGTTTCTAAAAAAGTAACTTGTTGCAAAATTCAACAAACGAGCCAAGATCTATGCCCAAAATACTACATGTTGCTTTTTGAGAAAAATCGGACATACATACAAAAGAAATTAGAGATGAAAAGCTTAACATAATCAAAATTGAAAATAAATTATATGGCTAGATAGCTAACTGAGAGATCTACAATATCATGTCATTTGATTTTAACATTATTGAACCATACATAAACCTGATAAGGAGCACATAGAAAAATATGTCAATTTTTTGTATGTCTATTGGAAAACACATCTCAGGCTTATTTGAATCCTCCAAGCCAAATCCAAGCCTTAGGCTTGGTGGATTCCAATGTACTATAAAGCATGTACGCACCATAGTGTGTATGCGATATTAAAATTTATGGATTGAATAGCATGATTTCTATAGCATGTACACGCTATGTAACATCTGGAAAAATCTTAAGGGACTGAGATAGAGAGAGTAAGAAGGTGGTGGGACCTAAGAGAGGAAGAGAGAGAGTGAGAAGGTATGAAGGAGAGAGAGAGAGAGAGAGAGAGAGAGAGAGAGAGAGAGAGAAGGTGGCGGGACCTAAGAGAGGAAGAGAGAGTGAGAAGGTACAAAGGATAGGGGAGAGAGAGAGAGAACTCTCTCTCTCTCTCCCTCTCCCTTCCTCTCCCCTATCCTTTTTACAATCTACTCTTTCATAAATGAACAATTTTTCAGGTTTATCGGCAAATTTTCTTCTTTAAATCTCTACAAAACTTGTCCAAAATCCAACAAATGTTCTTCTCTAGTCTTATTGAATATCAGAATATCATCAAGATATACAATCACAAACTTACCCAAGTATTTCTTAAAAACTTCATTAATTAATCTCATAAAAGTACTCGGTGCATTAGTTAAACCAAAAGGCATAACCAACCACTCATACAAACATTCTTTTGTCTTGAAAGAAGTCTTCCATACATCACCTTCTCTAATTTTGATCTAATGATATGCACTTTTCAAATCAATTTTGGTAAAATACTTTTCTCCAATCAAAGTGTCTATTATGTCATCTATTCTCGGTATAGAAAACCTATATTTCATTGTTATCTTGTTGATTTCTCTAGAATCAGTACACATTTTCCATTCTCCATTCTTCTTAGGTGCCAATACTATAGGTACTACATGAGGACTCTAACTTTCTCTAATCAAACCTTTCTCCAACAATTCTTGAATCTGTTGATTCAATTCCTAATTCTTGGTAGGTGTCAACAGATGAGGTGCCTTATTCGGTAAACTAGCTCCAAGGATAAGAGCCATGCAATGATCGATGCTGCTCTTCAGTGGAAAACCATCAGGTACATTATTAGAAATGATATATTTGTACTCGGTGAGTAACTTATCAATCTCCTTAGGAACACTCTCCTCTATTTTCTTACTCAGCTTGTTAGGAATCATAGCAAAATATACATCATTCTTTTTCAAATCCTTAACAAACTTTCTTCCTTCCATCAAGAAAACTTTCATAGATGTGCAAACATTACTAACAGGTTCTTCCATCAAAGGTAACAAGATCTGTCTTCTGCCATCAACCAAAATAGTATACTTATGCATTCTCCCATCATATATAGCATGTTTATCATATTGCCAAGGTCTACCCAACAAAATATGACAACAATCCATAGGCATGATATCACACAGCACCTTATCATAGTACTTTCCAATTTTCAAATTCACATAACATTATTCACTTACCAATAGTGTTTGCTCACCTTTGATCCATGAAATCTGATAGGGCTTCAGATGTTCCAACCTTTTCAACTACAACTTTGTGACCATCTTCTCAGATGCTAGATTCTCCGAGCTACCACTATCAATGATTACCTTCCAAACTTTGTCAAAAACTCTACATCTATTTTTTAACAAACTTTTCCTTACTGGATCTTCCTTTTTACTTTCATTCCACAGTGCTCTTCTTACCATCAAGTTATTTTCCTTCTCAAGCTCATTTGGTGACTCTTCTTACACCAAATCATTTCGACTGTTACCAACCTTCTTATTTGCACATGTACATTCAAATGATCTATGTCCTTCTCCAATATTGTAACAAGTTCCTCAAAAACTTCCTCTATTATAACCACCTTGGTAGTTACTGCCTCTGCCTCTAGATGAACTTTCACCTTTCCACTCAATCTTGCCTTTTTCCAAATTTGTCTTTTCAGGTTTAGATCTACTATTTTCACCATAAGATCTACCTCTTCCTCTAGGGAATCTACCAACTCTACCTCTTTGTCTTTGTTCATGTCTCTTGTTCAATTTCTCCTTAGCTTTCAATGCAAATTGGTAAGTCTCTTCAATGTTCTCCAATTTGACCATACTGATTTCTTCTTGGATGGAAACTCTCAAACCATTTAGGTATCTAGCAATTCTTTCTACATCATCTTCATCATGTCCAGATTTGATATCTAATCTATAGAATTCCTTAGTATATTCTTTTACCAAGCTATCTTTCTATCTCAAACTTTGCATTCACCTAACTAGGTTAATCTGATAATGACAAGGTTAGAACTTTCCTTTCAATTTATTCACCATTTTATTCCATACCTTGATTTTATTTTTTCCTTTCCTCTTTATGTCTAGCTGTAGATGTTCCCACCATAAGGATGTGTGACTTTTAAACTTTGTACTTACAATTATCACTTTTTGTCTTCATGTACATTCTCATATTCGAAATACTTTTCCATCTTAGTGATCCAATCCACTAATTCATTAGAATCCAACTTTCCACCATACTCAAGAGGATTAATGTGTGGTGTAGACTTCAGACTTTTCAAAGCCTTCAAGAATCTTTCTTCACCTTCATCCATCATAGGTGTAGGTTTTGCATCACCTTGTTCCACCTTAATCTCATCTTCACTAACATCTTCAAGATGTCTTCCTCTTCTCTAGGTTGTTTCAACAACTTCTAACCTAGCAGCAAGTTGTCTCAACATATCTGCCAATCTTGGATCTGACTCTCACCTCCCATGAACCATCTTGAAAACCCTCTGCAATTGTAGGTCAGATCACAATCTACCACCCCACAAAAAATCAACCAGGTCTTCACAAGAAGGAACCTTCAAATCTAAATTTTCAAACCTAGATCCAGATCTCACCTCACTCTAATACCACCTGATGCAAAGGAGGAAAGGAGAGGGGCCAAGGATGACACACCCTAACCTGATCCACCTTACTCAACAACACGCGAAAGCAACAAACAAAAGAGTGAGAGAGAGAATGCAGATAAGTTTTATATATTTATTCTAATGGATTCATACATGTCAGGTTGTAAGGCCTTCCTGGTTAAAGCCAAATATTATAATGAATTATAAAATACCTCAAACATGCGAGGATCTATAGATAATCTCTAATCTTCTACCTTCTATCCTCTATCCAAAAATGACTCTAAACTCTAACCTAACAACTACATTTATACAAGAGGCTACCAAACTGAGTTGGCCTTCAGATCCATAATCAATGGAAGTAACGGTCAGATCTAGGACCACATGCTTCTCAATGATGGATACCAACATTAAGTCCATGACCCAAAATAAATGCACAAGTAAGCCACAACAAGAACTCAAAGGACACCATTCAGTAAGCAAGGATGATCGAGCACCAGACAAGCATCACCGATCGCTAGTGAAACAACTGACCGCCCAAGAGATAACTGACCAAACTTGGTAACCAAATAAAATCGACCAACTACTGAGCCAACTCGGTCAAAGAAGGAACTGAGCAACATGGACAAACTTCAAAATGTTTTTCATGACATAGGATTACCAAGGACCTGAGATGCTCCTGCATCACACAAATAGAGTTTGCATACAATAATTCAGTGAATAGGAGTCTAGAAAATAACCTTTTGAGATCAAAAATGGCTTACAACTGAGAGGTATATCTAATTTGATAGACATTACTAATGAAAGAAAGAGAAGTGCTGAATGAGTAAAGTTTGTTGAGTATATGAAGACATTGCATGAAGATGTGAAATATAAGCTGGAAAAGAGTAATCAGAAATACAAAGATAGAGCTGATAGATCAAGGAGATATAAGACTTTTGATGCTGGTGATGACATGATGGTTCATTTGAAGAAAGGTAGATTTCCTGTTGGAAAATATGGGAAGCTAAAAATGAAGAAGTTTGGACCTTGCAAGATTCTAAAGAAATTTGACAGTGGAAATGCGTATGAGATTGAGTTACCTGATGACATGGATATATCACCTATATTCAACATTGTTGATTTGTATGAGTATCATGAACCTGATAAAGAAATGATAGTACCAATGGAATATCCTAAGAAGTAGATAGAAGAAGTTGAACACATTTTGGAGAAAAGAATTCGTAGAAGTACAAGAGGAAAATAGTATATGGAATATCTGGTAAAGTGAAAGAATAGACCTACTGAAGATAGTTCATGGATTTTACAATCTGAGCTGGATGTAGCTCGGGTCATACCTACTTAATAATTTAGAGAATCATTTCAAAATAACCCCAGGTGTCTGATGCAGGAGCATCTCAGGTCCTTGGCAATCCTGTGTCACCAAAAATATATTTGAGTTTGTCTATGTTGCTCAGTTCTTGCTTTGACCGAGTTGGTTTGGTGTTGCTTAGTTTCCTCTGTTGACCGAGCTGGTCAGTTATCTCTCTAGCACTCAGTAATTTCCCTGGCACTCAATGATGCTTGTCTGGCCCTCGGTTATCCTTGCTTACTGAGTTGTTTGTTTTGGATTTCTATTGAGTGTGCAATTAATTTGGGTCACAGATTTAATGTTGGTATCCATGATTGTGAAGTGTGTGGACCTAGATTTGGTTGTTCCTTCCATTGATTCTAGATCTGAAGGCTGACTTGGTTCAGTAGGCTCTTGTATAAATGTATTTTTTTGGTTAAAGTTTAGGAGTGATTTTTTGGGATAGAAGATAGAAGATGGAAGATTAGTGATTGTTGGCAGATCCTTGCATATTTGAGGACCTATGTAATTAATTCATTGTAATATTTGGTTGAAACTAGGAAGGCCTTACATCTTGGAATGCATGAATAAATTGAAGAATAATATATGATAATTGATTTGCATTCTCTCTATCAATCTATTGTTGTTGCTTCCACATGTTTTTGGGCAAGGTGGATCTAGTTAGGGTGTGCTAGATTTGGCCCCTTCCTTCCTTCCTCCTTTGCATCTCTCTCTCTCTCTCTCTCTCTCTCTCTCTCTCTCTCTCTCTCTCTCTCTCTCTCTCTCTCTCTCTATCTCATCTCCATCCCTTCCTTCCTCCCTCTCCCCTTGTCACCCCCTCTCTCCCTTTACCACTTTTGTGTTTTTTGCATAGTGCATACAATAATGTAGTGATCTTTACGGGACCATATCTCAGAGCTCATGCGAGGTATCATCAAACCGTCAGGTTCTATAGGATCATGTTTCCTTGGCCTACAATAACATATCTTAGTTTTATCCTTTGCATCTCTCTCTCTCTCTCATCTCCATCCCTTCCTCCCTCCCTCTCCCCTTGTCACCCCCTCTCTCCCTATACCACTTTTGTGTTTTGCATAGCGCATACAATAACGCAGTGATCTTTACGGGACCATATCTCAGAGCTCATGCGAGGTATCATCAAACTATCAAGTTCTATAGGATCATGTTTCCTTGGCCTACAATAAAATATATCAGTTTTTAGATATTTATATTCATTTAAATTTGGCAACACAAATCTTGGTTGATGTCAAAACTTGCAGTGTTCCTCAGTTAAAATGAGAAACATTGCGTATCTTTCAAACCGTCTATTGTCACATTGAACTATCTGCACCAACAGTCTGAATTGGTCAGGTAAATGCTAGTGGAAACCTTATTTTGCACACAAACTCACTCAAACACTACCGACGACTCTAGATCGAAGTGTCCCTCAAGGTGCACTCAACATGAAATCAGCGATCTTTATGGGGTCATATCTCAGAGCTCATGCAAGGTATCATAAAAACATAAGGTGCTACAAGATCATCTTTCCAAGGTCTACAAGGTCATTTATTTGATGTAACATGGACTTGGAGCCATTTGGATGTAATAGAATGATGCAAAATATGCAAAGTTGCAAAATTGGCAAAAATGTAAAAGATTGTAATGTTGTCAATTTTGATGTAATAGGACTAGAGGGGTGAGATTAGGTCTATAGATTAATTTAGGGGCTTTTATATGTTACTGGGGTCTGAAAGGGAGAAATTATAGAGCTAGGAGTCATTAGGAGTTTATTTAAATAAGTTTGCAAATTTGAAAATTTGAATTCCAACGATTACATGGAAGTTGGAGGGAAACTAGAAAAATGGTGAATAATTGTTTTGTTAAGAATCTAACCGACTTGGATCAGTTCAAGAAGGTAGAAGAAGGTTATTTAAACTATGTAAATTATTAAGAAAAGGTATGGTGTATGGTGGTATGGTCTAAGACCATGAATGTACGGATTGTTCTAGTTTTTTAGCAATAAAGATTGAATTTCTTGTATTTATTGAAGTTTTTTTTCATGTTCTTGCATTCTACTTTATACAAGAACTCTAGAAAAGTGATAAACATCATTTTGAAGCACTTTAGATTCAATTACTAACCCTCTTTAAGTGAATTATATGTGATTGTCATGTAGTAGTAGTGGGTTTGTGCATTGAACAGAGGATGAATTAGTTGAATCCATCCACTTTCTATGGTTACAGTGGTTGTGGGATGGTTTCAAAACTTTTTGTTATGTAATTTTCCCTTATTATGTAGGAGTTTAATAAATATGCAGGGTAATTACCAAATTGTGCAAGTTGACAGCGTGAAAGGTGCATGAAGTAAGGGCCATGGGTGTAGCAGAAGGATTTTGTGCTGAATGAGAGGGTTTTTTTCCTTTGGAACATGTTAGGACATGTTGAGGATATGGTGTAGGATCAAAGAGTGGATCCCAAAAGTGATTTTGAAGCCATTTGTGAGAAAGCCTAGTTATAGGCTTGATTCCATGAGGGTTTGTGAGATGGGGTATGTGCAGAGGGTCCATGGCCTAAAAGATGTCAAAATACTTGGTTTTAATTAATTTCAAGAGACCATAATAAATTTCAAGGTCATGGAATACAACCATGATAGGGTTGCATTGTAAAATGAGCCTATTAGGCCTAGACATGAAATGGAGTAGCAGGTTTTGGAGGAGAAGTTCTAAAACAAGTGGGCTTGGTTTCAACATATGTTCAATAAATTGGAAAAGGGTATTTGGATCCCTAATTTTTTGGAGGATTCATTTGAAATAATTTGGAGAAATATGCAAATTTCTCACTGGATAGGGCTAGTAGGATAGGCCTAAAGAGAGCATTTTGGCTATAGAAAGATAACCACTGAATATTATGAGTTTGAATATGGGAGATGAGATTTTTGGATTATGTTGAGAACCTTTAAATTTTTTGGAACACCCATCAGGAGATTCAAGGGTGCTTGAATGGTTAGTTTGAGAACAATCATGGGACATGAAGTATGGCTGAGCAATTGGGTATGAAAATGTGGGAGAGAATCTAAAGTTGTGGAGTCTAGTGGGTTGCAAGATGTTGAGTTTGACCTCTGATAGGTCTAGTATGTGGGTTAGGTCTTGGAGTTAATCCTTGGTTCAAGGAAAGATTAGATTGTTGTTACAAAATAAAGGAGAAATCTAATATTCTCCTATGAAGATTAAAAATCCACCACTAGCCTCTACATCAAAATGAAACATACATATTCTAATAAAGTATAAATCATACAATAACAATATATATTGATAAACATACAAGCATAACTATAAGGCATGGGAAATTTACAAAGCATAAGGCATCCACATAAACATAAATTAGTATACATCAATACACCTGACACATGAATTACATACCTAAAACATAAACTATACATATTTGTAGGGCATGAAGCCAAATTTATATGTCCAATAATGTTATACATAGAATATATCCAATACATTTAAATTAGCTTCCTCAAAGAAAAATGGATGTACAATGTGTCACTTATACAATATACAAAAAAATATGTCCACTAATGACATATAGGAATACAATCTATATCACTAATCTAGTCCTTTCCTGCCAAGGGAAGAAAACAAATTTCGAGTTATCTTCGATCGTCACGTTGATGGAGATGTAGTGGATGTTTTATTCTTCTAAGTGCGCTCACTAGTCCTTATGTCTAGACTTTTCTGTAGCTCGAGCTAATAAAAAAAAAAGTATAAGCATCAATAACTAATATACATCAAAATTGAATTATACAATGACATAAAATAGAATATTCTCTTACCGCTAGCAAGTAGTCACTATGTACATCCACCAAAGGTGCATGCTGATGATCTGGAGTAATAATCCCCTACAACAATGATCAAAATAATAATTAAAATACATACATGTTTATCATTAAAAAATTCAATATAAACTATTAAAATAACTATTACAATTAATGATCTCTTCCATACCTCAGTCAGTGCTTCAGAACTAGCTACTACTACAACTACTCCATGATCCAAAGTATCACGAGCAGAAGGAGGAGTCTTTGATATCAATAAATGAAAATGAAACAACAAAAATATTATGTAGTTATCAAGATTGCATATATTTTTTACAAACCTACTAATGAATAAATGGTACCTCTATGAAGGTTCCACCGCATCCTTCAGTGTGTGGTGTCGATGTTGAAACTCCAACTTTAAACTAGTGGCACATGTACATGGAAATTTATAAGACAACCATTCATATAAGAATGTACTACTGACATGTCAATTATAATGCATTGTTACATATACATGTGGACTCAATGATGACATCACAAAGCCAAGTGAAGGAATGTGATCACTGCAATGACCACTTTACCTCTGGATTTTGATCACAATTTGTCTAGTAATTTAGTTATTCATTCATTTATTAATTAAATATAATTAAGTAAATCAAATTAAGATGCAAATAAAGATACCTTAAGGAAAGTGTCACAATGACCTTCGTTGTCTATTGTGAATGTCGATGGTCCACCATTGAACTAATGCACATGCACAATAAGTTATAATATAATCATTCACATAATTACATAATAATCAAATATATTAATAAAAATGGTGTATTCGATATATACTTGCAGAGTTGACGATGAAGTGTAGAAGGGGACTAGAGGATCATTGCCTACCATCAACACTCTTGCCCTAAATTTTGGTCATAATCAATAGATACTAAATTACTTAGTTATTTTTTTATAAATAAAATATGATCAAATAAATTTAATGAACTTGCAAATATTTACATGTATGTCAATGCCAAATGTCATATTTAGAAAATCATCGGGCATCATTCCATGATCCTCTTCCTCTCTCTTAATAGTAACAAATGTGCACAAGGATCCACATGACCCACAAATATGCCCCCTCAAAGATTGACCATGGTGACCCTCAACTAAAGGAGTGGCACACTGAATGAGAGTCTTTATTAGAGCACTAATCATGCCTAGTGTGTTCACCTCTACATGTTCCATCACAATGGAAGGAATGCTAACATGATCCACATGTGGCTTGCTATTAGGAACCCTAGGTGCATTAGGGTCACGATGTGCCCCTGCTCTATCAAATGATGACCCCCCTCCTCTACCTTAGAATCTAGAAAGCTAAAATAAATTGGCACCTCCTTGAGTACAAACTTGCAATAGAGTTTCCTCAAGAAATATATAGGAACCTCATGATTGTTAAAGGGAGGGGAATCAAAGACCATCCACCATCTCTCCCAAAAGTTATTTTTTATGTCTTCATTCAAGTAACAATGATTTGGGAACCTCTTTGTTGTAGTTCTAAGAGTATCAGTGTCCCTGGCTTTTTAAAGAGATGGCAAATATCATCTTTTGTGATTTTTTTCTTTTTTATGTCCTCATATGACAATTTATTTGCATAATATTATTTGAGTTCTTCTCTTTTATCATGCCTTAAATTAGTTTGCCCACTAACTGAGCCTATGTGGGTCAAGATTGATTCCAATAATTTTACAAGTCTTTCCCTTCTAGGATTTATAGCAATAGAATCTCTTAACCTCCTAATTTTCCAATATTCCAAGAGGAGCTTTCTCAATTGGTGGAGGTGGTTGAGGTTCATTTTCTTGTTTATTGTCTTCATTCATTTGTTCATGAGGAGAATATGGGGGGTTTGGTTGAGATTTTTCTTTAGGCGGATCTTTTCTTCCTAGAAATTAAAACAATATCAATTTTAAAATCTTAATTAAACTTAAAATCTAAGAAAAGAAATTTTGACAAAAAAATTACTTCAAAACTAAAATTTCAATACAAATAAGAGGCACAAGCTGTAAAAACACTTACCTCTTTAATTGGTTTGAACTTGACGATGTCATGGATCCATCCTTTATCTAATTTGATGAATCAAACAACAAGAATGCTTTTCTTACACGCTATGGGAAGATCTCCATAGCTTCAAACATGGATTTATGGGAGAGCAATGAGCCTTTGAAATTAATGTAGATCTCTAAAATTTTTGTTGACTATTAGAGACTTGCACTTAGTCATTTATCTAGGCAATGATGGTCAGTCATCACTGTGACCGAGTCATTATGTAAAGGTTGAGCTATATAATGTATACTTACCGAGCAGTAGTACTACCGAGTAAATCATGGTCACTATATTTTTGTATTAGCTGAGTCAATTTTTCTCAAGCTATGTATGCAATGATTACCGAGCAATAGAGATATCAACATATGTTAAGTACATAAATGACATATATCAAGAACAACATTTATCAAGTTAGCCAGGAATGACATATGAGTTTGTTATGGCACAGTGATCGAGGTAAATCATTTTGGCCGACATTCATGTTTTGTATTTTGTTTGTTGAGGTAATTATAGAGGTAATTACATATCTACTTTTTAATCATTGATCCCTATGTAATAATTAGAGCCAATCAAAAATTAGTAAGGATTAAGCGGCAAAAGGAGTTAATCTAAACTATAGATCTTGAATCATGAAGATGTTTTGTTATGCATATAATTATAAGATCCAAACCCTAAAATGTAGTAGCATATAAGAGGATGTGAAGGGTATGAAGGAATGATCAGAGAAGTACATTCAGATCAATGAATCATTTAGATAGAGTTTAGTGACCGAGTGAAGCAATGAAAGGATAGAACAAAGATAAAATTGATAGAAGAGATCAAAACAATATTATAAGGAGAAGATCTATTATCAACATACAATGCAAACCGAAGGATCAGGTACTGAGACATTATAACCAGTGTATCATGGTAAATCTCTTAACTAAGTGCTTACTTTGTTGTAAGCTTTTAAATCCTTTAGCAAGGTAGACTGTATAGGTCTTTGAGATCTTGACAGGGCAGACCCCTCATAGGGTAGATCATACTTTGATCAAATTTTGTAATCCCTAATAGGAAAACTTATTACTGCAATAGTGAAGATTTGTGGGTGTCATCCCCACCCTAGTTTTACCTTTCAAGGGTTTCTGGGTAACCAAAATTACAAAGTTATGATTACTTACATGAATGCTTCTTAGTATGTTAGTTACTTTGTTTTGATGAAGTATTGTTGATGCTATGAAAAATTTTTAAGTAATGTTAAAATGGTTAGTAGGTGATATCTAATTCACCCCCTCCCCCCTATTAGTATCACTTTCCCAACTATATTTCCAATAATTGGTATCAGAGCATCAAGGTTTCTCATTAGCAAGTCTAACCACTTGAGGACAAAGATCTTGAGATGGAAGTCTATAAGTTGGGAAAGGTCATAGAGAATCAAAAGATTGATGTGCAGATGGCATTACAACAACTATAAGCAACTAGATGTGAACTGAAGAAATCCTTGAGCAAGAGAAGAGAAATTGTTATTCAGCAAAATGATTCACATTATCAAGAAGAAGATACCAATGGACTATTTGACAATGGTAACTCTACAGAAAGTGACAAAGACATAAAAGAGCTACTGGAGAAAAATACAATACTAAATGATGACATCAGAAGTCTTAAGAGAGAACAAGAAATTCAATCTATTAGATTTTGTGAAGTAGTTGAACAGAAAAAGAAAGCTGAAGATGACAAGAAAATGGTTGAAGAAGATAAAATATAAATATCAATGAGACTTGATGAAAGGACAAATGACATACAAAGGTTGACCAATAATCAACTAGATATGGTAAATCAACTACTGCTTGCTAACCAAGAGTTGGGCAGAAAAGATATGGATATCAACCAATTGAGGTCTGAAAATAATCAATTAAGGAATGAACTAAGATCTGAGAAGGAAATTAATGAAAGGATAAACAAACCAAATGAAGCTACAAAATATTTTGAAGAGTTGTTAAGATCACCTAGAAGATCTGGTGATAGATCTGGACTTGGACTAAATGAACATTCATCATCTACTGAAGAAGGAGAATCATCAAAGAATGGAGAATAGAAGAATGCAAAAACAAAGAACAACAAGCCCACATGCCATCACTGTGGAAAGCCAGGGCATACAGCCAACATATGCAAGAGAAAAAATGGTAAGTCTGATCTTAAACCTAAGTTTAATGGGCATTGCTTTAACTATAAGAAACATGGACATCAGGCACATGAATGTAGGTCTAAGGTCAGTAATCCACCTACCTCACCAAAATTTCAAGGACATTGTTTTAACTGTCATAAGTATGGGTATAGCGCATATGAATGTAGATCCAAACCTAAATGGTCATCAAATGAGAAAACCAAGTCACCTATGAAGAACAATTCATATAATTGGGATTATAACACTTGGTACAGTTGTCATTACTGCAATAAATATGGACACATTAGAGAAAATTGTATGAAGACTCACTTCGGAGGCAAATCTAAAAGTTGGATGAATGGAAGTATGATGTGTTACAAATGTTACAAGATAGGTCATCTTAAGAGAGACTTTAGATCACCTATGTTGAGCAATGATCAAAATCAGAATGAAGATATCTGTGAGACATTGAGAAATCAGATGAATAAGACATGGAAGAAGAAGGAAGAAGAAAACACAAGTGAAGCTAGCACTTATGAGGTCACCCAATTTGATGGAATAGGTGATCACACTTCTTCTAACTAAGAAAATAAGGTATGTTTGGAACTAAATCCTATAATGCTTTACCCTACATCAGTTTCTAACATTAGTTGAGGAAAAGTCCATATCTACATAAGTTAAAGATGCATTTGGAGATGTCTGAGAAAAATAGAGTAGTTTAATTTTTATGTTGAGTGCCAGTGTCTTGATTGAGTTATCAATGTATGTCAAGCACCTGTGGTAGCCGAGATGCAATGTACACTAAGCTATGTCTTAATAGTTATATTGACCGAGCTTGTGCTAGCTGAGGTTAACATTAGTTTGCTGAGATAGTTGAATTCCACTTAGACTTTTGTACGGAGCATTTATGAGGCCCTAATTTGACTTTTTGGAATCTATAAAGTGGAAAGTTTCCACTCATTTCATTTCACCAAGTGAATTGATAATTCTTTGAGTGATTCAAAGTGCAAGCAACTAGTTTGTTAAAAGTGATTCCAAATCCTTTCAGCGTGTCATCGAAAAAAATTATCTATAGAACACTTATGAGAAAAGGTACACTACCGAGAAAAAATTTCTTTTCAAAAATTTCAAATTAAAATGGCATCATCTTCATCTGCTACAATGAAGAAACAAGGGATGGAAGTTTTCAATGCACAATTGGTAAGAAATAAAGTTTGCAAGCCACAGAGATTTAGGGCAATTACGGAAACCACAATTAAAGGAGATCTTATTGGAGTCCTATCCTCAATTCTGGAGAATATGTTGATAATGAATGACATTAGGTCTTGTTACATGTGAAAGATCGGAGAAATCAGAGATTACGAGATTAGGGAGGAATACAACAAATTATGTGATAATAGAATGGTGAAGCTAAAGTATAAAGTAGTTGTCAAATAATGGTTAGTTCATGCCCTAGATTTCTCACAAAATTTTAAGGTTGAATGGATAAAAATAGTGTTGAGTCAAGTGCATGATATGCAATTATTGTTGGAAGATGGACCCGTGAAAATAACAAAGGAAATGGTCCATCGAGTAACTAGATACCCTACAATTCAAGGAAAAAGGAAAATGAAATGTTCAAGTAAAGAAGAAATTTAGGAAAACACACAGGAAGTATGGAACAAGCATGGAATGATGATTTCCACCATTATTGATCTAGAAATTCACTTTGCAGTTAGGGTTCTCTCGCACAAATTCTACCAATCCAGTTAGTTGGACAATGTCCCTTGTATGGCAGTGAACCAGGCATGGAAAATCATCAGGAAAGGGCACACTTATGATCTTGCCGAGCTCCAACTAACACAGCTTACCGAGAACCTGAACTCAATCTAGACTGCAAATAATTCCATGTGTAAGTTTGGTTTTTTGCTAGTTTGTCTATTCTTTTATGTACAGAAGTGTTTTCCTAATGTTGGAGGTGTGGTATGGGATAAGACAAAACCCATTACTATTCAAATCAATGAGTACATAGGTCAAATAGGAGATAGTTTCAATGGTGTAATGGATAACTATTTTGTTGAATTCAAGAAGAAAATGAGGAAGAGGAGTAGAATTCCTATGTCATTAGGTTAGAAGTATAGCAAGGATATATCTTTTCTAGTTGATACAGACTTTACTTATGCACAAGAAGTCTTTCCTAGGGTTTCATGGCTAATGTCATTACCCTATGAGGTAAACATTGATGAGACCACTGATGTCATTACAACCCTCTTAGCTAAAGAAATTGATAACAAGGCACCCTATTTTGGAACATACAATGAAGCCAAATCTAAAATCATTATGGGTTTGATGGCCGCAACTGTAGAAAGAAAGAGGAAGAAAATAATAAATAATCTAGAGAGACATGTGGAAGAAGCTAAGAAAAATGCAACACTCGAATTAACCCAAGGACTGGGAGAGGATGAACAAAGTGACTCTAGTGATAGTGAAGAAGAAGAAGAAGTTCAAGTAGTAAAGAAGAAGGGTAAGAAGCCTATACTTATCGAGCCCCCAACCAAAAGAAGGATACTGAAACCTAAAGTGTCTTCAACACCTATGCTTAGGCCTAGAACAAGGGGAGCAGCTACTGAGACACCAAATAAATCCCCTGCATCAAGTAAACAAAAAGTTTTTCAACCTAAGGTAGTGCCGAGAAAGGCTAACAAAAGGCCTCAGAGGAAACTTGCTTTGGAAAAGGAAGATGATGAGCAAACTAAAAGTGATGAAGAGGTGAAGAAAAAATTTGAATTGCAAAATGTAAAACCTACTGTGGATGAAATATGCCACAAAATCACAAGCACTGCAGAAGTAGAATAATTAAAGGGATTAAAATTTGGAAACATGAGTATAGGAGACAAAGAAAAGGTTGAAGATGCTATTCTTGAAATGCTTTGCACTTTCAAGATGTTACCTATTCAGTTGGAGAACCGAATTCCTAAGGAGTTGAGCAACAGGGTAGCCCAGAAATAGGAATATGCTCTTAATACATAGAAACAAATAAGGGAAAGCACCCTAGCACAAGTTGAATCAAATTTAACCCTTGCAAACATTAGACAAATTGTGGAACAATATAGAGAAAAGTTTGATCAAAAGTATGTTGTATAGGAAAGTGTAAAGATCTAGAAGATACTATTTGGATTGTCAATTGACAAGGATGCAGATAAAGGTACTAGTACATCTAAGGATGCTAAGCCTAACACAGAATAGAATGCAATTGAGATACCCATTCTGAAGACTAAAGTTCCTAAGGTGGAGGAAATCTAGAAGGTATCAAAAGTAAAAATTGTTGATATAATAGAGGATACCCAAATAAAGACTCAAGTATTGACCGAGGAGGATATACAGGCTATGAAAACAAAAGACACCTCTTTGCCCAGAAATACTATACGTTTACAAGTCAAAGATTATCTGACAATTGATGAGACATCAATTATTAACTCTACCCCTACCAAACCTAAAGGTGTGACTGTAATGTCCCTGCCAGGTAAACATAAATATTAATAATGTGCATTTCACAAAGAATCATATAAGTCTATCAGGTGATCCTATCACTGACACACATGAAGATATAAAGGGACATACTTATGAAAATATTATTATTTCCCATGTTAACATGTCAAGTCATAAAGATTAGGAAGAAACCATCTAAACAAGGATGATTCTCTTAACCATGAAATCACTTATAACACGATCTCACTTCCTAGAGAGCACAATCAAGATTGATAGGGTTGGAGGAGCATTACATCATCCCTCCCTAAGGTTTGACTTACTCCTAGAAGTCAGAAGTTTTGAGCCATTGACCAAACATAAAATAAGGATATTACAAACATTTCTACTTTAGTCTATCATTGATACATTAAGTATAATTTTCACCTTAGGAGTTAGAAGTTCTTTTAATACCAATACATATTTAAGGATTCTGAAATGCAATTAAGAATTCAGATTTCATTCTCTAAACTACATACATATTGATACAGGATTATTTCTTCTCAATGCATATACATAAGATACTACGATCATACTATGGCCTTGGTAAAAAAAAAAAATTATTTTTTTATTTTTTATTTTTTATTTTTTATTTTTATTTTTTTTTAAAACTAAAAATCATTCAACTATTGAACATCATACAATTTTATGAGATATAACAAAAACAATTCTCTTTATGCAACTAGCTACTTTTTTCTCATTAAGCCTATGGTAAACTTATAGGAGAATCGCTAATATCAAACTTACACACAAGATGGAATACACATTCTTTTCAAATAAAGCAACTTAAGAGACTTTTTAGGATTTTATTATCACAATTTATTAGTGGTGTATTACAACAATACACATAAATGTATTCCGAAGAAATTTAACATGATTCATTAAGCCAGAGCTTCATCAATATTACTTATTAACTAGCCATTTAACCAATTCCATAACTCATAAATTTATAATAAGCTTCTTTCGAGTATAAATACTTTCCCAACCTTAACAAGTTTGTTAGGATTCCTACCATATTCCAAAATAAAAGTCATAGATTCTTTGATAGAGGAAGAGAAATACACGAGTCCTACGGCTACCCTTTTATTTAATTAAAATAATATGTTCAACCCACTAACCTTTTGTATACACCTTTCAATAAAAAGAACACTTGAGGAGGAACTACAAGTCTTGCATCTTCAAAATGATATCTATACCATTACCTACAAATTATCATTCTTCTAATATTTCCATTATAGCACAGTTAGAAAATTTGTCTTCACTCTTATTCTAATAGACATATCATTATTCCTTTCATAATAACTCATCATTCCTATATACTAGCACTATTGTTAGATTCAAATCTTATTTCACACACAAAATTCCAATAAAGTAAATAATTACTACATAGTCTTGTTAATATCATATTCTTACCTGTGATGATTTTTCATTGGTTCAATTCACACCACTTATGAGGATCGTGTATTTAATTTAGAAATCCTATCATATTATCAAAAATTTCTCCTTTTAACAATTGTGTACTATAATCCTATTTATTACAAAACCTTGGGGACATAGGTCCTTTACCCAAGGGTTTCCTAAGAAGATTCTCCTTATCGTGACACATTGATTTTCCCTTATGAACTTTAGCCTTTTAAACATATTTCTTGAGAAAGAAGCGAGAGACACATCTGATTCGACAATAGACTTAATTTATTACTTAAGAGGGTATGAACAAAAGAGATTCTTCTTAATCTTTCCATATTTTGAAATATCATATATTACCTAAGTTCAACATGTTATCTCAATTTTCTAGAAAATATAAGTTCATAAATCCCTAAGTTCTTGAGGAAAGATAAAAGATACATTTACTAGACATGTTTTTAAACCATTCAATATTACAATCCTTTTTGTCCTAGAAACCTAATCATCCCTTATTCCCAACCATAAGTACAACATGTTTCAAATCTATCTAGCCTTAAATAATTAGACATAACAATCATGGTGTTATCTAGCATTTATAGGGAATTAAAGTATATAATTTTTCAAAAATATTTTGGCATTCATTCAGAGTAATCTTCATAAAATCAGAAATTAAGATCAACAACTTTCCTTATCATTTTTTTTAAGATCTTTTTAGAACAAGGATAAGAACACAACACCCAAGTATCAAATTTTAACCACATGAATCTTATAATCATTTCAGATACTCCTTTCTTGCAATAGATTATGGTAGAAATATAGAAAACATACCTTTTAAGTCCAATGCTCAAGTTTGTTAACATAAAGGATACTTTAAAAAGAGAACACACAATGTATTCAAGCTTGGTAGGCCAGAAGCAAACATCAGATAGAGAAACACGATAGACTCAAGTATTGCGAGTAGGCCAAGTATGATTCCAAAGGTTTTTAGAAGAACAACCTAGGGCTTATATTCTATCCTTATCATAATGGTTAGAATGAGTTGCCTCCTCAGGGCTAAATTTGTTTTCGATGGGCTCTAGTTTTAGCAAAATCAGTCATTAAAGTTTTCTTATTTGAGACTCTCTTGAGTCATAATTTATGTTTCGATTCCTCACATCCTCTATGGTGTTGGAAAGCATCTAGGAAAAGTGTTGTATCATAAGTATAGCCATTGAGTTGGCATAACTTAATAATGAGAAGAACTAAATTAAACACAAATAGACCCTAGAGCTCCCAGTGTAGTAACCTAGTGCTCTGATACCAAATGTAATGTCCCCGCCAAGGAACCCAAAAGGAATCAAGACCTAAAATTACAACTAAATTTTTTTTTTACACTCTAACATATCATCATTACCATCCACAAGTACATTCCTTAAGGTTCCCTTAATGAATTCAATTATCATTATCAAGTATTTCATTTAATTACTTAATCTAACAAATTATGTTTTCATTACAACTTCAATTAACATTAATTCCATTTCACATCATAACCAATTACATTAATGAACTAGTGGAATTAATTTCCCTTACCGAGTAATGCGTAATTTACCTTCAAAAGTGAAACAAGCACACGTTACTTATCACATCCACTAAGCACATTTATTCTTTCATATTTATTTACCCGTTAACCATAACTATGCTCAACTCAAAGGCACCATCAAAACTCATTTAAGCTTTTCCATTAAGAGTCCTTAATCATATATTGGCAACCAACATAAATCATTAAATGAATCATATTTTCCATAAGTTTAACTTCCACAAATTATCAACCATAACCTTGTAAACATCTAGTAAAGGATTTATATTAAACCTATTTGAATAACCTGACATCAATCACATTGAAATATACATTTAAGAAATCACATCCCATTACTTCTTTCAATAACATACATGTTCCTTTTTCCCTTATTATTTCACTTGAAGATACCCTTGAACTCTTAGCACATCTTTTCACTAACCAAATACCAAAACAAGTTTCCTTCTAAAGAAGTTTACATCCATAAGTACTTTCATTACAAAGGTTTGCATAGAACCATTACTTTCAATTTCATTTAAAATTCACAAGAGATATAAGGTAAGAAATTACTCATTGATTTAACCATATTCAATCCCTTCTTTAGATTCATGATTCTACCCTTCACATATACATAACTTATTCCTTACAATTTTCTTTTACAAACATAATTACAGTTAATGCACATTGCCCGAAGGCATATAGAAAGATAATTACATCAAGTTTCCCAAGGGCTTATAATACATCTTTACGTCTTGATAACAAAAGATAGAGATACATGATACGAGAATAGAATCTTCACCACTAAACAAC
Organism: Chamaecyparis obtusa; assembly: GCA_027943335.1. Classification (NCBI taxonomy): domain Eukaryota; kingdom Viridiplantae; phylum Streptophyta; class Pinopsida; order Cupressales; family Cupressaceae; genus Chamaecyparis; species Chamaecyparis obtusa. The sequence continues at coordinate 786,724 of BSBK01006039.1, forward strand.
TCAAGTTCTTAGCCATGACACGAACCATGAACAATACCTTGAAAGAGATTTTCCACCCAACCATGTGAAACTGGTAAAGTTCCACCCCCTGTGCTAGGAGATAGAACCAAGGTACTCTCAAGACCCTAAGGAAAACTAAGTCTCAAATAGCAATAAATCAAAAACTCAAATAAAAATAATAAGGCACATAAAAAATTTCATCATATTAAAATATCGAGGTTAAGGTTCTAGGAGACCACCTAAGTGAGTGTCATCACACAACCTGTGTATTGGTTTCCACCCTGGCAACCATGTAACTTGAGTCCCCCCTTTATGAATAGGGATCCACCCTAGTAGTTATCCCTAGTCTGGGTACTCCAATCAGGTCTATGTGGCCATTAATGTTTTCTTTCATTATCTTTCGAATCCCCCCTTCCCAGGTTAATTTTTAAGGTTATCACTTTTTACAAACCCACCCACAGGATCCTCCAGCAACCACTTTAGGGTTCCAGCACCTATGGTGAGCCACTAACTTAAGGTTCCTATTCCCTTACCCCATCACAAGCCACAAAACAAGATAACATTTCCAAATCCTGATTCATAGGTTTAGGAAACTCCCCTGCACACTCAAGCCCTCAGAGCGAGTCCTAACCTTAACCATATACATAACAGGAGTCATTGGAAGAATGTCTATCACAAGACATCTCAAAGAGAAACATAAAACCTTTCTCATGCACAAGTAAAACTTTCCAAGGCTCATTTATAGGTCTAAGGTACCCTCCTGTGCACACTGGCCATCAAGACAAGTCCTAGCCTCATAAACTAAGCACAAATCTATGCCAAGTGCAAAATCATCACAAGTAAACCATATAACCTCAACAAAACAAGTAACGAACATACATGGGTGATACAAACTTCACACATCACAACAAAATACATCATAAACACTTTCAAGAACTAGAATCAAAGCATAGAAAAGAATAGGAAAGTTTAAGGACGTTTGGGGAACATTTAGGAGTCCTAATCCATTGGACAACCCTATCCCTAATTCTGATCCCTAAAACACATCCTAAACCTTATTCAAGTATCTAAATGCACCATATAATCCCAAAAAAACAAGCAATGAACATATTTAAAGTTTACACAAAATTTCATATGCCAAAACACCATGCTCTGCAAGATCTCACGTGCCTGAAATTTGGCTAAGTCTAATTTTTAAGAAAACTCAATTAGAAATTGCATCTTAACTCCTATGAATCTGGAACCTATCTCAATCATCTCAAAAGGCACCTAAACCCTTTATACAAGTATAACTTAAAGTATAAGAAATTAAAGTACGTAAACTTATACTTAAATGTTATAAATGTTATAATTGTATAAAGCCTATTTTTCCCTATCTAGCTCGGTTCACACTAGCATTCCTGTCTTGCTTGGTTAACACTTCCATTCTTATCTTCCTCGGTTAACACTACACCAACCTCCCTCGGTTACTACTACACCGACCACCCTCAGTTAACACTACATCGACCACCCTCGGTTAATACTAAACTGACCTAGCTCAATCAACACTGAACTAACCTGGCTCAGTTAACACTAAACTGACCTGCTCAGTTAATACTAGACCGGCCTGCTCCGTCAATACTAAACTGACAAAAATTGTAAAATGCGACAGTCAACTATGTCTTGCGGGTAAAACTGGGCATTATGGGGACTATGGTTGCCTAATCTGAGCATGACCCATTTGAGATCTCCCAGTTTCCCTTTAGAAATGGCTCATCAATCCATCTTATCTATCTAACAAAACTATTCTAGATCTAGACAAGAAAAGCTGGTGCATAAACCGACATGGACTAGTAAGGTTGAAACAACAGTTCTAAATTCTGGAAGCATTCATAATACGTTCAAAAACAATATAATACACTATCCTACATGAACAAAACCACTTCTACCCTCCTAGGAAGATTTCACCAGAGTGAACAAAACAAACATTCATAAAAATTACTTCTCAGGAACATATTTCAAATACACAAAAAAAAAACATATATATAGTTCTCATTTTCAAATAGATATAAACCATCACATTCTCATTGAGTAACATATCAATCATATACATGCACATGGGAAGAATGGAGGTACATCCCAGTTTAGATCCTACCTGGGCCTTGCGAAGAATCATCCTCCCTTGGTTGGAGACTCTCTGCAAACTTTCCAGCCTTGAGTAGATGTCCTTCTGAAAATCTTGCTCTGGCAATCAACTCCAAGCAATCCTCACACATAAGACTTCACCAACTAGAGACTCTCAAACTCACATAACTTTCACCAAAAATTTCTAGAGAAACCATTTACAGAGCACCCAAAGGAAAAATAAATCTTCCAAAAATTATTATCCTCCTTTGCACACAAAATCTTCAAACATTTATCCTCCAACTATGTGGTTGGAGGAGTTGCTTTACAGGAAGCAACTTCTCCAACTTCCATAGTTGGTTGAAAAATTAAACCAATTATTCCCGGAAGCACTTAACAAAGTTTTAATGAATTTAATTAAAAATAACCATGAAGGAAAACATAACAAGAACATCCAACAAGTAACTTTCAAGAAAACCACTTAGCACACATGGAAACCAACTAGCCTAACTTCTAGGAGGTCTCGAGTTCAACTCCCTCCTAGATAGCTAGTTCTACTACAAAGAGCATTTATTTTTATTATTACTATTAATAATATTATTTTCACTTTTTAATACATTTATTTAATACACTTCATTGAATTCACTTTAGATAACATACCACTAAAACAATCGATAAATCCATACAAATATTATTATTTATATAAGCATGGGTATATGCGTGTGCACCCACATATACACATACCTATATAGCACACAATCAATGTACACTTATATATAATAAATATATATATATATATACATATATGTATATATATGTATATATATATACATATATATATATACACATATATATATATATATATGTATATTTATATATATATATCTATATACATACATATATATATATATATATACATATACATATATATATATATATACATATACATATATATATATATATATATATATAAATAGATACATATATATACATATATATATATACATATATATACATATACATATATATATGTAGATACATATATATATATACATATATATACATATATATGTAGATACATATATATATATACATATATATATACATATATATACATATATATATATATATATATACATATATATATATATATATATATATATATATATATATATATATATATGTATATATACTAGTTAGGGATAAAACTAACTCACATCATAAATCACAAAATGGCATCAAATCATAATTCACAAGACCACATCACATAGTGCATTCGGATCCCCCAACTAGGGTAACCTCCTAAAGAGAAACCTAAGTCCATGGTAACCTTGAGAGTAATCTTGGTAATATCTCCACACAACAATAGTTTGAGGATTTTTAAGGCATGCTCAGACCTGTGTAGCCAAGTGGAGTCAATGTCTGGTACCTGCATCCTGCAACACCAACCAAGTACACCAATATATATACATATGTACAAACAATTGCAAACAAGGAGGGAGAGTGTGACATCATGTGGACCTCCTGTAGGAGTAACTATGACTACCTCCCCTTATCCTACACTCACATCAGACAGTGACATCAACAAAGCATGATTGGATTAGTATGGTTAGTACTAGAATAATCTTTTTTCCATATTGTATAACTAGAATGCATCATAACATATTCATGTAAATGTAAATCATCTATTAACTTTCACAACCCCATTTAACCATCAGGCATGTACCCAAAATGTCTCATCATCAAAACAAGATAAATAAATCATATAACCCTAAATGTATTAATCATATCTAATCCCAAGTAACATTACCAGGGATTTTATTTTATTTTATTTATTTATTTTTATTTATTTATTTTATTTTTAAACTAAAAATCATTCAAATATTGAACATCATACAATTTTATGAGATATAACAAAAGCAATTCTCTTTATGCAACTAGCTACTTTTTTCTCATTAAGCCTATGGTAAACTTATAGGAGAATCACTAATATCAAACTTACACACAAGATGGAATACACATCCTTTTCAAATAAAGCAACTTAAGAGACTTTTTAGGATTTTATTATAACAATTTATTAGTGGTGTATTATTTCCCACATTAACATGTCAAGTTATAAAGATTAGGAAGAAACCATCTAAAGAAGGATCATTCTCTTAACCATGAAATCACTTATAACATGATCTCACTTCCTAGAGAGCACAATCAAGATTGATAGGATTGGAGGGGCATTACAATGATAGTTGACATGTTAGCTGGTACAAGCACTACCGAGGAATAAGATCAGTCGGCACTAGCAAATTCACCCACATCTTCCGAGGAGTTTAAACAAGATCAAGGAGAATAGTCTGAAGTAAAAGCTACTAGTCCTTATGTGAAGGATAAGGGAATAGAGGAAAAAGAAGAAAAAGACAAAGCTATTGAGGCATAAGAGCCTAAGGAACAAGAGGCAATACAAGCTCTTGTACAGATGCCAAGTGGGAGCACACCAAAGAAGGAAATTAAGAAGAAAATGAAAGTCTTTTCACCAGAGGTAACTATTGATGAATTTATTGTTATTCCGAAATGGGATACTGATAGCTTATCCTATGAGCAAATACAAATTTTGCAAGATTTGTTGAAGAGGAAACATAGACAAGAAGAACCAAGGAGGGAATATTAGTAAAAATAGGTCTTGTATGAAATAAAAGAAATATTTAATGATTCTTTTGAGTTATTTGATGTCAATAGTTCTGCTCCCATACTAGAAAAAATTGTCCATATTGTTCAAAAAGTAACTAATGAACAAAGTGGAGCCAGTGATAAGTTGTTACAATGGTCAGAAAGAAAGTTCAAGACCAAAATGATGGAAAAAGTTTGCCGAGATTGCAATGAAATAGGTAGCACTTTCTACTTTGGCAATAGAGATAGAAGAAGTCATTGTGAATGCACAATCTCTGCTTACCAAAATATGCAATGTATGCCTATTCACTGAGGCTAATCAAGAGCTGGTAGATAAACTATAGCAAGAACTCAAGTCTACTAGAGAATCCTTAAGCTTGGCTGCAGAATCAAGTTCTAGACATTATGACAAGTTTATGCATACACAAGGTAGGATAGCCGAGCTGATGGCTAATGATGGAAAGATAAGGGCTCATCTACTCTCCATGCAAACAATCTTGACACCTCATCTGGAGGTCATTCAAAGAGAGTTAGCCAAGGCTAAGGACTTAACATAGAAGAATCCACATCTATCTACATCTGAGAGCCTTGTTAATCTAGCTGTCGAGCTAGAAGTGTAGTCATAAGTTTTGAGCATTGCTACAAGCATATGGGAAGCTACATTGTACATGGTCATGATGCTTCATAAACCATTTTTGGATAAATTCATCACACTTCCTACTATTGAAGAAATCAATCATGTCAAAAACAAGGGGGAAATTAAGTGACATGACATGACAAAGGGAAGGTAACAAAATTTTGTTTGTTTTTATATCTTAGGGGGAGTATACTAAAAAGTTTTTTTGTAAATATGAATAATGTCATGACAAAGGGTTTTTACCACTAATGTCAAAGGGGGAGATTGTAGATCTCTAAAAGTTTTGCTGACTATTAGTGACTCACGCTTAGTCATTTATCTAGGCAATGATGGTCGGTCATCACTATGACCAAGTCATTATGTAAAGGCCAAGCTATATAATGTTTACTTACCAAGTAGTAGTATTTCCAAGTAAATCATGGTCACTATATTTTTCTATTAGCTGAGTCAAGTTTTGTTGAGCTATGTATGCAATGATTACCGAGCAATAGAGATATCAACATCTACTGAGTACAGCGAATGCTGAGTATCTGGAACAGCATTTGTCGAGTTAGCCAGGAATGACATATGAGTTTTCTATGGCACAGTGATCGAGGTAAATCATTTTGGCTGACATTCATGTTTTGTATTTTGTTTGTTGAGGTAATTACAGAGGTAATTACACATCTATTTTGTAATTATTGATCCCAATGTAATACTTAGAGCCAATCAGAAATTAGTAAGGCTTAAGCGGCAAAAGGAGTTAATCTAAACCATAGATCTTGAATCATGAAGATGTTTTGTTATGTATATAAGTATAAGATCTAAACCCTAAAATGTAGTAGCATATGAGAGGATGCAAAGGGTATGAAGGAATGATCAAAGAAGTACATTCAAATCAGTGAAACATTCAGACAGAGTTCAGTGACCGAATCAAGTAGTGAAAGGACATAATACAGATAAACTTGATAGAAGAGATAAAAACAATACTGTAAGGAGAAGATATGTTATCAGCATATAGTGCAAACCGAAGGATCAAGTACTGAAACATTCTAACCAGTGTATCAAGGTAAATCTCTTAATCGAGTGGTTCTAACAGACCTATTGTAATCTCTTAACTGAGTGCTTACTTTGTTGTAAGTTTTTAAATTCTTTAGCAAGATAGACTCTATAATTCTTTGAGCTCTTAATATGGAAGACCCCTCACATGGTACTGTAAAGGATAAAATAAGGATGGGGTCCTAGAACAATGGTTTGCACATAAAAGAGACCACAAAACCAATATTTTACACTTAGATTTGAATTGTATTGATATGGAAAGTAAATATAAATGACTAATGTTGAAATGAAGAGATAAACGTACTTACCTCCAAAAAAGAACCTACTGAAAACCTTGTCAAACAATCTCAAAAACTACTGATTTCCACACTCTGTACCTGAAACTGCGAGATCTACAAAACCTAGAAATCTTTTTAAATTTTGAGAGAGATCAAGTTTAACCATCATAAAAGGTCAAACACTACATTTTTTGTTTGAAGGTTGATTCTAACTTTGTTCACAGACCCCAGAAGTTCACCGAAAAGGGTATCCAAATCTGCTCTCAGATCCAAAATTTCGCACCTGTACCTGCAAGAAAAAGAGAGTTTTTGTTGTTTGTTTAAGGTGTTTGCCTTGGTCAAACCCCAGTTTGGAATTAACCTTAATATTTAAATTGAAATGGAGAATGCTAGAAAGTAGTAGAAGTAGATCTAAGAATGAAGCTATGGCATTCAATAGATATGCAATTGTATTTGAAATGTAATCAAGTATGTTAATATGAAAGCTTGAATATAGCATCAATAAATGTAAATCAAACCACCATGATTGTATGCTTGGAATCCACTTTGAGGGAAGGATGAATGGATCTTGAAGATGAAAAAAGGATCTTGAAGGAATATCACACCATCATGAGGGCTATATCTAGGGTTTGAATGATGAATCTTGAATGCTTGAACTAAATCCCTTCAATGGCTTGAATACTGGAATCCTTGATCTTCAATGGAGAACTTGGATGGAGAAGATGACTTGAATGCTTGAATGGATGCTTTCTTGAATGGAATTATTTCTTGATGACCTTAAGAAAATCCTGAGAGCTTGATCATGAAATTGCTTGAAGATGAGATGGAGAAAATGAGAGAGGAAGGCTTCCTTTTATAGTGATCTAGGGCACAATCCTCTAGAGGGGCCACCTTGGGGAATTAAATTCCAATTAGGCCTCAACCCTATATGAATGGACCTAAATTAAATATAATTTAAGAGTTTACCATTTAGGAGACCAAAATAGTGGACCTGGAAGTGGGAAAACAATTATTTCTAAAACTCGACAACCGGAGATCATGGGACCTTGAAATTTGAACCTAGGGTCAAAGACGAGCCTGATCCTAACTAGGTCAGGGTCAAGGTCAACTTTGACACCTTTAGGTTGACCTTGACCCCTTTAGGTCAAATTTGACACCTTTAGGTTGAATTTGACCTTAAGGGCACAGATTTCAAGGTCTCAATCAAAGTGAGAAACAGGAGGTCCTAGGGGTGTTTGGAGACCTAGAAATGATGCCAGAATAGCATAGAGTGCCATGGAGAGGCACAAAATCCTATGATGAACATGATGAAGTTTAGGAGGACCTATTTTTAAGTCATACCTAGAAAATAGAGCCATAGAAGAGGGAAATTAGGGAGAATCCTTGGGATCCTAACCCTAATTTCACCTAGAATGAAGGAATCAAATGCAGAAAAGAAGTGGAAAGCAGGGAGAAAGCCAAATCAAATAAAATATCATTTCAAGGAATTTGACATGACCCCAAACCACTTAATCAAAGGTCTAAATGCTCTTAACATGGAAGTGCTTCCATTTTAAGATGATACATTAAGCCCCCACTTTAGCAAGACTATGGACTCGATGCAAACTCTTGGTAAAGGAGAAGAAAGAGGAGATCCAAGTGGATTCATGATGAGATAAAATAACACTTAGTTAAGGACACAATCCCCTATACTAAGGATTCTAACTCGACATACATGCATCAGGGTGCGGAAATAGAAAACCAAAAGAACATGAGTTAGTACTAAATAACCCAAATCAATTAGCATAAGAAACCTCGCTAAGAAATATTTCTCATACTAATATCATATTTGGAAATCTATCATAAAAGAATAGATGATTACATAAGAAATACAAGAGCAACACTATAAATAACATAGCTTCATGATCCTTTCCTACTAGCATGAAAGCAGAAAAGAGAGAAAGTGAAAAGAGTGATTACCTCGCCTAGTAAGATGCCCACCTTACCATGAATCACCCTGGAGGGAGAGCCCAACAGGTTCACCCATAAACTATGCTTGCAATTGTAATTCATCTTATGATGGCTTCTAGAATACTCATAGATCCACCTTCTTGTATCACTATGAATATGAAAATGCATGTCTCCTCAGGATTCAGCAACTTATGTGTATTACCTTTGGAAGATTTAGCATATAGGTGGGTGTCTTTTCAAGATTTAGAAACTTATGTGCATTACCTTCCAAGATTTAGCATATTTGAAATTAGAAATGTGTGTCCCTTCAAGATTTAGCAACTTATGTGCATTACCTTCAGAGGATTTAGCATATTGAAAAATTTGAAAAATGTGTGTCTCCTCAGGATTTAGCAACTTATGTGCATTACCATCGGAAGAGTTAGCATATAAATGTGTGTCTTTTTAGGATTTAGAAACTTATGTGAATTACCTTCCAAAATTTAGCATGTAAAAATTTAAAAAAACTATAGTACAAGGGAGGCCCTATATATGACCCCCTCCTTAATATGGCAAAACATACTATTTTGACATGTTAAGGAAAGAAAAGAATAATGATAAAGCCTTCCTCAGCATCAAGACAATATCCACAAACAACACCTAGTCCAAGCCAAGAAGGTCATAGCTCCTATGAGGCCATGGCAGGGATGAATTTAAAGCGATATCATGCAAGAAGTGAAAAGAAAGTAACCCTTATGAGGGATAGCACACTGTTCAGTTTCCAAGGTGAGAGATATATCAACCATGGAAACCCAATGTCAAACAACAAAATAGGTTGTGATCAAGGACATAGATCCTCAATGCAAACCAAAATTTTCATGTATGATTGGATATCACATAATAGATAAATATTGCTTACCCAAGGAAAGAGGAGAATCCGGGAAAGATAGAAAAGAAGGAGATGGCATCCGTGTCCCCCCCAGTGTAGGAACAAAGATGGAAGAGGATACCTAATTCACAATGTAAGGAGATATCCTATTTACAACAATGTAAACCATATTCTTAGTGAGGGATATTGACCCCTACATCCAAGAGTATAGATAATCATGAAAAGGATATGTCACTCATGGAAAAAGGATCCTCAAATAAATAGATCTTATCGCCAAGACCCCCACCGAAGAGGAGTGCTTTAGATAAAATATCATCTTTCAAAAGGAGAGAACAAAGATTCAATCATCAAGCCCCCTGCAAACAAGAGGAAGAGGAATCTTTGGAATGAAGAAAACAACTCTAACACCAAAGCAAGGGTGAGAGTTTATAAAGAACATAATTTGCAACATAGAGAAGAAGTGACGACCTAGGACAACAACTTCTCATAAAAAAGGTTATCTATAGTCAAAAAATCTCTCAATATGATGAAATAATATTGTAAGATAAACAAATACCACTATGCTAAGGAAATTGGTTCCCTAGACAAAGAGAGAGAAGAAAGAACCTTTCCCCCAAGGGATGAAAGGCAAGGTATACCTTTGCAAAACAAATGTCCTAGAAAAGATATCTTGAATAATAGAAAAGAGCAATGGATGAAAAACTATCATAATACAAACAATCGAGATAAATAAAAGAATAACCAATTAAGCTCAAAGAAGGAATATAATGGATTCTAAAAGACAAGAAGAAATATACCTCTTGCCCCCTAGTCTAGAGGAGAAAAGAGACTGAGGGGTAAAATTATGAAGAAATCTCAAAGGAGAAATTTATTTTCTTTTATCTTTATGAATCGAATAATAAGGAGAAGGTACTTTGAAGAATCTTTGCACATCTACATCATGAACCATAGTTTGAACCTCAACATAAGTCTGGGTAGAACTAGGAATAGCAGATGGAGAATTAGGAATCAGAATAGGAAATATAGAATTAGGATTAGGAAGATTAGGAACACTAGTAAAAGTGTAGGAAGTGATATGAATGGAAGACAAAACCTGAGGAATAGTTGGAACCATAGTTGGAAAATGGTTTGAATAGATATAAGTAATACTCTGGTAAGAATGTTGTGAGGTAGGATCTGGATTTCCCATAAGATCACCACTAAGAGGAAGAGCATTAAGGGAATTATTATCTTTCACCACTAATATCTTATCACTAGAAGTAATCCCAAATGGAGGTAAAGGATCTATAATGTCATCTTCTTTAACAGAAGGGAAGTGTGTTTTAAAGAATATTTCATCCTTTTGTATCAAAACTTCTTGACAACGAGATGATAAATCAATGTATTTATCCAAGGGATCATCACAAAAAGTAGAATTATCCATAATGGTTTCATGAGGAAGAAATTAATCAACATCCAAATCTAAAGGTTCATCCCAAATAGGAGGATTATCCATAATGGTTTCATGAGGAAGAGAGTAATCAACATCAAAATCCAAAGGTTCATCCCAAATAGGAGGATTATCCATACTGGTTTCATGAGGAAGTGAGTAATCAACATCAAAATCCAAAGGTTCATCCCAAATAGGAGGATTATCATCCCTATCAATAAAGCACATTGTAGGAGTGTTATAAGTCCTTAAAGCTTGATCCCTAAAGGGGAAAGAAGGTAAATTGTATTGTAAAATAGGCTCATAGAAAAGACATATATTAGGAGAAGAATTAGCATCAATCCCTAACTCATCTTTGTAAAGGTCAATTGAAGAGGTTGTGGAGGAGGGTGAAATAGGAATATGATCAATGGAGATCTCATTCAAACAATTTTCATCCTCACTTCCATGTACCTCATTAAGGGATCTATCATCTTGAACAACAAAAGCCTCATCAAAGTACTCAAAACAAGAATCATACATGTTGAATACTAAAAGCATGAAAGTGTAAATGTTTTTGTATTTTTAAAGAAATTTTGCAATTTTTTTATATTTTTGAAATATAAATGCAAGGGCATAAATAAACCTAATATTAATGCAAGAAAAGATTAACCATAGATCTAACACAATAGGGCATCGAATTCCACAAAAGAAAGGAGAGTAAGTATGTCGGGTTCACCAAAATCTAAAGTGAAGGTGAACACACAAGGGAATATAAAGGAAGATCTAACACAATAGAGCATCTAAATCCACAAAAGAAAGGAGGGTAAGCGTGTTGGGTTCACCAAAATGTAAAGGATAAAATCTGGATGGGGTCCTAGAAGAATGGTTTGCACATAAAACAGACCCCAAAACCAATATTTTATACTTAGATTTGAATTGTATTGATATGGAAAGTAAATATAAATGACTAATGTTGAAATGAAGAGATAAAGGTACTTACATCTGAAAAAGAACCTGCTGAAAACCCTGTCAAATAGTCTCAGAAATTATTGATTTCCACATTATTGCCCTGAAACTGTGAGATCTACAAAACCCAGAAATCTTTTCCAATTTGAGGGAGGTCGAGTTTGACCCTCATAAAAGGTCAAATACTACATTTTTTGTTTGAAGGTCGATTTTGACTTTGTAGATCCCAGAAGTTTTCTGAAAAGGGTATTCAAATCTGCTCTTAGATCTGAAATTTCACGCCTGTACCTGCAAGAAAAAAAGATTTTTTGTTGTTTGTTTGAGGGGTTTGCCTTGGTCAAACCCCGGTTTGGAATTAACCTTAATATTGAAATTGAAATGGAGAATGCTAGCAAGTAGTAGAAGTAGATCTGAGAATGAAGCTATGACATTCAATAGATATGCAATTGTATTTGAAATGTAATCAAGTATGTTAATATGAAAGCTTGAATATAACATCAATAAATGTAAATCAAACCTCCATGATTGTATGCTTGGAATCCACTTTGAGGGAAGGATGAATGGATCTTGAAGATGAACAAAGGATCTTGAAGGAAGATCACACCATCATGATGGCTCGATCTAGGGTTTGAATGATGAATCTTGAATGCTTGAACCAAATCCCTTTAATAGCTTGAATGCTTGAATCCTTGATCTTCAATGGATAACTTGGATGGAGAAGAGGACTTGAATGCTTGAATGGATGTTTGCTTGATCACCTTGAGAAAATATTGAGAGCTTGATCATGAAATTGCTTGAAGATGAGATGGAGAAAATGAGAGAGGAAGGCTTCCTTTTATAGTGATCTAGGGCACAATCCTCTAGAGGGGCCACCTTGGGGAATTAAATTCCAATTAGGCCTCAACCCTATAGTAATGGACCTAAATTAAATATAATTTAAGAGTTTACCATTTTGGAGACCAAAACAATGGACCCGGAAGCGGGAAAACAATTATTTCTGAAACTCGACAACTGGAGATCCTGAGACCTTGAAATTTGAACCCAAGGTCAAAGATGAGCTCAATCCTAACTAGGTTAGGGTCAAGGTCAACTTTGACCCCTTTAGGTGAACCTTGACCCCTTTAGGTCAAATTTGACCTTAAGGGCATAGATTTCAGGGTCTCAGTCAGAGTGAGAAACAGGAGGTCCCAGGAGTGCTCGAAGACCTAGAAATGATGCCAGAGCATGCTAAAGTTCCACAGAGACACAAAAAATCCTACGATGAACATGATGAAGTCTAGGAGGACCTATTTGTGAGTCCTACCTAGAAAATAGAGCCATAGAAGAGGGAAATTAGGGAGAATCCTCAGGGTCCTAACCCTAATTACACCTAGAATGAAGGAATCAAGTGCAGAAAAGAAATGGAAAGTGGGGAGAAAGCTGTATCAAAGAAAAGATCAACTCAAGGTGTTTGACATGACTTAAAACCACTTACTCATATGGCTAAATGCTCTTAACATGGAAGTGCTTCCATTTTAAGACCATACATTAAGCCCCCACTTTAGCAAGAGTATGGACTCGATGCAAACACTTGGTAAAGGAGAAGAAAGAGGAGATCCAAGTGCATTCACAACAAGATAAAATAACACTTAGTTAAGGACACAAGCCCCTAGACTAAGGATTCTAACTTGACATACATGCATGAGGGTGCGGAAAGAGAAAACCAAAAGAACACGGGTTAGTACTAAATAACCCAAATCAATTAGCATAACAAACCTCGCTAAGAAATATTTCTCATACTAATATCATATTTGGAAAGCTATCATAAAAGCATAAATGATTACATAAGAAAGACAAGAGCAACACTATAAATAACATAGCTTCATGATCCTGTCCTACTAGCATGAAAGCAAAAAAGAGAGAAAGGGAAAAGAGTGATTACCTCGCCTAGTAAGATGTCCACCTTACCATGAACCACCCTGGAGGGAGAGCACAATAGGTTCACCCATAAACCATGCTTGCAATTATAATGCATCTTCAGATGGCTTCTAGAATACTCATAGATCCACCTTCTTGTATCACTATGAATATGAAAATGCATGTCTCCTCAGGATTTAGCAACTTATGTGGATTACCTTCAAAAGATTTAGCATATAGGTGGGTGTCTTTTCAGGATTTAGCAACTTATGTGCATTACCTTCCAAGATTTAGCATATTTGAAATTGGAAATGCATGCCCCTTTAGGATTTAGCAACTTATGTGGGTTACCTTCAGAGGATTTAGCATACTGAAAAATTTGAAAAATGTGTGTCTCCTTAGGATTTAGCAACTTATGTGCATTATGATCAGAAGATTTAGCATATAAATGCATGTCTTTTTAGGATTTGGTAACTTATGTGCATTACCTTCCAAGATTTAGCATGTAAAAATTAAAAAAACTATAGTACAAGGGAGGCCCTATATATGCCCCCCTCCTTAATATGGCAAAACATACTATTTTGACATGTTAAGGAAAGAAAAGAATAATGATAAAGCCTTCCTCAGCATCAAGACAATATCCAAAAATAACACCCCGTCCAAGCCAAGAAAGTCACAACTCCTATGAGGCCATGGAAGGGACGAATGTAAAGATATATTATGAAAGAAGTGAAAACAAAGTAACCCTTATGAGGGATAGCACACTATTCAAATTCCAGGGTGAGAGATATATCAACTATGGAAACCCAATGTCAAACAACAAAATAGGTTTTGATTAAGAACATAGATACTCAATGCGAACCGAAATTTTCATGTATGATTGGATATCAAATAATAGATAAATAATGCTTACCCAAGGAAAGAGGTGAATCCCAAAAAGATAGAAAAGAAAGAGATGGCATCTATGTCCCCCCCAGTGTAGGAACAAAGATGGAAGAGGATACCTACTTCACAATGTAAGGAGATATCATGTTTACAAAAATGTACACCATATTCTTAGCAAGGGATATTTACCCCTACATCCAAGAGTATAGATAATTGTGAAAAGGATATGTCACTCATGGAAAAAGGATCCTCAAAGAAAGAGATCTTATCACCAAGACCCCCACCAAAGAGGAGTGCTTTAGATAAAATATCATCTTTCAAAAGGCAAGAACAAAGATCCAATCATCAAGCCCCCTGCAAACAAGAGGAAGAGGAATCTTTGGAATGAAGGAAACAACTCTAACACCAAAGCAAGGGTGAGAGTTTATAAAGAACATAATTTGCAACATAGAGAAGAAGTGACGACCTAGGACAACAACTTCTCATAAAAAAGGTTATCTATAGTCAAAACATCTCTCAATATGATGAAATAATATTGCAATATAAACAAATACCACTAAGCTAAGGAAAGTGGTTCCCTAGACAAAGAGAGAGAAGAAAGAACCTTGCCCTCTAGGGATGAAAGGAAAGGGATACCTTTGCAAAAACAAATGTCCTAGAAAAGATATCTTGAATAATAGAAAAGAGCAATGGATGAAAAACTATCATAATACAAACTATCGAGATAAATGAAAGAATAACCAATTAAGCTCAAAGTAGGAATATAATGGATTCTAAATGATAGGAAGAAATATACCTCTTGCCCCCTAGTCTAGAGGAGAAAAGAGATTGAGGGGTAAAATTATGAAGAAATCTCAAAGGAGAAATTTCTTTTCTTTTATCTTTATAAATCGAATAATAAGGAGAAGGTCCTTTGAAGAATCTTTGCACATCTACATCATGAACCATAGTTTGAACCTCAACATAAGTGTGGGAAGAACTAATAATAGAAAATGGAGAATTACGAATCGGATTAGGAAATATAGAATTAGGATTAGGAAGATTAGGAACACTAGTAAAACTATAGGAAGTGATATGAATGCAAGACACAACTGGAGGAACACTTGGAACCATAGTTGGAAAAGGGTTTGAATAGATATAAGTAATACTCTGGTAAGAATGTTGTGAGGTACGATCTTGATTTCCCATAAGATCACCACTAAGATGAAGAGCATTAAGGGAATTCTTATCTTTCTCCACTAATATCTTGTCACTAGAAGGAATCCCAAATGGAGGTAAAGGATCTATAATTTCATCTTCTTTCACATAAGGGAAGTGGGTTTTAGAGAATATGTCATCCTTTTGTATCAAAAATTCTTCACAAGGAGGGGATAAATCAATGTATTTACCCAAGGATTCATTCCAAAAAGTAGAATTATCCATAATGGTTTCCTGAGGAAGAGATTAATCAACATCCAAATCCAAAGGTTCATCCCAAATAGGAGGATTATCCATAATGGTTTCATGAGGAAGAGAGTAATCAACATCAAAATCAAAAGGTTCATCCCAAATAGGAGGATTATCCATAATGGTTTCATGAGGAAGTGAGTAATCAACATCAAAATCCAAAGGCTCATCCCAAATAGGAAGATTATCATCCCTATCAATAAAGCACATTGTAGGAGTGTTATAAGTCCTTAAAGCTTGATCCCTAAAGGGGAAAGAAGGTAAATTGTATTGTAAAATAGGCTCATAGAAAAGACATATATTAGAAGAAGAATTAGCATCAATCCCTAACTCATCTTTGTAAAGGTCAATTGAAGAGTTTGTGTGTTAGGAATAAGGTGTCTCAACCTTGGATAATTCCTCTTCTTA
Organism: Chamaecyparis obtusa; assembly: GCA_027943335.1. Lineage (NCBI taxonomy): Eukaryota > Viridiplantae > Streptophyta > Pinopsida > Cupressales > Cupressaceae > Chamaecyparis > Chamaecyparis obtusa. The sequence goes on from BSBK01006039.1 coordinate 803,271, forward strand.
TTATTTGTTTTGTAAATGTATTTTTTGCAAATAATGTAATTAAGTGTGAGTGTACATGTCTAGTTGGCATGTTGATGTATCACTCCACTTGATGTGTTGGCATATTGTGCGTAAGGAGATCATGACTGAAATGGTCATGATGGATTCCTATGACATGTAAGAACTATTTAAGGAATGTGCTATGATAGGTGTAAGAGCATCTTATGACTTGGGCCTATTTGGGCACCCAAGAAGAAGTGGTTGGTGTGTGTTAGAGAATATGCCAAAAATAGGTTGGTATGACAAATTCTCTTACACTTCTCTTGTGACCATTATTTTTGGTGGATTCTATGACAAGTTGTCATAGTCTATTCTAGGGATGGACACTTATTCTTGGGATTGCATGTAACAACTGTGTACATGTGGCTTTATGCATGGGTCTTGGTGGTTGTGCCTATTTTTGTGTCTAGAGGAGTCTATATATATATGATGCTACTCCTATGGGAGAGATATAACAAAATTTTAAGTCTTGTTGGCTTTGTCTCTCATTTCCTGAAAGAACTTGCATTGCAAGTGTATTGTAATCTTTGTGTTGAAGATAATACATTGTGTAGTTTTTGGAGTGCTGGGGTTTTTTACCGAAAGGTTTTCCCCAGGGTATATCATTGTGTCATTCTCTATTTTTCTGTATGCATGGTATGTGGTTGCAATATCTTTGTTAAAGTAGTTAACAAATCTGAAATTGTAAGGATTTATAAGAATTTGCACAATACTCTCCTATATAGATTAGCGTAGGAAGCTATTTCCGCACCTAAGTTTCCTTACAAGTGGTATCAGAGCTTGATCAACTTTTGATCCTAGTTTTTGAGTAGGGTTTTTTGAGCTAATCTCAAATTTGAGTGGGAGTTTTTCTGCAGAGCATTCTGAATCTTATTTGCAGATTGAGATGGAAAGCTCATCATATGGAAGAATGGAGGTGGAGAAATTTAATGGCACTAATTTTGAGTTGTGGAAACTCAAGATGGAAGACATGTTGGAAGATTGTGACCTATGTAAAGTGACTTCAAGTGCTACAAGACCAGCAACTATAGCTCAAGTAGATTGGGATATCAAAGATCGTAAAGCTAAGGGTCTCATAAGACTCTGTTTAACCGATGCAATCCTTCTGAATGTTCTAGATGAGAAAACTGCAAATAGTTTGTGGGAAAGACTTGCGGTCATGTATCAGGCCAAATCTCTAGTGAACAAGTTGTTCCTGATGAAGAAGTTGTACTCTCTATGAATGGAGGAAGGTGGATCCTTAATGGATCATTTAAATGCATTTAATCTACTGGCTGCATAATTGACATCAGCTAGTGTCAAGTTAGAGGAGGAGAATCGTTGCGACACACTTTTGTGTTCTTTACCAGATTCATGGGACCATCTTGTGATGGCTCTTGAAAGAACTTTAGTCACCTTTAAAATGGATGATTTGGTGTCTTCACTGCTATCAGAGGAGATGCAGAGAAAGGCTTCCATTTCAAAAAAAGAAGCCCTTGCTATTCGTGGGAGATCCACTGAAAGAGGGAAGAAAAATGACAATAAGTCTGACAATAAGGGTAGATCCAAATCTCGTGGGAAGTCAAAGACTTCCAATAAGTCCAAGGCAAAATGTTGGAACTATGATAAATTTGGGCACTTTCGTAAAGACTGCAAAGAGTCAAAGAAGAAGAAGAAAGGTTCAGATTCAGCTTCAGAAAGATCTCAAGAAGATGGTGATGCATTCATCGCAACTTTGGTAGCCCATGCATCTAATGATGTGTGGTTGGTTGACTCAGGTGCATCTTTTCACATGACCTCTCATTGAAACTGGTTCTCAAAATATGAAGAGTTCGATGGTGGAAAGGTGTACTTGGGTGATGATTCTCACCTAAAGATAGTTGGATGTGGAAGGGTCACTATCAAATTTCCTGATGGATGAGTAAAGGGAATCAACGGAGTTATGCACATTCTAGGTTTGGCATGAAACCTATTATCTATAAGTATGCTGAATGATGTAGGTGTGCAAGTTGTTTTTTTGAAAGAAGGATGCAAGATGATAAGAGGATTGACAGTGCTTGGAAGGGGTACTAGGAGAGGTACCTTATTTCAGCTAGATGCATGTATTCCTCTATGTAATAGCTCTTCATTCTCACCATCTGAACAAGCAATGAAGAAGTTTGTGGCTATTGGTTCTGATGGTAGTGCAAATACTTTGGAAGGTAAGCTTCCTGTAGAAAAGATAGTGTTGTGGCATATGAGATTTGGCCACATTGGTGAAAAGGGTCTCAAAACCTTGAAAAATAAAAATCTCATTGAGGGGTTAAATGATTGCAATCTTGAGTTTGACTTCTGCGAACACTGTGTCTATGGTAAACAAAATTGTGTTCAATTTTACTCTAGTTCTCACAAATCTTCTGATGTTTTGGATCTTATTCATTCTGATGTATTTGGTCCTATAAAAGTTCCTTCAATCTCCAAGTCTATATTTTTTGTATCTTTCATAGATGATTATAGTAGAAGGATGTGGATTTATTTCCTTAAAAGTAAGACACAAGTCTTTATTCAGTTCAAGGAATTTAAAGCTCTTGTAGAGAATCAGACTAGTAAGAAGATTAAGTGTGTGAGAACTAACAATGGTGGTGAGTTTTGCTCAGCAGAGTTTGAACAGTTCTATAAAGAACAAGGTATCGAGAGGCATAAGACAACTCCTTATACCCCATAGCAAAATGGAGTTGCAAAGAGAATGAACAAGACACTGATGGAGAAGGCTAGGAGTATGCTTAGTGGAGCTAGTTTAGAACAAAGGTTTTGGGCCGAAGTTGTGGCCACTGCTTGCTATCTGGTTAACAGATCTCCTACATCAGCCCTTGTTGGTAAGACACCCATGGAGGTGTGGTCTAGTAAGAAGCCTTCAATTAGGCATCTTTGTTTTTTTGGTTGTGAAGCTTATGCACATGTTCCAAAGGAGAAAAGATCTAAGTTGGAAAACAAAACCGTTAAATGTATTTTCATTGGATATAGTGCTGGTGTGAAAGGATACAAGCTTTGGGATCCCATGACTAGTAAGGTGTTGTATAGTAGAAATGTTATTTTCAGAGAGCTAACATCTTCTCCTATTGTGCTACAACCAGATGAAAAAGAAAAGGAAAAAGATGTTATTCAGTTGCCTCCTACCCCTGAGAAGACTGAACAGAGAGACCATGTTGGGTCTAATGATGAGAAGAGCTCTAGCAGCTTTGATAGTTTAGAAGAAGAGGAAGAACAACCTCAACCATAGCCCTTGAGGAGATCCACGAGAGAAAGAAAGCAACCAGAAAGGTTTGGTTATTCTAAGTTAGATTCTAGTTGTGCCTTTTCTTTGATTACTAACATTGATGAGCCTAGACCTGTGAAAGAGGCTTTGCGCATAGGTTCCTAGATTGAGGCTATGGATGATGAGATGGCTTCATTGAATAAAAACAAAACTTGGGACCTTGTACCTTTGCCTAAAGGGAGAAAATCTGTTGGCTGTAAATGGGTGTTCAAGAAGAAATTCTGTGCAGATGGCAGTGTTGAAAGGTATAAAGCTAGATTGGTTGCAAAGGGGTATTCACAGGTAGAGGGAATAGATTATGTTGAAATATTCTCTCCTGTTGCAAAGTTGACATCCATTAGATTTTTGTTATCTCTTACTGTATCATATGATTTAGACATAGAACAGATGGATGTGAAGATAACTTTCCTTCATGGTGATTTGGAGGAAGAGATTTATATGTCACAACCTGAGCACTACATTGTTAAAGGTAAAGAATCCTTAGTTTGCAAATTAAAGAAATCTCTATATGCTTTGAAGCAATCTCCTAGGATGTGGTACCTTAAGTTTGATGCCTTTGTGTTGTCAATTGCATTTGTAAGATCAAAATCAGATCATTGTGTTTATTTCAGAGTTAAAAATGATCACCTTCTTATTGTTGCATTATATGTTGATGATATGTTGCTATTTAGGAAGGGTAAGGGTATGATTTCTAATTTTAAATCTCAGTTGTCAGCACAGTTTGAGATGAAAGATCTTGGGGCAGCTAGGTACATCTTGGGTATGGAAATCAGTAGAGACAGGTCTAACAAAAAACTTTGGTTGAGTCAGAGTAAGTACGTGAAGTCTGTGTTGGACAGGTTCAACATGGCAGATTGTAGACCACTATGTGTTCCTATTTCTATGGGAACAAAGTTATATGTAGATGATTGTCCAAAATCTCCTAGTGAGGTGGAGGACATGAGTAGAGTACCTTATGCTACTGCAGTTGGTAGTCTTATGTACGCTATGGTCTGTACTAGACTAGACATTGCCCAAGTAGTGGGAGTCCTGAGTCAGTTTATGGCTAATCCTAGATGGGTACATTGGGATGCAGTTAAGCGAGTATTCAGATATTTGAGGGTACATCAGATTACTCCATATGTTATCATGGTAACTCTTCTAGATCTCTACATTTAGTGTGTATTCATGGGTTTGTGGATTCAGATTGGGTAGGTGATATTGACAGCAGGAGATCCACCAATGCTTATGTGTTCACTATGTTTGTGGTGCCATCAGTTGGATGAGTAAGCGACAACCTGCTTTGTCCACTACAGAAGCTGAGTACATGGCTGCTACTCATGCTTGTAAAGAAGCCATTTGGCTTAGAAGATTGTGTTCTGATGTTGGTGTTGATGCAGAACAAATTACTATTTGGTGTGATAGTCAGCACGCTATTTGCCTTGTAAAGAATCCAGCTTTCCATGCCAGAATGAAGCACATTGATGTGCAGATTCACTTTGTGAGAGATATAATGGAAGATGGAAAGGTAAATTTGGAGAAGGTAGATACTGTGAAGAATGTTGCAGATACATTAATGAAACCAGTGGGCACTAAGAAGTTTAGATGGTGTTCAGAGTCTATGGGCCTTTTAGCCTATAGCGGTTAAAGTTCCTATTATGTTCTTGTTGCTCTTACAAGGTGTTTGACAAGTGGGAGAATGTTAGGAATAAGGTGTCTCAAACTTGGATAATTCCTATTCTTATTATTTGTTTTGTAAATGTATTTTTTGCAAATAGTGTAATTAAGTGTGAGTGTACATGTCTAGTTGGCATGTTGATGTGTCACTCCACTTCATGTGTTGGCATCTTGTGCGTAAGGAGATCATGACTGAAATGGTCATGATAGATTCCTATGATGCGTAAGAACTATTTAAGGAATGTGCTATGACAAGTGTAAGAGCATCTTATGACTTGGGCCTATTTGGGCACCCAAGAAGAAGTGGTTGGTGTGTGTAAGAGAATATGCCAAAAATAGGTTGGTATGACAGATTCTCTTACACTTCTCTTGTGACCATTATTTTTTATGGATTCTATGACAAGCTATCATAGTCTATTCTAGGGATGGATGCCTATTCTTGGGATTGCATGTAACAACTATGTACATGTGGCTTTGTGCATGGGTCTTGGTGGTTGTGCCTATTTTTGGGTCCAGAGGAGTCTATATATATATGATGTTGCTCCTATGGGAGAGATATAACAAAATTTTAAGTCTTGTTGGCTTTGTCTCTCATTTCCTGAAAGAATTTGCATTGCAAGTGTATTGTAATCTTTGTGTTTAAGATAATACATTGTGCAGATTTTGGATTGCTGTGGTTTTTTACCGAAAGGTTTTCCCTAGGGTATATCATTGTGTCATTCTCTATTTTTTTGTATGCATGGTATGTGGTTACAATATCTTTGTTAAAGTAGTTAACAAATCTAAAATTGTAAGGATTTATAAGAATTTCCACAATACTCTCCTATAGAGATTAGCGTAGGAAGCTATTTCCACACCTGAGTTTCCTTACATTGTGGAGGAGGGTGAAATAGGAATAGGATCAATGGAGATCTCATTCAAATAATTTTCATCCTCACTTCCATGTACCTCATTAAGGGATCTATCATCTTGAACAACAAAAGCCTCATCAAAGTACTCAAAACAAAAATCATACATGTTGAATACTAAAAGCATGAAAGTGTAAATGTTTTTGTATTTTTAAAGAAATTTTGCAATTTTTTTATATTTTTGAAATATAAATGCAAGGGCATAAATAAACCTAATCTTAATGCAAGAAAATATTAACCATAAATCTAACACAATATGGCATCGAATTCCACAAAATAAAGGAGAGTAAGTATGTCGGGCTCACCAAAATGTAAAGTGAAGGTGAACACACAAGGGAATATACAGGAAGATCTAACACAATAGAGCATCTAAATCCACAAAAGAAAGGAGGGTAAGCATGTCGGGTTCACCAAAATGTAAAGGATAAAATATGGATGGGGTCCTAGAACAATGGTTTGCACATAAAAGATACCCCAAAACCAATATTTTACACTTAGATTTGAATTGTATTGATATGGAAAGTAAATATAAATGACTAATGTTGAAATGAAGAGATAAAGGTACTTACGTCCAAAAAAGAACCTGTTGAAAACCCTATCAAATAGTCTTAGAAACTGTTGATTTTCGCATTGTTGAGCCTAAATTGCGAGATCTACAAAACCCAAAAATCTTTTCCAATTTTGAGGGAGCTTGAGTTTGACCCTCATAAAAGATCAAATACTACATTTTTTGTTTGAAGGTTGATTCTGACTTTGTTCACAGATCCCAGAAGTTCACCGAAGAGGGTATCCAAATCTTCTCTCAGATCCAAAATTCTGCACCTGTACCTGCAAGAAAAAGAGAGTTTTTGTTGTTTGTTTGAGGGCTTTACCTTGGTCAAACCCCGGTTTGGAATTAACCTTAATATTGAAATTGAAATGAAGAATGCTAGAAAGTAGTAGATGTAGATCTAAGAATGAAGCTATGACATTCAATAGATATGCAATTGTATTTGAAATGTAATCAAGTATGTTAATATGAAAGCTTGAATATAACATCAATAAATGTAAATCAAACGTCCATGATTTTATGCTTGGAATCCATTTTTAGGGAATGATGAATGGATCTTGAAGATGAACAAAGGATCTTGAAGGAAGATCACTTCATCATGATGGCTAGATCTAGGGTTTGAATGATGAATCTTGAATGCTTGAACTAAATCCCTTCAATGGCTTGAATGCTTGAATCCTTGATCTTCAATGGAGAACTTGGATGGAGAAGAGGACTTGAATGCTTGAATGGATGCTTTCTTGCATGGAATGCTTGCTTGATCACCTTGAGAAAATCTTGAGAGCTTGATCATGAAATTGCTTAAAGATGAGATGGAGAAAATGAGAGAGGAAGGCTTCCTTTTATAGTGATCTAGGGCACAATCCTCTAGAGGGGCCACCTTGGGGAATTAAATTCCAATTAGGCCTCAACCCTATATGAATGGACCTAAATTAAATATAATTTAAGAGTTTACCATTTTGAAGACCAAAACAAAGGACCTGGAAGTGGGAAAACAATTATTTGTGAAACCTGACAACCGGAGATCCCGAGACCTTGAAATTTGAACCCAAGCTCAAAGACGAGCTCGATCCTGACTAGGTCAGGGTTGAGGTCAACTTTGACCTCTTTAGGTTGACCTTGACCCCTTTAGGTCGAATTTGACCTCTTTAGGTCGAATTTGACGTTAGGGGCATAGATTTCAAGGTCTTAGTCAGAGTGAGAAATAGGAGGTCCCGAGGGTGCCTGGAGACCTAGAAATGATGCCAGAACAAGCTAGAGTTCCACGGAGAGGCACAAAATCCTATGATGAACATGATGAATTCTAGGAGGACCTATTTGTAAGTCATACCTAGAAAATAGAGCCATAGAAGAGGGAAATTAAGGAGAATCCTCAAGATCCTAACCCTAATTTCAGATAGAATGAAGGAATCAAGTGCAGAAAAGAAGTGGAAAGCGGGTAGAAATTGAGATCAAAGCAAAGATCAATTCAAGGCATTCGACATGACCCCAAACCACTTACTTGGAGGGATAAATGCTCTTAACATGGAAGTGCTTCCATTTTAAGATGATACAGGTAGATAATACTTTGATCAAAGTTTGTAAGCCCTAACAAGAAAACTTATTACTGTAGTAGTGAAGATTTGTGGGTGTCATCCCCACCCCAATTTTAGCTTTCAAGGGTTTTTGGGTAACCAAAATTACTATGTTATGAATACTTACATGAATGTTTCTTAGTGTGTTATTTACTTTATTTTGATGAAGTATTGTTGATGCTATGCAAAATTTTTAATTAATGTTAAAATGGATTAGTAGGTGGTATCTGATTCACCCCCGCTCTCAGTATCACTTTCCCAACTATATTTCCAACAATTAACACTTGACTACTTATAGCATTTATATAGAATTTACATGCTATAGTGTGCACGTTCTATGTTTTAAATTCAAACCATAGCACATGTGTGCTATGTTTTGAATTACACAAGCCTAAGGCTTGGACAACCCAAGTCATAGCGTGTGTGTGTTATAGCACGTACGTGCTTTAGTGCATATGTACTATGGTCATTTGGGGGCCCAAAAGGAATGTGGCACCTTTTTGGTCCCCCATCTTTGTGCATATACCCTAATGTCAACTAGCCTTGACTTTACTTATCATGATAGTTGCAAAAATTTGGAGGAGGTGATGTTGGTGAAGCAAAGGAGATATTAGCACGAAGATGATATGTATGAGTAAGTTATGAATAAGGTATTCATTGGGAAACTTATTGATAAGTCTATGATAGTATGATAGTTGTTTTATTGACTTACATGATTCTAATAAGTGTTGCAGATCGAGAATGTACAAGTTAATTTGGTCAGTATATGAAGAATTTAGTGTACACCAAGTAGATGTAGTGTACATGAAATGTAGTATTGATCGAGAAGGAAGAAACTAACATATCACGGTATTGACCAAGCATGAGAAATAAGGAGGAACATGTGATTGCCAACATGTGATGATGAGTTGGATGAATCTAAAAGATTCCAAGGATAAAGACAAAGTTTGTTATGAAGATCTATGGATGAAGAAATTCAAGGATGATCAGATGATGAAGATTGAAAATGGTTTAAGGTAGAAGTTCTGAGGAAGGTTAAAGAGGAAAAACCAACAATGAAGATTAAGAGGAAAAATCTATGGCTGGAATGAAAATGGTTTACATGTCCATATAAGGAGATAAGAAATATAAAAAGAGAGAGACAGAGAGAGAGAGAGAGAGAGAGGATCGCATGAGGGATGAAAATTATTGGTGCAATCATGTGAACACTAGTACATTTGAGGTCATATTTCAACAACTAGCTATCAGATTTGCAACACATATTTGTCGACACTTCAACAGGTTTTTCTATCAGCGTTATTGTGTTGCAAATTTCTACAGAAGTGATAATCGTTGGTATTCGGACATCATTTTTTGTCACAACTTGCCACATTAATAGCAACTTTACTATGGGATTTCATATGGTCTTTCTATCAAAACTCCAATAAACATCTATCCAAAAGGCTATTGGAATGGTGATGCAAATGCAATGATTATCTGATAGGAATACCCATTGGAGAGATAGCATTCCCATCATGAATATTTGTCAAAAAGGGACTCTCTGACATTATAACTATCGGTATTGCAATAGATACACAATGACTATCCAACATGACAACCCATCGAATGTATAGCAGTCCCATCACACATATCTATGGAAAAGTGATTCTCCCTGATGTTATACCTGTCAGGAAGGCGACGGATATGTAGTGAATGTCCAACAGGAAAACCCATCAGACATATAGCACTGCTATCAAAATAAATTTAAAACCTGTCAAAAAAGTGATGGATATGCACATTAAAGATAACAAAGCTCAAGAGACCATCATAGTTGGTCTCTGTCTTTGGTCCATATACTGACAAAACATTTTACTTTTTGTTAGCTCATCAAATGAGGGGATTTGAAAGAATTTAATAGAATTTTTTCATGTTAACATATATTATTTAAGTTGATGTTGCATGAATTTATCTACTTCACGCACTTGTAGACTATGAGGATAGTGACAAAGAAGCATCTCCTCCCATGGCTTCCATTAATCAAGCCATAGGAGGGGATGCCTCTTTATGGTTGTCCTTGTAGTCTATAAGTGTGTAAAGTAGATAAATTCATTCATGGTCAAACTAAAATAATGTATGTTATACATGAAAATATCATCTATTAAATTCTTTCAAATCCTCACATTTAATGAGCTAACAAAATGTAAAAAAAATTGTCAGTAATATGGACCAAAGAAGGAGACCAACTATAATGGTCTCTTGAGCTCTGTTATCTTTAGTCTTAGATATTGGGTAAGGCCTAGAAGACTTATACATGTCGATCGTTGAGAATAATCACCGCATTGCCTTTATGTACACTGCATAGTATCCAATATAAGAGAAGGCAAAAAACATGAATGGATAAAAGAAATGAAAGATACAATAATATTATCATATTTACCTTCTCATAATTGATCCCAATCTTGCAAAAGTAATTTTAAATGATCACTAGCACATTTCATGGACGGATGAGAAATAGTATCCAAAGTTTCTAGATTTTGAGAAGAGGTGTGAGTGGAGGCCAAAGAAGGGATATTTGTGAAGGTTTTATAGATGTAGGTTACTGAATCATTATCTCTGCATTGGTACTCAATTTGGAAACCCTTGTCCTCACTTTTATCCCACCTCAACTCAGTAAAGAAGATATTCTCTAGAATTTTAGACATCTAGCAAATCTCCACAAAAATCCCTTCTGGCCTCCACTGAATATACATCTTCTCAGAATCTAAAAACTCTCCATCATTGATTCTCATCAATGTATGAATAAAATTGTGAGAAAATGCTTAATCCCTAATTCAATCTTTCACAAATAAAATTGTGAAAGAACACTTAAAGAATAAGGAAAACTCACAATTTTTAGAGACACACTTGACTCCAAGTTCCATGTGCAACAAAAATAATGTCTAATTTGGATAGTAAGTCTAATTTAACTAAAATGACAACCATAGCTAACACAAGAGGCTAACCTATTTTAAATATTCTTCACTTTCTCAAACTATAGTTTATGCTACTTAGTTGTTCCTCCATAAGAATATCTGCAATCAATGGTTCTTACATGAGCCCACAAGAATAGCTTAGTAGCACAACAATTATAAAATAAACATGTCCAATATTATAAATAGCATTTGCTTTCACTAAAAATCAAGACATTTAACTAAGTACAAGTACATGATGTTTATGTCTATAATCTATTTCACTTATTTGTTGTGTATAGGTACATAATTTCAAATGATAGTACCACTAGGAATCAATGCATCTTTGATAACATTTACAATGCCATTCTTTATGAAGTAACCATATGTTTCCCTTGTAGCTTCTTTAACACCATCCTTGTTGATAATCTGACCCACAAAGAGCAACTTTAAATTTAATCAAGTATAAAAACCTTTAGAAAATATGATGAAGACACCTCATTCTCCTTTCTAGATGCTAGGGGCAAGAAAAAGACAATAACTATACCTTAGCATTATCTCTTATTCGAGAATTCATGTCAATAATTTCCCTTTTCACATGGCTATCTCTTACAATGCCAAATGGGACACCCTATTTTCCTAAAAGTGAGATTCTCCCTTCATCTGTCTGCACATATCATATAAATATTAAGTTCAATGAATTCTTGAATTTGAGGTAAGAGTATCAAGGGAAATATTTAAGGAAAAGATAAGAAAATATATACAATTTTTTCTTAACATGAATATTACTTCAGTGGGAATACAAAAATAAAATCAAAGTTAAACAAGCAAAGTAGGATAGAAAGAGTTGATACTTCATAGTAATCAACACCCATGAGTAAGGCATCCTCAATAACTAAACCTGTTGAATTCTAGGACTGTAGTCCAACAATAGAGAAGACATGGCTATGAAAGAAGCCACGGATAAAAATTTTGAATGCCAAGAAGGATGGCATTGGGAAGGTGAAGTGTAAGAGGTCTTAGAGATGATAGGGACCTTAGAGAGTGAGGATTCAAATCTCTTGAAGATAGAATTGAGGAAAGATGCCACAAGCTGGCATAAGAGGATGAAGCAAAGGGTTGTGTGGCCTTTCAAAAGGTTTATTGTAGAGAGGAGACTACTACATAAGGAACTCACTAAGAGAGTTCAAGGATTTTCTGATGTGGAGAATGTCTAAGTCACATAGAGTTGCAAAAAAACCACTACTCAAAGAATTAGAGAAGAGATGGATTTGTGGGATGCATTTGATGCCATAGTTGAGGAATGGAAAACTAAGGGTGGTATAGAGGAAGAATTCCTAGAACAAGGGCATGAAGAGGATAGAGTATATGGTCATGGAGAGACCTTGGAATCCAATTTATCTACAAGGACAATGAACTCACAAGGAGTGTGGGAGCAGACAGGGGAAGTGCTAAAAGAAATAGATGAAGGAGTGAAACACCAAATATTTGTTTTGGTGAATATGAAAGATTTGATGGTTTTTGTTTCTAACATTGTTAAGATAGGGTTGTAGGGATGTTATCTTGATACTTATGCAAGTGATGATGTTGTAGACATCTATGACATGAAGGATGCAAGAGTTTTTGCTTGGCACATATTGTTTGATTGCAGGGGCATGAAGAAAATGAACAAAGGATACCATTTTCTTGTAGGTCCTCCACAAGAGGTGGACAAAGACTGGAGGAAGAGGAAGAAACTCCCCAATCCAAAGAGACTTGGATTGATTTGATCCTTGGGAGTATGGTGTAGGTCACCCCAGAAAAGGCATGTAAAGAGATTCATGTAGACTCATGGGGGTTGAATGATATTGAAAGATCAAGCATTGAATGTAATTGGACTTATGGTCCATTTTGTATTTGATACATTTTAATGTAATGGGCGTAAAACTATAAAGGCAATGTAATAGAGGTGAATAGCATTATAAGTTCAAAAATGTACCTAGGGGGGTCACTAAGGGTCATTAGGTTGATCTTAGTCTATTAAGGGGATATAAAGGCCTATAGGGTCTATAATAAATGTAATATGGCCAATAAGAGCTAATAACATATTTTAAAAGCACTAAAAGTGCCAAAAGGTGTAGTTTGCCCATGTTGGCAACTTAGGCCTAGTAAGGCTTGTAAGGGGATATAAGAGTTTTAAAGGGGTTAATGGGGTGATAGACATTTGAAAAGGTTAAGGAAATATTGTAAATACCTTAATGATAAAATTTTGTCAAAATTGACACTTTAATGTCAACTAGATAATAAAGTCTTGACAAATAACTAACCAATAACAGTCATGTAACTTACTGTTACAGTTGTGCAAGGTGTAGCCGGACTTGAAAGGATATTTGGTGGAGAGTAGGCATGTGTAGAACATATGTGGAGATAGTGGTGAGTTGAAAAATCCATGTAATAAATTTTCCAATCAAAAATAAGTTTTATTCTCTGTAAATTAACTCACTATCACATGTGTACAATCAGGGAACAATGACTTCCAATGATTGGTTTAAACATGTTTTGTGATTGATTAATGATGTAGGGACAGTGCATTAGATGTTACTTACCTTTCCTTTCATTCTTTTGTTGTTTATGTTGCATTTTTAAGTTGAATACTTTACTGGTGTTCTTGAGAATAGTGATTGGTTAGACACAGTCAGCCCGGATTAGACACCAGTCAACATTAAAGTGGACTGCTTCGAGGAAGAAAGGATTTAGTGATGGATTATGTATAGGGGGAACATTTGTGAAATTTTTGTGTAGTTGTTTTGATTTTGAGATGAGTTTAGAGGTCTTGTTGAGAAAACCCTAGGATGTGTGACCCTAGGAGTGAGGGTTTAGTGGCTAAAGCCATAGGTGAATGGTGGAGTCTTGGTGATTTGAAAATTGGTTGTTAATGAATAATGAATAATGAAACCATAAGTCCAATTACATTAAACTCTTACATTAAACCCTTGCCAAATAGTGAATAATGAAACCATAAGTCCAATGACATTCAACTCTTGATCTTTCAAGATCATTTGACCTTCATGAGTCTACATGACTCTCTTTACATGCATTTGCCAAGGTGCCATGCACCATAGATCAATGCTTAATTTTTCATAGCCTCTTGTGTTTTACCAATAGTTGTTGTACCCAAGTAGTTTCATTGGGAGTGATTGTCCAAATTAACCCAAAATAGGAACTTGAATCATCAATGGTGCAGGAGCACCAAGGTCAAAGGCAGCAGCCATGGAGTGCACCAGGGTCACTAATAGATCCTTGGGTGTAGTTGAAGACAATATGGCCTTCAAGGGCCATTGGATTTTGTATTAGACCAATAATGGTCATGTAATTTTGTTTGGATCACATATTGATCATATTCTAGTCAAATCTTGAATGTAAGCCTTATTGGCATTAATAAGCATAAAAGGTACCTAGGGGTCACTAGGAATGGATATGTATTGATCCTAGGTTAGGGGATTATGGAAATGACCTATAAGGGTCTAAAAGGATGTAATAAGGCCATTAGAGCCTTTAAATATTGTTAAAAGCACTTGTATGCACCCTAAAATGGTTGCCTAGACTTTGGGCCCCATTCAGCAATTTATCAAATCCCTGAATCATATTTTCAAAAATTAGCATTTTATCAATTATATCAATTTCCTTGATCAAATCCTATTTTATCATTTTTTATTATTTTCCTTGGGATAACCATTTTATCCTAAGTCTTTATTTATTTAAAAAAAATATTTCCTCCCATTTTATTAAATAAAAAACCCCCACTTTTCCTCTTATCCTAAGTTGCACAAATAAAGCATTATTCTTATTTTATAAAAAGAAAAAAAGCACTTTTTGTCTCATATGGACACAAAAGTCAACTCCTATTTTCTCATTGGATGATATTTGTGCATGTGGATTGCTCCTCTTTCAAGGTCCACCCTTGATTAATACTTTTGCCTCTTAATCTCCATGGTCCATTCTTTCTCATTTCTTATAAAAGAAGAGCTCTCTTCCTTATTTTCATATGCATTTTTTAATACTAATGTTATGCTGTAGGTTTTCTAGGTCACTTTGGAGCTTTTGAAGATTTGGAGCACTCTTGGCTTTTGCATCTACATTTAATTCTTAGTTTCATTCATGCATAGTAGCTTCATGTTTATGCTTTCATAGTTTAGATTTCCTTTCAAGCTTTAGAGTAACTCACATAGCTTAAGTAGGAAGGCTTTGTAATACTTGTACTTTCCTTTTCATAGCATAGTTTGTACTTTCATTTCCATAGCTTAGCTCGCATCTCTCATTTCTAGCTTGCATATTCATCTTAATTTAGTTTCATTTGCATTTCATAGTGATTCTTGGGGATATTGGCATTTTTGCCCTTGTCTTCATTTGAATCTCTCATTGTGTGGTTGACTAGCAAGGTCATTAGCTTAATAGCTCTAGCTGAGAGAAAACTTAAAATAATCTTGCAACTCCATGCATAAAGAGCTCTAAATTTTTTTCTCAAGGTTTCCAATCCATGGATTCTCTTGGATGTAATGATTTAGAGAAGTGCACTACTTGAGTTTGTACAGCACTAACAATGCAAAAACTTGTAAATTGCCTATTTTGGCAATATAAGCCTAAAAGGCTTAGCTAGGTTAGTAAGGGTTATAGGTTAATTTGGTTTTCCACAGTTTGTTTTTTAAACCTTTTATAAGTCTTTAGAATGGGCTATGGGTTTTTTTTTGTTGATTTGATAACTTTTTTTGTCAACTTGACAACAATTTCTTGTGTTTTTTTAGTGACAGCTAGTTTTGAGTGTTAAAAGATAGTTAGAATTAGTTGGATGGTTACTCTCAGGTTATTTGGAGAGTTAATGTATTTTTGGATTGGATCCACAAGGAGAAGGTAGAGAGGTATGATCTAAGGTGTATGAAATGAAGAAGAGGAATATCAATAAAATATTAAATTCTCTGCAACTTTGGAAATCCATTATCCCATGGATCAGTCAAAGTAATAGTGAATCATTGCACTTAAGTTAGATGTGATTTGGATTGGGAAAGGTAGAAAATAAATTGTTTGAATCACTTTTGATATCTTTCTCACACTTATTTCAAATGAAGTGTTCACCAGTCAAATGATGGAGGACTAAGGTTGACATGGGGTTAGTAGCTTTGAAAAGGGTATTTGAAAAGGTAGGTACTTCACGAGGGTGTTTGGGGACTTTTTGTGAAAGTGGTAGATTACTATTTGTGTAGCGCTACAAGATAGACCTACAAGGGCTAAAGGAGAGGAATGGTGTGTGTTGAATAAACTAGAGTAAGTGGGTGTTGAAACATGGTGAATAGACCATGATGAGATGATATATGGTGTTAGGATCAGAGTGTGGGGTCTAGTTGGAGTTTTGACATGGTGGAGGCACTAGGTGCACTAGGTGGCCTAGGATGGAGTTGGTGCTAGTAGGAATTAGAAAGGAATGAAGAAGTGAACTTGTGTAGCATGGATGTGGGAGTGATTAAAAAAGTTAGGGAACTCTAATTGCTCCTTGAGTCAGGCTAATTCCTTGAGTAGACTCCAAGTTTCTTGTTGAATCCTCAAGTTCAGTTGGTCTCCTTAGGGTGATAGTGGAGGGCTTTGCATCAATCAAGTTTGGATTATATATTGAAGTTAGAATTTTTTTCAAAGGTGTAGAGCCTATAGTAAGAGATCTAGTGGAAAAGTTGAGAGATTTAGTCCTAGAGGACAAGAGAAGCTATAAGCTCTGCCTCAAGTGGTATCAAAGCTCGGGTAAGAGTTCTTAGGAGAAATACAAGATGTCAGTGGGAGATGGAGAAACCAATCTTAGAATACCACTTGAAGCCTTGAAATGTTGAGAGTGGGATAAAGGATACATTTGAGACCCTATATAAGGAACAACCTTATTGAGCTTCACTTTGTTTCAAGAATATTTTTATATTTTGTACTAAAAAGAACCAACTATGTGAAGGTGGAAGCTCATTTGGCCCCACCCCCCCTAACATCACTCTAAATTCCCCGTTAACATCTAACATCCATTCATTATTTTATCCATTAATAAAATGTAACATTCATTCATTATCACACGATAACATTCATTAACACATTATAAAATTTATGAATATTCAATAGCACATAATTAAATTGATTGGCATATAAAAATCAATCATTATCAATTAAGGTGCATAGATGACAATCGTTTATTTTTTATCTTTTGGTTTCTCATTTTTAAGAAGAAATCACTATGAGGAGCATCGATATCATCATGATCATCTCCCCTCTCATTGGATCTCAATGCATACCTAGTTCTTTGTTGATGCAAAGGGGGGTCCTACAATAACATATAAAAAGGTTAAATTAAAAACATTTTATTATAATTTGTTACAAGTATTTCAGTATTTTAAAGACCATAATCGTATAGCTCTTTATATGATCTAGTCACATCATCAACTTGGAGATCAATTTGTCTGGCCTCGCCCTCAACCTCAACTTGCTCATTAACGGTGGCCTCTACACTCTCTACAACTACAATACAAATTGTTATATTAATCCAAACACCAATTGCAATTAAATTTGTATTACTACGCCAATAAATTTAAGATGTTTACTTACCAAGTATTAATAATTACATATAAAAAATTGAATAGCAAATTTATACCTCCATCACTATGATGCACATCCTCATTGTCATCATCACGCACAGGTTATGTACCAAAATTGGCAGGCTGCGTTCCAATTTCATACACATTCATGTTATCATTGTTTTCTTACTTAAAATAAATATGCTCACTTTATGTTGGAACTTAACAACAAATAAACTAATTGGTAAATAATTAAATTTGAAATAATCATCATTTAGCTTCCTTACCATGATGGATCCATCTGTAGAACCTTGTGCACTTCTTATTCTTTCTGCCACGGCTTTATAGCCTTGTTGGAAGCCAATTCTCTTGTCTTCTTCTATGAGACTTATATTGAAATCTACACCCTGTATTTTTTCTTGGTATCATCAAATTTTATTTCATTGTTTCATCTAAACAAAATAGATTGCAAATTATAAAAAAAATATTATAAAGATCAAATTATTATTTTCAGTGTTAAAAGCCATCTATAGATTGTATTTTTCCTCATATAAATCTGGTAATATTAACACTTACAACTCATGCAGCAAGTTTGGAATAACCACCAGAGCCTAGCTTCTATTGCCCATGTTTTTGTAGTCTTTCCTTTGTTTCCTTTGATGTGTCAAGAAATCTATGAAGAGATTGAAATATATTAGTTCATATAAATATGAAGAGTATTTAGTACACAATTACATTCTTAACAGTATCACATACCTTAATCTATTGTCTGGTGGTGTAATTCCTTTTCTTATTTCATTTTTCTCATTCACATCCAGAATAAGAGATTGCCACTCTAAATCAGGAATGCAAGGGGGGGCTAGTACTTGAGGCTTTTGGATAATGTACACTTGTACTGGTCCCTAATATACCTCAAACATAACCCAGCTTTCTGAAGGAGCTTACCCTTCTCAAATGCATGAGGTCCAAATAAGTTTTTCAAACTCTCTACAAGAGCATCTTTTAACTTTATATCTTGGCTTTTCCACCTTTTAAGAAAAAAAATAGTGTTAGATTCAAAAATGAATTGAAATTACCTTTAATATAGTTTAAGAAATGGATATAATGATAACTATCCTAGCAATGATATGAAATCAAAATATTGGATTGGGGTTTTAGTTTGGATATGATGTTCCACCCTATACAGATAGTGGGCCCGAATATTCGCAAACACTCATCGCCAATTTTACCATAAAAAACATCATTGCCATAAAAATAATCATGGCATCATTAGTCAAAGGATATAATAGTATAAAATAAGAATACAATAGATGTAAGCTTCTCATATTGAATGCAAGGTGTAATTAACATATGATTATAGAGTAAAAGAAAGGTCCAATCTATAAAGTACCTGGAAGTTTTTCTATTTTCAAGGGAACTCCTACTTTTTCACTCATAAGCAATATGCAATCCTTCACCATTCCCATACTAGGAATACAAGTAGATCCAAGAAATTCACCATCAAGTGATGCATCTCCTATTTCATAAATTGAATCCGTTACAAAATACCCCTAAGAAATAATACTTCAAGGGAAGTAAACATATATATAATGACAGAGAAAATAAAATATATGTACGAGTAGGTGGTGCCATGGCATCAGTGGCCATGCTATGCATTGTCGATATTGTAGGATATTGTACATCTGAGCCTATAGTTGAATGAGGCGGTGATAGTAAATGATCATTGACAAGTGTTGAAGAATAAGATTGTTAGAGAATAATAAAAGTAGTCATTAGCATGGACAATATTGTTAGAGAGTAAAAAAAAGATAGTCCAACATGCGATCTACCTGAACTAGCTGCAGTACCCTCATCATGGTCGTGAGGATCAAAATTACGTAAAAAAATTGTAAAAGCAACACATCCGCTTATTTTTTAATGACATAAAAGACTATTATAACATAAAAACTACTATTAAACTTTTTTATAATTAAAAATTACATTAATACTTACTCTGTAATTTTGAGATAGGTGCATCAATTTAGCTGCCCTCTTTTGTGACTCAAGAGTTGGAGGGAATATAGATGCCAATTGAGCCACTCTTTTTCCAATTTTTTGAAGGAATTTTTTAATTACAGAGGTTGGGTCATCACAAATAGTGAAATCAACATCTAGGTCCTTGTCAAAGGACTCCTCCTGAGGGACTGTGGGTTCCTTTCCCTTTCTCTACTGACCACCTGTCTGTGACAACAATATTACTAACACTATTAGAATTAATCTAAAATAGTGATGAAAAGAACATAATAAAAAACCCTATTTAACATTTTCCTTCTATCTAATTTTTAGTACAATAACAAAGAGGTTTACCTGCTGAGAAGAAGTACCTACAGGATCATCATTGTCCTCTCTATGTGGATGCTCCATATTGTGGCCCTGTGTTATTATTTAAAGTTAACCAATAATTGGAAAGGACTAGATTAATAAATTTCATTAGAAGATGATGATGGAGATGAGGTAGATGGTGAGGAGATGTGGTTGGCAAAAAAACTCAATTATTTAATGGTACATAGTATGTACATGCACCCCCATGATAGTGATATTGTTTGTATCTATGCGATTCAAATTGTAATCAATAAGCAATTCTTCCCCTGCATGTATTGATTTTATTGTACATACAAATACATGATTTCCCTCACGTGCCTCAAATATGCAATTGGGTTTCTTAATAGTTGATAGGGGTCACGTGCTATTTATAAAATCTACAATATTCCCTGATTATTTTGGCCTTCCATCAATGTATATAGCCACTCTTTTACTTTTCTCATTGTCTTTTTGTTGAATATAATTTGTCAAGAGCGCATACCTATGCATACTTTTTTTATATTAAACAATTCGCATCCAACTTTTGTAATCGTAACAAGGTCCAACATACTCCATCAATTTGACAACTTTATTGTAAGAGACCTTTATACCATCCATGGAAAATAGGCCCAAACCATGTATTGATGATGGTGCAATGCGACATATCTTGCCTTTAACACTAAAATTAGTGTTTATTGGAGGAAGTTCCTTGGGGACCCATTGTTTTTGTAGATATTGGTACCTATAGGGAACCTCGATGTTGTCTTTTCTCTCATCATCATAAGAACATGACCCCCCTTGAGAAAAGAAAATTTTCATGCATTTATTGAATTTCCTTATAGTCTTTTGACCTCTAGTTGATCTTCTTAATTCAGACATACTACATGACTCACTTTCTTCTTCCATTCCTATATTTCCTTCGCTCGAGGAAGACACATCTGACAAATACCTATTTTCTTCTACATGCACTCCATCAAATGAGAGAGATAGAAAGTAATACGAGATATTTTACAAATTATAAAATACATTAATCTCTATAGGGTGTATTGACTTATACCTATCGATCCATGAGACTGTGTGGGATGCTCATGAAAGGGGTTCAAGTACCTACATATGTAATTCAATTATCTTATGTTAGCTAAAAATTTCATGATACATATACTCAAAAATACATAGTAAGTACATTAAAAACCATAAGCATCCCATATGAATTAAAAACATTAAAAGGTATATCACAAATTAATTAGATTAAGCATTGATCGTATAACTGTACATTTCTATCAAGAAATCAATATTAAATAGATTAAGAAGTGATCACGTAACTATACATTTCATTCATGTCATTCATTTTCTTCATCCAACTCATCACCATGATCATCGTCGTCATTGACATCATCACCACCACCATCATTGTCATCATCTTTGTTGTCATCATCATTGGCATCATCATCATCATCATCATCATCATCATTGTCATCATCATCATCATCATCATCATCATCAGTAGCATCATCATCATCATCTTCTTCTTCTTCTTCAAGAAAATTTGCATCAGGAACATCATCGACTAACTATCATTCATGATCATCATCTACATCATCTTCTAGTTGTTCGCAATCTTCTTCTTCCATCGCATTATACCTCATCGGTCTTCCTCTTGGATCATGTCTAACAACAAATGACCAACCCGATTTATGTGGAACCTCTGACTAAAATACTTGTTCACATTGGCTTGGAAGAACATAGAGCTCATCCCTAACTAGCTCAAACCACCTTGTATTAATCATTGGAAATCCATTGTCATGTTCAATAATAGTTCTATCAAGATCATTTTGATTAAGTCATAGCTTGTACCATCTGATGATGAAGAGAACAAATCTGAAGGAATTAAATTCACACTCAAGTATATCATCCAAAATTCCATAGTATCGATTTTCAGTCTCTCAAGGATGTAAGTCATTTCTAGATGAAATATTAGTCACCTAAAATACTGCACTTATCCCAAAATCACAAGTTTTCTTTGTGTCATCCAAATTTTTGATGTGAAATTTATGACCATTGTAAAACATATCCTTGTGGTGTTTGACCTACAAAAATATGCCAAACATGTATAAATTATTGTATCGAGAGTTCATAAATGTACATGTAATTAACAAATTTATAGGTACCTAGAAATCTCTTAAACCATTGGCTAAATCTATTTCCTTTTTCATAACATTTGGATCTCTATTAAGTTGAGCTTCATTAACCAATGAAGACATAGCTTCCCATGTTAGTGTGCAACCTAAATGATGACATTGTTCAATCCATACTAGCATCCAATTTTGATTGTTTGCAATATACAAATGTATGGCATCCCAATCTGGAGCAACTATACAATAAATAAATAGATGACTTACAACTGATTAATTTTGAAGATTAAGAATTAATTAATAGGTACAATAACATCTTATAATTTATTACCTCTCACTTTCCTCATTCTAACTTTCCCCACCAAGTACTCCCCTTTGAATTTTCTAATGGTGTTGAGATCCCAAATGCGATCTATATGGATCTTTGTTGCAAGCTTAGGAAGATATTCAGTAATGTACACCATAGTGTGGTATACCATAGAACCCTCCACCATAAAACCCTCAAGACATGTTCTTTTCCAAATTAAAGCCTTCAAAAATTTCAAGTGCCTCTCAACCATCCACAATGATTGAGTGTGTATGGGTCCACACAATTCAATCTCCTCAACTTGGTGTATGATGTAGTGTTCTTGTACATTGAAAAAGGTTGAAGGTAGATACTTTTGCATTTCACACATTAGATAAGGAATTCTTCTCTTCCAATATTTTATATTTTCCTTATGGATTTCTTTAGATGACAACCACCTACAAGACATTCAAGACACAAAAATATATAAACACTAGACTTTACAATATATTACATAACAAGAAAAACAAATTGCAAATAAAATAAATATATACAACAAATTGAATAGATATCATTTCTTACCTCATGTATTTTCCAAGATCATATATCACTTATTTGATGTTATTGTTGAAGTTCTCTGGGAGAGATAGGGGTAGCACGTACTGCAACAATTATAAAAATAATCATGTCATTCTTTTCTCACATAATACAATGAGAAATACATGCAATTTACAAATATATTGTAAATACAAAAGAACATGACTTACCTTGATGAAGGTATGCCAATCATTCATTTTCAACCCTGGCCCAAATTTACTTTTCTTTGATATGGTATTACCTATGTTTGCAGCAAATCCTGTGGGAAATCAAATTTTTCGTATAACTTCTTTTATGGAATAACTTTGTTGCTCTGTTAATAACCAAGTAAGGGCACTTATATTACTCTGTTCTCCATTTCTATTTGATTCAATGAAATTTTTCATTGCATGATTGGATTCATGAATGTCGCTACAAATTTTAATAATTTTTTTTGTCACACCTTCCATGCAATATCTTCCACAATGTCTTCATTACATTCTTTCCAATATGCATAGTATCAAACAAATGCACAATTTGCAGCTTCTTATAGTAGGGAAACCTACTAAATTTTCTGGGATACCTTTTTATTCCCTTTAGAAGGTTCTCAATAGTATTGCCTTGACAAAATTCATGATCATCAATCACATAATCAGCAAACAAAACATAATATAAATATACAAATTCCAAACATAAACCATTAGGTAGAATGGTAGTACCTTGAGGATTAATTCTATTATATTCCAACTTCCATAGGTGAGGTGTCATTCTCCATGGCTTAGATGTAGTCTCTTCTTTGCCATTGAAAATATATTTTTTGGTAATTCGATACTTATGATTTTTGTGGAGAAAGTGTCTATGCTCATCAAACAGCTTCTTTCCTAAACTTTTTGAATGACGAGATTTCATCTTTGGACTAGAAACTATACATGCAAATTTTCCTTTTGCTTGAAGGCCTACAAGATAATCATACAATTGGATTAAATATGTTAATTTTTATATTTATATTATCATGTGCAACTTGAATTCACCATAACATACCAGAAAAATATGTTAGCCCTAGGGCATCATGTATTGCCTATACAAGCATTGCATGGAATTAAAATTGTCTATGTCCTATTGATCTAGAGATCTCATACATAGTGACACCATTCCATAACTCTAGCAACTCGTCGATAAGAGGCTCAATATATACATTCATATCTTTAACTTGGTATTTACCTAGTTGAATCAATAACAACATTACATAATTATTGTGACCATTTTAGTACAAGATTTATAATTACATGCAGATAACTATTAAATAATCAAATACCTAGAAAAACCATTGCCAACATAATGTGCTCCCTCTTTATTAACATCCATGGAGGAATCTTATTGTTGATGACAAAAATAGGCCAAATAGAGTAAACAGATCTTAGCTCTCCAAATGGATTGACACCGTCTGCTGCCAATGAAAACTTGAGATTTTGAGGTTCTTCGATAAAGTGCGGCCACTTTTCCTCTATGTCCTTAAATGCATAACCATCCACAAGAATTCTAATAATATCATCTCAACACCTATTGTGTGCATGGTAATCTATAAATTGTGCCAATCTACTACACCTGAAAAATCTTTGCAAATGTGATATAATGGGGATATAACGAAGAACCTTGTGAGACACCTTTTTTGTTATTTCATCTATTCGATATCTACTCATATAATATTTAGGGCATTCTATTGTAAATTTATGTTCTTTATGATAAATAATATGATCATTGGGACAGGCATCTATTGCTCGATACTCTATTCCAATATCTTTCATAGTAGCACATAATTCTCAATATGAGCAAGGGAGAATATTCGATGGTGGTAACAAAAAATCACCTATCAATCTATAGAAAAAATATATATAATTTGTTAATATTAACAATATTTATTGTACATATTTCACCCTTTAATTACTATAATGCAATATATGACATACCTTAGCATACGTGACATTGTCATGTTGGATAAACCATTCATAACCTTCAAGTTCAACAATAACAATACAATCGAGAGAAGAGTTGTTTGGGAGCCTTTGTAAAGGCTCATGGTTGCCTTCTCAAGTAGAGGTATATCATGGATGACATCAACATTTTCTTGATCATCATCATCAGTTGTGCCAATACCAAATGTGTCATGGATCAATGTATTAATACCATCATCTTCAAATGTGTTATCAGGTACATGATCATCATCCTTCATGGGATCATAATCTTCAGCTTCAATATTCTCACCTCCATGATCCTCCACTTCCAAAGCCATAGTCTCCATATTCATACCTCCATGTTCCATATCATGTACTCCCCTGGGGAGGTCGACCTATATAAAAATAATGAATACAAATAAACCATGATAATGATCTCATCATCAAGTGTATTTCATATATATATTACTTATTAAATAAATATAATGAAAAACTTACCAATTGATGATAATCAAACCCCCCTTCAATGTGACCATTATCCTTACAATGTCTCTTAGCTATTTTGATTAGCAATCTTCTAGTGTTTAATCCCTTACAAATATTGCAGGGACAATAACATTTTCCATCATCTTTTCTTTTCAAGTTAGACCATAATCTATTGATTGTATCCCCATTATGTGCTTCACTTGGATTGTCTAACATGATCCTTCTTCGCTTAGATTATCTATAACCTAATTATATATAGAAATTAAAAAGTTAGTTATGAAATGATGTTTTAGTATAGTATACCAAATTGAAACACTTATGTTATTGTAGTCTTCCACCTCAAACTCTTTCCTATTATGGAAAGAAAGAAATATGTTTAAATAATATAGTAGTTTGTAAATCAAAATAAAATATCATATATATTATACACAAAATATATCAGAAGTGCATCAAATTTGACCAAGCACTACTGGGAGCTAGACCCGACAACAAATGGACTTGTGATTATTTTCACAATAATACATTTATTGCAGGGTAAGGTCCCAGTAGTGCTTAGGTAAATTTGTATGGTGAAGGTTGTATATGTTGTATATGTTGTGCTTGTGTGAGTCCGCGCATAAAAAAGGGGGCCTTTATCTTTGATCTTAAAATGACAAATATGTCTATCTAACACTTGTTGAGGGTGCCAGGAACAACAAATAGAGGCAACTTGAGACCACAAATGGAGGCAAGTTGTTGATTGAGAGTGTAGGGAACAACACCCATCAATACTTTTATAGAACTATAAATTTCAATTTTCAACCATTCTATGAATATAGAACATGGATGTAATCTCAGAAAATAAAAAAATGTAGACACAACTGATTACTTATTTTACTATTCTACATTACTTACTATTTGAGTGCACGTTCCACCTGCAACTTGATCAAGTCTTGTTTGATGCTTCAATTTTGTGTTGACTGTCCTGTAGAAGTACACAGTTTTGTATTTACCCAATATGTTATTCAAAAAACAACAATAGAATAAAATACTTGTTGAGAAATATCATCATAGGAGTATCAAAAAATAGAGATCCAAACTCAACATTATAAGACTCTTACATTCAACCTTCATCTCATGCACCTAATAAATAGGAGATAAAATACATGAAATTGAAAAATTACATTACAAAATAATGAGTTAAAAATACCTACAAAAGTAATACCCAATTTATATACAAAACATTTAATTAATGAATTGTATTTTTCTTCTCATCTTCACTACCAAAATAATCACCCCTTTAATCTAACTGCACTATGCAAGTCCAGTTTAGCGACCATGTGCTTGTCATCCTCAATCAAGACTAACGAACACTATAGGCAAATACAGACACACATATATACATACAAATTCAAATTGAAAGTGATATATATATATATATATATATATATATATATATCATATGAGGTAGCAAGCTGAGGAGTATGGTGTAGGAGCACCAAGGCCATGAAGGCACACCAAAGTCACTATGGATCCTAGGAAGATGGGGATATGACCATAAAGGGTCATTTGGAATTTTAATAGACCATGGATGGTCATTTAATATTGTTTTAAACATGTTTTGTAATGTTTTTGATCATTTGGTAATATGATCGTCAATAAAGCTATGTAAGCCATACTTGGCATAAGGGAGTAGTAGAGTAACCATGGGGTCACTTGATGATCCAAGGGTGAATGAGGTTGATGAGGACCTTTAAGGTCAATAATTATTGTAATATGGATAATAGAGCCATTAAAATGTGTAAAATGCACTAAGAGTGCTAAAAGTTGTAATATTGCCTTATTCGCAAAATCTAGCCTAATGATGGCTAGTAGTGAGTTTGAGGGGTTAGTAAAGGTCTAAAAGTTTGAATTTGGTCATAAAATACCTTTAGATGATGGTTTTAATAAAAAAATTGCAAAAACATTATGTAAGGGTCAAAGTTGACATGGTAGTTGTATGCACCCTAAAATGGTCACCTAGACTTTGGGCCCCATTCTTCAACTTATCAAATGATGGAACCAATTTATCAATTTCTTGAATCAATTCCTATCAATATTTTCATTCAAATCAATTTCCTTGATCAAATCATAATTCATTGAATTATTTCAATATTGTTAGGAATAGTCCCAAGAGATAACTGAGAGGGGGGTGTGAATCAGTTATCCACAAGATTCAATTCTTTATCCAATTAAGTATACTTAAACATAAAGCATAAATAAAATGAAAGAACATGTGAACACAACACCAATATTTTGGTTACAGGAAAACCCAAATAGGTAAAAACCCTAGTGGGAATTGACACCCACTAATATTCTGTACTAGTGTATTATGATCCTTATTAGAAGATCCTTAACCCTGTTAGGAGTTTCTTTACAATATATTTAGTATAGTAGACCTGGTCAAGGGTCTGACCCTATTAGGAGTCTTTTACAATTGTCCCTATTAGGGGAGAGGATGCACTATCCGAGAGCTCACTACTCAAAGGGGTGAAGGCTACAACATTCTAAATAATAGATACACACTATATCTGAATCTTGGTGAACTGCACTTAGACCTATTATTTGGATCAGTTTCAATGAATAGCACAAACACTTTACTTGGTCACATAGACCTTCCTCTGATGGTTCAACACTTCACACACTCTGCTTTGCTCTTCTTTATTAACCATGAACCACATTCTAGCAATCACAAATGACCGCCTATAAATATCTTTCCTCCAAATGATATAATCAATTCAGCCTATTAGAACCACCTTGAAATCATATTAGAGAAACTATAAAAAACTTAGATAAACATCCTGTCGGCTCTACTATGCATGCAACACATTCTGGGACCTATCCAATAAGATAATTGTAGATGGACGCTACACACTGTTGGCTCTACCAAAACAACTAGATATTTCTCTTTAAACTAAATTAACTCATGCGCTCTTATCCAAACATAAATAACTCTTCTCCAAGCTTAAATCCAAGGGTGCATATCCACAAGATAGGTGCAACTCCAAAACCAATAAAATCTTTGTCGGCTCTTCTGAATAAACATAGGAAACTGCTACTGGTGAATAGCGACTGCATAACTTCACTTCTATTGAATATCAGAATATGCTTCCATGATTAGAACATCACCAACATGTCTCCATCATATATCTAAAGGTGCAAGGCTTCATGACAATTGTAGGGACAACCATACTCAGAACTCTATATGTAACTCTGTTAGGAATATTACTGATACAAACTGCAATATAGCTGGTTGTACCAACAATCAACCTCTGCACCCATGATATTATGTTGATATCATGTCCATGCTACATATACTAAGTTCATACTACATAAGACTTCCATACATGCTACTTTCCATATGTTGTCATCAATGACAAACATACAGTCAGTACTGGCCTGCTGGAAAATCTCCAACAATCTCCCCCTTTGGCATTGATGGCAACATGTGGAATGAAAAACTACCACCAACCCAAATGAACATTTCTTTTATAACATTCTCCATTTCCTCTTCAAAACTCCCCCAAAGATGAATCCTCCATATGCTACAATATTTGTCAATATTCTCCATTTCCTCAACTGAACTATTGTCATAATTGAATACTGCTACCCCTTAGTATATTACTCCTCCTTTTTACTTATATTTTTCATGACTATATATTACTCCCCCTTTGACATCAATGGAAAAGGGTGCCATTCATTTTAAGCATTGGTACTATTCCTAAGGTAGAGTAGTCAATCTTCCATTAGTCCCTAAGGATTGATGTCTTTCCTTCTTTCTTCTAGGCAAAATCAGGGAAGGGAATTACTCCCAACTTCTCCCTAAGATACTCAAAAGTATCCTTAGGCAAGGGCTTTGTGAATATATTTTCCAACTGATGTTTAGTTCTCACATAGTCCAACTTGACTTCTTTCTCTACCACTTTCTCTCTTAGGAAGTGATACTTGATCTCAATCTATTTTGTCTTTGCATGCATCACTGGGTTCTTTGACATATTGATAGTGCTAGTGTTATCACAGTGAATAATAATAGGATAATCAATCTAAATTCCAAAATCCTTTATTATCTCCTTGATCCAAACAATTATAGAATAATTCAAGGCTGTTGCAACATAATTTGCTTCTGTTGTTGACTGAGATATACAATTTTGTTTCTTTCTTGTCCAAGTGACAAGTCTATCACCAAGAAACACTGCTCCTCCTAATGTACTCTTTCTCTCATCAACGCATCCTGCCCAATCTGCATCAATGTACACATGAAGCTCAACATTTTCTAAGTTAGGATACCATAGACCATATTCTATAGTGCCTTGCAAGTATTTGAATATTCTTTTTATTTCCATGAGGTGACTTTGTTTAGGCTCTGCTGCAAATCTTCCAACTATGCCAACTGTATTGGAAATATCAGGTCTAGTCTGAGTAAGATAGATAAGTTTGCCAATCATAGACTTGTAAAATGTTATGTCTACTGCTGGTGAGTCATCTTCTTTTGGGTGCTTGCATCTAGTAATCATAGGAGTCCCTACTGGCTTGCAATCATCCATCTTGAATTTCTTTAATATCTTTCACATACTTGGACTGATTAATAAAAATACCTTTCTCTATCTACTGAACATTCAATCCCAAAAAGTATTTGATAGGACCAATCATATTCATCTCAAATTCATTTTGCATCTCCTTATCAAATTCAACACTAAGTTTGTCATTACCTCCAAAGATAATATCTTCAAAAAATATAGCTACAAGTAGCAAACCTTCAGATGTCTCTCTTATGAATAGATTACAGTCTGTTGCTCCTTTCTTGAATCCAATCTTTGTTAGATACCCATCTAGTCTTTCATACCATGCTCTAGGGGCTTGCTTAAGTCCATAGAGGGCCTTCTTCAATCTGCATACCGTATCAGGTCTATTTGATAAGGTGAATCCTTCTAGTTGTTCAATGTATACTTCTTCTTTCAAATCTCCATTTAGGAATGCTGACTTGACATCCAATTGATAAACTTTGAAGTTTTTGATTGTAGCATAAGCTAGAAACAACTTAATGGCTTCTAATCTACTCATAGGTGAAAATGTGTCTGAATAATCAATGCCTTCTCTTTGTGCATAACCTTTACATACTAACCTTGCTTTGTTTCTTACAATTGTACCATCTTCATTCATCTTATTTTTGAATATCCACTTTGTTCCAATCATATTTTTATCACTAGGTCTTGGGACCAGTTCTCAAGTGTCATTCTTAATAATCTGATCAAGTTCTTCTTTCATAGCATCATTTCAATCTAAATCATTACAAGAATCTTCAACACTTAAGGGTTCAATCTGAGATAATAAACATATCGCTTCACTGCTAGCTGAGTTCTTTGCTTGTGATCTTGTTAAGACTTTGCCACTCTAATCTCCAATGATGTCTTCCTTGGAATGGTTTCTAGATGTAAACTTTGGAACCTTGATTGATGTTGACTCATTAGCCTTAGGAGTTTCTTCTTGACTTGTCTCAGGGTCATTGAATAGCACATCAATGCTGTCAAACATTTTTTCAATAACTATCTCACTAGTGGAGGATCTGGTTTCTTCTTCAATCATGGGTGAGTAATCATGATATCTTTCTTGAACCATGAACTTTTCATCAATCTTAACATGAGCACTTTCAATTATCTTTTTCAATATTAAATTGAAACATCTATAAGCTTTACTTTTAGTAGAGTAACCAAGAAAAATATCTTCATCACTTCTTGCATCAAACTTGCCTACTACTTCATCCCTCTTGATGTAGCACTTGCTTCCAAAGATTCTGAAGTATTTTATTGTGGAAACATAGTTCATATGGTGTTTTGTGAGTGCCTAGTCTTAATTAAATTCTATTTATGGTGTAGACTATTGTATTGACTGCATCTCTCCAATAGGTGTGTGCAACTTTTCCTTCTATCATAATGGTGTGTGCTATATCAAGGATGATCCTATTCCTTCTCTTTGCAATACCATTCTACTGAGGAGTTCTAGGTGCACTCAATTGTCTCTTTATGCCATGTTCTTTGTAGTATTCATAGAATCTATCAGAGGTGAATTATCCTCCTCTATTTGATCTCAAACATTTTATCTTTAGTCCAGATTCATTCTCAACCTTAGCTTTGAATATTTTGAACTTCTCAAATGCTTCCAACTTGTCTTTCAAGAATGCAACCCACATCATCCTAGTATAGTCATCAACAAAAAAAATGAAGTACCTTTCACCATAGTATGATCTTGTTTGAGTTAGACCACATAGGTCTATATGAATCAGATCCAACTTGTTCTCTACTAAATTGTGCTTGCTCCTGAATGAATTTCTCACATGATTTTCCATCACACATTCCCTACATATAGTATCAACTGGCTTTGCTATGCTAGGTAGATCTCTTACTGCCTTTACATTTCTTCACTTTAATATGTTATCAAAATTGATATGACATAGTCTTTTATGCCACAACCAACTGTCATCAACTTTAGCAATAAAACAACTTGCTTCTAAATTGAGTTGGAAAACATTACCTCTTGTCTTTGAGCCTGATGCAATCATAACACCATCTTTTTTGTTAATGATGCATTTGTCATCTTTGAACTCCAACTGATAGCCTTTTCCAAGTAACTATCCAACACTGAGAAGGTTATGTTTCCAACCATCAACATAGAGAACATCATCAGTACTGTTCTTTCCATCCAAGGTGATGGCTCCCCTACCAATTATTGGTTTGGGAGTGTTGTCTCCAAATCTAACCATGCCACCATTGTATTTGTCTAGATGAACAAATCTTTTTTTATCACTTGTCATGTGATGTGAACAACCACTATCTATAATCCAATCTATCCTTATATCTACTTGGGAAATTAATGCTAGCTCTTGTTCCACTTTCTCATCTTTATGATTTGTCTTTTTATTCATTTTGTCTATGGTAGCAATAAATCCAATTTCTTCTTCACCTAATTCATCATCAGAAACTTCATCTCCAGCATAGTAACATTCCTTAGAGTACTTAGGCTTGAATTTTCTAGCTCTAGTGGGACACTTAGATGCAAAGTGACCTATCTTGTTACATGAGAAGCACTTAAATGGTAATTGTAATACCTCAAAAATGGGCTATAGGTTCATTAACCTCCTATATCGACACATCAAACAAAATCGACATCAAAGTCCTAACCTAAGGCACATCTGAACATTATCGAATCATAATTGATTATCTCAAATTCTACATCGAGGAATATTCCTAGTAATATTCTTATTTATCCTAATTATCTTTAATTTAATAATTATTTGGCAATAAATCCTATTTATCCTAAAGTTGATTAATTTAATATGATGAATATTTAATTAATTAGATTTAATTCTGCCACTTAATTATTTAATTGAATTTAATTATATTTATTCCTAATTATTATTATTTAAATTTGACAATAAATCAAAAATTCCTATCATTAATTGATTAAATCCTTATTTAATTAATTAAAGCAAGTTGTCATATTTAATGATATTATTTTGGAATAAAGTTTGATTTAATAATTGATTAACCCATAAATCAATTGTTTTATTTTCAAAATCAGTTAAGATGAGGATAAATCACTTTATTTATTTATTTAATTCATGATTAATTATGCACATCCAAAAAAATAGTTAAACTATAAATCAGAAAATCAATTCAAGTTGTTTTAAAAATAAACTCAACTCTAATTTGAGTTAAAAAGTTGTTTTTGCATGTTTTTGATTGATTTTATGAATTAATTATCTTTTATTCTTTGATAACTCATAAATTAACCTGAGTTTAACCAAGTGATTTATGGCTTTTTCCATGCATCCCCAAAGCCCTGGATTTCTATAAAACCAAGGCTCAGCTCTTCAATCTCATATCTCATAATTGTGCAAACTTATGCTGCTGAATTGGTATCTGAAGATTTGGAGCTTCTTTTGCGAATCAAACAACTTTGTGAGATCATTCATATTTTAGCATATCATTGTTAGATTAATTGTATTGCATATCATTTTTTCATATAGAATAGATTCATATCAGATTTCTCATTATTATTGCATAGAAAAACCAAAAAAAAATAGATTAATTTTCATCTAATTCATATCTAGATTTTGCATTCAAATCCTTCATTTAGGTGTCGTCAAGGTCACTGATCTCGGTCCAATCTGAGAATACATACTCGCATCTACTAGAAGGCAGTAAATCACCTAGTTAGTTTAGTTTTCAATTACTTTCACGATTTCAATTTTTGCTAACCTCTAATGTTTTACTAAACAGTTGTGTCTGCATAGCTAGGTACAAAATTCACACACACAGTAATTGACCTTCATATTTTCCTTTTCCTTTCTTTTCTCTTTTGGAAATCATAGCAATGAAATCATCTAGTGTTTTCTCTTCATTATCATCATCAAAATTACCAGAAGTGTTTGCAAATTTCTTCCCATGTATTGTTGCTTTGAAGGTTGTCTCACTTTTAGGTTCTGTCTTCAATCTTGAAATCTCAAAAGTTGAGATTTTGCTGATCAAGGTTTCTCTTCTAAAATTTAATGTTAGCTACATGGTCTCATCAAGGATGTTGATCTTGTTTTCATATTATGGAGTGAGAGTAGTCATCAATTTGTCCATAATGTCTTCCTCTGAGATTTCTCCACCATTGTTCCTAATTCCAACAACTTCTTCATTGATCCTTTGATTATAAGCTCTAGTGTTTTCTTCAAGAAGCATCTCTAATGCATTGTATCTTTTCTTCCATGTCTTTCTATTAGCATCCTTTTCTTGTTTGTCTCCTTCAAACATGTCTTCTAGGTGCTTCCATATTTTGTGAGCTATATCTACCTTCTTTAATTCTGAAAACTCACTATCAGATAGTGTGCTGATAAGGGCTTCTTTGGCTATTGCATTTTGATGAAATAATTCTTTTCACTTTTCAGTAGCATCATCCTTTGCAAGGTCTTCTAAGGTAGGGATCTTGAATTCTTTGATAGTTATATTAAAAATTTCAAAGGCAATGCATTGCAAATGAGTCACCATCTTGTTCTTCCAATCAAGATAATTCTCTCCATCAAACTTAGGACTTTCTTTTCTGAAAAATACAATCTAATCAACCTCAAGCTGTTAAACTTTCTCTCTGAGGCACTTGGCTCTGATACCAATTGCTAGGAATAGTCCCAAGAGATAACTAAGAAGGGGGGGTGAATAAGTTATCTACAAGATTCAATTCTTTATCCAATTAAGTATACTTAAACATAAAGCATAAAGACAATGAAAGAACACATGAACACAACACCAATATTTTGGTTACGGGGAAACCCAAATAGGTAAAAACCCTGATGGGAATTGAAACCCACTAATATTCTATACTAGTTTATTATGATCCTTGTTAGAAGATCCTTAACCCTGTTAGGAGTTTCTTTACAATATATTTAGTATAGTAGACCTGGTCAAGGGTCAGACCCTGTTAGGAGTCTTTTACAATTGTCCCTATTAGGGGAGAGGACACACTGTCCAAGAGCTCACTACTCAAAGGGGTGAAGGCTATAACCTTCTAAATAACAGATACACACTATATATGTGTTGGTGTAATTAAGTATTTACTAATTACACTTTACTTAAGTTTACTTAGGATAATGCATTTGCATATTAGTTGTCTTTGAGACACTTAGGAGTTTGCATTTCATTTTAGCACATGGTTAGGAGAATCTCCACTTTAGGTGTGATAGTTGTCATCACATACCTCTTTGTGTGTGAGATCCACCTTTAGTGCTCTTATCACATTATCATCCCCTTATTGTTCCACATGTTTCACATACTTTCATGTACAATGGAGAATGATCCACCTTTGGTGGACATGTGATTCCACTTTGTATGGATGATATCTTATCATCTCCTTATCATGTAGCCTTATTGCATTGCCTATATATTTGGGCACTCCTACTTTGTAATCAATCAATCATTCAATCTAGTTCATTATTTGATCATTTGATCATATCATATTTGTCTCTCTTGTGCTATCTCTTCAACTTCTAGATCTTGGTTTCTACTCTTTGCCTTAGGCAAATTCTTACATGGTATCAGAGCCATAGGAGTTTCATTGTATAGCCTATTTTGAGAGATTTTTATTGCATGTCAAAATTGGAGCTTGATGGTGCAAATAAGAGGTTGGCATCACATTGAGGAGGTCCAAAAACCCTTAAATTGAATTTTGTTTCATTCAAATCGGACATCTGAAGCCAAATCTAGAGCCATTTGAATTTTCAAGGTTCGGCAGCGGTGATTCAGAAAAAATAATTTCAGAGGCAATTTTCAAACAGCGATATCTTAGTCATCTGGACTCCTTTTTTCAAGCAATTGTTTTTGTTTTGGGGTAGAATTTCATGATCTACACAATGGTGTAGGTGATTTCTGATCTATGTTTCTGATATGTTCTGAAAATCATAAATCTTGATTTTTACAACTTTAGAGGCTTTGTTCGGGCTCATATGGACACATTTTCAGGTGCTATTTTTTTTTAAAGTTCATGATTTTTTGTTTACTTTTCAGATCTGGTATCAGTTTGGAAAAATTTTGAGTAGACATAGTACTTTCAGAACTTGGTCTATTTTGGCCTATTTTTGGCACTTGTAATTTGTTAGATCCTTGAGAGATCTTGTGTCTTAGTTTTTTGAGTCTACTATAGCTTCATATTTTCTGTTGTAATTATCAAAATTAGAAGTCCAGTTTGGTTCATTTTGACAAGTGGCAATTGTACATGCACTAGCTATAAAGTACCAAAATCATCATTTTGGGGGGGGTTCTTTGATTGAGTGAATTGGGGGGGTGTCTTGTGTGTTGGTTTCTCTCTCTTTATTATGTTCTTTTCATTTTGCATCATGGGTTCTATTGCAAAATTAACTCCACATAACTATGCTACATGAAAAGATAATGTATGGAGCAAGTTAATGGTTCAAGGTTTAAATCCTTATGTGGATGGTACAATTAAAAAACCCGCTGATGATGATACTGCAACAATAAATAAATGGTCATGCAAAAATTATAAAGCTTTAGGAGTCTTAAGAGAGAATATTTCTCAAGCTGTCGTGTATCACATCAAAATCATAACCAATGCTAGAGATGCTTGGGATAAACTTGCAGAATTGTTTGGTAAAGTAGATGAGGAAATGGGATTCACAATTGAGACTGATCTCCTCAAATTAGAGCCTAGGAACTTTGACACAATCCAATATTATCTCAACAAAGTCAATGATTATAGAGCACAACTTGATGATTGTGGTAATCCCATGAAGAATGCGAAGTTGGTTAGTCACTTGTTGAAACATCTTCCTCTTGAATATGCAGCTTTTGTTTCGAGTTATAATACTCACAAGTTGACCATGGGTAGTGCCTTCATTAAGCCTTCATTTGAGTGATTTTCAAAAATGTTGGTCTTAGAACAAGAAAAATTGATGAGTATGGGGCTTCTCAAGTCTTCAACTTCCAAGGCATTGGTGGCTAATCATGAGAGTCAAGGCAATCAAAGTCAAAAGAAGAAGAAGAATTGGAAGTCTAAACAAGAAGGCACAACATCAATTTCCACACAACATGACACTTCTACATCACCTCCAAAGGGTGAATCTTCAAAGAAGGAGAAGCGGTTTTGTGCATATTGCAAAAAGGATGGACATGAAGAACACTTTTGTTATAAGAAGGACATTGATGAATTGAAGAATCTTCTTGCCAAGAACAACATCAAATTGCCTTCCAGGATGTCTACCTCAACCTCTTCTTCACCAAATTTAGAAAAAGATAAAGGAAAGGGTCACGCATTTGTCACTCAAAAAGGACAAGCTTTGTATGCCTCTTCAAGTCCTGATTTAGGTAGATGGCTTCTAGATTTAGGGGCCTCTCATCATATGGCTTCTTCATAGTCCATGTTTTCATCATTTGAGCCTTGCAAAGGTCCACCTATTTTGATGGGCAATCACACTTACATGAATGTGATTGGGAAAGGAAGTATTGATGTTAGGGAGGGACACTTCAATGATGTGTTGTGTGTTCCACACTTGACCAATAACCTTCTTTCTATCTATCAAATCACAAATGGTGCTACAAAGAAGACTGTGGAATTTACACCTGATTCAGTTTTCATCAAGGACTTGGAGAGTGGAGTAGTTATTGCTACCAGGATAGTGGATCACTCTTCTTGGTTGTACTCCTTTGCATATTTTGTTCCTCTTGATGACAGTGATTCTTCAGATAGTCATTCTTCAGACAGTGAGTCTTCAGCATATGATGATTATAGTGATGATTCAGATTTTGAGGAGAGTTTTGGCTACTTGAACTTGGGTATTCTCACTCATGATCAAGTTATTGAGCCTTCTATTTCATCTCCTCATATTGATACTACTTCTACTCTTGCTCCTGATGATGCTTGCATTCACACAGCCATGGGTTCAAGTGCTTCAGTACAGCAAGATTTTCATTGTCTTCTAGACTGGGTTTCATGGCATGACTGCTTGATAGACATTGTAGGTTTGTTTGTGGAGTCCTATACTTTATATTTGGGAGACTTCATTGATGATATTCATCTTCTCTTTGGTGAGGATGATCCTTCTTTAGTTGTTGTGAGGGAACATGCTGACTCTCATATTCATTCTCTACTTGATCATTCTTTCGAGGGTGACATGATTGTGGATACTTTGATACAGCAGTTGCAGGAGGTCACTTTCTCTTTAGAGAAGATACTTGGGTCTTTGGTACATGTTCTAAATTCATCCTCAGTTGATCCTAATTTGTCTTTTTTAGTAGAGTGGCTTACTACACATGATTTGGAGGAGGCACATTTCAGCTTTGACATGGGGACACTTGAGCAGGTTTCAGAGATTCCATAATTTTTGAGGTTTCTTCCTATAGATTGGGGAGGAGGCTTCACCTATACACCTTTGGTCTTGTTTCTTCCTAAGGGGAGGAATGTTTTTCTACACTCTTGGAGCAGTTTCTACATTGAGCCTGGAGCATCTACCATTGGTGTTCATTCTACATTAAGGGGGGGCTACTTGGTCTCTCTTCCACTACTTCTCTCTTATGGGGGGGATATTTTCCTTACATGAGGTCTTCTCTCTCATATTCTATTATTGTATTCATCTCTCTTTTTGGGGGAGGGTTTTTCCCATGAGGTTTTCCCTCTTTCTCCACTTTATGAGAGATTCCATTGTTCTTGCATCTTGTACATGGGTACCTAACATGGCCTAGTAGCCGGGACCCATCTTGCATTGTGAGCTTAAGTGCATTCCCCTAAGTTGAACTTAAGGGGGGGTGTTGGTGTAATTAAATATTTACTAATTACACTTTACTTAAGTTTACTTAGGATAATGCATTTGCATATTAGTTGTCTTTGAGACACTTAGGAGTTTGCATTTCATTTTAGCACATGGTTAGGAGAATCTCCACTTTAGGTGTGATAGTTGTCATCACATACCTCTTTGTGTGTGAGATCCACCTTTAGTGCTCTTATCACATTATCATCCTCTTATTGTTCCACATGTTTCACATACTTTCATGTACAATGGAGAATGATCCACCTTTGGTGGACATGTGATTCCACCTTGTATGGGTGATATCTTATCATCTCCTTATCATGTAGCCTTATCACATTGCCTATATATTTGGGTACTCCTACTTTGTAATCAATCAATCATTCAATCTAGTTCATTATTTGATCATATCATATTTGTCTCTCTTGTGCTATCTCTTGAACTTCTAGATCTTGGTTTCTACTCTTTGCCTTAGGCAAATTCTTACAATATGAATCTTGGGGAACTGTGCTTAGACCTAATGTCTGGATCAATTCCAATGAATAGCACAAACACTTTACTTGGTCACATAGACCTTCCTCTGATGGTTCAACACTTCACACACTCTGCTTTACTCTACTTTATTAACCATGAACCACATTCTAGAAATCACAAATGACTGCCTATAAATATCTTTCCTCCAAATGATATAATCAAGTCAGCCTATTATAACCACCTTGAAATCATATTAGAGAAACCATAAAAAACTTAGATAAACATTTTGTCAGCTCAACTCCAGAACCAATAAAATCTATTTTGGCTCTTCTGAATAAACATAGGAAACTACTACTGGTGAATAGAGACTGCATAACTTCACTTCTACTGAATATCAGACTATGCGTCCATGAATGGAACATCACCAACATGTCTCCAACACATATCGAAGGGCACAAGTCTTCATGAAAATTGTATGCACAACCATACTCAGAACTATGTTTGTTACTTTGTGAGGAATACTACTGATACAAACTGCAATATAGCTGATTGTACTAACAATCAACTTTTGCATCCATGATATCATGTTGATATCATTTCCATGCTACATATACTGAAATCTTACTACATAAGACTTCCACACATGCTACTTTCCATATTTTGTCATCAATGACAAACATACAGTTAGTACCGGCCTGCTGGCAAATCTCCAACAAATATTTCCTAAGATTTGATCATTTTATCCTAAGCCTTATTTAATTAAAAGAAAACTTCCATTTTAATTAAATAAAATTCCTCTTTTAATAAATCCCCACTTAAAATATCTCTTTGTGTTGAAAAAGGAAATAAATAAAATAAAAATAAATAAAAATCCCTTTTTCTCTCCACTTTGAATGCACATACTTTTAAGTGATGGGCCTTTTTCATCTTTTTGCTTCTTAAAGGAATCTTGAGCACATAGATCAACCAAGATTTAATCTCCACTATTGCTCATTTCTTTTTGCCTCTTAATCTTGATTGTCTGCTTTCCTTTATAAGGAGCCCTCTCCTTCTCATTTTCATATACAAGATTTTTATATTGTTATGTTGCAGGTTTGGAGAGTGATATTGGAGAAGATTCTTGAGTACTTGAGCTTGGATATTGCAACTTCTCTTTTCTTGTCTTCTTCTCTCATGCCCCATGGAAATCCATTTAGATCAATCTTGCACTTGCATGTTAGATTAGATTCATATTTCCTTTCATAAAATAATCTTGCATAAGCATTTCCTTTCATAGATTAGTTTACTTTCATGCATTGTTATCATTTAGAATAGCTTTCATTTTCATTTGCATGCATACTTGATGATCATAGAGACTAGAATTCTTGCTTTTCCTCTATGAATCTCTTATTTTATGGTGTACTTGCATGGGCACAAACTAGGTCTAAACTGAGGGCCTTCATCATAAACTCTTGCACTCCATGAATAGAGAGCTATGAGTAACCATTTGAGACCTTTTTCTTGAGCAATCTTGGATTTAATGACTCATAGAAGTGTGACAACATTTTAGCACACATTTTTGGCACCCACCATAGGGCAGAATATTGCATTTTCAGCCTCATTTTATTTTATAGTATTTTTCTGATGATTTTTGTGTGTTGTCCGTACTTCCATGCATCACAGTTATGAAGTCTCGTGC
Organism: Chamaecyparis obtusa; assembly: GCA_027943335.1. Taxonomy (NCBI): domain Eukaryota; kingdom Viridiplantae; phylum Streptophyta; class Pinopsida; order Cupressales; family Cupressaceae; genus Chamaecyparis; species Chamaecyparis obtusa. The sequence goes on from BSBK01006039.1 coordinate 844,004, forward strand.
AAATTTTCTCATTGTATCACATAGAGTTTTGTTGGTATTAGCACTTCCGCACATGACAAAGGCATTTTCTTGCATGGGCCTATGTACATTCTTGCACAGGTTTGTGTACTTTCTCACATGAACCTGTGTTTTCTCATGCGGGGTTCGGTACTTTCTCACACAGTATTGTGTTCTATCTCATGCAGAATTTTGATAGTAGAGACCTAAATTTCCATATTTGTTAGTTTTTTCTTGCTATTTTATAACATTAATTCTTGTTGTGGTTTATTTCCCTGATTTTGATTGTTGAGGTAGCATAGCATTGGATTGCAGATCTTAGGACCTAAGTTGAGTTACTGCATTCTCTATAATATTTGGATTTTGAGCATAAAATGAATCTCTCATGTGTCTAGCTTGAGTGTTTCTTGCTTTCATAGATCACACTTCAATTTTGGGCTCTAAAAAGAACATAGATTTACTTTCATGCATATGTGTTTCACATAGTAATTAGGCCCTATGAACACTATTTGTGGCATTCTTGAGAGTGGGTTTCTTGTGAAGCTCTTCTTGATGATAGAACCCCTTGTAGGTAGGGAGGATATTGTTACTATCTCACGGTCTGACTTGGTTTAGTCCTCAACATTGATTGGTACATTCTCTCTTAGTCCCACTTAGAGAGCTCAGTAGACATTATCATTGACATCATGAACCTTGGTGAGGTGGTTTCAATCTTAGCATGTCAATGAAATTGCTTGCTATGTTTGGGTGAAGTGAAGAGGCTAGAGGATTATGCTCTACTCCCTTTTTGGGTAGTAACATAAACTCAAATCCTTGAATTTAAACCAAGTCCCCATGTGGTCCTTTTTTTAAGTCACCTTATTAGAGAGGGTTAACCATAGTGGACACTCCCTTTTTTGGGTAAACCACATGGACGGATCCTCAAGTGGTAATAGCCATTTGTGCCATGGTAGCAACAACCGCTATATAAATGTCTTTGTGGAAGAAATCTCCATGGGTTTAGTTTCTTGTTGGGCTGTCAGATCTCCTCAGCATCTTTGATTGATTAAATTCTTAGAATGTGTCAAAACCCCAGTGCACCTGGATTGGAGTTCACCCTCTTGAGATTATAAAAGTTGCAGAGTCAAACCATTATTAAGAACCATAGTGCAACCAAATTTTTCTTTCTAGGACTATGTGCATGATTGGAAAAATATTTTGAGAACATACACAAGTAGAATCTTTAAGGAGTAGCATACTAAGTCACTATTCTTGTTCATGTGCAAGGTTTCTTTGCCCCTTGCTCATTGTTGGAAGACATTGCTTGCTTGAGATCCATGATTTTTGTCTTGCGTGCTTGGTAGATGATAAAAATCTATTGATGTACTTACTTGATCTTTTGAAACAAACAAAAATTGAGTTCCTGAGTTTACAAACATGTTGTCAAGTAGTCTGATCCTATTTTTTTCCCTAGCTTTGTACATTCTCATGTGAGCCTGACATTTTCTTGCATGAGACTTCATTTTCACGTGTGATCCCTGGCATTTCTTCACACAGGACCGCATTCCCTTGCGCGAGACTGTCCTGCAGTTTGTCAAATCAGTGACCTGATTCCTATCATTTTCAATTTTCCTTGGTCAATCCAGATTATAGTAGGTCACTTACCCTACTATTAGAAGCCTATTTTCACCTTGGTTTCCTATGTCTTGACCTCTTGAATTAGTGATCTTTGATTTCACAAGTGACCTTACTTGGAATCAATAAGTTAGAAATCATCCTTGTTGAGAAGATCAACCTTTGGATTCTTTGATAACACACTTGGAGAGTCTTATTAATCTCTTGTCCAATTCACTTCCATAACAAATTCAAATTCAATCAAATATAACTTGGGTAAATCATCCTTCTAATCCATATGTGTTAGGATACTTATCCGATCATTGGGCAACTCTGTGGTAGTGTTGGTTTATACCTTTTGCAAAAATTCTATCTTATCAACTCTCTTTTGGACAATTAAGTGCTTTTACTATCCTAGTTTGGTACCAACATTTCTTAGGGTCATCTTTTCACCTAGTGCCCTTTCTTTCATGTTAGTTACAACAAGATATCAAATAAATCAAGGAAAACAACCTCAAGTAGTCTTTGACTAATTACCTTTAGTTCAAACTCACCAAAAACATAAGGGAAAAGAGCCCATCTTTGATCAATCCCCTAGGAATAATTTAGAAGTTTTGTTTGATCCCAATAGTAATCTTAGTGAGTTGAGCACACCCTTAGCACCTTCTCATTTAGATATGGATATGATTTACACGATGACTCAAAGAGAGAGGGAAGAAAAGGATAAAAGTCTTGACAACATGCTTGAAAGACATAGAGACACCATTATGTTTGGTAGTTCCTCTCATGAAAATCAACTAGTTTCACCCCTTATGTCAACTAGATATTTGGATGCACACCAAAGGGCTAAAAGAGAAATGAGGAAGTCTTATCAAGAAGAGAAATCACAACATGACAGTCAAGATGAGGAACCTTATGATACTCATGTGAATGCAGCATATACCAATGACTTATTTAAACATTCAAGACCAAGTTCACTACTCCAAACAACTTTAAGATACACAAGTGAAAGACTCAAGAGAATTGAGTGTGAAAAGAAAGCCTTCCTAGATGAACAAGTTGCAAAGGAAGAGAAACTTAGACTCCTAGAGTCAGAAAGACAAGCCTTATTGGAGATAGAAAGGAGAGCCGCACAAGAAGAGAAAAATAGACTTTTGGCTGAACAACTTAATGATCAATACAACAATATGTGTTTTGGTGGTGGAAACAACTCTCCTCCACCTACTCCTAAGACTCCATGAAGTGGAAGATATTCAAGAACACTTTCAAGATCTCTTAGCCCTAGAGGAAGAAGGGCTCCACAACATGCTCATTATAGGAGATAAACACCTCCTAGGAACTCAAGACATCCTTCTCAACATGCTCATTATGGTTCACAATATGGGGGGAGTAGTTCAAGTCTTGACCTTGACTCCCAAGATTTCATGAAGATACAACAAGAACCACTCTTCCAATAGTATGCCAAGAGATACTTGGAGAAAAACAAAGATAAGTTCCTAGAAAGTTTAATCAACAAAGCTACCAAAGTCCCTTACAACTTTGATGTGGATAGGAAGATCAAGAAACAAGGTCCATCTCAGGATGAGAAGATTAACCAACTTCAAAATATGATGGAAAAGATGTTGGCACCCAAGAGTGCATTCTCACTTGACTCTATTTGTCCTAATCCTTTTGACAAGAGTGTGAGTGTGAAATACTTTCCTAGAAAGGTTGAAATCCCTCAATATGACAAGTATGATGGTAATGGAGATCCACATGATCATGTATGTTAGTTCTATATAATGAGTTTTGAATTCTATCAAGATGACTCATACCTTATGAGATTGTTCCCAAGGAGTCTTAAGGGTTAAGCGATGGAATGGTTCACCAACATAATTCCCCCCCTCAAGACTTTCAAAGAGCTTGTCCATAGATTTTTCCAACACTTTGGATACAACCTTTCAAGATCTTTCACCATGTTGGACTTATGCAACTTAAAGCAAAATCAAGGGGAATCCTTTGTCACTTTCTTGCAAAGGTGGAGATGACAATGCTCTCGCTACTCTAGGACCATTCCTGAAGATGAGAAGATTGACATCCTTGTTAGTAACTTGATTCCTGAAATGTGGTAAGAAGTTAGGAAGATGGTCTTTGATTCCTTTGACACCATGGTTGAGACCGCATGTAAAATTGAGGATGTTTTGAAAGAACAAGGAATTTTGGCCAACAACAAAAATAACAACAATGGTCAAAATAAAAACAACTCTAACAAGGATAAAGGAAAGAAATCACACTAGAATAGGAACAAAAAAGTGGTCAACAATGGAGTTGTGGACTCCTCTCAACCCAAAGATCAAGGTGTTCTTCATTTGTCTAGTGCAGTTCAAGCCATGAACCTCAATGCATCTAATCAACATGAGAGCAAGCCAAGATATCAAGATAAGCCTAAGAAAGAGAGGCATCAGTTTGCAAAGCTTGGTGATTCATATGAGGATGTCTTCAAAACACTCATTTCCAATAATCTTTTGCATCCTCAAGACCCAAAAAAACATCATATACCGGATGTTAAGCCACATTGGTGGGATGAGAAAGCCTTTTGCAAATTTCATAATGGCATTGGACATAATATTGAAAACTACTAGAAACTTAAGCACATCATCCAAGATCTCATTGAGAGTGACAAGCTTAAGGTAGAGGGATTGAACACCAATGTTGATCACAAGGCATTCAAAGAGCCTTTTCCCAAGTATGAAAAGGGGGAAACCTCTAAACCTAAGAATGGAAAGGCTGAGATCAATTACACTTACACAGCTGTAGAAAATGTTGTCAACATGCTTGAAGTTGTAGAGGAAAATGCCAACATGATGAGAAATAAATATCCTTATGGTTATGATCTAGACATGGACTCTCCTCCTATCTTTGATGAAGAACCTTTCATGGTGCTAAGGGGTCCTAGCTCTAGAATGTCATCCCAAGCTCTCAATGTTGTTACATAAAGTCAAGGTCCCATTGTCATTAGAGGACCCAGCTCAAGTCAAACCAATAAACCAAAGCAAGTGGCATCCAAGAATGTCACCACAAAACCAATTGTGAATCCTAAGTTGAGCTATAATCTTGTAGATCAGTTGTAAAGAACCCTAGGTCAGATTTATATCTTTGAGCTCTTAGAGTTGTCCTCAAGACACAAGCAAGTCCTTGAGGATGCTTTGCACATAGAAAATGTTCCAAACATGGTTAACATTATTGTTAGCCTTCATTACTTTACCTTTTCAGAAGATGATGATAAAGCTTTGAGACACCCACACAATCTCACCCTTCATATTGAAGTCATGATCCACAAAACCCATGTCAGGCATGTGTTGATAGATGGGGGTATTGGGCTTAATATTTGTTCTTTGAGTCTTTTAAAGATATTGGGTTATTCTGAACAAGTTATAGATACCAAAAAGAAGATCACCATCAAAGCCTATGATGAGGTAAAAAGAAGTTCCAAAGGATTGGTTGTCCTTCTTGTTAGGATTGGCCCAGTTGAGAAGGACATTTTATTTCAAATTGTTGATGTTGGTCCCCTTGCATACAATATATTACTTGGTAGACCATGGATTCATGATATGCAAGTAGTACCATCTACCTATCATCTATGTGTTATGTTCCCCTACAATGGAGTAGAAATTTGTATACTTGGGGATAGCACTTTATCTGTTAACTCAATTTCAGCAAGTACTCATGTTCCCCTCAATAGAGAAGTAGAAGATTTCAATGCGATCCTAGAAAAGTGCAAAGATAAGTTCAATTTGGTAGACCTTGGTGTGGGAGGGTATCAACTCAACTCCCTCACAAAGCTTCTAGTTTCACCTAGGTCTTATGGAAAACCTTCACAAGAAATGTGCCCTTCCTCTTTAGCCATGAATTTATTTGGCATGTTTGTAGAGTCCTCAGTGCCTATTCAAGATGAGAAAGAGGAGGTAGCTATTAAAGATTGGATTTATAGAGAAGAAAAATACATGCATAATGAGAACTTCTCTCCCTCTCCTAAGGCTTATGGAAGAGGGTATACTTTTGTAAGGCAGATGGGCTATCCTAGACATGGCCCTCTTAGTCACAAATTGGATGCTAGAGCTGATCCTCTTGATCATGCTCTTTTTGGACACAAGTCTAAAAAGATGGTTGGCCTAGGATTTGAGAATCATAACAAGAACATTGCTCCTATCCTTGATGAGTCAGATAGTGAAGATGAACCAAAATACATGCCCAATTTGAGAAATCAGCAAGATATGTGTGAAGATTGGGTCCCTTCCAACAATCTCCTTTGGGGAGATTTAGATAATCCAGTTGCTCATGCGACAGTTGAAAACATAGAACAAGATGAGTCAAATGTAGAAGATCCTATCAGAGAACATCAATGAAAGAATATTGCTCGTTTAATGGAGAGAGATGTTACCCTTGATGACATTAGAGCTTCCACATCAAGACGTCCCAAACCTTCATGGTGTAAACATCCTAGTTGGGATTCAGAAATAGATTCACATGAATATGAATGGGACTCTCTCCGATCCTTCCACAGTTGACATGGATGTTGATGTCATCCACACTTATAGTTCTCAACCTGATGTAGCTACCAATTCATGTGTAGGATTAGAGGATTTGAACCCACATGTTGCTTTAGTGGATGATTCTTCTCTTGTTAGGATGAATCCTAATTTGGGTAGCTTAGAAGCATACTTGACAGACTCTGACTCTTTGGTCACCAAAGATGATACCATTCATATCCACAACCTTGAACCAGACATTGACTTACCTCTTGCCCATCCTAACCTCATTGATTGGTCCCAATGCTATCAAGAGCCTAAGCTCTTAACATTTCAAAATGATTATGAGATAGCCTGCTACTTGAATGTCATTGAACCTGTAGTCTCTTCCACCAATGAACTGGCTACCAACATGACAGAGCCAGACATCAAGTACCTTAGTCACAAAATAAAAATAAAATAAAATAAAAAGAATAAGAGTTTTGATGGTGAAAACCATTGTGTGGTGGTGTTAGAACCAAAAAAAGTAAAAATAAATGATGTATCCAAGGGTGAAAACCTCTCAGAGGTGCCTAAGGATGAGGTACTTGATCGTCTCCCTAGTTACTTTCAAGACAGATCTTCAGTGCTTGTTGAGCCAACACAAGCAATCAATTTGGGTTCACATGAGGCTCCACATATAGTACACTTGGCTCATTCCTTGTCACCACAAGAAAAAGAAGCTTACACTAAGTTCTTACAGAAAAAGAAGGTTAATTTTGCATGGACTTATTCAAATATGCTAGGGTTGGACACTAATCTTATCATGCATCACTTATCCATAGCTCCGAGTATAAAACTAGTTAAACAAAAATTGAGAAAGATGCATCCTCACATAGCTCTTCGATTCAAAGAAAAATTAGAGAAAATCCTTGGTGCAAGATTCATAAGAGCTATTGACTATGCTGAATGCATATCAAACATTGTACCAATTTCCAAATATGACAAATCCATTCGAATTTGCACAGATTTTAGAGATGTCAATAGAGCATGCCCAAAGGATGATTTTCCACTTCCCAACATAGATATGATAGTGGACATGACTGCAGGTTATGAGATTTATTTCTTAATGGATTTTTTTTCTAGATACAATCAGATTAAGATAGCTCCTAAAGATCAAGAAAAGACTGCATTCACTTGTGCATGACATACCTATTATTGGAACATTATGCCTTTTGGATTAAAAAATGTAGGAGCCACCTATCAATGAGCTATGACAACCATTTTTCATGACATGATTCATAAAAATATGGAAGATTATGTGGATGACACCTTGGCCAAGTCTAAGAAAAGAGACACACACTTAGATGATTTAGAAGTCATTCTAGATCGCATGGAACAATTTCAATTAAGGTTAAATCCTAAAAAGTGTGCATTTGGTGTCACCTCTGGAAAACTTCTAGGATTCATCATTTCAGAAAAAGAAATCGAGGTAGACCCTGAAAAGGTCCAAGCAATCATGGATATGCCACCTCCTAAGAACATTAGTCAAATGAGGAGTCTTCAAGGACTTCTTCAATCCATAAGGAGGTTCATTTCACAATTGGAAGATAGAGCTCAACCTTTCAATAAGAACTTACATAAGGGACTCAAATGTTTTTGGAATGAGGATTGCCAAAAGAGAATGGACCAAATCAAGAAATACTTCACTAATCCTCCTATTTCAATGCCTCCTATCCCAGGGAAACCACTTATTCTATACATTTTAGTGACAGAATCTTCCTTGGGGGAATTACTAAACTTGATGAACATGGGAAAGAAAGAGCAATATACTACATTAGTTGTACTCTTGTTTCATATGAGGTTAACTACACCAATATTGAGAAAGCTTGCCTTGCGGTTGTGTTTGCTTCCCAAAAGTTGTGACATTACATGATTGTGCATGTGATACACCTCATAGAAAAAATAGATCCACTCAAGTATTTACTCAATAAGGCTGCTCTTATAGGTAGACTTGCAAAGTGGATGATGATCCTTTTAGAGTTTGACATAGATTACCTCGAGCATAAAGAAATCAAAGGACAAGCCATAGCATATCAATTGGTTGATTTCCCAATTCAAGATAATGCACCTATTCAAGTTGACTTCCTAGATGAGCACCTCATGTACATGACTGAAAGAACATGGAAGATGTTCTTTGATGGATCTTTTATGAAAAATGGTTCAGGAGCTAGTGTGTTGTTTGTTTCTCCTCATGGGTACATGATTCCTAAGTCATACAAGTTATTGTTCCCATGTACAAACAATATTGTTGAGTATGAAGCTTTAACAAATGGACTTAAATTGGCCATAGAATGGAGAATCACATAGTTACACATCTATGGGGATTTATTGTTGATAATCAACCAAGTCAATGAAGAATATCAAACAAAAGATGAGAAACCAGTACCTTATAAGAAAATGGTTGATTCCTTAAAATGATACTTCACATTTGTCATGTTTTAGCAAATCCCTAGAGTAGAAAACAAAGTAGCTAATGCTATGGCTACACTTGCCTCACTCATTCAGTTAGAGCAACATGAATCCAAATTTGAATTCCTGGTGGAAGAGCTACATTACCCTATCTATGACTCCCAAGAAAGCCATATTATTTGTACCCTTGTTTGTCATGAATCATCATGTTATGGTGCCATTTACTCATACCTTCATGATGGCATCATCCCTGAAACCTTTAATCAATCTAAATGCAGAAACCTTACCTAAAATGCCTCTTGCCATACCCTTATCTCTAGTGATTTATATAGGAGGGGTCTAGACGGAACACTTCTTAGATGCTTAGAAAAGGAAGAATTTGATCAAGCGTTAGTTTATATTCATGAGGGCATCTATGGGGGACATTCCAATGGTCTTGCCATGGCCCGAAGGTTGCTTAGGGAAGGGTACTATTGGCCTACGATGCAAATTGATGCAATAGCTTTTGAAAAGTCATGTGAAAAGTGTCAAAAACATGGTAACCTGATACATGCTCTAGGAAGGGAGCTCATTCCTTCTATATCTCATTGGCCATTTTAGCATTGGGCCTTTGATCTTGTTGGGTAGATTCATCCCAACTCATCAAGTGGACACCAGTTTATTATCACTGCTACTGATTACTTCACTAAATGGGTAGAAGTTGTCCCAATTTTTGTTTCCTTAGGAAAGACAGTCTCTCTATTCATTCTGAACCATATCATCTATCGATATGGAGTGCCTTCTAAGATTATCACTGATAATGGAGGTTAGTTCAAAAATAAGGACCTTAAGCAACTCTGCAAAAAATTCAAGTTTAAACAACATTGGTCCTCCATTTACTTCTTGAAAGGAAATGGTCAAGCAGAGGCATCAAACAAAACCATTCTTAAAATCCTACATAGAACAATTCATAAGAATGGTAGAGATTGGCATTTACAGATAAATCCATCTTTGTGAGCTTATAGAAAGAGTATTTGTACTCCTACTGGGGCTACTCCTTTTTCCCTTACTTATGGTGTTGAAGCAGTGTTACCTTTAGAGTTTGAGATTCCTTCACTTAGAGTTTCCCTCAAAGGTCTAGTTATAGATGAAGACTACTGTGCCATGAGACTTCAAGAGTTAGAACTTCTAGATGGGAAATGTCAAGCACCATTTGACCATATGAGGGTTTATCAAAAGTGCATGTCCCAAGCCTTCAACAAAAAGGTTCTCCCTAGAGAATTCCAAGTGGGAGATCTTGTCCTACGTGAAAATCCTAAGAACCAACAACATAGAGATCAAAAGGGAAAATTTGAACCTAATTGGCTTGGACCTTATGTCATTACAATAGCTTTTGGGATAGGTTCTTATTTATTATCTACTAAAGAGGGAGAGTAGCTCCCTGATCCTATCAATGTCTTGCACCTGAAGAAGTTCTATCCATGATGCATGTTCTATCTGGGGGCATCCTTTGTACATACTTATCGATCTTGAAAAAAATCCAAAAAAATGACATATTGTTAAAAATTCTAAAAATTAGAAAATGTCCTGAAAAAATGATCATCTTAGTGAAAACCTAGCAATAGGCACCTTGATGTATCTCCAAAAAAATTATATATTCCAAAAATACAAAAAAAACAAAAAATAAATAGAAAAAGTCCCTTGGTGAAAACCTGGAAACAGGCGCCTTGGTAGCAAAAAAAAAAGAAAAAGTCCTAAAAAAGAGAATAAATTGCAATAAAATCCAAGTGGTGAAAACTTGGAAACGGGCGCTACTTGAGGCCTTTGCACCCTTGTTTCTTAGCACGCGTCCTCGACACTTAGCCTTTCTCCATCATGCCTTGTCCTTGTTGCCTTGGTTTGGAATTGGTCTTTGTCTTTATCTAAGGGGCATAACTATGTTAGCTTTGGTCTCTTGGATGCGTTAGTATTTAGGAAACCTTGCAAATGGTGTTTTTCAACACCATCCCAACTGTATTTTTCAACACATCCCCTGACATCGAGTTTTTTTCAACACTTCTTGGTTTGGTCTTACCCAGTTTTGTCATGTAATCTTACCTTGCTTGCAAGCATTCGATCATTATCCTCAGAACTTAGTATCAGTGAACACACTTAAATTTTAAAAAAAAACACTTAATGCTTGAGATATGTCATGATCTTTTATTTGTGTGTTGACTGTTATTGATTTTCGTTGAGTGTCCTTGTCTAATAAGTCTCTCCGGGATGCATAGCTAGTGGACATGGGGAATGGGGCATGTTTTTATTTTTTTTATGCTTGTGGGTGTGGTCTTGAAGCTCTGGAGTGTCTCTTGTTGTTCCCTTGAAACACTTAGGAGATTTGAGGCATCATCCTTGACTTTTTTTTTTGCACAATTGTTCTTATAGTCATCCTATCATCTATGCCTTGATGCAAGCGTGGTTTTGCTACATTAAATTGGGTAAGCTAACATCAAAGCCATCTTGACCTTTATGTCTTTGATGCTTATGTTAGAATCTTTCCACATTCCAATCCAATATAAATCACATTCATATTTTCATAGTTGCGCTTGTGACTAGTGATGATTGTGTGATTTTTCAATGTCCGTTAATAATGGCCCAGTGATGAAAATAAGTTCCTTAACATTCTCTAATGAATGATGAACACAAAATCCTATGTTATAGTTTCTCTATTGCAAGTACACCTTTGCATTTTCATTTGCATTTGCATTTTTAGGCTACATTATGAGTTTGAGAGGGTTTTCCTTCATCTTTCTTTTGGACTTTTAACCAACTATGGTCATGTTTTGACCTTCATTTCCTTATCTTCTTTCATGATCTCAATCAAAAAAATTATCTTTAATAGTTGATTGATTTTGAGGCATTCTCTTTCTTGAGGCAAATTCTCTTTCTTCTCTTCATTTCTTTTCACCTTTTCCAAACTTTGATCTTCCATTCACTTTCACCCCACTTCTTTCCTTCTAATTCAACCTTGGGGCATAATATTTCAAGCTTGATGATCTACCTTGGTTCTATGATCCTTATATCTTTTATCTTACATCAAGAACCTTATCTTTAGTTAATTTGATCAAATTTATCAATTTACTATTTCTCCTCTATCTCATTTCAATTTTGATCACGAGGGGGCAGTACCTATCAAACTTCAATCCTTGATTGAGCTTTATCAAACATATCAATCAAACCTTGCTTGAGATTCTTATCTCTTATCTTAGACTTGACAATTACCTATTTACAAGGGTGTTGGCATTGTCTTTTTCAATCAACTTATCTTTTTCCTAATGTGTTACCCTCCGTCGATCACACGTCTGGATTTTTTTGTGATCCCAAATTGATCTCACATTTCAACTTCATTCTTTGACTACATGTTTTCTCATGAAGATCACACATTAGTCAAAGAGGGGCAAATGTATGCACCCTAAAATGGTCACCTAGACTTTGGGCCCCATTCTTCAATTTATTAAATAATGGAACCAATTTATCAATTTCCTGAATCAATGCCTATCAATATTTTCGTTCAAATCAATTTCCTTGATCAAATCGTAATTAATTCAATTATTTCAATATTTCCTAACATTTTATCATTTTATCCTAAGCCTCATTTAATTAAAAGAAAACTTCACTTTTAATTAAATAAAATTCCTCTTTTAATAAATCCCCACTTAAAATATCTCTTTGTGTTGAAAAAGGAAATAAATAAAATTAAAATCCATTTTTCTCTCCACTTTGAATGCACATACTTTTAAGTGATGGGCCTTTTTCATCTTTTTGCCTCTTAAAGGAATCTTGAGCACATGGATCAACCAAGATTTAATCTCCACCATTACTCATTTATTTTTGCCTCTTAATCTTGACCATCCGCTTTCCTTTATAAGGAGCCCTCTCCTTCTCATTTGCATATACAAGATTTTTATATTGTTATACTACAGGTTTGGAGAGTGATTTTGGAGAAGATTCTTGAGTACTTGAGCTCGGATATTGCAACTTCTATTTTCTTGTCTTCTTCTCTCATGCCCCATGGCAATCCATTTAGATTAATCTTGCACTTGCATGTTAGATTAGATTCATATTTCCTTTCATATAATAATCTTCCATAAGCATTTCCTTTCATAGATTAGTTTACTTTCATGCATTGTTATCATTTAGAACAGCTTTCATTTTCATTTGCATGCATACTTGGTGATCATGGAGACTAGCATTTTTGCTTTTCCTCTTTGAATCTCTCATTTTATGGTGTACTTGCATGGGCACAAACTAGGTCTAAACTAAGGGTCTTCATCATAAACCCTTGCACTCCATGCATAGAGAGCTATGAGTCACCATTTGAGACCTCATTCTTGAGAAATGTTGGATTTAATGACTCATAGAAGTATGAAAACATTTTAGCACACAATAGTTATCAACTTGACAACTTTTACATTTTGTGATTAGTGTAAACAGTCAGTTTTGACTGTTGTAGGTAGTTGGAGTTGGTTAGTTGGGTGGTTTTTAGTTTTTATAGATTTTTAGGGTCTTTTTATGAATATCCACATGAGTCTCCAATGGTATGTGGAGTATGGTGTGTATTGGAGACCATTTGAGATGGTTTTGAATCAATAAAATTTAATATTCTTGCAAACTGTGTTATTCAAGCTCGTGGGTACAGTCCTAATCTAGGGCACTTCAAATACTTGCAAAAACACTTTTTGATTCAAAAATGGATTATATTGATTTTATATTGGTTTATTATCATTTTCATGCATTTACTTTTGGGTTTCGTGACATTTTGAAGGAAAGAAATTTACTGGTGTGCTGACTATCCCAAACAGAGTTTTGTGTAATCAGCACTTTATGGATTGAAGTCTCCTTGATGGATTGACTCCCCCACCACTATGGCTTATGGTATTGTTGGGAGGATTCATAATAATATATATTATCCTTTAATTATAATGTGGATGTAGGTATTTACAGGGATATGAATCATTGTGGAGGAGAGACCACAAACATGGAGCAAAATGTTGATTGAGGGTGTATAGTTTGACACCAGCTATTATTGTGAGTAAATACTCTAAATGATGGGGGTATTTTGTTATGGATCTTGGTTATTAGGATCCTTTGGGATGTTTTAGATCCATTGGGAGGATCTAGAGAATTTTGTAAGAGCATGGTTGAGAAAGCCCAAGCCTAGAGGCCCTAGAAGTGAGGGTTTGATACCTTGGATAATAGGTAAGTATTAGAGACCCAAAAACTTTATAATCCTTTATTTTTTTCCATGTACTAAGACTTCTTAATGGTTTTGGATCAAGGGGGAAAGCAACTATATGAGATTCTTTGTATTTGGAGGCCTATTAGAGGGGTAAAAGACAGTACACCAGCAATTATTTGTATAGATGGTCCATTCCCAAATCATTTCATTTGATAGAGATGAAACCAATACATTTAAACAATATGTGAATGAGAATTTAGCTTTTGATGTTAAAAGAGGAATATTTATGTATGGGGGTATAAATTAAGAAGGGAGAGGTGGGTTAACATGGATTTTATTTATGAACCCCCTCAACAAGGGACTAAGGATAATTTGTTAATGTTAAGGGCTCCTGAGGAGGAAAAGCAAGTTGAGGCTAATGGTATTGGGTTAGGGTTGAGCAGGGTAGGGTTTATTTTTAGTTAGACTATCAGTCACAAAAAGAAATATTATAATCTTCCAATTTAGAGATTTGACATGTTGTGGAACTGTATGCCAGGAGTGGGTTGAAGGAGTGGGTGAAATTTATGGTGAAGTTAGAGGTGAATGAAGTAGGAGGTGTTGATGTCCACTAGTTTGAGACATTCCAATTGAGTGACCAGTGTATTAGACTTTTTAAGGATAGATGGTTTACGGAGAATTGATAGGATTTGTATCCTAAGATTACCCAAATGACGAAAGATGTGATGAATTTGCAGAAGGATACCAAAGATGTTGACAATGATTTATTTTTTATGTTGGTGAAGATCCTCAATCATTAGGTACGCCCCTACTTTTCTCTTTTCTTGTGTGTGAATAGGTTCTTCTATATGATTTGATGCTCCTAGATATGTAGGTCCTCATAGTTTACTTTTCAGTAATTCATCAAAATAAAATGAATCAGTGAATTTGGTAATATAGTTTTGATTCTACAAAATGATAGGATCATTAAATATCCTTCTAGTGTTGGAATTTTTTTCTTTGGAAAACTTCGAAGGTTATTTTTCTCTCAGGACTACTTACTTTTCCATGCCCTGAGAATTTATACATCCCTAGAGTTTGGAACTGATGCTTGGGTCTCTTTGTGGTGAGTTTATGGGCTTCCTTATTATGGAGTGAGTGAGGCTCACACACTTCCAAATATGTCATCTTTTTATGTTATTTACTTGATTCTAATTAACTAGTGATGATATGTAATCCTATTTTATATTTGGGGATTATGTTAACATATAATTGCTCTTTTTCCAAACCAATTGTTAAAACAAAAAGTAGTAGCAGTGAGGAGGGGTCTTCTTCTGAGGAGATTGATGAAGATTGTGCACCTCAAAAGCTAATTCATAAGGTATCAATTATGTTTTCTATTCACTTATATTTTTGGATTACTAAATCTCCTTAGTTTCATGTCCTCTCTTTTGATTACTATGGATGAGATATATATCTTACATTTAACATTCAACTTCTTTGCATTTTAGAACATGTAGTGTGTTTTTTGAGGATTTTACCAAATCAACTTTTAACATAAACCGAAAACACCAAACTGATTTCTTGCCCTTTGAACTTGACAAAATATTTGCATTTGACCAATAACTGCAAGAAACTGAATGACAAATCCACATACCTGTATCTTTATAAAATACCAGGAACATCAAAAAGATGGCTAAGTGGTTGCCACCATGATTTTTATCTACTAAACATGGGGGAAAAAAAAGCACCAAAAAGAATCATGTTCTATTGTAGCTCAATATACTAAAAACCCTAGTGAAAACCCAACTAAAATTCTATCAAAGTTGCACTCAAAATAAAAATCACGGTGGCAACCACTTAGGGATCAAAATAGAAAAATAAAGAAAAATCATTCTTTGTCCTATTTCCTTTTAACAAAGTCTCAACTATCAGTGATACAATACATTTGATGCCCTAAGCTATCAATACAAATGGCACCTAGCTAGAAGCTCATGGGCTATCCATTTGATAACCACAGTCAACATTTCAAAATAGTGAATCGATATCCTTGAGCACAAGAACCAATAACATCAAATAATGGAGATAAAGCACAGGTTAGGGCATGACACCAATAGAATGTGGTCATTTCAGTGAGCATCTTAGCAATATATAATGGAATCATTAAATGTGCCAGTAATATCAACAAACATGAATCCAAAAATTTCAAAATAGTGAATCGATATCATTGAGCACAAGAACCAATAACATCAAATAATGGAGATAAAGCACATGCTAGGGTAGAACACCATTAGAATGCTATCATTTTAGTGAGTATCTCAACAATATACAATGGCGTCATTAAACATGCCAGTAATATCAACAAACGTGAATCCAATTTCATGATTCATGATCAAATAAAATGCAATGCATTTGAAATTTGTGATTGAATATGATGCCAGAGGCTCGAAAGTTGCATGTAAAAGATACCAGATCAAAGATGAAGAAATCACATACCTTTGGATATGTCTTCACACTTAGCTTTGACCCACTCCTTTTCTCCCGCTCCTTTTCTCTGCAATAGAAATAAAAATGATTTGGTCGTTTCACCTTTTTTTAATCTATACCCTGAAACTATCAAAATTCTGATGGTCTATTTAAATCCCATTGGAATCTCAACACCATCGGGGACTATTACAAAAAAAACACCAAATTTATATAAAAAATTGTCTGTCGAAAGTTTCTATCAAAATTTGGCCCCAAATGTAGTAGTGGAAGCTGTTCAAATAGGTTGGAGTAAGAAGCAAGTGATTCTGTAGACCAAACGGAGTGACAGAAGGAGATAATTAAGAAAAATGGAGTAAGAGGAAGAAGGAGAATGAAGATATTACAATTGCCAAAATGATATTGATCTTAGCATAGATCCTAGTACGAGAAAAAGAAGTTGCATTTGAATCAGGTCATAGACTGTTTCTTTCTAACCATTGCTAGAGTCGAAATCTCTTAACTGAGTGAGACTTAACCTCCTTTTTCTATTGGAATTCTATGAATGTTACTTGTTTTCTTTTTGACCTGCATGAATGTATGGTCACAAAGAACTGTTAGTGATAAATCCTCTAACAAGATCACACCTTACAGTGCATTTTTAACCTTTAACATTCATATAGAAGGAGATTCCTTCTTTATTATCAATGCTTGCCTAAAGAGGGAAATTCATAATTGGAAATTAGCCTACATCCTTCATCAGATTTGGCTCCTCTTGGACACATTTGTAGAATTGTGCTTCTCGCACATACTACAAGAAGGGAATGTTGTGGTTGATTGGCTATCTAATAAAGGATGTGATGGTGTGGAAATTTTGTCCTTCTCCCTGGATGATGTCCTTCAAAACCACCACCACCCATGGAATTTAGCTGAGTTGGACAGAATACAATGTGTGCTGCCTGATGATGTGGCTTGGGAAGGACACAGTATGTCATATTCATAACACCGCTTGCATTCTAATAATTGTGGGAATTTAGCTAATTTGGATAGGGTACAATGTGTTCCACCAAATGATGTGGTTGGAGGACATAGTATGTCATATTCATAACACCCCTTGCATTCTAATAATTGTGGGAATCATTAGTTAATCTGATGTGATGGATTCCCCTACTGCTAGAAGTTATTGTCATATACTCGTATCATGAGCATATGTGACCTATACAAAAGCTTCAATTACCAAGGTTGGCACATCCACCTTTTACAATGGCTTTGTATGTTGGCAAGTGTGGTGTTCTACAGCTCATGCTTATTGTATCAATGTCAATTAACACTTCTAGATTGATTCAAATTTGGAAATTACTTCGTTTCACCTAGTTTTATGCTACTGGTTGCCTATTTTAGTCTTCCTGTAGCCCAAAGGTCTCACATTTTATGCTATGGAGTCCTCCAATGGTGTATGCATTAAGTGTGGAAAATGTCATACATATCACTATGAAATTTTTCCCAAAAACTACACACTAAAATTGACTCCAGAGCTTGCAAAAGAGCCTTTGCCTCAACAAATTGATGATTCAGCCTTGGATGATGTTTTTGTTGACTCAGTGGTTAGCACCTCCTTGGAGATTAGTGACATGGCTTAACCACCTCCTATGCATCAGGTTAAATCTACCATTTGTATCGAGCATTGATAGTTCAAGCTTTTGGTGCAATGGAAAATTATTCCAACAATTGGTATAAGAGCCTTGGGTCACGTGTTTGAGTCTCCCTTCAATGGGTGTTGAAGGCTCAGTCGGTGCTAAGGGGGAGATTGTTGAATTGGTGGTCAGTACCTCCTTGGAGATTCATGACATGGATTAACCACCTTCTGTGGATCAAGTTAAATCTGGCATTGATAGTTTGAGCTTTTGCTGCAATGGCAAATGATTCCAACAGTTTTCATGTGCCACTCTAATATCATCCACCATGCAATCAAAAGGGTTATTAGTGAGGAAATTTTTCTTCCTCAAACCAAAAAATTTCTCTATCCATCACAACTAGTCTTAATATTCATTTCAAACACCCTCGACCTATTGTAATTGACCCATCCCCTTGACATTCTTGCACTCAAGGTCATCAAGCCAATTTTTGAGGGATAAAAAACTTAAAGCTATAGTCCAGTGTTATGATTTATGGCAAGGCTATGCCTTGGTTGGCAGATTATTTCCTCAGCACTTGTTGCTATGTGACCATGAAACCATGGTGGTGTTCAACAGCATCAAATGGTCTCTAGAGAAGCAAAGTTTTAGGTATGTCAAACATGTGTTGCACTCTCATGGTCGTTGTCTTGGACAAGATTTGGCAAAAAGAATTAAATTCATTGTTTATGCCTTGTCGTACTTGTTGGAAAATCCAAATATACCCAATATGGGGGAAAATCCTTCTCCTTCGGTGTCTTTGTAGCACATGCCTCTCAGTCTCCCTGACCTGAATCTACACTTGACTGGAGATGTGTCTGACCCTTCTCTCTCTACCAGTTTACCTATGGTGGTTGTTGACGAGTGGATCAAGATCTCAATGCCCATCCATGTCTTGGGGGATAATGCTCGCAATGTGATTGGGCCTTCCAACCTGAAGGATGCCAAATCAGTTAATTCTCATGTTGGCCTTTTAGACTGGTCTGCATATGCATAGTCTGTTTCTAATACCTTGACCCCGACTAACATGGAGGAATAGTTCAGCATTTGGATTTTTGGATTTTTTCTTTTGATAATCAATTGTACATATGATATGTATGGGGGAAGGAATTTTATAACCTTCTTTGTCAACCTAGATATTTGGTACCACATTATGTATTTCTGGCTTTCCTAGGTTTGTAAATTGGATGCTGGTTGTAGTATCTCAATGTACATGTCGAATTCTCTATGTATGTATATACTTTGTAACAACAATGATTCTAATTTTTCTTCCTGATTATTTCCCAGTTGAGCCTTTGAATTCAGTTTATATATATATATATATATATATATATATATATATATATATATATATATATATATATATATATATATATATATATATATATATATATATATATATTATAGCAGTGTATATTCTCTTTTGCCTAAAAAATAAATAAAAAACCTTTAACATGGTAGGCTCTTAACCGAGCTCACTTCAGAAGAGTGAAAATATTTTGGGTTACTGGTCCCAGGTGGTTTTTCCCTTAATAGGGTTTCCATGTTAAAAATAAAGTGTTAAATGTGTATGGATGTGATGTTTTGATATTTTACTTTAGACATTAGAGTAACTAGTTAGATCGGTATATGTTAACTACTAGTTGGTTTACATTATCTGACAGTCAGTTAATTAATCAGTAAGTCTCACACAAATCTTCACCGAGCTATTTTAAGTTGATACTATACATCTGAAAGGAATTTGGGACTGTAGGATAATTTAACATAATGGATTCACCCCCCTCTTAGTTATCTAATAGGAAACATTCAATTAATTGCATGTTAAAACCCCCATCTTTTTTCTTTGTACCATTTGTCATGTCATATCCACATTGTACCAAAAAAGACCTCATTGAATGTGTCATGTAGTGTAGTAATCTCACCAAAAGATCTCATTTTTATTGTGAATGAGACATCCAAACACCATAAATAATTCTCTTTTAGTATTAAATCATCCATCATCCTATTTTAATCTTCAACCCTTTAATACATGAGAAGAAATTGATGATTAAATTAGAAAATAGACTCTTGAGGTGTTCTCATGGTAGAAAAATAAAATAATGGATCTTGTGCACTCATATTGGGATTGAGCTGAATTAAGAATAAACTTTCTAATTCATCCCATGAGAAAATAGAATTGGATGGAACTCTCACATACCAATTAAGTGTTGCACCTTGAAATGTTTTGACAAAAAAATTGCAAACAACATCTTCATGCTAAATTTTAAGAAAAATCATTAGATCCTTACAAATCCTTACATGATTTGTAGCATTTTTTTCTATTATTGGGGAAGAAAAAATGAAGCTTATTGTGTGCATGTAAAGGAATCTCATGGAGACCTCCTAGTATACATAGAGGACTACCCATTGAATCTATATCTCCCCAACATCTTACCCATTTAAATGTGCATGTAACCATGAAAATCTTTAGTTCGTCCCTCTTAGCACTAGTTCTATTGAGGGGTGTTTTGACACACTCTTCAATGTGTAGGTAGAACACCAAATACACCACCTCTCCTGAAAGGAAAACAACCTCAAGATATTGATAGCCCTAAGGTCCCTTTGTGTTAGGTCATGATGATGATGGATAACTTAGTGGTATATGTAGCTATACCTATACAAGGGGCTACTGGTAATCATGTAAAAAATAGTTAAATATACAAGGAGAACAAAAAATAAGAAAAAATGTATCAGTACACTAATCCAATCACCTATTGCACAAGATTGGGAGATTTTAGCAATATATCAACAATAAGACAACTTTCAAACATGAAAAACCTAATTTATCATAGCAAGTTGTTGTAAATTCACTCCTAAACTAAGTACATCTTAAAAAATGAAATAAGACAAGGGTGGCTAATGAGAGATTTAAAATCAAGCATGAGCTCATAACACAATGGTGTTGCGAGCCCCTGTGAATAGGGGTGTTCATGGTTTGAATCACTGGAGGTCTCTGCATGTGCACACGGGAGAATATTGGTCCAACTACTAGCTATGATGAAGGTGATGGTTATTGACGAGGAATCTTGGATGGTGCACTAATTTGTCAACTAGTAGTTTGGTGCACATGGCTAGCCTAGGGGTGGACATGCAGACGATGGTCAAGCAGCATGGGAGTGTCCTCGAAGGATGATGATGGTGATTCCCACGCCCCACTTCCCTGGAAAATGCTCACGATGGTCAGAGAATTTGTGGGTACTCGCTGGCTCCCAACCTACTCGCAGGCTCACTACACCCATTGCACAAAGGTGACTAGGGTGCTGGCCTGGCGGTATGAATAAGGTGTGTGGCCCCTATAGCAAGGAGAGATAAGGAGGAATTATGATAGAGAGATAAGGCATTTTAGTGTCTTGGAGAGATAAGGTGTTAGATATGGTGGTTCGTTGATTGGGTGCTCAAGGCATTATAAATATAGGTGTATCTAGGAGGCGTCAAGGCCTTGGCAGCCACATTCTCATCAAGGATGGGGTCCCCCTTAATGTGACCTTACTGGTTCAAAGCTCCAGTCAAAAGCACTTGCCAAAGAAAAGAAAAAAAAATGAGAGATTTAAAAGAAGTGAAATAAAAATAAAACAAAACCTAAGGACATCAACCATTCAAATATTTATCTTGCATAAAAAAAGGTTAGATTCAATCACATAACTATGAAATTATAAGGTAGACATCCACAACTTGTAAAAATTGTATTTCAATCTTCAAAGGAAACAAGAACAAAACATTTCTCAAATTTCATTGAATTGCATGACCATACCATCCATACACATATGCAAGACAAAATTATCCTCCATGGCACCAATAAAAGTGATTAAATTAAATTATCTACCACAACAAGAAAGTATTTAACAACTAATACCAATTAAATGGATTATTTGATAAATCCTATGAACATACACATGGTTCTTGAATCTTTTCTTTTTTGCAAATTCACAATTTTAGTAAGAATGCACTCTCAAAATGTAACACCGTATGTGTATTTCATTCAAATAAACAAATCACAACCCTAATTACATAACAAATTTAAGTAAATAAACAAAAATCTCAAGCTCAAAAACAAAAATCCCGTAACTAGGGTTTTTTAGCATAATTTTTAGGTGAAATAAAAATAACACATTAGTTTAACTCCATAAAACTACCCCTAAACTATTACTAGATGGGTTGACAACAATTTCCATGAGTTTTCAAATTGAAATGGCCTTTATTCATATAAAAACATGTCCTAAAATCATAGAATGAAGATCCAATTCAGGTAATTGGAATTGAACTTGCCCAAATGCAAATTTTGTGCATTTTCTCTGAGTTCTAACTACAATAAAATTGAGCTTTATCATTTGCATGAACATGGAGATGAATAAAGACCATAAATTTAGCATATGAAAGAAGATTTTGTATCTGAGAAACCACCACAATGGTGAAAACATGGCTACTCCTTACTCCTATGTTTCTCACTTGCCATAAAATACAAAACCATAAAAATGATCCCAAAAATTATCTCCACAAATTTAGAGATATGCCACAAGCTCTAGGTGGGTAGTTTTGAATATTCTCATAGCCTCATCAAATTTGTTAATTCTTGGGGGGATATATATCTCCTTTTTCATGATGGGGAGGAGTTAATATACCATTCAAGAGTTTATTGAACTAACTAAGAGAGAAAAAAAAACTAGCCAAAAATAAAAGAAAACTAGGTAAAAGCATCATCATCATTATAATCTAAAAAAGAGATCCTAATTTATCTCCCTTACATCCAGCTAAGTGTAGCAATTACCAAGAATAAATCTTATTTTGTGATCAATCATTTTTTTCAGGGCTTGAAGATGACAACATCCCTAAAACTTTCAAGGACTAGGGGTGTGGCATCCCCAAAACTTTCAAAGATCAAGGGTGTGGAATCCATGATGCATTCATAAATCGCGGTGTTGCATCCCCAAAATTTTCAAATTTCATCCTCAAAAATTTTTGAAGATGATCCCCAAAATTTCATCCCATAAAATTTACAATGGTCATCCCCAAAAATTTGCAATGTTGATCCCAAAATTTTCCAAAGGTGATCCCCAAGAAATTTTGAAGGTGATCCCTGAAAGGTCATCCCCAAAAAATTTCAAAGATGGTCCCAAACATTTTTTGAAGGTGATCCCCAAATTTTTTTGAAGATGATCCCCAAAATTTTTTGAAGTTGATCCTTGAAGATTTTTGAAGCTAATCCCTGATAATTTTTTAAGATGATGGCCAAAATATTTTTGAAGGCCATCCCTGCAAATGTTTGAAGGTGATCCCTAAAAAGTTTTGAAGGTCCTCCCTGAAACTTTTGAATACTAGGGGTGTCAAGATCCTAGACCCATTTTGAGGGTTGGAGGTCTCAGGACCCCCAAAAGCCTTAAATTGGCTTTCAATTATCCCTTCAAATTTCTTAAGGGAAAATCAAGATTTTGGGGATCACACAATTTGAAGGTCATTATCATCCCTGAACCCTCAAACCTATGAAATCTCAAAAACAAAATACTATAAAAGGAAAAGGGAAAAAGTAAAAAGAAAACAAAAGGCTAGAAATAAAAGGGGGGGAAAAGAAACTTCATCATCTAAGCTCTAAAGTATTGAGAATTTATTGACAGACTGACTTACATAGGGCTTAGATGATGAAACATTCTAACACCAACCAATGCAAGGAAACATAAGGTAAAAAATAAAAAGGGAAGAGGGGATCCCCGCTTGTCCATGTAGGAAAGTACAATATGATTCATGAGGCACAACACCTATATTTTTGTTTTGGGTAAGAACCATGATCTATTGTACAAAAAGGGTGTGGCTTTGAGCCCTCTAGCTTTATCTAATAAATAAAGGCATATTCTAAAAATTTGTGTTTACCTTCATTTCTTTGTGATTTTATTTTCATATGTCAACTACAATCATTCTTGGATAATTTCATCTATTATAGTAAATCGTGCATGTGATTATTTTATGAACTTTGAATCCTAAATATTCACATAATCTAAAGAGAAATGTTGTTATTTTCGTAATCATGTCTTTTGGGTGTAAGGTGAGTAAATTTTGTGTCATTTAATTATGTTTCCCTTTCATTTCAAATATATATTTATTTCTATATTTAATGTATCTTTCCTACTTTTTGGTTAAAAGTATACCCTAACAACCATAAATGATATCATAAGAGGGAGTTGTACCTCTAACATTTAGAGGAAGATCATCCATTAAATGGTGATCTCTAGAAACTATTTGTTAGTATTTTGTCTTCACTTTTGGGCAAAGAGAGTTTATTTAATTATTATTCTAAAAGGAAAAATATGCAAACTAATATATTTTTGGTGAGTCCAATAAGGAGACTGGTCGGTTTCACAAAAGGAATGAATAACTTGGTCTATGACTCAACTTGTGAATTGGACATACTCTCCAAGAAGTTATCTATTTGATTGTAAAAAAAAATTTAAAGTATCAATCTAGGAATGTATACTTGAAATGGTGCAACATGGTATGCACACTAAGTACCCACTAAAGCTAGTTTAACAGAAATCTCCAGAAAAGAATGCTTTAAATGAAACAACTTAAATAATTTTTGAATGGAATGATTTAATTGAACACACATACACAACTTTGAAATAAAATAAGCTTCATTTTTATCAGAAAAGAATTAATTTTCCTATAGTGGTTACATGAATATTCATAAGGAATGGGTTTCCTAATGGCTACAGGAATAGTCTAACACCAAAGCTCGATATACAAACTACTAAAAACTTAAACTAAATCTAACTAGTATTACTTACTAAGTGGGCCCCCTCAGCAAGCATCCATAATTCAGTTACTCAAAATAGACTCTCAACACTTCATCACTTTATTCATCAAAGATGATTCCATTACATATAACTAGACTGAAATTCCCAAAAAAATAATTATATATTCTTACTTGATCTCTCTATCTATGGCTATTGTTGAACAAAGAAGTATCTCTTATTTATAATAGGGAAATAAACTACTAACTAACTGTGCCCAGCAGGATAGGTAGGAATTTATCACATCCAATGAAGAAGGAGCATCATGTTCATGAATTTAAGAACAAGTAAAACTTATCCAAAAATATATGGAAAAGATTTCTAGCATCCACTTCCTTTTAGATTTGCTTGAAATAAAGATCCTAGACCAAACTTGTTCACGGTTTTATGTCTGCAATTCCTCATGACCCAACTTATTCAATTGATTCCTCTATAGGACCAGGTCATATAACTGTCTCCCCACTTTTTTTGCAAGATGAGTCTTTCCTTTGCAACCACCACTTTAATCTTGTATCACAAATATCAAAGAACAAAGAATAAAATCATATCCATGATATACAATATAAATCTATTAATTATATATACAATCGGTCATTAAAACATAACCATAGAGAACTGTATTTATGATCACATATTTTCATATTGTATAGGTTTTAGTAAAATTATTTGAAATCATTCAAACCTATATGGTTAAGCTTGTTTAACAACTAACCCAATGCTACAAAATTTTATAGACAAAATGAACATGAGAGAAAAGATTAAGCAGATATAGGACAACAAAGACCTAGACACAACAATAACAAAATGTGACAATCTTTGGACTCATCATTTCCCCCCACTATGCCTGTGTTATTCCTACTACACTAAGAAATTATGGATCTTGGTTATAATTTAGAAATCACCAATAGTTGTTTCACCACTCAAGGAACTTCTAGTAGAATCTTATATTCTTCTCTAGGTAGCCAAGTCTATCATTCTCAATTTTCTTATCCACCTCTATGTCTGTGCAACTGTAGAGAGGCTACATTAAAATAGGTGGTTGAAAGGTAATTGGGAACCAAAGTTCTCTTCTTCTCTGATTCCCCAATTTGACATACCATGGCCCTCTATTCATGGCTGCTTCAAAGTTCGGGGGACTAGGTGGCTTTGCTTTCCTTAGTGCTAGAGGGAATTTGGCCCATCTGTTGATGTTTGTAGCATCACTCAGATAAATAATATTGACTATATGATTATTATGAGAAATGATTTATTAAATATATACATATATCAATATATATAATAATTGATATTACTACATACATTGATATATATGTATATATAAAGTTAGATTATAATTATTCTCATAATAACTAAATAGTTAAATTGATAAAATAAATATTATTATTATTATGTAAATATTATAAAAATTAATATAATACTCAAGAGATATTATATATATATATATATATATATATATATATATATATATATATATATATATATATATATATATATATATATATATATATATATATATATATATATATATATCTATGTATGTATGTATGTATGTATGTATGTATGTATGTATGTATGTATGTATGTATGTATGTATGTATGTATGTATGTATGTATGTATGTATGTATGTATAATTGTCATTATATTAATTACATATTAATGAATAAACATGTCTCATGAAGGGACATGTCTCTCCTTGGCTCATTCTCAATATAAATGCAAGAGATTGTTGTATTTGGAAAACACATTAAATGAGATAGTGCTATTACATTTGAAATTATCCTAAAACCTTAACATGGTATCAGAGCCAAGTTGCAAATGTAAGAGAGTAGTTTGTTGATGGTGAATGTGTGACTGTCACAAAAAATATAGTCTCAGTACGAGGACCATATCTCACAAATGCACTGTTGGAGTTTTCTAAATTTTGGATATGTTGGTGATAAAAAAAATTTAGAAGAATCTCATTGGAGAGATTGGAGAAAAAATTTCAGATTCAAAAGTTATGACTGACTGTGTACGGGTCTATGCAAAAAAAATCTGTAAAAGAGCGAGGCTCCTTCTTTAAAAGCCTAACCACTTGAAGGGAGATTTGATCAAATTGAAGGTTTTCATAGTGTATAAAACCTTTGGATATTCAAGACAAGTCATGTGAATAATTCTAGTAATGTTCGAGAATGATGACATCATTCTTTGGATTTGCATGATATTTTCTATATGGGCTCACCTTACAGAATGAAATACTTGAAATTTGTAAAAGATAAGTATTTCATGTTTTATTAATGCGCATAATTTTTGAGTTTTTTAATTCATGCTATACTATTGGTTGATAAAATATTGTATGCTTCTATCATTGGTATTTATGGTTGAGATAGTTTAGTGAGCTATTTGTAATCTCTCTCTGACATACCTTCAAGATAGAAGCACAAGATAATTGCATTCAAGGGAGAAAGAACTTGATGCTTGCAAACAAATTAATGATTGAGACTAGATGCAAAGGGAGTCTAATATTTCAAAAGAGGTCAATAAGTTGACAAACTTGAGCTTCAAAGGGAGTAGATGGTTCAGTCAACTTGTGACAATCTTGATCATATTGATTGAGAGGGAGTTCACTATTGAAGGTGAAACATTTATGAGGTAAACTTGATATAATTGATTATTATACTAATGAATCATGAATGCTTTTTAATGGGCATGCCCCCTGTGTAAATCATGAGGAAGTGACAACTTCCAAATGATTATCACTTGTATTTTTAAAAGTTATTGTATGGTGACGATCTTACAATAACTTGACCTTCTATTGTTATAGACATCTTGTGATGGCTTAAACTGATTATAATAGATAGAACTTGTAGATAGAAACACTGATTGAGGCAATCCACATTAAAGCTCATGAGTTTGTGGATAGAATTACCGATGGAGGCAATCCACATGAGAGCTTGTGGATAGAATCACCGATTGAGGCAATCCACCTAGGAACTTGTGGGCAGAATCGCCGATAGAGGCAATCCACACTAAAGCTCATAAGTTTGTGGATAAAATTGCTGATGGAGGCAATCCACACAAGAGCTTGTGGATAGAATCATCGATGGAGGCAATCCACATGAGAACTTGAGGATAGAATCACTGATTGAGGCAATCCACCCATGAACTTGTGGATAGAATCATCAATAGAGGTAGTCCACACTAAAGCTCATGAGTTTGTGGATAGAATCGCCGATGGAGGCAATCCACATGAGAGCTTGTGGATAGAATTGCCAATGTAGGCAATCCACCTGAGAGCTTGTGGATAGAATCACCGATAGAGGCAATCCACACAGGACTTCTGGATAGAATCATCGATGGAGATAATCCACATCTTGAAACTATGTTTCTATTGACTACATATTGAGGATGATGCCTTTATTGCTTACATCATATGATTGATGTTGTCAAATGTCTTAAGTGTTAACATTGGATTGATTTATCCTCCCTAGCTAAGAGGGAGTGTTGATGTTTGTAGCATCGCTCAAATAAATAATATTGACTATATGATTATTATGAGAAATGATTTATTATATATATATATATATATATATACATATATATATCAATATATATAATAATTGATATTACTATATACATTGATATATATGTATATATAAAGTTAGATTATAATTATTCTTATAATAACTAAATAGTTAAATTGATAAAATAAATATTATTATTATTATGTAAATATTAGAGAAATTAATATAATACTCAAGAGATATTATATATATGTATGTATACATACATACGTACATACATACATACATACATAGATACATATATATATATATATATATATATATATATATATATATATATATATATATATATATATATATATATATATATATATATGTATGTATGTATGTATGTATGTATATATATATATATGTATGTATGTATGTATATATATATATATATATATATATGTATATATATATATATATATATATATATATATATATATATATATATATATATATATATATATATATATATATATATATATATATATATATATATATATATATATATGATCATAATTGTCATTATATTAATTATATATTAATGAATAGACATTTCTCATGAAGGGACATGTCTCTTCTTGGCTCATTCTCAATATAAATGCAAGATATTGTTGTATTTGGAAAACACATAAAATGAGATAGTGCTATTACATTTGCAATGATCCTAAAACCTTAACACCATCGTGTAGTTATACCCTAATAGACTTTCCTTCCTACATGGGAATTCATTTTTTCAAATTCCCTATAAACTACATCCCTGACATCAAAGATCCTCACTCTAGTTTTTTTCTCTTCAATCCTTACATGAGGTGAAGCTAGTATGTAAAGAGTTCATTAGGTTTCCCACTCTCTAGTCTTAGTGGTAAGGGCTCACTCTTTTCTCTATCAACATAATCTTATCACTGAGTCTCATAATTAATCTCATTTTGTACCCATGATATCAAGGCTCTCAAATGAACATCTTCGATGTATAACAATGGATTCCACTTGGTATTGGAAGGAAAAACATAATTATGTAGATAAAACTCACACAGTAAGTTTTGTAACCATTTTGGGGAATGTTGATGCAAATCATAAAAATATTTTGGGCTATCAATAGTAGGAGGAAGGTCTCTAATTCTTCTCATAAGCTGAAACAAAAGAAATTATTCTTTTAAACAAAGGGAATATACCCTTAGAGGTGGTCTACATTCTAACTGTTGAGGAATTAAATTAGTAACTGTGGTGACACTATTTTCTAGCTATGTAATTTCTTTTTTCTACTCTTCAATCTTTTTCTTTAGTTTTCTCCACTCAAGTTCCCATAGGCTTTATTGAAACTACATTTTATTGTAAAACAATAAAGAAATATGATGAAGAGTGGTAGGTGTTGTTTTACCTTTTTCTTCCTTTTTTACTTCTACAAACTTTCTCCAAATAGGATGTCAAAATTTTCTATTTATAAGGTATTAAGGCTCCTTTCTACAAGACTTTTGGTAAAGGTTTTGGAACATTTGTTGCAGGTGCTAGTGTTACTTTATCTGAGTCACCTATCCTTAACAACTCTTCCTCAGTCAAAGACTGAGTTTCTTTTCCTTGTTGATATTTTTGTTGTTGTAACCTTGTTTCTTCTTCCCTTTCCTCCTATATATACATTTACTCAAATGATGGGTTGTTCAGAGGTTCGTGATTGTTATCATGAAATTCATATGTACTATTGATTCCTTTTGTTGCATTTTGTTGTTGACCAACATTTTGGTCTTCAGTATTTTTCTCAACATTTTATTCATCAGAAACATTAATCACATCGGGCTCTTCCCTAGGGGTTTTTGAGTTAGCATCTCATTCAGTAGGTCAAACTGTTGATGCCCTATTCCTTACTCTGGAACTTCTCCTGGGTGTAGTATTTGTAGTAGCTACAGAAGTCATTTTAGGGATTTTTGTTTTACTCCTTTTGGCTGTAGGATGAATTTTTCTTTCCTTTGAACTAGGTTTAAAAAAATTAGGGGCGTATTTTTCCTTTTCTCCTTCCACATCCTCATGAACCTTCTCTTCCCCTTTTTCCTCCCCAATTCCCTAAAGGGTTTGAATAATTAGAAGGGGGTTCCTCCTTTTCTATAGCCTCACTAGTTGACCATGTCTTGGATATTTTTATCTTTTTAGCAGTATGAGTACTAGGGGAAGAGGTTCCTGTAGAGGTATCTATGGGTTCTACTATAGGGGTTTCCCTAGGTGCAATATGTGGTCGTAATGTTTTAGCATTTACAAAATCTTCCCAAGATAATGGGGGAGCATCCCTCGAGGATTGTTCTATCAATAACTTTATTAATGCACGATGAGTAGTAAAATTTTATGTCCCTTTCTTCATTTCCTCAAAACTAATAGTCAATAAATTATAAAGAAAGTTTGGAACATTACAGTGCTGACCATGTCTAATGTGGCTCATTAACCTAAAATGACATGTAGGTAGGAAAGCATCCTTCATGTAAGTAAGGTACCTAATTATGTAGGTTGAAAGATGTAGAAATGGTGGTGGAAATGAAAACCATTTCATTCATTCCTTCCCTACCTCCAAAGTAGGATCATTTTCCCTTATTGTGAAATCTACCCTAGCTGACTGGGCATCATGGTTAGCTAGGTATGGGATTCACATGGCTGGCTGGCATGTTACTTCTACAATCCTTTATTATGAGGCTATGGCCTTTAACCCCCACACCTCTACTTCTCCTTCATGAAATGATTTCATGAATTCAAAAGCGTCATCATCATCATATGTATTTAACTCGAGGAAATAGTTCAACTAACCATAATTGTTAAACTACTAAACCACTTCATTATCTTGTAGAAAATATGTATGGAAAATTTGTTCATGGTGGATTAATTTTCCCCTCATTTCTATTTTTTCTGAACCCTTGACCATGATGTTGTCAAACCAATTAACTCCTCTGAAACTGTACCAAATTTCCACAATGAAACTCAATTTTTTTTGTAATGAAGCTAAAGATACGTTCGAAGTAAAAACTTTCAAGAAATCTTACCAAATGTAAACCTCATTGAATGCATCAACTCTACTTTAGACACCCTTGCAATTGATAGGGCCTCAAAAAAAATTATGATAGAGCAAGGCATTCAAAAAGATGATAAATAAATAATATTTTATTACACAGGTGTTTGTGCAACTGGTATTAATTCAAATACATGGTTAGTCACATTTCAGTCACATCAACACTCATTTAATATAAATAGATTAATTATTTGTGGTGGTGGTTTGATGAAAATTTGATTAGAAAGAGTGGTACTAGGATGACGTGGATAAGAAGCAACTAATATGTTGTGTTGGTCCTCAAATCAATAGATTAATTATTTATGATGGTGGTTTATTTTTGATAGTATGCTAAACTATGAAAAGAAAGATTTCAAATTAGATGTTTAGGGTGTTAAGGATGTTTTAATAGGTTCCTAATGGATTCCCAATTCATTAACAATTTTATCATCTTCATCTGGTATTTCTTGTAGCTCTAGCTTAAAATTCCTTGATACTACCTCCTCACCAGGCTCCTCATCCACATCAGGTGTCATTGCAATCATCTGGGCTAAATTTGCCTTTTTTTCTACCAATGTTATGTTATACGCATCAATTACTTGTTGTGCTTCATCTTCTTCCAAACTTCTGAAAATGTCCTCAACCTTAATTGCCTCATGCAAATAATCTCCCAAATTTTTCTTTTTCTTCCAGGCATGAATGCATCCTTCTGGATCATAGTTCTTTCTTGGCCCATGGTAAAACATATGATACTCTTCCTTTAATTTCTTACCAATAATTTTATAACCCTTGGTTGAAACAACTATAAAATCTTTGAAGGTAAGTGTTGGATAGACATGAATGTTTGTTGGTGTAGAGTCCCACAAAAATGCTTATTGTTGGAGATACTCATCTACCTCACAATATCCAGGTATGAAATGTTATCAAGAACATATTTTGGAAATCTATATGGCGCTTCTTTGAAACCATAAACTCTGAAACATGTAAATTCTTCAAACATATACCAATCACCCCAATTGTGGCTGATAATTTGCCTCAGATCAAAATCCTTTGGCCTCAGGAATTTTCTAATTTTATATGAAACTAATTGATCACATGGGTGCCCAAACAAATGACAAAGTGGTCTAACAATAAACTCCTCAAACTTTACATAATCTGAATACGGATACCTGAAGTCCCACAAAGACATCCCCAACTACACTAGTTTCTTTTCTCCTTCTTTGCTCAACAAGTTAAGATTTAATTTCTCAAGCCACATACCCCTCTGTTGTTCGTAGAACAACACCATATGCATCAAAAATGAATAATTCCAAAAAGTGGGGTAAGCACTCCCTTTAAAAAAAATAAAACTATCATGCAAGCACTCTGCAACATATGAAGCATAATCAAATGGCCTAAGTTCATAAAGATGCACATTTGTCACCAAGACCATAGGTCCTTCTACCATCATATCAAGGACTTTGATCCTGCCTAACTGCCTTAGGACATGTATGTGATCTCCAAATATAATATAAATATATTTACATTGTAAGGAGGGTCATCTTCCTCAATTAGGGCTCCACTTTCCTTTTTGTGAATGGCCAACTTCCATTCCTTATAAGTAGTGTCAACTACAAAAAATTCATTTGCCAACTCAATAAATGACAATCTTCTATTGCAACTTGGCTCTAGACCAAGGACTTCTTCAAAAACCTTTGAATAAAATTTCAAGAAGATCTCCCCTTCTCTATCCTGGATACATCTTTCTTCTAACTTATATCTATCAATTAAAACTTCTAAAAGTTCAACATTGATGAAAACATTTGGAACAATGAGCCTACCTAAATTGGTTGCCCATGGATTGCTTAAAGGGACCTCTTTGTTTCTTCTTAAATAATGAAATAGGAACAACTCATATCCTCTTCTCCTTGTCCAAACATCACCTACATTTTTGTACCTATCCTCCAACTTATCTCAATCAGACACATTTTTCTTTGACCTCCTAGATTTTGGGCCAAAACCCTATGTCTGGTCGATTAGGTCCTGGTTTAACCTTCTGGATGACTCATCTTTATCAATTTTATGTTACTTTCCTTTCATCTCCAAGCACTTCATGCCCTTTCTCTTACTTGTGGATTCCAATGGCTCCATGATCACTCTGTAATTTAGTTCAATTAACTTTTGCTATGTTATTTTTCCTTTGATGTTCTAACTGTATTCTACAATCTTGTTTCTCTCAATTAATATTTCACTTATTATTTTAATTTACTTCCTTCATGCCAGCTTCAATATTCACCTTTCGAGCTCATTCAATGGAAATCTCCATTGGTAGTTTGAACTTTGATTTGACAATAGATGCATATCATAATAAGGTTTTTTGAAATCAATTTTAATATTGGCACCATCATCATAACCCATTTTCTATTAATCTAAAACTGCATATGCTTTCCCTTTATTGGAATAGGTAATGTTGATAGCTCCATCGGTAGTTAGTATATCATTCTCTTCATTCTATTGATCCATCTTGGTTACACTAATCATCAATCAAACCAAATTTGATATGCACAAGTTTCATACCATCGGTATAAGTAATTATGATGTCTTTATTGGGCATTGAGATGATCCTATCACACTTTTTTTAAATGTCATACGTTTCCCTGATA
The DNA here is from genome assembly GCA_027943335.1 of Chamaecyparis obtusa. Lineage (NCBI taxonomy): Eukaryota > Viridiplantae > Streptophyta > Pinopsida > Cupressales > Cupressaceae > Chamaecyparis > Chamaecyparis obtusa. The sequence continues at coordinate 877,899 of BSBK01006039.1, forward strand.
TACTTTAATCGACTTAAGCTACTCTGGTAAATTTATCAAAAATTGGTACAACCCTTTCCACATCATATCAATCCCTTATGCAAATTCAATGAAAATGGATCAGAATAATTTCTTCGATATTGATTCATCTCGCCCATTGAGTATCGATATAACTTATGATTCCACTGGCCGATACCACTTATCACTTGGATAGGATTCTATTAGTATACTACATTCTAATCATCAAGCCTTGACATGACTTAACATGCATCTTATCAATCCAGTGCTCTTCCCTTATGACTATTCATCATCATAGCTATCCTGATGACACCATCGGGATAATACATACTATCGAAACAAAATGAAAGAGGTTACCCCAAGGCCCGATGAGGTTCTGAGATGGTGCAAGGGCACCTAAATAGCATAGGGCCCTCACCATTTGCAATTTTTTTGTGGCATTCTCTTAGTGAGATTTGTAAATTCAATAAGGTTCTGAGGACCATTTGGTGTGGTGGCAATACTGGTTAGAGGGTTAGAGTTCTTATAAGCTCTTTGGGTAGGTCTTAAGAATAGTTGGTTTCATTATAAGATGATGTCATCTTGAATCATCAAAGGTTAATTAAGGGATTTTTAGAGTCATTATGGGTTGGAGTCAAGCAATCAACACCTAGGAATCAACTGGGAGAAGTCATTAGCCTTAGGAAGCTAAAAGATAGCTCATTTGTCAAAAGATGTAGAAAGATGTAAAAGTTGCAAAGTGCAACTTTACAATTTTGCAATGTTGCTCGACAACATTTTGTAACCACCTCCTAAAATGGTGGATTTGACCTTTTTTCTAATATCAAACCTAATCATGAAGCCTAAAGACCTAAGAGACCAAATATAAGCCTAACAAACCCTAATATTGCCATAAGGTTGTGATTTTGTACAGATAGTGTGCTGAAGAAGCTAGTCTGTATGTGTAAAAGCTTGACAAAGAGTTAATGGAAACTCTATTGTGTTAAACTTATCACTTTGGAATTGTAGTTTAGCCTTTGTGGAGTTTTTTTCTTTCATTATTTTAGGTGTGTGTGTTTTTCATTTCAAAGTTTTGTAAATACTTTTCTTTTACTAGTTCTCTGTCCTGAATCAGGCAATTGGTGTTGTGAAGCATGTAGTTCACTATCCCATTGTAGAAATAGTATGGAATTTTGGAGATAGTGAGTGTACATAATGTACTTATCTCATGCAAGAGGAAGGGCCCTCAAAATATATGGAGCCATTTTTAACCTCTTTCCCTAGGCGAGCTAGTGGTTGCCCAGTTAGGGGAAGAGTGAAGTTGCAGAGCTTCAAGATTGTAGGGTTGTGAAGATATGGCTAAATGGAGGCATGAAGTTGTTAGAGGGATGTGTTAAGGTTCCTTGGTGAGAAAGAAGAGCTTTCACTAATCCTAGAAGGCATCAAACCAAACTAAAAATTAGATAGACCTAGGAAAGGCCTAGAAACCCTTAAAAACCCTCAAATTTAGTTAAGGCATTGTACGACCATTTGGAGGCCTTAGACCTGGAAAATATTTGAGACCTAGATGAATGAATAGGAGTCTCTAAAGAAAGTTAGAAGTGGTTAGTGGAAGGGGTTTGAGTTATTCCCTGATTTCTTGGAGTAGGAGGGTTAATTGGGGCACTTTCCTTGTACCCCTATTTTGGTGCCAAATCTTGAAATCGGTAAGGAAGATCAGTGAAGGGGGTTATCTTAGGCATTGGAATGAGTGTAGTGGGGGGTTTTAAAACACCTCAATAACCTTTCAAGAAGCTTGGGAAGGTTTGAGTAGTTAGACCTTAGAGGAAGCTAGGGTGACTAGAGAGTTCTTCATCAAGAATGAGGACCTAGAAGATGGAGAAGATTAGAATTTGCACAAGATAGAGGAATGGGGCTTGGATTGGGGGATCACAAGTAGAGAGATGGTCCTATATATCCAATGGGTGATCTTGGAAGACACCATAAGTCTCATAGGAAGACTAGAAGCATGAACTAGTGATTAGTTCATCCCCTCTCCCTATCAAGTGGTATCAGAGCTTATTAAAGGTTTGGGAATAGTAATTGAACAAGAAGGTGAATGCTTTCACCAACTAAATCTAGTGCATCTATAAAAATGGTGACCAATGCAAAATTGGCCAAGAAGGTTGAAGAACAAGAGGAGGATAACAAGTTGTTGAGAGAGAGACTAGCACAACTAGAATAGTTGTGGAATGATGTCCAAGACAAAGCAGATAGATTCAAGGACAAGATGGAACAAAAAGAATAGAAAGAAGCTAAAGAAAAGGAGATTGAGTTGGAGGAAGAAGCTCCAACACTAGATCCTATCATACTAAAGGAACCTTTCTAAAAGGAACTTAAGGCAATAAATAGTAAAGCTTTAGAAGGCATTCCTTTGTTCAGTGGAAAAATGGATCCAGATCTAATCATGGATTGGATAGAAGGTATGGAGAACCATTTTGAATGTGATGGTGTCTCTGATGCTCAAAAAGTGAAGGTGGAAAAGTCAAGGTTGAGAGGCTCAGCCTTAACTTGGTGGAAATTTGTCCAAACTAAAAGAGAGGAGGGAAGGAGCCCCATAGTCACTTGGAAAGGGATGGTGGCTAAAATAAAGAAAGCTTATGTCCCTAATGACTATGAAATATAGATGCATAAGAGAAGGTAGATTCTTAGGTAGAAGGAGATGGATGTACACTCCTACACTGAAGAATTTCAAAAACTATGCTTAAGGTCCAAGGTATTGGAGGATGAAAGCATAAGATTAGAAAGATATTTGAATGGTCTTAAATGGTCCATTCAAGAAGACATGAGTATTGTCACCCCTAAAATATTCCATCAATGCTACCAAATAGCTCCAAAGATAGAAAAGAAAGGAAAGAGGAAGCAGGACCAGACCTCAAAGAATAGAGGAAGAGGTGGAGATGGCAGAGGACATAGGGGAAGCTATGGAGGTAGAAGAAATGATAGTAGACCCCAAGGTGAGTCTAATTTGACTGAACAAAGTGGAGAAACCAGTCAAAGAGAAGGTTCAAGTAGAGGTAGAAGATTTGGAGGAAGAGGTAGATCACTAGGAGGAAGGGGACCATCTTATTTTTCTACCATGAAGTGTTATCACTGTCAACAATTGGGGCATCCAGCCTATAGATGTCCTGAAAAAGGATCAACTTCACAAGGGGAGAAGAAAGTTGCATATGTGCATGAAGATACTTCAAGTGTGAAGTCTCTTGATATCCAATTATATTTAGAGAGTGGTGAGAATTTGATGGTGAGAAGAATACTGATTAGGGAACCAGTCAAGGAGGAGCCCAAGCAAAGGAGGTCACTCTTCAAGGTAAGGTGTAAGATTATGGGGAAAATTTTCAAGGTTATCATAGACTCAGGGTCTATTGATAACATCATTTTAGAAGAAGCCATAACTAAACTTAAGATCCCCAAGATACCTCATAGCACTCCCTATAAAGTCACTTGGTTAAACAAGGGGCAACATGTCTTGGTCAATGAACAAGCATGGATTGAGTTCACAATAGGAGGTTATAAAGACAAACTCTTGTGTGATGTTTTTCCAATGGATGCATATCACCTATTGCTAGGTAGGCCATGGAAATGTGATAGGAAGGCCATGCATAATGGTGAAAAAAACTCATACACCTTTCTAAAGGATGGAGTTAGTTATAAAATTCAATCACTTCTTGAATCAAACAGTCAAGGATGTGGGCCAAATGTGTTGATGTTGAAAGGGAAGGAGTTCATGAGAACTCTTGAGAAAGAAGGAGTGGGATATGCCATTATGGTAAAACCCAAGGAGGAAGCAAAGAGTAAGAAGGCAGATATCCCTCATAAAGTGCAGGAGATTTTGGAGGATTTTAAGGATATTATATCAGATGGTACACCTGCAACCCTGCCACCCAAGAGAGCAATCAGTCACCAAATAGACCTAATTCCAGGGGCATCATTTCCAAACAAAGCACCTTATAATTTGACACCTAAATAGAACAAGGAAGTTGCAAGACAAGTGCAAGAGTTAATGGACCAAGGGTTGATAAGGAAGAGCATCAACCCATGTGTTGTGCCTACTATTTTGGCACCCAAAAAAGGAGGAACATGGAGGTTGTGTATAGACTCCAGAGCCATCAACAATATTACAATCCATTATAGGTTCCCAATACCTAGGATTGAAGACTTAATGGACTTCCTAGGAGGGGCTAAGTACTACACCAAGATAGACCTTAAAAGTGGCTATCACCAAATTAGAATAAAAGAGGGAGATGAGTGGAAAACAACTTTCAAAACCACTGAAGGACTCTATGAATGGCTAGTTGTGTCATTTGCCCTCTCCAATGCCCTAAGCACATTCATGAGGCTCATGAATAAGGTGTTGAAAGACTTCACAGGTAAGTTTGTGGTAGTCTATTTGGATGATATTTTAATTTTCAGTATGACTAAAGAGGAACACTTAAAGCATATCAAGGTTGTGTTATCCAAGTTGAAAGAGGAACACCTAACCATCAATCTAGATAAGTTTGATTTCATGAAGTAGGAACTAGTCTATTTGGGCTTTGTTCAATCCCAAGGAGATCTCAAGATGGATGGATCTAAGGTTGCAGTCATACTAAGTTTGCCAACTCCCAAGAATGCCAGTGAGGTAAGGAGTTTCCATGGCCTAGCCCAATACTATAGGAAGTTCATCAGGAACTTCAGTGGGATATGTGCTCCCATGATGGATACTATAAAAGGTGAATTGAGAACCAAATTTGTGTGGACACTAGTAGCAGATAAGGGATTTGAAACATTGAAGAAGGAGGTAGCTACTAAGCCTATCCTAAGGTTGCCAACTTTTGATGAACTCTTTACCATAGAGTGTGATGCTAGTAATATAGCAGTAGGAGCGGTTTTAAGCCAAAGAAATAGACTAGTGGCTTTCTTTAGTGAGAAGATAAATGCAGAAAAACAAAAATACTCTTCCTATAACTTAGAATTATATGCCCTTGTTCAATCCCTTAGGAAATGGAGGCATTATCTTTTGCCCAAGGAATTTGTAGTGTTCACTAATAACCAAGCTTTGAGATTCCTCAACTCCCAAGACAAGTTGAGTCATAGGCATGTAAAGTGGGTGGAGTACTTGTAGTCATACACCTTCATCGTAAAACATAAGAAGGGACAAGTCAATAAAGTAGTAGATGCTTTGAGTAGAAGGCTACTCACTATTTAAGAAATCCCAATACAAAGCATAGGAGTGGATAACTTCAAGGAACTATATCAAACAAATGAAGATTTTGTAGAGGCATAAAAGGTGTGTCAAGATCACCTTAATCACTTTCATGGTGAGTTTGCAGAGTTTACATTGCAAGATGGATTACTCTTTAAAGGAGGACAATTGTGTGTTCCTTGAGGGTCCATGAGGGAGAACCTCATCCAAGAAAAACATAATGGAAGTTTGAGTGTCCATTTTGGCTTGAACAAGACCTTAGAATTGGTCCAAAGGTACTACTATTGGCCTAAAATGAAGAGAGATGTCAGAACTTATGTAGATCAATGCATCATATGTCAAAGAGAAAAGGAAACCTCTAGCAATGCAGGACTTTATCAGCCTCTTCCAATACCAAGAAGACCATGTGAGTGTGTAAGTATGGATTTTGTGGTTGGTTTACCTAGGACAAAGAGGGGATTTGATAGCATCTATGTGGTAGTAGATAGATTCAGTAAAATGAGTCATTTTATCCTATGCAAAGTCACTCATGATGCAAGTCACATTGCTTTTTTTTTTTCAAAGAGGTTGTGAGGATTCATGGTTTGCCAAGTAGCATTGTTTCTGACAGGGATAGAAAATTCATGGGACACTTTTGGAGGTCCTTATGGCAAAGGCTAGGTACCAATCTAGCATTTAGTTCAACTTACCACCCTCAGACTTATGGCCAAACTGAGGTGGTCAATAGGACACTTGGTAATTTTTTGAGATGTTTAACAAGGAATATGGTTTAACTTGGGATTTAGTCATTCACCAAGTAGAATTTGCATATAATGATAGCATTAATAGAAATACTGGTAAAATTCCCTTTGAAATTGTATATGGGATACATCCTAGGGGTATATGTGAACTAAGAACTTTGGGAAATCAAGTTCCTAATAGTGGTTATGCTGAAGATTTCAGTCAATTTATGAAAGAGGTACATGACCAAGTAAAATAGGTCCTTACTGAAAACACCAAGAAGTTGAAGGACAAAGTTGATCTCAAGAGGAGAGAAGTATAGTTTAGTGTGGGGGACTTGTTCATGGTCCACCTAAACAAACCAAGAATTGAAAAAGGAGTTCCCACAAAGCTTCAATTGAGGAGGATTAGTCCATGCCCTATACTGGCCAAGTATGGGAAGAATGCTTACAAAGTTGAGCTTCCTGATGGCCTAGCTATTTCTCCCATTTTAAATTTTGTAGACCTGGTCAAGTATAGGGGACCCCTTATTGAGATGGATCGGAATGTGGAGGAGGCTAAGGAAGAAGCACAAGCAGAAGCTTTGCCTCCTAAACCCAAACTTCAAGCAGAGAGGATACTAGACTCTCAGATTCAAGCAAAGACCAAGTACGGTACTTATAAAGAACACTTGATAAAATGGAAAGACAAACTTGAATCAGAGGCCACTCGAATCCCTGAGAACTAGTTCAAGCTCAAGGGAGTGGATCTCCAACTTTTGTCTCTAGAGGGGACATCACTTTTCAAGTGGGTAGTATGGTGCAAGGGCACCTAAACATCATAGGGCCCTCACCATTTGCAATTTTTTTGTGGCATGCTCTTAGTGAGCTTTGTAAATGCAATAAGGGTCTGAGGACCATTTGGTGTAGTGGCAATACTGGTTAGAGGGTTGGAGTTCTTATAAGCTCTTTTGTAGGTCTTAAGAACAGTTGGTTTCATTATAAGATGATGTCATCTTAAATCATCAGAGGTTAATTAAGGTCTTTTTAGAGTCATTATGGGTTGGATTCAAGAACTCAACACCTATGAATCAACTAGGAGAATTCATTAGCCTTAGGAAGCTAAAAGATAGCTCATTTGTCAAAAGATGTAGAAAGATGTAAAAGTTGCAAAGTGCAACTTTACAATTTTGCAATGTTGCTCGACAACATTTTGTAACCACCTCCTAAAATGGTGGATTTGACCTTTTTTCTAATATCAAACCTAATCATGAAGCCTAAAGACCTAAGAGACCAAATATAAGCCTAACAAACCCTAATATTGCCATAAGGTTGTGATTTTGTACAGATAGTGTGCTGAAGAAGCTAGTCTGTATGTGTAAAAGCTTGACAAAGAGTTAATGGAAACTCTATTGTGTTAAAATTATCACTTTGGCATTGTATTTTAGCCTTTTTGGAGTTTTTTTCTTTCATTAGTTTAGTTTTTTGTGTTTGTCATTTCAAAGTTTTGTAAATACTTTTCTTTTACCAGTTCACTGTCCTGAATTAGGCAGTTGGTGTTGTGAAGCATGTAGCTCACTATCCCACTGTAGAAATAGTATGGACTTTTGGGGATAGTGAGTGTACATAATGTACTTGTCTCATGTAGGAGGAAGATCCCTCAAAAGAAATGGAGCCATTTTTAACCTCTTTCCCTAGGCGAGCTAGTGGTGGCCCAGTTAGGGAAGAGTGAAGTTGCAGAGCTTCAAGATTGCAGGGTTGTGAAGATATGGCTAAATGGAGGCATGGAGTTGTTAGAGGGATGTGTTAAGGTTCCTTGGTGAGAAGGAAGAGCTTTCACCAATCCTAGAAGGCATCAAACCAAACTAAAAGTCATATAGACCTAGGAAAGGCCTAGAAATCCTTAAAAACCCTCAAATTGAGTTAAGGCACTGTATGGTTGTTTGGAGGCCTTAGACCTAGAAAATTGTTGAGACCTAGATGAATGAATAGGAGTCTCTAAAGAAAGTTAGAAGTGGTTAGTGGAAGGGGTTTGAGTTATTCCCTGATTTCTCAGAGCAGGAGGGCTAATTGGGGCACTTTCCTTGTAGCCCTATTTTGGTGCCTAATCTTGAAATCGGTAAGGAAGATCAGTGAAGGGGGTTATCTTAGGCATTGGAATGAGTGTAGTCGGAGGTTTTACAACACCTCCACAATCCTACAAGAAGCTTGGGAAGGTTTTAATAGTTAGACCTTAGAGTAAGCTAGGGTGACTAGAGAGTTCTTAATCAAGAATGAGGACCTAAAATATGGAGAAGATTGGAATTTGGACAAGATAGAGGGTTGGGGCTTGGATTAGGGGATCACAAGCAAAGAGATGGTCCTATAGATCTAGTGGGTGACCTTGGAAGACACCATAAGTCTCAAAGGAAGACTAGAAGCATGAACTAGTGATTAGTTCATCCCCTCTCCCTATCATCAGAGTAACTCTTGGCGATGAATGGCTCCAATTTCTCACCTCATCGATATATCCCTAAACACTTGTACTAATTCCTAATGAAAACATCGGTAGGATTATGGCTGATGACTTACCATCAACATTGTACACTTTATCGGGATGGACTAGATTTGGCTTTGCCGATCCCCAATGAAATTGTGAGTGTAAGTCATGTTGATTGAAGAAAGGAAAAAACTTCTAGTGCTACCTAATCCAAAAGAAATCCACAACCAAGGTATTAAATTTTGACCATAACTATTGGGTTTATATCCATATGTAGAAATTGATTAGCATAATGAGATCAAGAAGGTGGATCAAAGATGACCAGAGTAACATGAAGTCCCTTATGCCATTCATTCAATAGTTTCAAGTGATGCAAAAGCTCCATATGTACAAAACCTTATGTCCTACATACACAGATATGTGTAGTAACTATTTACAAAATAAAAATATCGTGAGATAAAAATAATAATAAATTTGGAAAATTGGGTGTCAACATGTTGTACAAGGTTATGACAAGACAATATATCCCATTTTCCCCCCACTTAAATTTTGGCAGGTGTCCACACATGCGGATTGACTAGGTAATGTTGGTATATGTGTAATATAATGATCATATCAACACTACGCTAAGATGTGTAATAAATGAATAAACTTAATGTAAAAAATTAATGAATGTTGTATACCTAGAAAACCAAATCAGTAGTGTATGATAGGTCAGTGACACAGTAAGATAAAAATAGCCAAAAAATGTGTGGATTATGAAATGGTAGGTGGACTGAAAATGGAAGAAATGAATATGAAGTGGAATTGGAAAAATTATGATGGGAAAAAAGAACTTCCTAGAGAAAAGGAAGTATTTATTATGAAAAATGACATAGTCATCAAAGAGGGGTTGCAGGAAGAAGGTTGTTGTCATTTGTTGTAGGATACATCGCTTGAGTTGCTACAGGAAGAAGGTTTGCACCTTTGGCTACAAGAAGTGCCTGTAAGTTTTTTTTTTCAAACTGCTTCAAAAAATTAGACCTCGAGGTAGGTTTTTGGTATAGGCAAAGTTTTCGGTATAGGCGAAGCCAATGACCATTGAATAATAGCTTGAAGTTTACTAGATATATGCTAGTCAATTGTACTTCTCCATTGTCAAAAACATGTTGAATATCATAAGGACTTGGCCACCTGGTACTTAACTTACTTTGATTCTCTTGGAAGAGGGAATCGTATAGCAGTGTCCAGTCACCAGGTACAAATCACTTTGACTTAATATGAATTTCATGCCATTTCTTTCACTGATTTTGGATTACTTCTATGTTTTGTGGGGAAAATTTATTTATTTCATCTAGGGAATTAAGCTATAGGAGATGCTCTTGTTATGCTACAGGAAGATTAATATTCAATTATAATATTTTTCTGAGAGTCTTGTGTTCAAAGTCAATGGGCATCAAGATAGATTTATCATAGAACAACTCAAATGGTGTGAACCTTGTAGTTATTTTCCAGTTTGTTTTGTAGGCTCATACTACTTCAAGGAGTCTACTGCTAAAGTCTTTATTATGTAGCTACACCATCTTTGTTACAATAGACTTAATTTCCCAATTTGTGATCTCAACCTATCCATTAGCCTGAGGGTGATATGGACTAGACTTTCGCTAGCATATGTTACCCATTCATCAATGTAGAAGTAAACCGGGCTCATTTATCTATTACTAGTTCTCGAGGAACTCTATATCTAGTAAAAACATCTTCATATAAGAATTCAACCACCTTGTTGTCTCTTGTATGCTTCATAGCTTTGACTTCTACCCACTTGATTACATAATCAGTCCACACCAAGATGCATGATTTTCCATTGGATGGGGGATCAATAGGCCCAATAAATTTCATTCCCCATTTGTCAAAAGGGGTTACTACTACCTAGGGTGCAATGGAATCTCATTAGAACTTTTTGGACAACCCATTCATTAGCATCTATCACATTTATGTGTATAGAGAACTACCTCGTTATGTAGTGTAGGCCAATAATAGCTTGTTGTCAAAACTTTCATAGTTGTTTGTTTTGTTGCAAAGTACTCCCCACATGGTTTATCATGACATGCATGTAATATATCATAATTTTCATCCTCTTAGACACATCTTCTCATTATCTGATTAGGTCTTATGTAGAATAGGGAAGCTTCTATCCAAGAAAAATTAATACTTTTTTCTATAAGCGAATGCTTTTCTTTTGTTGAAAAGTATCGAGGTACCTTATTAGTAGCCAAATAGTTTTCTATATATGCATACCAAGGTGATTGAGTAGATATTAAGAATACGTGTTCATCAGGGAAACTGTCATCTATTACCTGAGAATTATCAGCATTGTACAATTGAGACTAAAAGTTAGCAACTGCATTGGCTTTCCTCAGTTTATCAATGATAGTAATATCAAACTCCTACAAAATTAAAAGCCATCTCGCTATCCATCCAGAGATTGTAGGATTTTTCATCAAATATTTGATTGTTGCATAATTAGTATGTATAAAAACTTGATATCATGTAATATAGTGGCATAAATTATTGATTTCATAAACTACTGCTATTAATTCTTTCTTCGTGACTACGTAGTTAAGCTCTGCCCCTTAGAGATTTTTGCTAATAAAATAAATAGCATTTAAATGGAATCATCAATTTTCCCTAGGAATACTCTAATTTCATAATATGAATCATCAATGTGGATGTGATATGGAATTATCAAATTAGGACCTTTGAGTACAGGGGCTTGGGTTAGAAGAGTCTTGAGCTACAGGAAGGAGTCTTCACATGCCTCATTCCAATTGAACTTAGATTCATTTGTGAGGAGTGTGTATAATGGCTTGGCCTTTTTACCAAAATCCTTAATGAATCATTTGTAGTAACCTGCATGACCTAAGAAGATCCTAACATCCTTCTACTTAGTAAGAGTAGGAAAAGTAAGGATAACTTCTATCTTAGTATGGTCAACTTGTATATCAACTTGAGATATGAAATGGCCTAGAACTCCTTCTTGTATCATCATGAAACACTTCTCACTATTTAAAGAGATATTGTTCTCTTTACACCTTGCGAGGACCTTCTCTAAATTATCTAGGTCTTCTTCATATGTTACTCCATAAGTGGTAAAATCATCCATATAAATCTCCACACAATCATGGGAAATATTTGAAAAGATATTGATAATTGCTCGTTGAAATGTGGTTGGAGCATTACATAAGCCAAAGGGTAAAACATAGTATACAAAAGTTTACCAAGGATAGGTGAAAGTGGTCTATTCTTGATCTTCAAGAGCAATCATTATTTGATTATATCCACTGTACCCATCCAGAAATGAGAAGTATTTCTTTCTAGCTGATGAATCTAGGACTTGATCAACAAAAGGCAAGGGAAAATGATCCCTTTTAGTTGAATTGTTCAACTCTATGTAATCCACACATACTCTCCATTTCCCACATTTCTTAGGAACAATCACTAAAGGTAAAATCTATTAGCTATCCAAGATAGGGTAATAAAACCAGCAACTAATAATTTCTTCAACTCATTTTTAACTATCTCTCGAAGGGAAAGATTCACTCTGCTTTGAGATTGTCTCATAGACATACTTCCTTCCTTTATATAGATTATATGGGTACATAATTTAGAATCTAATCCCTTCATATCCCCACAATCCCATGAAAAGGAATGCTTATGTTCCTTTAGCATGTTGATTAAAGAGGATTGTTGTAACTAAGTAAGTTTTTTACTTATGCTCAAGCAGTGACCTAGAGACACCTCAATCTATTTTGCCAATTCTATCATAGAGGTTGCAATCAAAGGAGGTCTTTGAATCTCATGAGGAAGAAACTTATTAAAGATATCATGAGCTAATGCACACTGAGAATATAGTGGTTGCAGGTTGCATGGTGCAACAGACAAGAAATCAAAGGATTGCTCACTTACTCCATAATTATTATAAAGTATAATGTTTGTGAGCAATTTGTATTCTACTTGAAGTGGAAGGAAAGGATACCTCTGTAGCATCATTAAATGAGCTACTGAGTTCACTTCTTCTACCTCTTCTCCTAAATCCAACCAAAGAGGTTGAGATAAATCTAGACGAGGCTGAGCACGGGGGTACAAGGCCATTTTCTTGGATGTCAATCAATCTGAAATGGCCATATCTCTGAAACTACATCCTATACATGCATCAATCGTGGCTAACCATGGCCTTCCTAGGATGATAGGATATCCCCCAAGTGTTACTTTAGGAGATAATATCATGAAGTCTACTGAATATTCCCAAGAATATAAAGTCATAATGACATCCTCCACTAGCACATCAGGTTTGATAGTTGAACTATCTACAAGCTATAGGATAGTAGGAGTGGATCTAAGACTTAAGATATTCAAGTGGTGCATGGTATCCTTAGTCATGACATTAATGGTTGTACCTAGATCAACTAAAGTATTTTTCATAGATTGGCCATTAATGATAATTTCAACTACTAGGCTACCAAGATTAGAGTACTTGGGAATTACAACTTTACCTAACATGATATCTGCTAATTGGCCAAGAACATGGATATTTTGAGGATGTTTCTTTATTTTCCTACCATAATTCTTGAGACAATAGTCCTTGATATATTTTCCATAAATAGGAACATCCTTGGTAGCTTGAAAAAGTAGAATCTGAACACAAATGTGCTTGAGTTGGTCAATAATATCAAATGAAGCTTCATCTTGAGGTTGGGTTCCTTTAGCTTGTAACCTTTGAGAAAAAGGTGGAACAATTTTCTTTTGGATTTCAGGCTCTTTTGGTGAATTGGTGTGAGGAGGTATATTGGAAATAGTAGGACCGTTCACTTGGTCTGATTCTTGATCTAGAACTTCAATGATAATAGGTGGCTCTAGGGTAGGAAAAGTAGTACCAGACCTCAAATGGATATTACCAACATTGAGGGCATATGTTGGGTATTAATTAGCATCTGCAAAATACATAGGTTGTTTCTATTGGTTTTTCTTATTGTTAGGATTTGGAAAAGGTTGTGCGGGAAATTGAGTTGGTTTTGGAGAACCAATATTGACTGCAAGAGGTGGCATAAGTTCTTATTTTTTATGGATGAGAGGGAGGTACCAAGAGTCTAGCTAGTTTATTTTTCCATTGTTGGCCTCCTCTCCATTGTGGATTTTGTTGTTAATTCTCCTATGGTGACTACCATCCCCCTTGGAATTGTGACCAGCTTCTTGTGGGTTGTTGCCAATTCCCTTGAGGAGGTTTTCTTGAAGGGTTTTGGTAATTAGGCCACTAAGGTTGAGGGATATTCCAATGCTGAGATTGATAATTATATGAAGGCTTCCATGGAGTATTATATGCTTTGGAATAAGGACCACTAAAATTTAAAGGGTCTTGAGGAATACCTTGTCTTGGAGCCCATGGCCTTATTTGTGTAATATAGAACACTTGATCATTATCTCCTTCTACTAGCTGGAATTCAATAGATAGTTACTTAGTCTCCAAATTGGCCACCATATTACAATTGCAATCTCCCTTCTTGTTTCTATAGAGAGGGCAAAATTCAGCCAACATGGCATCAACTTCCTCATGTTTCTTCTTAGCTTGCATGGTATCGAACTGTATTACCATGTTATTGATAATATCTTTCTTAAAGTCCAATATAAAATGAGTTCTCTCTATGTATGAGAAAACATTACCATTAGACTTCCCCATAGTAGATCTATATCCTATACCATTCTTACCAGTAGCTCTTGAATAGTTATGGCATATACTCTTAATGGCATCCCAATTTTCTTAAGTTATGTATCTTTATGCCATCAAATCTAGAGCCTCATTAGATCCTTCTCTTACTCCTCTCAAAAAGAGTCTCTTTTGTGATTCCTCATTAAGCTCATGTTGAGTGTTCTTTTGGAGGTTGAAGAGAAACCGAGATATATAGTCTTCCAAACTCTCATCTTCCTTTTGAGACATCTTAAAAATATCATCTCCTCTCATATCATTTCTTAAAAAATATTCCTTATACTTTTCCAAGAACTTAGTCTTCATCCCATCCTAGTTACGAATGATATCATTTCCTAGACCAATAAACCATCTTAAGGCTAAATCCTTAAAAGTTATAGGAAATAATTTAAGTCTATGAGCATCAGTGTTGTACTCATAACTTTGGCAAAGGATATCGAGCTCAAAAATAAAGGTAGCAAGGTCCTCTGTTACTAACCTATAAAACTTAGGAAGAGCTGAAGAGGGAAAATTCTTTATTGACTAATTATCTTGTTGATCAATAATAGGGAATGGAAAGGTAGCTGCCATTATTGGTGGACCTCTTAGTGGAACTCTAGGTTGATAGACTACCAAAGTCTATTGGTTATCAAGCTCCTTGTCCCGATTGAAAAGGATTTTAGGATGGTGAATGTTTAGATTGGATAAGATTTATGCAAAAGGGTTGAGTTTTGTAGGCTCTTTAAGATTGTGGAATAGAGGAGGTTCTTCTTCTGAGGAGGATGAGGGAAAATTTTGAACAACGTCAGCAAAAGGGTTCTCTTTTTCTTGTTTTGGGTCCCTTTTCTCCGCAAAGATCTCTCCTAACTTATGATTAGGGTAATTGGGGAGATATCTACCTAAGGCATCTCTTCTTCTTCTATGCATATAATGGATTATAAGAATACAACCTAACAAATTTTGGAAAATAGAAGATTCTTAATCAAAATTTTAAACTAACTCCTATCAATGGCCGAGTTAGGTTCTTATCTTGACATCGTCCCCAAAAATGACACAAAAAATGGTTGGCTCCACAAAAGGAATGAATAACTTGGTATGTGGCTCAACTTGCGGATTGGATATCCTCTCCAAGAAGTTATCTATTTGAATGTGAATATATATTTAATTATCAATCCAAGGACATATGCTTCAAATGGTGCAACATGGTATGCGCACTAAGTACCCACTAAAGCCATTTTAATAGAAAGTTGCAAAAAGGAACGCTTTAAAGGAAAAAACTTAAATAATTGTTGAATGGAATGCTTGAATTGAACATAGACAAAGAACTTTGAAATAAAACAAAGCTTGGTTTTTATCATATAAGAACTACTTTTCCTATAATGGTTGTAGGAATAGTCATAAGGAATGGGCTTCCTAATGGCTGCGGGAATAGTTCAACACCAAAGATTGAACTATAAACTACTAAAAACTTAAACTAAATCTAATTGGTATTGCTTACTAAGTGGGCCCCCTCAACAAGCATCTAGAATTCAACTACTCAAAATAGATTCTCAACGCTTCATCACTTTATTCATCAAAGATAATTTCATTACATATAACTGGATTTAGCTTCTGAAAAAAACTATTATATCTTCTTACTTGATCTCTCTATATATGGATACTAATGCACATAGAAGTATCTCTTATTTATAATAGGGAAATAAACTACTAACTAACCATGTCCAACAAGATAGGCAAGAATTTATTATATCCAAGGAAGGAGCATCATGTTCATGAATTTAAGAACAAGTAAAACTTATCCAGAAATATAAGGAGCAGATTTAGCATCCACTTCCTCCTAAATTTTCTTGAAATAAAGATCCTAGACAAAACTCATTCATGGGTTTATGTCTACAATTCCTCGCGACCCATCTTATTCAATTGATTCCTTAATAGGGTTTGGTCATAGAACTATCTCCTTATTTTTGTTGTAGGATTGAGTATTTCCTTTGCAACCACCATCTTAATCCTGTATCATAAATATCAAAGAATAAAGAAGGTTCAGATGATGAATTTTGGCATGGGATTGAAGATGAAAATGGCCATATCACTAAATTTGATATAGTACATTAATTTACAATCTTGGTAATACAAAGGAAGGTATGAATGGTGTTGTATCCATGTTTTCTTTTGTTCCTAGATTAGAAACCTTCATTTTTGGTACTGGTGAACTAGATCAGATGGTAGAAAATACTTCCTCTAATACTGTTAAAAGGGTTCTAAACTATAATCCAAAAGTGGAATATTTTATTTTCAATGATAATTTAATACACAATGAAGCTAAAAAGGAGGCTGGAAATCCAGATGATGTAAAAGAAATCAATCAATCAAATTTTGTATGATACAACCTGAACATTCATCATTTGAATTTCATAACAAAGAGTATAGAGAAAAAGAGTCACAAGGGGACGTAATGTGTCCTTTTGCTTTCAAAAAATCTTTTCCTAAAGAAAGCATTAGGAAGATTCAAAAGGTTTCATTTTAGTTTCTTATTTCTTCTTATACTAGTTCAACCAATGAAGATAAAATTGAAGTATACGATGATTTGATAATTGAGCCTAATGAAGGTGCAGATAAAAAGCATTTCCAAGATCTACTTATAATATCAGCAATTATTTTATTTGTGCAAGAAGAGAAGAGCTCTCGATAATTATATTTTACCCCATGGTTGTGGAATTCAATATTAAAATATTAAAAACAACAATCATATGTGTAGGGAATGATTCATCTTGCAATTTGAAGGGGTGATGCTTGGTTTTTGATATTCCTCTCCCATGCTTTGATGAAATTTTAATGAAGTCACAACTAATGTCAAGTTAGGCTATTTTTTAAGGGTCATACGTGAAATAAAAAATGATGCCCACTATGATTCAGAGGTTTATGATGTGGAGTGGTTGTTTGGGCATGAGTACATTTATAGCATATTTTTGCATTCATTAGTATAAGAATTAGCATTAAACCAGTCACTAGATGGTCATTGTTCTTAGCCACATCTTATGGCCACAATCCATTTCTCTATAAGGGCTCATATTTCTCCTATATTGTCCATTGTTTTACACGAGTAGCCTAATGCATTCCTTGAGACAAGGGTCTTCCAACCCTGTATATATTTGAAAATAATTTTGGTGTGCTATAGGTTTAGGCAATTTCGTCTTCCTAGTTTTAGCTTGTTCATTTTTCGCTTGTCCCTAGTTTTCCTCCACCTTTCTACAAGTATCACCTTGTCCTCCTATCATCCTTTTCAATTTTTGGCTTGTCCCTAGTTCCCTTGCTATTGTCTTTCATAATTTAAAATTTTTTCTCACATTATGAAGGTCACGGTAAAGGTTTCCACGTAGAAAAATAAAATTGGGAGTAAATCACAATTTTTCACCCATTGTGGTTTCTCATCATCTAATGCAAAGGTTTAAAATCCTATTATTGGACCCCCGATGAGAGGTTCCAAATTATTTCAAATCTTTGACATTGTTCAAAATCCTCTTATAAGGATGATATACTCCCCAAAACTTTACGAATATAAAAGACTTCAACATTTTTGTATTCTCCTAATGATTCAATGCATTATTCATTTTAGACTCACAACATGTGAATTGTTGTGAAGTCGATCACAGAGTGTGCACAAAATGGTAAAATTGGAACTTCTCAAGAAAATATAAAAATGCTCAGTGTATGCAAAATGTGGAGTCGTATACCAAGAGTATGAAATGTTTGACCAAATGCTTATTGGTTGGGAATCAAATGAAATGGTTATAAGGCATGCTCAAATTGGACCTTTGAAAATACAATGAAGACTTTTGGATAAATCCATCATAGAAATGCCATGATTCCTAAACTCTTAAAGTTCTCAAACTTGTCCCATAGTTTCTGAATTCCTCCATTCTCCCAACTCCCCCAAAAAAGAAAAAATAGTCATAAGACTCAATTAGTAATATAAAAAAGCTTTTGCAATATTTGAAACATGTATGAAGTCTAGGTGTCGGCCTTTTATTGTACTTCAAAACCAAAAATCATGGGTACAAAATTTCACAAAAGCTAGTGACTTTCCAACAATAAAGAAATCAGACCAAATTAGAAATGATGAAAACACCCTGATAGGCATAGCAGAACACAATAAAAGGGCTTCAAATACTATTCAGAAAATGTATCATGCAATCACAAAGATGATCCTGTATGATTTAACACCATCCTCCCTGCTTGTGCAAAATGAAGTTGTAGAAAACAATTATCAGCATATCTCAAATTATGTTGGTGGAGAGATTTTGTTAGATTCCATGGTAGGAGGAGCTTTCACACATTATGATAGATTTGTAGATGTTAATGGTTGATTCAATTTTGAATATGAGGAGAACTCCTGAAGAGGAAAAGTTCTGGAACCTTTAATGCATACAAACTATCTCAAGTTTGAGGAGTCAAATGGCTCTACATCTCATTTAGTCAAAGAGGATATCATAAAGATATATTAGCAACCCATCTTCAACATCTCTAAATTTGGCAATTTCTCGATGATGATGACCGTGAAATCAAAGAAACTAGTTGTAAATACTATGAACTAGTGCAATGTAACTTCAGAGTCATGGTGTCAGATATATTCAACAACAACAAGGACCAAAATTTAGGCATGATAATTACAAGGACCCTAATTTTAATGCTAGATTTCCAGTAATCACTATCATGGAAATCACAATGATCTGACTGGATTGGATAATATTTTCACAATTAATATTCTTTTTGCATGTAATCTCTTGAAAATGGTTCTTAGAGGCTCTGATGTTGGTCAGATCACTCTTTATTTGATACTCATAACAAAAGATGTTACAATAGTGGGTTTTTATGGTCTTGGAAATATACATAAAAAATGACTTAGTCAGATGTTTCAGATCTCCATGTTGTTCAATGGATGCAAATTAAACCTAAAGAGGGATGCCCTATGCCACATCATTTCAACATTTTGGTACTCCACCAAAATATGATCAAAACAAATCCAATGAATGCAATAAATGAGTAGTTCCTTCCACACTTTCTGGATTTTATTATTTGGGAACACATAACAAAATCCTCATAGACTTCTATAGTAGTTTTATAACTAATGAAACGAATAGTAGGGAAGAGAGGAATATAGATGAACGAATCAAAAGACAATACAATATTATCTAAAAGTAGAGTTGGATTATTAATTATCAAGGCCAATACAATATATATCTTAATTTCTCATAATATCCTTGAAAATACAATAGTCGTGTTTATATCAACTTTAAGTAGTAGCATACTTTTCTATTATAAAATTTATCTTTATTACTACCTATAGATTTGAAAAAAATTAAAAGATATGTTCTCGGGAGTTTCTTTTAATTTAATTTATAAAAATTTGAAGAGAAACTCCAAATAAAAAGAATTAGTTACAAAAACTGAAAAAGACTTGGTAGGGAGGAGCCTTTACAATGTGATCGTTGTACAAAAAGGATGTGTCTTTGAGCCCTCTAGCTTTATCCAAGAAATAAAGGGATCTCCTAGAACTTTGTCTTTAACTGTATTTCTTTGTGATTGTTATTTTCTTATGCCAACTGCAATCATTCTTAGATAATTTCTCTTTTACAGTAAGTCATGGGTGTGATTATTTTATGAATTTCGAGTCCTGAATATTCACATAATCTAAAGAGAAATGATGTTATTTTCCTAATCATCTCTTGTGGGTGCCACGTGAGTGAAATTTTTATCATTTACTAATGTTTCACTTTCATTTAAAGTCTATATTCACATTTGTAGAATGCCTATGCTTGGTTATTAGTGTGCTTTTCCTTCTTTCTAGTTAAAAGCATACCCCAAAAACCCAAAATCATATCATACAAGGGAGTTGTACCTCTAAAATTTAGAGGAAGATCATCCATTTAATGATGAATGATGATCTCTCCAACTGTTTGTTAGTAGTTTTTCTTCACTTTTGGGTAGAAAGTCGATTTACTTATTATTTTGAAAGCACAAATATGCAAACTAAGACAATTAAAATTTTCTAATATGAATTAATATATGTGTACGTATTATTTGTGTGAATGTTTATAAATCATAGGTTTAATATGAAAATTAAGACAATTATTGTTTCTTTTTTGGGGGGGCTTTGCAACCATACGAATCCCGATGCTAAGGTGTTGCATGCTTCTGCTGTCATACTCTTTGTAGACCCCGTGGCTCCCTTTTGTTTTCCTGTGTGCATTCATTATTTTTCATGGTCTTTTGCTCTGCGTCTTTTCTTTGTGTTGTGTGGTTAGGTCTCCCTCCATTTTTTCTTTCTTAGTCTCTATTTTTTTTTCTGTGGTGTGGTTAGCGTTAGAAAGAAATGCCTTTGGAGTTGGGTTCTCTCGGCTCCTAGCCTGGTTCACCCATGTGTGAGTTCGGAGTAGCACAAATGAATGATGGCAAAGTTTTAAACATGGATATTGATGGAGTTATTGATGGATGGTGTCACGATAATAATACCCAAATGTGCAAGGGGAAATCCTCATATGTTTATAATAGAAAGGTGGAAGATAAGCCATCATACAAGGATGTTCTTGCAAAATAATCACGTCCTGAATGCCCTTTGTCAGCCGCGTTCAATGGAGCCTTTCATGCCAGTAAAGAGCCTCGTCAATGGCCTACAATCGATGGAGATAGAATGGATGGGGGTGCCACCGAGAGTAATACAATTAAAGGAGGAGAGTGTAGAATTGGTAAGTTTTCTCCCCATGATCTTCAGACTCTTTCTCTTTCCCCTAATGAGGATATGGTAAAAGCCATTAGACAGGAGTAGTTACGATTTAAGGAAATTACAATTTTCTTTGTTTATTCAGAAAAAGGATTCTCTGCCTGCAAGAAAGCTTTTTGATGACTAGATTGCTCATGTTTGGGGGAAGAAATTAGAGATTCAAGTTAGTTTCTAAAGGATGATTTAAAAGGGTTTATTTGTCATTTTCTTTAAAATGCATGGTATGCATAAAGAGTGCTTAAGAAGAAGCACTGGAATGTGGGTCGTCCTATCTGTAAAGCCCTTCAATGGTTAGCCAAAGGGGAAGTAGAGTAGGTTGTGGCCTGCTTTGTTTCCCACTAGATTGAGATTATAAACCTCCAACCTGAATTCTGATTGTTTATCTCTCATATTGTTCACCCCCTTGGTTTTGTTCTACAAATTGAGGATGCAAGATATACGTTGCCCCACTTGAACGCGAGAATTTTGATGGCTCTTGAACCAGAGATTGAATTTTCAGATATCATCTCGATGGACCTAGAAGACGAAAAAATTTTCCTAGGAAATTTCATTATTAGGAGATTTAGGTTCATGTTTTCATTGTAAGAAAAACGTTCATTCGAAAAGAGATTGCCTGGCCTTGCGGGATTCTCAAAACCCCATTTTTGCTAGTAAGTTGAAAACTAATGGTAAAAACATTAGTCTAGAGATTAATGACCTTAATAGTAAGAAAGATGCTAATATTTCTAGAGATGAAATGGTGGTTACAGATAATGGTAAAGTATCAGGTCCAGAGCCAAAGGTGGATACAAAAAATAATACCAGTCATGATAAACTGGATAATGATGTCTTTGTCTGTATGAATAACCCTCTATTTGATGTAGGGGATTTAGTGGCCATAAATAAGGATGTTCAAGATCCCCTACCTGATTTCCAACCAAGTAACAATCTTGAGATAATTAGTGGTAAAAGTGATAGAAAATGCATGCCCCCCTAAACCGAATGCCCAACAACTTGCTTTAAGTTCTATTAATGATAAAGTTGAGAGTATTAAGAGGAATTCTAATGGACCCCTCAATAGAGAGAAGGGAATTCTAGGAACCTTTAAAACAAACAATGGTCACAAGAATAATAATGAAGCAATAACATCCTTGATTGAGGAGCCATTCACCGAGGTTAAAAAAAAGAAAAGGAAGATGGTTGAAAGGCAATCCATGTCTACTGATAGCAGGAACTCTGGGAAGAATATGCCATATTATTTCAATAGGCTCTATAACAATCCTAAAACGTTACCTCAATGATGCACATACATAGTTGGAATGTGAGATGGCTAGAAATATCTGATAGAAAATATTTGGTTAGGAAATGGTGTAATAATCTCAAAGAAAAGGATATTGTATGTTTATAAGAGATTAAGGTAGTTGGGTTTCAAGCATTTACCATTATGAAATTCATCTGGGATAGGGCTATTGTCTTTCACTCTAACCACCTTAGAGGTAAAGGAGGCACTGCCATTCTGGTAGGACCTTAGTGGGCTGACAAAATCAATTCAAATGGGTCCTCTCCCTATCATAGAGCATTATGGGTTACATTTAACCATAAGGACATTCTTATTGGAGTGTGCAACATCTATGCCCCTAATGACTATAGAGAACGTGCCACCTTATGGGAATGGCTAGTTAATGGCCTTCCTAAAGCACATTGGATCTTTGTTGGAGATTTCAACATGGTAGAAAGAAGAGAGGATAAGTGTGGAGGTAATGCTCATGGTTGGAAAGGGAATGAACTATTTTTTTGGTCCAATTTTAAGAGGAAATTCAGGATTGAAGATCCCCTCATGCTTAATAAGAAATCCTTCTCATATATATGGTTCACATGGTGCAACAACCAGGCTGGGCAAAAGAGAGTCTATTGTAGGCTTGATAGGATGTATGCAAAAGAATCTATTTTATCCTTTAAGAGATAGAATGGTCAAGCCCTTGTGAGTGTCTCCCCCACATCTATGTCAGATCACCACCCAATATATGTGTTAATCTCCTTGGATTGTGAAGTTGAGACCTATCCTGTTAAGAAGAAAACTAGCTTTAAACTCAACACCTGGCTTCTAAATGATGAAGACATTGATGGTGCTATCAGAATGGTTACTAGTCTGTGTAAAATTTGTAACTAGGGGTTAAACCATGTGGATATGTGGAGTCACCTAGTAGATTCTTGGAGGAAGATGTATGAGATAGTCGGGAAACAAAAATCTATTATCAGAAATCAGGAAGAACATACCCTTTAATGCATCCTTAACTCTATTGAAAAAGAATTGGAGAAAAAGGGATCTAACCCCCAATTGGAGGAGAAGATTAGGGAAGTTAAATGTTAATTAAGGAGCTATGAACAATATAAGATTAATGACTAGAAAACACGAGCCATGATGAATTGGATGAAAGGTGGTGATAAAGGTTCTAAATATTTCTTCAATAGCATTAGAAGCAAACAGAAGAGAGAACGTATTGAAAGTATTCAAATCAATAGGGAAGTCTCTATGGATCTAAACAATATTAAAGATGCCTTTTATAGCTTCTATAAAGATTTATTCTCTTCAGAATTTAATGAACACAATAGCAGGAAAATGGAGGAATGCCTTAAGCTGATCCCCAAAAAAATCTAGGATTTGGAGGCTAGGAGACTCAATCTATCGGTATCCTTGGAGGAAATAGAATGTGCAATCAAATCTCTGGCCAATGATAAAGCCCTCGGGCCAGATGACCTCCCTATTGAGTTCTATAATCACAACATGGAGTGTATTGGACAAGAATTACTAGAGTTATAAGAGGAAGCTTTCAGGCAAGGATCTCTTGGTGTTGACATCAATAGGGGTGTTATTAAATTTCTTCCCAAGGATAGTGGCAAGTCCCTAGTCAAAAATTAGTGACCCATTACACTTCTAAGTCTGTCATATAAGGTGATAGCTAAGGTTCTTGCTAGGAGAATTGGGATCCTATTGAATGAATTTATTTCTCCAACATAGACATGATTCATCAATGGGAGATTCATCCTTGAAAACCTGATTACCAGTTGGGAGGCAATGCACTGGGCCAAGAGAAAAAATCAGAATGTAGTTATAGTTCTACTAGACTTTGAGAAAGCATATGATAGGATTGAGTGGCGTTTTGTTATGGGTATGTTGAATGCATTTGGTTTCCCACCATACTTCTATAAATGGATTAATATTTTGGTTAAAGATTCCTCTATGGTTATTGATATGAATGGTGATCTCTCTGAAAGTATTAGTCTCCAAAGATCCATCAGGAAGGGATGTCCAATTGCCCCAGCCTTGTTTGTAATTTTTACTGATGCCCTGTTCTATATTCTTAGAGCTCCCCAACTAGGTTCCCCTGTAAAAGGTATTACTCTCCCAAATGAGGAGCCTCTACTTAATGCTTAGTTTGCAGATGATACGAAACTATTTATTATCATGGAAGAAGATAACTTTGATAACATGCTTAACATGCTTCAATTCTTTTGTGATGTCTCAGGAGCCAAAGTGGCTCCTCAAAAATCTTCAGTCATTGCGTGGTCTCACACTCCCCTAGAATGGCTAGAAAGGAAAGGATGGAAGCGGGTAGGACCTAATGATATTGTAAGATATTTGGGCATTCCCTTCTCTATTGATCCATCTCTCAAAGACATGTGGAATTGGTTATACTCAAAGATTAAAAAGAAGTACATCAAATGGGAAACACATATGTTATCTTTAGCTGGAAGAGTGCAGATTGTGCAGAAATCTTGTCAACTCACCACATATATTTCTCCTTGGTATGGCTATTCTTCAACTATCAGACTGGGTAGATAGATAAAATTATGAGAGATTTTTTGTGGTCAGATGGTCTTGGCAACAAGAAAAGGCACTGTGTAAAATGGGATTGGTGTTGTATGCCCAAAAATAAGGGGGGTTTGGACATAAAAGAACATAAGAGATCAAGGAATGGCATTAGCCTCCAAGTGGGTTACTCAAGTAGTGACAGGTGATGAACCATGGAAGGTGCTAGTTAGAAACAACATCAATAGATCTGATATCAAGAAATTAGGTAAAGGATGGAAAAATGTACCTCTCAGTGACAAATTGTTGGGGAACATGAATCTCTCAATTTTTGGTTCCAAGGTGTTTCAGTCAATATGGAAGGCTTGGGTCCAGGTGAGGGACCTTCTCCTATTCAGGGGTGCCAGTGGTGGTCCCCCTACATACTTGGTGTTGGACAAATCAGTTTGGTGGGGGGTGGAGACCAATAACAAGCCCTTGTCATTAACTCAAAGATGCTCTGCAAGAAATTGGATGAAATATGGTATTTGTCTTGTGCAAGATGTTATGATTGACAATCAGGTAGGGGAGTGGGAGGAACTATCCACTAAATACCACATCCCTACCTCACAGAAAAAGACATACTCTATTTTATCTAAGGTTGTGGGCCCTTTCTTTCCTGGTAGAAGTATGGACACTGGACAATTCATGCAATGAGTTAAATGGAAGGATGGTAGTGAGTTTCACAAGATCTCTACAAAGCAGATTTATAATATGTTGAAAGATAAGGTTGATATTTTTGAGAAGGTGAACCTTGGCTGGGGGTTGGATATCCCAATCCCCAAATGGCAATTATTTTTTAACTTTTTATGGCACTCCCCGTGTGAGCCTAAGAAGTCCCTTTTTAGATGGCTTTTGCTTTTGAAGAAGCTAGTTGTTGGTAACACTCTACCTCATAATCTAAGAGATCTTATATGGTGTGATTTTTGTTTTTTTCTTGAGTCTTTGGAGCACTTGTTCTTTAATTGTACCTTTTCCTGGAGTATTTGGTCTATTTTCTTTGGGTCTCCTATTGTTTGGAACAACAAACCTAGCCTGTCCTGGTTGAGTCTTTTGATTTGAAAATGAATACTTTTTGGTCTATCCTTACTTGTGAAATTCTTTGGTTTTTGTGGAAAGAACATAATGGAGAAATTTTTCAGAAGAGAAGGAGATAGCTTACTAAGTTTGGATGTAAACTCACCCATTTTCATATCATGTCACAAGTTGTTGCTACTTTAGAGATTTCTAGGGACAGATTGACGACTCTCATGAGGGAGCGCCAATTGTTAATCCACAAAGAAGACATTATTTCATGTCAATACTTCTCCTTGCACAAAGATATGCTCCGACAGAGGGAGCTTGACAGTCTTAATCAGTTCATCAAATATCTACATCTTGAAGATAGAAGGCTTCCAGGGCCTAATACACAAAGTTAGCAAAGGAACTACTTCCTTTTTGATATAATCTTTCCTTTTTTTTAGAAGATCCAATGGGGTAAAAGCACAATCAGGTGTCACCTTTTAGGCTAATTTATCAGCACAGCTAAATTTCATTATTTCTAACTAAAAAATAATTTTGGTCAAACATATGGTCAAGCTAGATTCATTCTAGCTAAGTTAGATAAGTGCTTTAACATTTCTAATTGGATATGTCTATTAAATGCATGTTTTATACCACTTTGGGTCCAATTACCATAAAAATAAAATTATTTCAGAAAAGTGGCGTTTCAATAACTCCTAATCTTTTTAATGATATTTTTTTAAAAATAAAAAAATACCCTTTGTAGAGATCAGAGTCAAGAATATCCTCATATAGACTTTATAGTGTTTTAATTAGACATAATTTAGTGTAAGTAGAAAATATTGCAAGTAGGTATTTTAACAGTCAAGGAGATGTTGATTCGGAGAAAGAAAAAAATAGTAAATCATATTAAATAAATTTGAAAAATATATGGCGCACTAGAGGAGAGAGTCCTCTTCAAGAATATATATTTCTTTTTTTTATTGGGATAGATTTTTTATGAAAAATATGGTGCAAGATGAAAACTATCGATTTCAGTTAGTTGAAATTTGAATTATTATAAAAGAGAAAATATAGGTCAGAAACCAATTTTTATTTCTTCATGCACTATCTATAAATGTCATCTATGACATATTTTGAAATTAGGCAAAAAATATTTATTTAAATATATTTTTTGGGTGGGAACTAGACCCCTAATTTTCAGCATTTTTCAGCAATTAAAAAATCATCTTTAAAAATTAAAAAAAATATCAATTCTTATTCAAAAAAATTATTAAAAATATTAATCATAAACTTCATCCATTTTATCACATTTAATTAGTTTAAATCATCTTCAAATTCCAAACATAAATGCCATTTTTATACTATTGAAGTTGAATAGCTTTGATTTTGTTAACCTTTTCCTTTGTAAAAGGGTGACAACTTATTTTACTTTTACCCAATGACAATGTTGTAGTCATTTAAAGGGATACAACTCTTTTTTTTGTATTAACAAGCATCAGTAATGTTTTGTAATGTACTATCAGAATAATCGATATGGTAAATCTGTTAAGGTTTGATGTAATCTTATATGTTAAGGTCTGATGTAATCCTAATACTATTGTAAGATCTGATGTAACCCAGTTTATAAACTATGTTAATACCAAAAAAACTATGACAATTAAAAATTTCTAATATGAATTAATATATGTGTACGTATTATTTGTGTGAATGTTGATATATCATATATCTTTAGGTTTAGTGATATGACAAATATTGTGCTTCCAATCAAATGAACAAGTTCTATCAATTCCTAAAACTTGTGGGAGGGTAGTGTTATCTATATAACTAGCCCTGGAGCCACATAATCAATCTAATTTTTTAAATTTTTTTTGAAACAATACAAATACAAGAATGAAGCTAGCAACAAGTAGCTGAAGGATAAATAAAACCTAAATCAAACTTGAGAGAAATTTTATTTTCCTCTATACATTAATCATAATCTTTCAAATAAATTATTCTTAAACTTTTAAAGAGATTTAAATTAATTTCCTTGCAAGAAACTATTTAAATAGAGCTTAAAATTAATGATTACAAGCCAAAAATTAGAAGACTAACATCATGACAAACTTCATTAATCAACTTTGTTGAACTAATCATGTTTTCTCATTCATAAATTAAGCATTATTTCGTAGAAAATCACAATTAAAAAGTGAAAAATAGAAACACAAAATCATGACGAACTTTATTAACCAACTTCCTTGAAGTCGTCATTTTTTCATTCAGTAAATTGTACTTAGAAAATCTAAGAACAACACTATATAATTCCTCTACACGTTAATCATATTCTTTCATATAAATTATTCTTAAAATTTTAGATAGATTCAAATTAATTTCTATACAAGTCATTACTAAAAGAGAGATTAAATTAATGATTAGAAGCCAAAAATTGAAAGACTAACATCATGAAAAACTTCATTAATCAACTTTCTTGAACTAATCATGTTTTCTCATTCATAAATTAAACATTATTTCATAGAAAATCACAATTAAAAAGTGAAAAAATACAAAATCAAAATCATGACAAACTTTATTAACCAACTTTCTTGAAGTCATCATGTTTTCATTCAGTAAATTGTACTTACAAAATCTTAGAACAACACTATATAATTCCTCTACATGTTAATCATAATTTTTCATATAAATTATTCTTGAAATTTTATATAGATTCAAATTAATTTATGTACAAGCCATTGCTAAAAGAGAGATTCAAATTAATGATTAGAAGCCAAAAATCAAAAGACTAACATCATGACAAACTTCATTAGTCAACTTTCTTGAACTAATCATGTTTTCTCATTCCTAAATTAACCACTATCTCATGGAAATTCCCAATTAAAAGTAAAAAAATAGAAGATTAAAATCACGACAAACTTTATTAACTAACTTCCTTGAAGTCGTCATTTTTTCATTTAGTAAATTGTACTTAAATATTCCAACAATAGCCATATATAATTCCTCTACACATTAATCATATTCTTTCCTTTATATTATTCTTGATTTTTTTAGAAAGATTCAAATTAATGATTAGAAGTCAAAAATTGAAAGAGTAACATCATAACAAACTTCATTAATCAACTTACTTGAACTAATCTTGTTCTCTCATTAACAAATTAAACACTATTTCAAAAAAAAAACATAAAAGTAAAAAAATAAATCATAAACTTTATTAACGAACTTTCTTGAGCTATTCATGTTCTCGTTCATTAAATTGTACTTAAATATTCAAAGAACAACCTTATATAATTATTTTTATTAAAAATAATAATAAAAGGTCATTTAAAAATCATAACGACACAAAAAGAGTTTGAAATGTTCCTCTGCCCCACGTGGTTTATACCTTCTAGTAGCGACGATTATGTCTGTGTTACGGTTCAACTTTTACTTTTACTTAAAAGCAGAGTTGGATTATTAGTTCTCAAGGCCAATACAATATATATCATGATTTCTCATACTATCAGGTTGGAAATACAATAGCCATGTTTATATCATCTTTAAGTTGTAGCATACTTTTTCATTATAAAATTTATCTTTATTGCTACCTATAGATTTGAAAAAAATAAAAGATCTATTCTTAGGAGTTTCTTTTAATTTACCTTATAAAACTTTGAAGAGAAACTCCCAATAAAAAGAATCAGTTCTAAAAATTGAAAAAGACTCCGTAAGGTTGGAGGCTTTAAAATGTAAAATTGAAAGACAAAAAAGGAGACTCTGAGTTCTACATCATATTCTTTGAAAGAGGCATTTTTATTCTGACATTGTAAAAAGGTGGAGATACCAATATTTTTCTTTTGAGGGAGAACCATGATCGTTGTACAAAAAAGGATGTCTTTGAGCCCTCTAGCTTTATCCAAGAAATAAAGGGATCTCCTAGAACTTTTTGTTTAACTGTATTTCTTTGTGATTGTTATTTTCTTATGCCAACTGCAATCATTCTTAGATAATTTATCTTTTACAGTGAGTCGTGGGTATGATTATTTTATGAAATTTGAGTCCTGAATATTCACATAACCTGAAGAGAAATGTTGTTATTTTCCTAATCATCTCTTGTGGGTGCCACGTGAGTGAACTTTTTGTCATTTACTTATGTTTCCCTTTCATTTAAAGGCTATATTCACATCTGTAGATTGACTATGCATGGGTGTTGGTGTACCTTTCCTTCTTTCTAGTTAAAAGCATACCCCAAAAACCCAAAACCTTATCATACGAGGGAGTTGCACCTCTAAAATTAAGAGGAAGATCATCCATTTAATGATGATCTCTCCAACTGTTTGTTAGTAGTTTGTCTTCACTTTTGGGCAAAGAGAGTCGATTTAATTATTATTCTGAAAGGACAAATATGCAAACTAATAGAATTATAGTTTTCTAATATGAATTAATATATGTGCATGTATATATCTTCGTATTTGTGTGAATGTTTATATATCATATATCTTTAGGTTGAGTGATATGATAAATCTTGTGCTTCCAATCAAATGAACAAGTTATATCAATTCCTAAAACTTGTGGGAGGGTAGTGTTATCTATATAACTAGGGAGCCACATAATCATAATCAATTTGAAATTTTTATTTTTTTTGAAATAATACAAATACAAGAATGAAGCTAGCAACAAGTAGCTGAAGGATAACTAAAACCTAAATCAAACTTGAGAGAAATTTTATTTTCCTCTATATACATTAATCATAATCTTTCAAATAAATTATTTTTAAACTTTTAGAGAGATTTAAATTAATTTCCTTGCAAGCAACTATTTAAATAGAGATTAAAATTAATGATTACAAGCCAAAAATCAGAAGACTAACATCATGACAAACATCATTAATCAACTTTCTTGAACTAATCATGTTTTCTCATTCATAAGTTAAGCATTATTTCATAGAAAATCACAATTAAAAAGTAAAAAATAGAAAATCAAAATCATGGTGAACTTTATTAACCAACTTCCTTGAAGTCATCATGTTTTCGTTCAGTAAATTGTACTTAGAAAATCTAAGAACAACACTATATAATTCATCTACATGTTAATCATATCATTTCATATAAATTACTTTTGAAATTTTAGATAGATTCAAATTGATTTCTATACAAGCCATTACTAAAAGAGAGATTCAAATTAATGATTAGAAGCCAAAAATCAAAAGGCTAACATCACATGAAAAACTTCATTAATCACTTGAACTAATCATGTTTTCTCATTCATAAATTAAGCATTATTTCATAGAAAATCACAATTAAAAAGTGAAAAAAAAAAAAAAAAAATCAAAATCATGACAAACTTTATTAACCAACTTCCTTAAAGTCATCATGTTTTCATTCAGAAAATTGTATTTAGAAAATCTAAGAACAACACTATATAATTCCTCTACACTTTAATCATATTCTTGCATATAAATTATTCTTGAAATTTTAGATAGATTCAAATTAATTTCTATACAAGCCATTACTAAAAGAGAGATTCAAATTAATGATTAGAAGCAAAAAATCAAAAGGCTAACATCATGAAAAACTTCATTAATCAACTTTCTTGAACTAATCACGTTTTCTCATTCATAAATTAAACATTATTTCATAAAAAATCACAATTGAAAAGTGAAAAATAGAAAATCAAAATCATGACGAACTTTATAAACCAACTTCCTTGAAGTCATCATGTTTTTATTCAGTAAATTGTACTTACAAAATCTAAGAACAACACTATATAATTCTTCTACACGTTAATCATATTCTTTCATATAAAATATTCTTGAAATTTTAGATAGATTCAAATTAATTTCTATACAAGCCATTACTAAAAGAGAGATTCAAATTAACGATTAGAAGCCAAAAATCAAAAGACTAACATCATGAGAAACTTCATTAATCAACTTTCTTGAACTAATCATGT
This sequence comes from Chamaecyparis obtusa, assembly GCA_027943335.1. Lineage (NCBI taxonomy): Eukaryota > Viridiplantae > Streptophyta > Pinopsida > Cupressales > Cupressaceae > Chamaecyparis > Chamaecyparis obtusa. The sequence goes on from BSBK01006039.1 coordinate 909,529, forward strand.
TTTCTCATTTATAAATTAACCACTATCTCATTAAAATTCACAATAAAAGTAAAAAAATAGAAGATTAAAATCATGACAAACTTTATTAACCAACTTCCTTGAAGTCATCATTTTTTCATTTAGTAACTTTGTACTTAAATATTCCAAGAATAATCATATATAATTCCTCTACACATTGATCATATTCTTTTGTATATATTATTCTTTCGTTCTCTCAATAGCATATTAAACACTATTTAAAAAAATCACATAAAAGTAAAAATAAATAAAATCATAAACTTTATTAACCAGCTTTCCTATTCATGTTCTCAGTCATTAAATTGTACTTAAATATTCAAAGAACAACCTTATATAATTATTTTTATTAAAAATAATAATAAAAGGTCAGTTAAAAATCATAATGACACTAAAAGAGTTTGAAATGTTCCACCGCCCCACTTGGTTTATACCTTCTAGTAACAACGATTCTGTCTACGTTACCTTTCAACTTTTACTTTGGATGCCCATAAACAAATTTAAAATAATAATCATCAATGTAATTAAAAGCTAAATCCCGTATCGAATCCCAGAAAGCTCGTGGAATAAACGACAAAAGCATCCTTTTCATTAAATAAGAAGCGTAAAATAAACCTTCTTATAAACAAACCCAAGGCCGGTACGTTCTTTCCGACGACAAATTCAATTTTAATAATTTATTTTCCGAGGTTGATGTCTCGTAGGGATAATAACGATGACGCGTAAGCGACTGCATGACGGAAAAGAGGACAGATGTTATTGGAAGACCGTCAAATGTAACAGAAATCCTCTTTCACAGCGCAGATCTCCACACTTTTTTTCGAATGAATATTTCCAACCTTTTCCACCTGTCCATGTTGAAAAATATTGAAGACCTCGATGGGGAGGGTATTTTTGTTAAATAACATTTATTCCTCCTTTCACTAGGTAAGAAGGGACCTCTTCCTTGGAAAACGATTTATTAAAGTCTATAGGTAGGAATCATAAGTCAACAGTGATAATCAGCTCATTTCATCATATAACTTATTTTAAAAATTGACGATAATCAGCTCATCTCATTATAACTTTTAAAGAAATTGATGTTGAAAGTGATTGTGTGATGATGGGAGCAAGAGAGGAAAGTATTTAGTTATCTAATATAGAAGTATGTGTCTTAGATTGAAACTTTTTCAATTGAGAGTCAAAGGTATTTGTTCTACCAAAGTTGCATTTTACATTATCTCGCTATGATCCCTAGGCCCTGTTTGGGTGCTGGAATACGGAATGCTGGATATAGTCAATTTTGGAATATCTAATTCCACCTTTTCAAGTAGAAGATGAAATGCTTATTTTGTGGGCCAAAATGGAATTTTGAAATTCCAATTCCTGCTTTTTTGGATGGACACAAACATGGAATTGAATTATTGGAAAATCTAATTCCGGAATTAGAGCTAAAAACCCATAGATTTAGCTAACCAATTTGTGAGCACAAGTATTGGTTTGAGACTACTTTTACTAAGAGCCAAAGGCTGAGAGCATCCATTCTTCCAAAGTTACTCAGGATGTAGTACCACCCCCATCCCTTATGGTAGGAAGTAGGTATTTTTTGTAGTGTGTTAAATTATGATATTTATATTAGGATTCAACTATGTAGGTTTTTTAACCAAACTAATTGACCTATATATCATGAGTTGTGAGTAATATAAATCACTTTCTAATGAGAACAATGAAAGGAAGTTGAGAGTGTAATAACACTTCCAACACTAATCAACCACGAGAGTGAAAGCAAAAATTTCTTACAAACCCTTAAACTATTCCAAATTAGATACACATATAAATTTTAGATTTAAACAAATAAGACCATAACAAAACATTTGTGTGGGAAAACCCTTCCAAGAAAAAAGCCACACTCCAAACATAAAATTCAATTGTGTTGCAACAACAAAGAGTTGCAATAAAATGCACAAAGCCAATGCTCTACATGAGTAATTAAAAAAATCAAGAATTTTGGAGCAATTATGACAACATAACATATCTCAAAAAATAATCAACTTGTCTCATCAAATACACTGAGGCACCAACATATTTATAGAGCTTACTATGAAAAGGTAGGTGCCCAATGTTTCCAAAACCAACTCCCATGCATAAGAGGTAAGTGATGTCAAAAATAACAAATCATCATTTCCACGACACATTCCATATGGCTATTTCTAGATCATTTCACCTAACTCTTCAATTATTCATCTTTCCATATGCACTACAACCACTACATAGAAATCACCAAAGTCATAATTAGGTGCAACAATGCACACAAATACTTGATAAATATGAACTCAACAATATATGATAGCTATTCAATATTACTCTTCATGACTCTTCCACCAAACTTGTAGCTATCATAGTCATGTAAGGAAACCATCGTCATTGTCCAAACATAGCATCTCATGACACTATCCTCCTAGTAAATAGGAACTCCAAAGTGGGCACCGACTTCCTAGAAAATAAGAATCCATGTCATAGTCTCAACTTCAATGTAGGATGCCACCTCACCAAGAGGTCCCACAAAGGTGATATAACAATAGGAAGTGAGAAACATGAGATATAACAATATATGCAACAAGTAATTAAACAATTCAACTTTAGGACTTTAAAGTTGAGACACCTTGATCCCAACAAATGAATGACCTACTTAGCCCTCACTGTGCATCTAGTTCATGCTCATAGGGGTGAAGCAAAAAAACTTTTGAAGATGCAACACATTCTAGTACTAATTCAACTCAAGTGCATTAACCATGAAGTTTCTCCCAAGATCAAATATTGTTAGCTTGCATAATTAGATGACTATTTTTATTTACTTGAGTACACTAAACAAAATTTCAAACGTATCAATTTGAGCTTACTTGATCTTTAAGTTGATTTCACTTGATTTAATTGTGAACTTTAGATTAGTCCATCACTTGTTGACTTGTGACTAACTCAAATCCTTTAAGAAACTTGTATTTCCAACTTGTTCTCCCAACATTTGTGTACTTTCCCTTATTTTATGAGTCAATAAATCTAGCCTATATTTTCATTTACTCAATATTGATATTGGTCAATATTTTACAATCAACATTATTTTAATATTTAGATTAATTAGTATTCTACATCCGTTTATAACCAGACTCATTTTTGAATTCCCATCAAATCCTACATGGTACTATAGTAAGGTAAGTGTCTATAGCTAAAGTTAAATATATCTTTGTGGGGAGGATGTTCTTCCTTCTCTCATTAGGGATTTTAAAATTATACATGGGTATCTAACATGATTTATTTTGCTAGGAATCATCTCACATTTCTCTTAGTTGTACTTAAGAGGGATGTTGATGTGATTATTTAATTATATTAAGTTTGGTTAGGTAATTAGTTTTATTGACTCACTTATGGAATATAAAAAATGATCACTTTACCTTAATTTGAGCTCACTTGTTCTTTTAAATTGAGTTCACTTGATTCAACTTCTCTTTTTTTCAAATCCACCACCTATTCACTTGTGATTCACTTGAAAACATGTCTTTTTTATTTATTCTCTCAAAATCCATATATTATATATTTTTATTTGTTTTGTAATCAAGATAAACAACCTTAATCAATCTTTTCATTTTTTTAATATTATATTTTAGTTGATACTTTGTTGTCAACATTATTTATTGCTTGGATTTAGGTTAGTTTTCTATAGTCATTTATATCTAAGCTTATGTTTTGATTGAAAACCAATCCTATAAATTACGTGTAAAGCCACTTCTTTCTTTTGAATGACATTTAATAGTTATCAAATGGTTGATACACACAAATATTTGAGACCCTTTCAATGAAGCAAAACATATAATGGTCCTAAAAATTATAAATGTGTATTGTTGACCAAAAAGAATATAAATATAAATTATCTTTAATTATGAGCACTTCCATAAGGGAGGTCAAAACCTTGTTCAAAGAAGACACCACATTTATAAAGGACATGCCACAAATTTCTAGTCAATTTATTGTAGTTTCTACAATTATTTTATGAAATTCTAGATTAACTTCCATAACAAATCCCTAAATAGAATTTTCTCCATATCCAAAATCCTATATTTGCTACTAATTTATGTAAAGTAAAAAACTACATCTAAATATGTATTTGTAGATTTTTTTTGCTTACTTGTTGAAAGTTGAAGAGAGACTAAATCTTTATAGAGTATTGTAGGTTAATTAATGCAATAAGACAAATATCATAATATACAAAATGTTCTAAATCATTATAGCAATTAAGAATGTAGAGCTCCACACTTTGGTCAAATTGTGAGGATCCATCATCATGATGATAGAGAGCCAAAATAATAATAATAGTTGTTAAGTTGCAACATAAGACTGGATAAAAGAGATGAGAGGAGTGTTGAAAAAGGAGATGCACGATTCAAAAGATGAAGATGGAAAAGACTCTTTAGTCAAAGGAAACAAACTAAGAAGCAACCATATGAGAAATAAAAAAATGTTAAAAATATAATTTTAGTAACTAGGATTACAAATCTAGAGAAAAGAATAAAAGATCATAAACAAGAGAACAAGAAACTATGTAAATGAAGAAGGAAATTCAATAATTGATATTAATATATAGAAAATCTTATTATAAATAAAATTATAAAATCTATATATTTGTTATTCTAAATATTGAATCTTATTGTGACATCTAAAATTCTAATTATATTGAATATCTCTACTTGTAATTTATTTGCAATAAATGAAGTTTAAGGCATCTTTCAATTGTATTAAAGTTGATGGAAAAAAATATGCTCATGTATAAAATATATATAAATTATGATCCTATTTAAAAATGAAGTTCTTTGCACATTTCTTCAATAAATATTTCAAACATTTTTTCCCCTTGATTGACATTAGATGCTTAAATCTTGATGTTAGTAATGTTGTGTAGCTTGTAAGTTCGGTCTCATCTTTTATAGTATCATTGACTTCCTTTATTTAGTACTAGGGACAGAGGGATGCCAATTTCATTGACCTATGCTAGTTTAGTGTCAAGGACTTAGGGGTACCCATTTTGCTAAAATTATTCGAGGCTCAAACTTAATGTCATCCTCATCAACCTCCTTCAACTTAGTGTGAAAGAATAAGGAGTAAACTTTTTACCAAAGTCACTAATGGCTCGAACTTGACTTCATCTTTATTGACATCCTTTGACTTAGTACTAAGAACAAAGAGGCGATTTTGATGGTCTATATGACTTTTTAAATTTTTTTGACTGTATAGGACAACCTTAAAATTTATTATACCATATAGAATAACATGCTATATTTTTATAAAATCATATGTAACACTTCAAATTATTAATAGAATATAAGAAAATATTATAGATATCTATAACATAATATTTTAATTTATATAATTAATATATACCATTTAATAATATTAATTAATTTAAAGCATTTTAAAAGATTAAATATAATTATTTCTAATTTTAAGAATATTTTTTTCATATGAATTTTTGGAATAGTTTCTACTATGAATTTAGAAAACCTAGCATTTATTTTTTTAGAACATTTTTAGCAAGATAGTCTTATATTAATTTTACTGTGATTTTAGAAACTTGTTATAACATGTAAAATAATATAGAAATTTACAAGTATATTTGTATATATTTCATCAAAGAAAATTATAGGTCTTGATATTTTTAAGAATCATCATTCCTATTCAAAATTATGATAGTTAATTTATATTATTTCTTTATTAAAAATATTTTTTCATAATTATGTATGATTAATAAAAATGACATGTATATGTTTATACATACATATGTAAATATATACAGATGCACACATGTTTACACATGATTTAATATTTAATTCTTCATAAATTATATATATATATATATATATATATATATATATATATATATATATATATATATATATATATATATATATATATATATATATATATATATATATATATATATATATATATCAAATCAAAAGCATTGAAATGATTAAACCATAAAAAAAATTCATATAACATGTAAAGGTGATCATCAAATTATAGACTTCATATATTGTGCCAAAAGTGCTTGTCACACAACCTTTTACTCATCCTCATCAAGCTCATTCAACTTTTTACCAAAAAATATCCATTCTTTTGGAGTCATGTAATTTTCAAAGTCTATAATGTTAATTTTTTCTTCTTCTTGTCAAATTCTTCTTTTTGGTCCAAAGAAGAAGAAACTAATACCTATTCTACCAAAATCACTTGAGACTCAAACCAAACCTCAAATTTTTATTACTTCTCCAACTTAATATTATAAAGTAAATGTAATATCCATTGGTTTTTAAAAAGTCAATGGGCTCTTAGCTTGGTGGACATATTAAAAAGTCAATAATCACTTTGCTATTGGTGAATTTCAAAGGATCTTAAAGAGTCCACCATGGATGATGATTGGATCAAATGGGATCACCCTTGGTGAATTTAGTGGATTGGATTTCCATCAATTGTTGACTCTTAGCTGAAGGTGTTCCACCCAAGACTCATTCTCCCAAATAGATAAAATGACTTTGTGGATGAAAAATCCTCCATAAAAAATCTTTTCAACCCAAATCACCTCCTACTTTCACCCAGCTTCATCCTTATGTAATTTCCACAACCTATAATGCTAGTTTTTTCTTCTATGTATGTTCTAATCACCCAATTTTGGTCTAGTAAACTATAAGCCCTCTTTATGAAAATTAAATTAAAATATTAGATCATTACTTTGCACCAAATCAATTCTGCTTAATTAATTAATCATTTATTTGATTATATCCTAAAGTTTCACCACTTTATTTTATGTTTATTTAATTAAAAGAACATGCTCCCTTTTAATTAAATAATAAAAGACCTCTTTATCCTAAGTGCACATGAAAATCACTTTTCTAAAAATGAAATAAAATAATAAAAATAAAAATAAAAAGAAAACCCCTCCACTTAAAGTGCACTTTCCAATGAAATGAAATCTTTTGACTTTTAAAGAAGGTTTTTGCCTCTTTATCTCGACCACTCATTGTTTTGCCTCTTAATCTTAGCCTTTTCTTTTTGCCTCTTAAAAACATGAGCACATGGATCAACCAAGACTTAATCTCCACCGTTGCTCATTCTTTTGCCTCTTAAAAACATGAGCACATGGATCAACCAAGACTTAATCTCCACCGTTGCTCATTCTTTTGCCTCTTAGTCTTGTCGGTCCACTCATTTCTAATTTCCTTAAAATGAGGCTCTCTCCTCATTCCTACAATCTTAATACTTTTGAAAATTTTACTGACATCTTTGCATCTTGACTTATTCTTGCATCTTAGCTTATGTTACATCTTGAAACATCACATTATCATTTGGCTTAGCTTTGTTATTTATTTTATTGCATTTAGCTTAGTTAATATAGTCTAATTAGCATGGATAGTAATTTTTCATCTTGTTATCTTAGATTTACTTTCTTTACACTCTTGCATTTCATCTTAGCTTAATCTTGCATCTCATCTTAGATTACTTTGCATTTGCACTCATCATGAAGATCTTGGATACTTGCACTCTAATTGTTTAATATCTATTTGAATCTTCCATTCTATAGTGCACCTTGCAGAGATCTTGCTTATTGAGCTCATTTGAGAGCCACCATCTTTATCTACATGATTCTTGCACGCTATAGATAAGAAGCTATAAGCCGCCTTGTAAGACTCCAAATTCATTGGATCTTTTGGATTTAAGGGTTTATAGAAGTGACCACACTTTTTGGATCACATATGTCATATTCTTCTTCTCAAAAATATGACACACAATTGAGTCAAGAAAAAGACACTAATACCCACTCTACCAAAATCACTCGAGACTCAAACCAAACCTCAAATCTTTACAACTTCTCCAACTTAATATTAAAAAGTAAAAGCAATATCCATTGTTCTTAAAAAGTCAATGGACTCAAGCTCTAGTGGGCATATTAAAAAGTCAATAAGCACTTTGTTATTGGTGAAGCTCAAAGGTTCTTAAAAAGCTCATCAGAGATGAAGATGGGATAAATGTGATAAGTCCCTTAAACAAATTTGGTAGAATAGATTCTTTTTCAATTTTCGATTTTTAACTGAAAAGATTCCAAAGACTAATGCTCCCAAAGAAATAAGACAAATTTATAAATAAAACTACTTTATAAATAAATGAAAAATCCTGAAAGAAAAAAACTCCATTAAGACAAATCACCTCGAACTTTCACCCATCTTCATCCTTATCATCATTTTTTAAAGAAAAAAAATTATTTTGATTTCCACAAGGGTAATGATGGCCTACGGGATAGCAAAGCCTTCTATCTAGTTCTCACTAATAAATCATGAGCAACCGCCCCACTCCTCTACTTTTACAAATCCCAATGACCAGACAAAACAGGGATGGCGCTTTTATTCCCAATAACAATAATAATAACTGGACACAACAGGAATGGTGCTTTGTGTGCTGGATTTTCTTATTCCACGTGGTAATCAACGTCTACTCGAAGCTGCAACGGGAAGTACAATGCTTGCAAAGCGTTATGACACCAACACACGACACGACACCCCTCGCTGACGTGGACAATCCGCGTGGACAACCCCATTCCTTTGACCCCCTCTCACTCCCTCCACATAGGAAACTACAAATCGTCTCTCCCCCAAAACGCGTTGCCGTCGCTACCGCTCAGCGCATATAAAACCTAAACAGTCTGCCACGATTTCCTTCTAAAACAAGGGAAGCCGATTCAGTTCTGGAATTGCATATAAAACCTAAACAGTCTGCCACTATTTCCTTCCAAATTTGAAGTCCAGAACAGGGGAATCCGATTCAGTTGCGGAATTGCAGCGCAGGGAGAGTGAAATGGGGAATTGTGCGGGGGGTCTGAGCAAGGACTCACATGCCACCAGACCAGACACAAATGGAAACCTTTACCAGAATTTCAATCAAAACAATCGGCAGAAAGAAGAGATGCCGCGAAATGGGATGGGAGGAAACGCGCAGGCGCAGGTACAATCGGGCACGGCGTCGGCCGCCTCGCCCCTGCGGCCGCGTCCTGCCGCGAAGCCCAAGCCCATGGGCGCAGTCCTCGGCCGCCCAATGGAGGATGTGAGGGAGACTTACACAATCGGCCGTGAGCTCGGGCGTGGGCAGTTCGGCGTGACCTATCTGTGCACGCACAAGACCACGGGCGAGCTCTTTGCCTGCAAGACCATAGCGAAACGGAAGCTTTCGAACAAGGATGATGTCGAGGATGTGAGGAGAGAGGTGCAGATCATGCATCATCTTACCGGGCAGCCCAACATTGTGGAGCTTAAGGGTGCATATGAGGATCGGCACTCGGTTAATCTTGTTATGGAGCTTTGCGCTGGCGGTGAGCTTTTCGACCGGATCATTGCAAAGGGACATTATACAGAGCGTGCCGCAGCTACGCTTTGCAGGACTATTGTTCAGATGGTACATACTTGCCATTCTATGGGGGTCGTTCATCGCGATCTAAAGCCTGAGAATTTTTTGCTCTTGAGTAAGGACGAGAATGCGCCGCTGAAGGCCACCGATTTTGGGCTCTCGGCTTTCTTTAAAGAAGGTTTTTCCCCTTTTCCCCTAAAACCCTTTTCTCTCTTGCGTTTTTGTAGATAATCCGTTTTGATATGTGTTGGACAACTGTTTATTTTTTTAAGTCTCTGAAAGTTTGATTTTTGATGAATTTTTTGGGCGTGCTCTTGTTAAATTGTATTCCAATCTCAAAATTCCTGCTATGATTGAAGGTGAGGGGTTTCATCTAGACGAAATTGAGCGTAAGTTTCATACCGTTCAGAATAATGGCGCTGCCTGGTAAATCGGTATATGCATTCCTACTGATTAGAGAAAATAATATACGGGTCATTTAACGAGTATTTATGTATTCCAATCTCACAATTCTTGCTATTATAGAAGCTGAGGGATTTTATCTGTAGGAAATCGAGTGTAAATTTAATACCTTTCAGAAAAATAGCGTTGCCGGGCAAATCGGCAGATGCATTCGTTCGAGGTAGAGAAAATAATATACGGGTCATTTAACGACTAATTTATGTATTCCAATCTCAGAATTCTTGCTATTATAGAAGGTGAGGGGTTTTATCTGTAGGAATTTGTAGTGATTAGAGAAAATAATATACGGGTCATTGGATGAGGAATTTAGTTAGTTCTTAAAACATAAATGGTTGTATGTTAAAAATTTATGCCCACCGTACTTGGGCGTTCCCTCCGTTAGGGCCTATATTTTGCTGCATTCCTCCTGTGCAACCAGAATTGGATGTAGTCGTTTAGCTCATTAAATTATTGACATTTGTACCTGCCTGGTTCCACAGGGTCATCACACGCAGAATTGGATGTGGTAGTTTGTCACATTAAAGGTTAGGAAGATTGTATCACAGGAAAGATAAAATTTTGTGCAGGCTGTCCAAAATAATAATTCAGATTTTTTGGAGCCAAGGCTGGACAAAAATGGAAACCTTTTGATCAAAAATCACTGCAGAAGATATGATCTCCAAAGAAGATTAGAAACTTGTTAAGGCTTTGGTGGTTAGGGATTGTGTGCTGCGCTTAGGTCCCATTGGCTTCTTTGGCCTCATAGACATTATTAAAAAATCTTTCGTTTCATTTCAGTGGTCTCCGAGGACATGTTCCTTCTGGTTTTCCACTGCTCCTGGAAACCAGAATGTCTTGGAGATCTGGGGATGGATGGAACCTCCCCTGCCGTCCCTCTTTTTCTTTCTGAAACAGCACAGCTCCTCTGCAAGGGGAACAATCCCCTGGAATGTCCCTCTATTTGGGAACACCCAGACATTATGGTGACATCCAGCTGTTCCCTGCAAACCCCCCCCCCCCCACCCCTCCCCCCCCCTCCCCCCACAACTGAAAAATTCAAATTCCTTGTAAAACCACAAATATGGTAACAGTTACTCTTACAGGCATGTACTATTATTATATTTCTGTCCAGCTCTGTATCCCATGGAAATCAATTTCAATTCCCGATTTGCTAGCAGCTTACCATAGACTCTTGTCAAATAGGTGAATTAGTAATTACTGATGCATTTCAGAAATGCTTGCGTGACTATAGGCCAATGAACAAAGAACAGCAATGGGCTTAATGATTAATTTCAAATTTGTAAACAATCACACTCTGGACTCACATGATTCACATGTACAAGGAAGCCTACTGGAGTAAATACGTATTTGTAAAATGAGTTTTCTTGTCTTGTCATTTCAAATTTTTAACTTATGTTTAAAAATTAAAATCTTTGAACTAAAGAAAAGTGATATTTATTATTAATTAAGAGGCTCCTCCAGTCAATGATGAAGCATGCGGGTGTGCCGGTGTACTTAAACATCTGATATGGTTGACTGTCAAATTGAGGCTCTGACTGGACGTGGGAGTTTAACCAATTAAACATCTAGCATTTTTAACTACTCATCCGTTGGGGTATGCTACACCTACAATTGGATGTAGTGTTTTACCACATTATTCATTTCCACAGTTCACCATCTAACATATCTTCCGGGGATTGTATGCTGTCTTCACAATGAAAGTTCCATTGATTTAAATTTTATTATTTGAGACCATCTCATTTTAGGGCCATCATTTATTTGCTTTGGGAAAAACCTATTAATGAAAAAAGAACAGGACTACACATCTAAGGAAACCTTAAACCACAGATGCAAGTAGAAAACTCTAATAAATAAAGGGATCTTACATTTACACCAAAAGTCTAATAATTTGATTTGGTGAGGCTGACCAGTTTAGTGATTCCTGATTGTCTTTTGCTAGAAGCATTAGTTGTAGTCGCATCGAAACAGCCTAGTAATATTAGTCACATTAGAACAGCCTAGTGGTTATAAAGGAGTGCTGAAGAAAGGTTATTTCATATGGGTTGGTATTATAAGATGTTATTGTTCCTTAATGCCACTTCTTCTGTGAAGTACCTTCTCAATAGAAATCTTGAAATGTCAGGGAGTAGATCTTTCTTTTTTATGATCAGTGAATGTCGCTACAAGGGGCTACACCCATCTATTGATAATAAAAGGTTTGCATCGATTTCCCCTCTACAGAGCTGTAATTTGACACATTCTTTCTTCTAGAACATACATAATGGAGCCGTCTGTCAATTGGCTCATATCTCCCTTTCATGTTGCCATATTGTCAAAGCATGGAACAGATCCATACCTCGTGTCTATGCTAGCCTATCTAAACCATTTTCTAAACCTTAATATCATCTATATTTATATGAGAAAAGAGATTCCCATCACCAAATTGCTACCCTTCTCTTTTCTCGGCCTCTTCCATCTCCACAGCCATGTCAACCAGAGAATGACCTATTCACACCACCCTCCACAGCCACCCCTGCACATGCTCTAATGAAGTTTGTACCCATCCTCGTCTCAAATATATGTCCATCCCCACACCCCAAATGACACACTGCCCAATAGACTCATTTTGTGTGACACCAATCTGTGGCCAGACCCTTCCATTCGACAGCAATTCCCAGCACTGTGCATTTCAAATATTCCTTCATCCCCCCATGCCATCCTGTCCACACCAAACAGGACAGTATGGTCTCTGCCACATCTGGCTCCCCTGCATCCAAAGAGCCTTGCCATAAACATTGATGCAATGTCCATGTTAACCAGTATCTCCCTGCTTCCTTCATGTACACATTGCCTAAAACGAGAAGCAGATAATGGAGGACAACTCTAGCTTTGGTCTTGAACACCTCCATTAGTTTTCACCCGAAATTTCCCCAAGAAATTCCATCCGCCTTTTCTTAACCCTCAGGTGTACAGTTCTATCCATACTCAATTTGCAAATGTCATGATGAGACAAATCCATCCTGTTAGCTCAATTTAATGTTGTGAGATTATCATTCAAGTAGATGGTGGCGTACTTCCCACAGCTTCGCTTAACTGCTCATCATTCACCACTGTCTTTGCAATCTGACTTGGGTGTTAAATTAGTCCTTTTTAATTGCAGACTATCTGCGGAATTCTTGCCAAGCTTTTGATGAATTTGTTGGTTCCCAAAACCACAGCTCTTGGAAATCCAATAGCTTTGCCAATTCCCTAGTAGGATTACTCAATCAGCTTTGGCCAACAAACGAGAAAAGTACCTTGATACAATTCTCTTGCACTTTTAGCTCCGCTAAACCTAGGTGGGCATACCTTCACCTCAAACCCTAATCACTTGGTCAAAGGCTCTCCTATAGTGAAGTTAAACCTTATGATTTCTCAAGGTGGCAATTGGTCCTTGAGATTAATCAAAATGAACTGTATATGTGCTGTGAATTGAATGTTTTAGTAAGAAAATATTATTATGAATTATGAATATGACTGATGGAACAATGAACTTTGCAGTTTGATGAATATTCCCTGAATTATGAAACAATCTTTAGACCAGTCCTTATCCAATATTGGGCAGATAGAGTCATTCCTTGTCAGATCTTTATGTACAACTCTTGAGAGATAGTATACACCATCCACTACTACGCATATATATATATATATATATATATATATATATATATATATATATATATATATATATATATATGATCTTCTACAGTGCAAATCTTAGTCTAATTGAATTTAATTTCTCAGAGAAAACCATTTAGACAAAGTTACATGGACACCACTTCACATGCAATCTTTGATGATCCAAGAAGTATAATGCAACACTAATCTCTTCAATAAATATATTAAAAGGTAGCAATTGAATCTGAATCAATAATCCCAGAGGATTCACTTGATCGAGTTTAATGAACAATTCTTCAATTTGGATAAAAAAGAGTCTTTGTATTAATTTTTTAAAAAAGGTACAATTAATTTGTGCTTCAGTTGCATTGCCCTATACAATCATTTTCAAAAGTAATGCTTTCATCTGTATTTCTATATATATCATCTATCCTATATCTTCTCTCTTATCTCCTTTTACATTTTACACCACACATATATGTGGTTGAATGGTTTTCACACCCCTTCAGGGTGAAAAGACACTGGTCTTCATTAAAATCAAGAAACTACTTTTGAAAAACTTAATCAACAAATTAACTAATAACTACCTATCTTTCGGATTTGGTTTTGGTCGAAAACCCAAAGCATCTTGTGAAAAGCTAAGATTTTGACTGGAGCTTGGAAATTGGATTTTCTGAACTGGGTCGATTTTATATTTGCAATTTTTGCTCGTTTGCACCCTCTGTTGACATCATTTTTTCAGCATGTAGAAATTACAGCATTTCTCAAGCATGTTTTCTCAGGGATTTTCTTCTAATAGAAATTCATTCTGATTTGCGAACTTCAGAGAAATTGTATCAATATATCGTGTCATTCAAACTCTATTATACTGTATCTCCATGATTCTCTTTGATTGGGTCTTCTTCCTTCTCAGCAAATCCTCAAAGCTCGATTGTTATTTGTGTTGTTTTAATTCATGTGTTGGCGCTTTTAATTTCGAGCTCATAAGCATTTAATCTACCTTATGCCAATTTATCTTTTCAAGCATCAACTTCAAATCTTGTGACAAATTCTTTCGGTATTCGAGATGTACATTTATCACCCTAATCATAATTCCGCTGTTTCGCAAGTCTTCGTGCAACATCCTTGCGAAATAGCGACATTTTGCAGCTCTTCAAATCGCTCCTTTGTGAAATGGCAATGCTTTTGTCTGTAATTCTACTTTGATACTTGTGAAATTGCAAAATTTTGCTGTTTTGCAGGTCCACTGTCTTTTCTTCTGCGAAATAGTGAAAATCCATCCTTGTGAATGTTGTGATTTTTATGATCAGATCAAAATAATTTTGAGGGTTCCACCAGAATTGACCTCAATCTCCTCACCTTTCATTCCAACCATCATCTTTGCTATGAAATCTGCCACATTGTTCCCTTCCTTGAATATGTGGAATATGGTGAACCTGTCATGGCATTTTATCAAATCACGAATCTGCCACAGCCACTTCCCTAGCTTCCAATTTGGCATATTATTTGTTAGAATGGCATTAATCACTATTTGTGAATCTCCTTCTAAATCAATTCTATAAATATTTAATTTATTTCCCCTTATTAATCTGACCAGTGCCGCATGAAATTCGGCCTCATTATTTGTTGCTTTCCACAGTTTTTTTTGTTGTTAATAAGACATACCCATCTTGATCTCTTAGAGCACAGCATACCTTGGCTTTTCCTGGGTTTCAATGCAAGTTACCATCAAAACTTACTTTGATCCATCTGACATCCTTGACATTTTCTGGGAGTAGGCTCTGCCATCCAAGTTTATTCATTGCTCTTTTTCCCAGTAATACTCTGCCACTTTGCACCCCAGCACCATGTGGTCCACTGTTTCTTCTTCTTTCATGTATATGGCCCAAGAATCTGATTCCCCTTAATATGTCACCTGCCAAGATCTTATTCTGTAGAGCTTCCCATGTAAACATTCCAGCTCTTAGAAGACTCTTGTTGTTCCACATAAAATGGGATGGTCAATCTTCCTTCCGTTTTGCAACCTCTTTAAACCTATAACCAATTTTCACTGTATAGCTCCCTGACTCACCACAATGATGGATCTCGTCTTCCCTTTCTGATAATTGAGCAGTTCTTTTGGACAATATTGTCTGTAAAAGCTCTTTCTGATTGTTGGGAGCATCAATATCTTTAAAGGACTTCTATATCCACTGTGAATGCCCAGCCCATCAACCACATCCTTTCCACATAGTCGCTTACTTTGTGGCCCCAAATATTTGTTAGAATATTCTTGAGTTTGCCAGGGGTTCATGACCATCCCGTGAGTTCTGCCAGGAGGAGTCAGGGAGTAGATCTTGTTGTTTGCCAAGAATTTGAAATTGGAAATGTGTTTCTATCATTTAATACTAACTTTTTTAAAACCCTCTTTAAAATTAGAGATCATAGGGTGGGGCGGGCCTGTTTTCCTGGCTATGTGAAATTTACAATAAGGGTCTTTCCCAGATAAAAGATGTTTGTCATGCTGAGTTGCAGGGAAAACATGAAACCTCACAGAAATAAAGTTTTTAATTGCCATAAACTTGTCATTTAGACATGAGCTCAAAGTTTAATTTGAACCTTTCTTTTCTCTCTCAACCTATACAGACAACTTATATCCTGATTTTATTTTGCACATTGCTTCCATAGTCAAGCAACCTCCATATGGCCAGTTCATAGCCTTGTATGTGGCTTCTGTAGTCAAGCAGAGGTTCCATCAACATGGATAGAGGAAGAAGAATAGAAGTAGGAAAGGAAACAAATCGTGTATATTATTGTTCTTCAATATACCAAACTGCTCTTTCTACTCTTCCAGAAATGATATTCACAAAATGCGCTTATTCTCACTTGTTCCTAGCACTGGCAACTTGCTGCAAAGTTTGCAATATAAAAGGTTTGTTGACAATTATGACTTGGAACTTGGAAGGCAACATATGCTTTTTACTGCACTTCTGCTGAGCATCTGCTTTACATTGTAATAGTTTCATAGAATTTAGAGTAGAAGATTCCTTTAACTTAGTAATGCTTTTTTGGATGTTTTCAAAAGTTTGTCTGGCCACTTTTTAAACCAGAACTATTTTGATTCTTGTTGTAATCCACACCAAAAGATGCAATGCATATTTTATCTTTTGTTCTTTCATTTACTCTTTGCCTACAACCTTGAGGAATTCAAAATAATATTCTGCCCTTGTGGTCATTTCACATTTGACTGACCTGGCTTTGTTGGATTTGGTTTAAAAATTCTAATATGTTCATAATTGATTTGTTTAGCATGAGATGCCAAGAGACTCTTTTGGCTTTCTCTTGCACAAATGAGTCTGATTGTTGCCTTCTGCATATGATTATGTGCATTTTATTTTCTATATTCTGTCTGTTTGTTACTGAATTGCATGGGTGAATAGTTTGAAGGCTTCTTGTAGATTATGAGAACTTTTGCTTGTTTTCCAGGGGCTTTTTTGCTGTTATTGACTTAAGGTTTGCTATCTGGTGCAGGTCAAGTATTTAGAGACATTGTTGGCAGTGCATACTATGTTGCTCCAGAAGTCTTAAGGCGAAGCTATGGACCAGAAGTAGATGTTTGGAGTGCAGGAGTGATACTGTATATTCTTCTTAGTGGAGTTCCCCCTTTTTGGGCAGGTCAGTAGCATAATGAACACATGCAATTGAATTGCAATCAAGGGTACTTCGAATTTGTGGGAGATGTGCTTCAAATATATGATAAGGTTATAATTTTATAAACTAATGTTTAAGCTTTGATTTAACAGAGACAGAGCAAGGTATATTTGATGCAATCTTGCGTGGGTATATTGACTTTGAATCTGATCCGTGGCCATCAATCTCTAGTAGTGCAAAGGACCTGGTAAAAAAGATGCTAAATTCTGATCGCAAAGAGAGACTCACAGCACTTCAAGTTTTAAGTAAGCTGCAAAATATCCTATTTTCTGATTTGACAAGAGGTTTCTTGTGTCATATATGCATTAATAAAAATGATGGGCAACACAGAACATCCCTGGATCAAAGAAGATGGTGAAGCTCCAGATACACCAATTGACAGTGCAGTTTTGAGTAGGATGAAGCAATTTAGGGCTGCAAACAAGCTTAAGAAAGTTGCTCTGAAGGTGTGGCTCTACTTTTTGACAATTCAGTTGTTTGTTTTTTATATGATTTAGTTATACCTCTTCTGAATTATGTGTATTTCTCTTGCAGGTTATTGCTGAAAGACTGTCAGAAGAGGAAATAAAGGGGTTGAAGGAGATGTTTAAGAATATGGACACTGATGGTAGTGGTACTATAACTTATGAAGAATTAAAGACAGGTCTTGCAAGACAAGGCTCAAAAATCTCCGAGGCTGAAGTCCGGCAATTAATGGAGGCTGTAAGACAACAGATCTGTTTCCTTGTGATTACTGTCCTATTAACTTATTGTGTGAAGTAGAATCTCTGCAATAATGTAATGATGTTGGGTTTGTCTTGTCTAACTTGTCTTTTGAATGTGTTTTTTTGTCTGCTTCAGGCTGATGTTGATGGGAACGGGACAATTGATTATCTTGAGTTTATCACAGCTACAATGCATATGAACAGAATGGAAAGAGAGGATCATTTGTATGGTGCCTTCCAATACTTTGACAAGGACAACAGTGGGTAAGCACTCGTGCACCTAAGTTAATTTCTGGATGTTTTTGTTGAGTAGAATTATAACCAAGTTAGTTGAGTGTATTTATTGGGTTCTCCTTTTCAGGTACATTACAATGGATGAACTGGAACAAGCCTTGAAAAAATATGGAATGGATGATGAGGGAACTATTAAGGATATAATTGCTGAAGTTGACGCAGACAATGTGAGCAGATATTTTTTCTTGGTTTCATTTTTTATTTAATGTTCTGTATTTAGTAAACTTTCACTATGAATATTAGATAGCACTAATTCATGCTTAATTATATGATTAGGATGGGCGAATAAACTATGATGAGTTTTCAGCAATGATGAGAAAAGGAAATCCAGATAACAATCCCAAAAAGAGACGCTGACCTTATCATATGCTGCCGCTTCTAATCAGAAGTGCTTACCATGTGAACTGTTTGTGTACAATGACATCTTCCTATGATGGATCTTCTTTTCCTTATAAAATTGCCCTTTCAAACAATCATTAGATGAATGTGTTCATAAAATTTCCAAGGTCAACAAGTTTTTACGGACAGCAGGATCCATCTACTCTCAATTTGATATTCTGTACAGTGTCTTGATGGAATTGCTGAAGGCTGTTGAAGCACAGTTGTTTTCTTCTCAATCTATCAGCTGTTTCTGTCTTGTTTATTGCGAGAGGATATGTTTAAGCCAAGGAAACGGCAGGAGCTGCCCATCATATTTAACTTGAACCTCAAAAGACCTTGAATACTGAGGTGTTATCTGTTGTTAGGTTGCTATTGGCTTGTTAAGTTTGTTGTAATTTTTACATTCGAGGTGATTGTTCAGAAAGGGCAAAGGTATCTTACGGATTGGTTTTATCTCTGGGTCATGAAACATAAGGCCCCCGTCCATAATTTAATTTGACGTTGTAGCATATAGACTAGCACACTTATCTTGAGTATTTTGGAAAAATATTTAGTTTCAAGGGAAATTGAAAGCCCAGGTTTGCTGGGAGGTAAGATTTGTGATCTCTTGATATTGGCTTCACTCCTCAACTTTCCTGGCAATGTTCTTTCTGACTCTTTGCCGGGTCTTTCAATGCTTTTCTTGATCAAGATTTTGTTCCTTAATATGAAAACTTGTTATGGAAATTTTTAATCGATAATAGATCAAGAGCTTGCAATTTAATCGTGGTTTTTTTGAAGGATTGCAAGTTGGAATTTAATATTTGGAATGTCCGTAAGTCGAATCCTATTTTGGGAATTATATAAAGAGATTTTTTTCTCCCGAGTATCTTATACGGGATTCCATCTTCACATTTAATTACTTGGTGGACTGCAATAAAAACTATTATAATTCAGTGGAATTGTGTGTCAGAGACAAAACATCATACATCGAGGGTATACAAACTACCTTTGTGATTGATATCATGATCATCCGAGAGAACATAAATCAAATTTTCAAAAAAGCCATAACCAAGCATTAATCAGATTTGCGATTGTTACCTTGTTTTATCTGCAATTCGATGAAGTATATTTAATATTGCTGTCAAGGTGATAAATCTTTGATATTATGAAAAATAGATTTGCTGTAATATTTTGCAAGCATTCTATCAAGCACGCTATGTGGGGTTGAAGAAGTGTAGAGGGGAGGTATGTGCAGGCAATCAGATATCCAATATGCCCTCGTAACAAAATTTAATAAAAATTAAAAAACCTAAATCATATATTCTTGTTGCATTATGGGAAATCTGAAGAGTTGCATAGGATAATCTATAACTAATTTCTAAGACAATCACATTTCTATAAGGGAAGTATCTATAACTAATTTCTAAGACAATCACATTTCTATAAGTGAAGTATATATGCGGGTCTCCACATTATTAAATTCGCGAGTTACTCAAGTGTGAGAACATATTTTGATTAGTCTCCACATTTTTTAATATTGCAACATTATACAATCCCGCGAGTGAAAGGGGCTATTAGTTATGCAAAGGAAATTTAAGTGACACCATTTGCAGATCAAGCAATGAACGCGATAAATTCGGGGGACTTTAATTTGAGAGATTCAGATTAACAATCGAGGATGAACTACTCCATAATACCAGTTCGGAGTAACCAATATAGTCAAATCGCCTATAGAGAGTAGGGCAGGCATTGGTGGATTCAGGGATGTGACCGCTTCCTACCATTCACGGATGTGACCGCTTCCTACTATTCTAAAGGGGCATCGCCGGGCGGACCGACCATCGGCGAATTCATCGCAAGGGTGGGAGGGCATCTGGAACCAGAATGAAAACATGTGCAAATCAATGTCATTTATAATTTTAAATATTTTTTTATTGCGGAACAAAAAAATTACACGAATATAATGACCTAGCGATTTTACTGAAACGTGGTTATCATTTCTTGCGTACGGTAGGATATTGCAATGGATTTTGTGTAAGCTAGCATTTTGGTCAAAAAGTAATACGGGAAAACTATTTGAAAACAATCGTTCAAATTAAATACTTATTAAGAGTTACTTAGTCTTTGTCGTCTTTGTCGTTGTTGTCAATAGGCGAAATATATTATCCAGTCTTACACCATATTTTTACTATATATTGTGATTAAATAATCCAAATGTAAATAAATTTTTTTTCAAATGTTGATAAAAATGGACCAATATTTGAACACATGAGAACATATAAATGTTATATTAAAAGAACATTAACAAGTGAAATAGATAACTTTGTCTCAAATAAAATATCATAGCTATCTATCATATGTGTGTCACTTTAAAAATAATATGTTCACTTAATAAAATAAGATGCTTATTTAAACAAGTATTGTTATCTTAGTGCACAAATACTATTGTTATGTGTACAACTATTGTGGTAGCAAAATATATGCATTAAAGTATTTCATATTAATAATTTGTTTTATCATAAATATAAAAGGTGAACACAATAAATACCTTGTATTTTTCCATGAAATGTGTGAGATTGTCAAAAAGTTTTAGTGTTCAATTATTGGTCCCTTTGTGTTGATATAAGTTGTATTTTACATAATAATGTGTTATTTTTATAATAACAAATATTTTTTTTGTGTTGAAGCATTGGTCCTTTTGTGTTGGATTTAAAAGTTAGATGTAACAAATATTTATGATTATTAATAGGTATATGGTCCATTTAAGTTGCATATATGCCATATTTTGTATACAAATACAATCACTTACTAATAACAAATGATATTTTTAAATTCAACTACTAGACATTTTTAGATTAAGTTTTGGTCGAATATTTAAAAAGTCAATTTTTGTACACGTTTAACTAGGTATGCTATTTTAACGAGTTGCGTGATGAGCCACACCTTCAAACCTTAGTTATAGGTAGTTAAGTGTCCATCTTACATTTCTAAAAAAAATGATCTTACGATATTCCATGCAATGGCTACATGTTGACGAAGTTAGCCCTCACGACTATTGGTCCCTCTCCCCTAGTCAGAGAAACTTGGTTAAAAGGTGGACACTAAAATAAAGGTAATCTTGTTTATGATTGTTACATTACACAACTAACAAGAAGAAAACTATATTAGGATAGTTTTTGTTTTTGTAAAAAAATTGAATTATGGTCAATATGTATTCCAAATTTTTGACAAGAAGCAAAATTCATATAAAAAATTAAATTAAGCTAGATTCCTAGTTTCCTCAAAGAAACCATAGTATAATGGTTGGTAGGAGGTGTCTATTTAAAGGGAAACTTTGCTCTAATTTTTTTTAGGAGTGGCTGAAAATAGGGTCTTATTGATGGAAGTACTAAAAATGTAGACTTTGAAATTGAGCTTTAGAGGTGATTGAGGAAGATTAAGTTGTACCAAAAATTCAATGTTAGATATATAAGGAAAGCAAGTATGCTTATAAGTTGTATGACAAACATGAAGAAGAAAGTATAAGAAAAGGCACAAGTTTATTTCAAAGTTAATTAAGTACCAACAATCTCTATTTGTAGATGTATTCATCTACAAGATGTTACCTTAAACAAAAATTATGCAACCATTACCCTTCAAATTTTAGAATATAGATTTATCAAGAAAAGGAAGTATGTTTATAAAGTTACATGACAAATATTAAGTGGACAATATAAGAAGTTACAAGTTTAAATTTCAAGGTTAATTAAGTACCAACAATGCCTATTTGTAGATGTGTTCATCCACGACATGTTACCCTAAACAACAATTATGCACCATAACCCTTCAAATTTCAAAATATAGATTTATTAAAACTCCTTTTCTAGATCTACGTGAAACAACACAACACAATGTAGTCCATTTATCCCATCTTCTCTATGTTTGATTGTTATCTTGAACCTTATGTATTGTTATCTATACCCCCAACATCTTCAATTTTTGTGTCTAACTCGGTTTGTAATGCCCCGCCCAGGAACCCAGGAGAAATTAACCTAAAACATGTTACTAAGTTTACCAAATAATTTTTTTTCTTTAAGAGTTTACAATCAACAATGAGTAACAATGTGGAAGCAATCTAACATAAGATAATACACACTCATAAATGTAACTCATTTACATATTACAAGTCTCAAGGGTTTCATGATGTAGAATTGCGTATAAGTTAACTAATCTACTAAGTACAATCTAACACATAATCATATGATATATCTTAGGTTCATTTTAAAACTCAAATTGAAGTATTCCTAATCCTTTACTTAATCATAATGAAAAGAACACAAATCATTAAGTGCACTAGCATAGTCATTTCAACTGAACAACAAGATACATTCATTACACCAATATAATCAAGGTACATATACTAAGATACAAATTGATACATCATAGTCTTCAAGATAATACAACTTCCATTGCACGTGTTGTAGGGATAACAATAATACAATACAAGTACATATACATTGTCCGAAATCAATGTCACTAACCAATACATAAAATGAAATACAAGATATACATCTCATGATGACAACAAGAAAGTCTCCAAGCAATGAATAAGAAGATAGAAGCAACATCAAGGATCATCCAAGCAAAAAGTCATGAACGTTGGATCTCAATGGTAAAATAATGACTACCACCCGACCATGTGGAACAAAGAAGTTCACACCCACTGTGCTGAGGAGATAGCACCATGCCTCACTCAAGGAAACAACCAAATAAGCAAGACTAATGCAATGGTACATAGGATAAAGTGGATATAAGGTTACCAAGAATAAATGATCAAGACACAAATTAGGTGTACCAAATGCAACGTAGGAACCTACAACGCATATAGGGAAGTGTTATCACATAAGTCAAATCTAAGGTCACCTGATAGTCTCTCTGGACCCCGACCCCCTAGTGACTCTGTGGTATAAGTGGTCCATTTGTACAAACAAGGAAAACCAACTATGTCAGACCTCGTCTCTCTAGATGGGAAAGCGTCTTCTCCCACTCCCATCCTAGACTGTACTAGCACTCGAGGCATGGGCGACCTGCATAATTATCTTTTTAATGTTTCTATCCTAATAAACTTATTAAGTTATCACTTATTAAGTCAACTTACAAAGGATATATAGGCAGCCACTTTAGGGCTCCAACGCCTCCAAAGTAAGCCACTTCCCCTCTATGCTCCTAGATAACCTACCCTAATGCTCCCAACAAAAAGAACCAAGGAAAAAAAACCAAAATCATAAAAGATCTTAATAAATCAGTTAACCATCAATGTCATTAAAGACAAGTGCTAGAACATAACAAACATCTCATCCTATACAAGGATCTAAACTGGCCATCTCATACTATAATCATCAACAACATCAATAACATCACTCTCCAAACATGGAGTAAAGCATAGATCCACAATATCATCTATTAGATCATAAAACAACTACAATAAAAGAATCAAGGTGACCTAGTTAACAAATTAAAACTCAATACAACAATGGTTTGTCACCTCCTGTGGTCAAATGAAAATATTGATCGAGGTCTCAGAGAACAAAATAAATCATATCACAGATGCACACAAAGCAACACATGAACCAATCGTGATATAAAGAGGTTATGAACTTTCCACAACATAAACCCCAAAGCATAAAAGTAAAACCCAAAAAGTATTTTAAGTCACAAAAGACAACATCCACTTAGGGCATCAATATCCCCTAACTGAGAAAACACTATGCTATTAAGTACACTCAAGTAAATCAAATATTCACAAAATTAAGCTTTGTAAATTAATTTATAATATCTTTTATACAAATTAATTTATTAAGTAAAATTACTAAATCACACTATAATTAAATTTTAATAACAATCAATAAGATTAACCTCTATAAATTAATTTATAAAATCATATATAAATTAATTTATCAAATATAATTACTAAAGAAGAAAAATAATATAATTAAATAAATACTTATTAAAGCAAACATATATATTCTTAAAATATAAATTTAATTATATTTTAAAATATATCTTAATTTAAAATAAACATGAAATTATATATATATATATATATATATATATATATATATATATATATATATATATATATATATATATATATATATATATATATATAATAGACTGAATTTATGTAAAATAAAATAAAAATAAAATTCTTTTTAAAAAATAAAAATATTAAAGCATTTTAATTGGGAGAGGGATGAGAACACGACCCCACCCCAATGCTGTCGTGTGTAGCATGAGTTGCCACGACAACCTTTGCTGCCGCCGACAACTTGGAGCTGACATAAGGGGGTTGGGGGAGAGACCCCCCCCCCCCCCCTTCATTAATTTTTTTAATTTAATAAATAAATAAATATAATTTATTTGCTTATTCCCCCTTTTTTTAAAAACATTTCTTTTCTTAAAATTCAAACACCAAAAATATAAATAATTTTTTTTTAATAATAAATTTTCAATAGAGTTTTTCATTTTCAAGCATATAAATCAACATATATTTTAAAACCATTAACAACATGCATACAAATAATTACATAAATTTGGCTTTAAAGAAGGCATGCATTCATTTATTTAACAGGCTCATGCAAATATACTCAATGGTGAATAGTTATTGAATTTGGTATAAACCCTAATTAGAAAACTCACACATTTTTTGATAAACCTCCTAGGTTTTCAACTAATATTCTTAAAAATACAAGCTATGACATTAACACAATTTCATATGAAAACCTTAATCAAAACCATGCCTAAAATTCTTAAAATAAAACAACCTTAACACAACACTTGCATTTCTCAAAAAATAATCTGACAAACACGAAGAAGGCAATATTCTTGAAAGGAAAGATTTACAATTTTTTTCAAACCCTACCTTAATTCCACCAGCTAATCTGTAACAACCAAAGCCAATTCCAAAACTCTCCAAAAATCAAGCTTTTAATAAATTTCCTTCAAATCCAAAACTATAGCCAAAACCCGTAAAACCCGTCTCTCTAAAAATGACAAAAAATGACTCTAATATAGAAAAACCCAACATACCAAACTTAAACATGCAAATCCCAATCAATAATTAGAACTCAACTGTTAAAAACAATAAAACAGTTAACTCAAAATCACAAAATCAGAATTCAACTCCGACCTCGTTTATATCAATCTTTTTTTAAAAAGAATTATTTAATTAATTAATAATTCCAATTGATGCAAATCACTCAAATTTTAAATCTTAAATTTATATTTCAATTTTATTAACTGAATGTGCAATTTTTTTTTTTGATTAGTAAAGACCGAAGCCAAGTTTTTGTATTATGCAGAAAGAAAGTATACCGAATCTAACATCTAGTAATCAAAATAATGTTCAAATATGGAGAATATATAATATGGAGCATAAGCTCTCTCCATGAAATACCAGTATCAACCATGAAGAAAGAAAGCTGAAAGCTACTTATCCCTGCCAGTAATAGACGGTTTCAAGTGGTCAACATTCAAACTGGGATCAAATTTATATCAGCACCGTTAGATCTTCATTCTTCTCTCAGGCATCGGTAAGATTAACCGCAACAAGAACCTCATTTACAGTTGTGCTTGGTTGCATGATCGCAAAGCACCATACTAACCTCTACGATCATGCAACCGCAACCTCTTAACCATGCAATGCCGATCACAACCCCTCTCAAAAGTCTTCGGCCACATCACTAGTCAGCACACTATGCCCGCCTGCCAATCTGCCACCCTGTTTCTCAGACCAACTGGAGACCGCCACAACACCACCTTCCCTAACAGCAGGACCACTACATCTATCCACCAATGGGCCCCATGCGACAAATGTCAACCGGTCGCATGATCGCATGTCAAAAATTTCTGACATGCGATCATGCGACAACCAATAAAATCACGCGCCTTCGCTTCCTTTCTAACGCCCGCTTGCCAATCTGCCACCCTATTTCTTAGACCAACCGGAGATCGCCACAACACCACCTTCCCTGACAGCAGGACCACTGCATCTATCCACCAACGGGCCCCATGCGACAGATGTCAACTGGTTGCATGATCGCATGTCAGAAATTTTTGACATGCGATCATATGACAACCAATAAAATCACGCGCCTTTGCTACCTTTCTGACACCTGGACCACCCCAAAACCTTGCGTAGTCGGCACTGACACCCCTCCACCATGCATTAACATGACCAACGAGAGGACACCAGGGTGGTGTGACATGTCATCGGTCCCTCTGATCATTATCCCAATCGATAGCCAAGTGTACCTTACTTTTCACTTACCACAACTACCTCGGGCCTTCCCTTCTACCTTGTCGCATGATCACAAGGCAGTTTTCCACTCTTGCGATCATGCGACTAGACCACATTTCTACCGCAACTACCCAGCTACAACATCTAATGAAGTTTTATTTTATTTTATTCCTTTCTCTCTGGCGTTACATCAAATCGGATTTTTTCTGGGCATTTCTAGAAGTTTCCCGGAGGTAGTATGTTTTTGAAAAAGGGCAAAAAGCTCTACAATGGTTTCCATCAATGATCGTACCGCCATCAGAGCTGAAGTGGGGATGACGGCTATCAAAAGTACTTGCTCTCTGATCACTATCCCAATCGATAGCTGAGTTTACCATTCTTTTCACTTACCACAACTACCCCGGGCCTTCCCTTCTGCCTTGTCGCATGATCGCAAGGCAGTTTTTCCACTCTTGCGATCATGCGGCCATACCACATTTCTATCGCAGCTACCCAGCTGCAGCATTTAATGTCAAAATAGGGAGAGATCTTCTCCAGGGAGATCGGCTAGAGGATATGTACTTTTCCTTTTGATCGATCAACCTTTATGTACTTGTCCTTTTGATCGATCAACCTTTTTTGAATCCAGCAAAAGCTTCACCTTCCAACTTTGAAAGTGACTGAAAAGATGGATAAAAATACCCTACAATATATTTTTCACTTGCTAGATTTGGAAGGAATCGAGATGATGAAGAAACCGCCTCCACATATAGCCTTGAGAGCCAATCCCTTCCTGACTTATTTAACTCGAGAAGGTGACGGGACATTTTTGAGAATGAGGATTGGTTTCTAAACATTTAACTTGTTCAAGTTGACAAACTCATATGTGCGATGTGATCGATTTTGAAGCTGTACTCTACACAATACCCTTATCTGATTTGACTTGTGAGCCAACCGTTGGAGATCCATCTGACGTGTATACCATCTGCTACCTTATTTGCCAACTCATCTGCTTTACTATTACCTTCTCGGTAGATCTGAATGTGCAAATTTAATTGCATAATAAGATTTAATTAATAATTAATATTTTTAGCATATTACTAATATGCAAATTGATGATTAAATACCAATTCATTAATTTATTACAAGGAATTATAACTAATCCCTCAGTTAAGTCTCTTAATTCATCCTTCTAATTTAGAATTGATAAATTAATTCTTTTTAATTGGTGTGCATATAATCACATGATAATTATATAATTTAATATAATTAAAATATAATCATGTGCTAGAGATAATTATAATTATATAATTGATTATATAATTAATTTTAATTTTAATTATAATTAATATCTCTAGCACCACTTAATAATTATATCTTCTATAAGAGGGTTTCAGATCTCAATGAAAATTTGATTGTACTAAGTTTTAGATCTCATTCAAACCTATCTTACCTTCAATAAAAAACCAATAGGGGATAGGACCCAGTAATTGAGCACCCTAACTTTGCACTTCTCAATATCCTATGTGAAAATCTCAAATCACTCCCAATTTTTTAAAGAACCTTACTTGGAAAGTCTCCTATTTATAACTAAGATTTATAGGTCAGATCATAAAAAATGATGCCATAGATCAACATGTCTAAAACAACCAAATAAAAAAATGTGAAACCAATGGTTGTGGAAAAGGGAAACCCATACTCGTGCAACTGATGTGGAATCACATGGTTGGTTTATTTTTAGAACTAATACTTACAATTCATTTAATTATGAGTAGTCATCATCAACAATAACAACTTTAAAGTCAACTATTTGTGCATTGTTGTAAAAAATATTTTACATTAAATCAATAGCTACTGTCACAAGCATGTTCCCTATCACATCTACAATAAAGCCACACTCATTATTTTTAAAATAAGAGAGTTAATATTATTGAGTTTATGTCCATGCTTATATTTAACATTTTATTAAAATGCTTCATTTCTTTAATTGAGTAAATCAATAATCATATGTAATCTTGTAGACTTGTTTTCCACAATCCATTATGTTTCTTCATAATCTTGTAGACATATGGTTTCCAAAATTCTTGATGTTCCCCCATAATCTTGTAGACATATGATATCTATAATCCATGATGTTCCTTTATAATCTTGTAAACATATGATTTCCACATTCCATAATGTTGAAATATTAAACTTTTGAAATTGACAATATTATTCTAGTTCGACTGTTCAAATCAAAATCCATAATTCAATATCAAGAAATACAAGAAAGGAAACAAAATAAATGATCCATAAACTTGTAATAAGATAAATGATCTGTGATCTTATAACAAGATTAATGATCTGTAATATTATTAGAAGATAACAAAAAATAAAGATAAACTTACACTAAGCTTCTAGAATAGAAAAAAGTTATCATTTTATGGATATAAGAAGACTCTTCTATTACAATTTTTTTTGATAGAAATATGTGACCAAAATTATATTACTTAAAAAATAACAATTAAAAGAGAATAATTGGGAGGTAAATAATTGAAAAATATCTCCCCAAAAGAAACATGGGGCTGGTCCTAGGAACCAAGTCATATGGCCTCTGGCCAGAAATGAGAAACAATAAAAAATAGAAATAACTGAAGACAATAAAAAGGGCCAAGCAAAGGAACACCCTTAAGACACAAGAGCAATGGAAGAAGGAGGCAGAGGATCTAGTTCATCTTTCTTTCCTCCCTAGCTAGTTTCCTATGTTGGCTAGGGGTCTGGAAGCATCCATCCATCGACATTATCTTCTTCCTCCTTGCCTTACCTCCGAGGATAGATTGCCAGTGCGAGCTGAGGGAAACCTTTCGAAGAGAAGGGCCATCCTGATCCATCACCACCAGTCGACCAACCAGAAAAGTAGGTGGGGGCCAAGTGGGAGCAGCTAAAACTTCCCAAGATGAGGGAGAACCTCGCAGGTGTGAAGGCACAATAAAACCTTGTGGTGAATGAAGGTGATGGGGAGTCTGAAGATGCAAAGGCTAAGAATGAGAATCCCTTCACCTACTGGAACTTCTTCTACCACGACACCGACCATGGGAAGTGGAATGGATGCCAGAAGTTGAGGCATCTGCAAAAACCTGGGCCACAATGCAAGGAGCATTTCCCCAATGCTGAAGGAGCTCCTGTAAATGGGAAACCCCAAGAGAAATTTCATCTACCTGAACCTGAATATGTAGCATAAAATTATTGCAAATACGAGCTTTACCAAATAAAGATACATTAGTATCAATTATAGTATTTGAAAAAGTACTAAATTTATTTCCTTCTAAATTACAAATTAAATCTCCATTCTAAAAGTGTGCCAAAGTTGCACAAAAGGAAATGGAAATTTTGGATTGATGCCCATGAAGACCATTTGCCAGGAAAACCTGACAGGGCAAAAAGGAGAAAACAAATAGTGATTCCGGACCTAGTAATTTTGAGCTCTTCAACAAAACCATAAGAGATGAAGAAAAGATTCATGCCGATGGCAAAAGGGACAACATAGATCTAGAATACTCGAATGGTGGGGCTAGGAACTTAGAAGTAAACCTTGAAATAAAATACACTAGCTAAAATCTGTAATTTTAGGCTATTTAATTCTGGACCAAATGGTCATAAATCACAATATCCAAGTAAAGTGAGAAGATTGCAAATGCCATCTTTGATTCAAAAACTTCCACCATCGAAAAATGGTGAGAAATCCATAGATAGCCTTGTCTTGGACAATAATGGGGGGAAGTTGTGTCTGGGTACCATCTCTAGTCCTTTCGCCATGCGAAATGATCTATTATCCCAATCTTATGCAAAATCTCTAGAGGCAAAATAGAAACAAGTAATTCAAACATGTATTGATCTTGACGAGTGAATCTGAATTGGGTTCAAGCACCCCCCCAAGTATGGAGAAACATTGTGGATCTACAAAAAAATCTTGCGGAGTTCGGATACCATGCCTATGAAAGTGAAAAGCATGAATACTAGGAACTTGAGAAAGAGGTAGCCCTTGCATCTAAATTAAGGGTGTCTAGTAGAGATTATGTTGATTAAAAGAAAGACCATCTTGAAACCCAAAACCATGCCTGAGGTGGTATGTCTTCGGTGCAAAGAAGTAAATAATTATTTACTAGACTAATCTCCCACCTTTAACTAATGCAATCATTCCTTAAGATGAGATCCTCTTGCAACATAAGTGTCATCTATCTTCTTTGCATGCCAAAGTTGTGCCACCTTAAACTATAATTCATTTGAAAAAGGATGAGCTTCCAAGTTGTCAACTACTATAGATAAATCCTTGGTGGTTTTGGCATATGACTAACGACGGAAAAAACCCAACTATTTTCCATAAAAGCAGAGAAAGTGAGTGGTATGTGTAATGGCAACATTCCACCATGAAATCCAACCTGTTTGCTAAGCAGGCCTCAGTTGAAGGTTCCCAACATTATTTATGTGGGCCAAGATAGGTGCATGATTAAAAAATGACGTGTTAAATAAAAAGGTAGACTGAGAGGAAGGTGTCACTTGTATACTCTATTCAATAGAAAATTTAATGGGGTAGTCACCTGACAAAGTAATGTCTGACAAAGGTAAAATAGGTAATTGTTTCTCTATCCCGAAGGAAAAAAATATTGAGAAGAGATCATGGCATGGTCTAAGCATTTAAATACCCTGTCAGATCCAACTCTAAAATTACTCTAGGTATTCCAAATTGCATGTGGGAGGCAGCGGTTGATATCAGGATCATAAAGCCCCAATTTATTGCACATATAAAACTAAGTCTCATGTTCACCAGTTTTCCAACAAAATGGTGAAATTCCATCATTATCAGAAGCCACCTCAACCATATTGAAATTACCACACAAAACTAAAGTAGCACATGACAATAAATCAACTAGCCATCTCCATAGTTTTCTCTTTCCCCAACATCATTGGGAGCATATAGTTTCATAATACCAAATTGGTGATTATTGATATTTGTTTAGCGGTGAAATGGATACTAATGAATCTGACAATACAAACTATGTGATATGAGTTCATTAATTAACCATTTCAACACTAACACTCAAAATAAAAGAGAAAGAGGGGCTTCCAAACATAACTCTCAATATAACCCAAGTTAGTTCAGAAAAACCAAAGAAGATGAAGGGATGCCAATGTTAAACCCAAATTATATCAAGGAAGCATGCAATGAAGTCCTCTTTCATGCAATGTAGGATTTGATTAAAGATGTGTAAAAGAAAATGTGAAATTGAACCAATTGATTTAATGAGAAAAGTAAGATAGATCTAGATGCTAAGTGTATGCAATCAACCCAATTAAGATATGAAAATAGATCTAGACTAAGAAATGAAATGAATGATAGAGTAATCACCTTGAAATGTGTAGATGAATAAGGATTTTTTCTCTAAAAATTGTAGATATGAACCTGTGACAGAATTTTGGACTACAGATTCACAATCACAACAGAAAACCCAGAAAATGTTATTTTTCTCAAATCTCCAGGAACAGGTCGACCTAGTGCAACATGTTCCAAACACTTTTCCATGAAGTCACTATGTTCCTGAGACACTGTAGAAAAGTTGACCTAACTTATTTGGAAATTTCTCAACAAGTAGTTTCTAGATATGTGGTTTTAATTCTGACATCCTGCTCCTACACATAGAAAACCTTGTTTTGGGGTTTGGGTGGCTGAGGGCTTGCCTTGGTCAAGTCCTAGATTGAGGAATCAACCTTGAAATTGAAATGTGAGTATTTAAAGGAAATAAGAAAAATTTTAAGTATTCACCTTGCTTGTAGAAACCCTTATCAATAAGGATTTTGTAATGCTTGTATATTGTAGATGTTGAATTTGTAATGACGGATGTAGGAAATATCCACAAATGAAACAGATCTACCAAAACCACATCATGGATCTATGGATGTAAATGTATATAAATGAAGATTATGATGAATGCCTCAATGTAAATCTCCTCCCTTGATGGCCAACAAAATTCTAGATCTTGAAGAGGAAATGGTCACAAAGGATCCTTGAATCTTGAATGCTTGAATGCTTGAACTTGATTGTGTGATTACTGGATCACTAATGGATATTAAGGATGTTCATGGATATTCATGGATATGGATGTTAAAATGAGGTTCCTAGGCTTCATTTTATACTAATTTTTGGGCGGGAAAACAAAGCAAGCTGGCAGGGTCACCCGATTTTGGAATTTAATTCCCTGAGACAACACTGGCCCTGAGATTTAAAATCCTTGGGGAACAAGTCGACCTATTCTAGAACATGTCAACTTGGTCGACCCGTTCCAGGGTTTTCCCACAAGGAGCCAACTCTAAGGTCTTGGAGATTACATAGTTGAAAGTGGAAGATATGGGAGAAAACAAGAGAAAAGGGGGATCGACCACGAATCCATCCATGGTCCATAAAGTTGGTAAAGGATGGGATCTAAAAGGTCTTAAATAATAAGTTCATCCATTTTAAGATGGTACATTTAGCCCCCACTTTAGCAGGAATATGAGTTGCCTCAAACTTACGGTAAAGTAGATAAAAAAGAAAGAGTTGATCTTATCATGACTAAGGAGACGAAGAAACCATCAAGCCCCAAAAGAATTGAGTCTTCATCATATCTAGAGATAATATAAGATATATTTCACTAACAAGAAAGTGTAACCAACTCGCCCAATAAGGTTTGTGTTCCTTATTGTGAACTACATAGGAAAAAGAAAAGGGGGTGCAATAGGATATGACATTGAATGGTCTAGCAAGTGTGTGTGGCATGCCAATCAAACCATCAAAGATGAATTGAATGGTCTATAAAGTGTGTGTGGCATGCTAGTCAACTCATTGAAAATGAGTCATCCTCAAGGGAACTCCATGTCCCAAGAAGAAGAATGGAAATATGACCCAGTTATAAGGATGCGTGTCCAAAGAAGGATCAAACAACAATAAGGCCTCCCAGATAATTAGTAATCCAAAGAGGCATAAAAAAGAAAGGATCGGGCCTTCCAGACTGTTAGTAGTCCAAAGAGAGATCCAAAAGAATAATTAAGACCAAGCCCCCATGAACTGTCAGTAGTTCGATAGAGGAAACCAAACTGTCAACGTGCATGTGTGCAAAAATGAGAGGAGTGTATGCCCCCATGTTAAAGTGATTGCAAACACCTTAATGGGAGAAATGGCTTTAACGAAAGTGTACATGCATCCATGAAGAACATTTTCACTATGAAATGCCCCCAAGAGAGAACACTTCGAGGGAAATAAACACATTTAAAAAGAGAGAACTCGAAGGGATCCACTAACTTTGGGGTCAATATGAATATTATATGATAATATATAATATTATATCAAGTATGAAATGCCATCATTCCCTAAAGGAAGTAGAACTATAACACAATGGAGGGAAAGAAAAGCAAGAGGTACAAAGAAGAGTCTTTTTGGGCTGGCAACACAGAGACAAAAAAGAATCGGTGCTACTATGTCAGAAACATCCAAGTAGACTACAAAAGGGAACATATACAGATATTAGCACATGGAAAACATAACATGTAACATAAAATAGGAGAGAGGTACAAATGGAATAAAATGCACAACATGTTCAATTACTTTGTCATCTTGTGCCAAAAGAGCAACAAGAATCGTCTAAAGTGATCTAGACAAAATATATAACAAAGAGCACAACACAGAGGAAAAACACAACATGAACACACAAGGACTACCATGCTAGAGAAGTTCACTTCAAGCATTCCGCATGCCCTTCCCATCTTGGTCTAAAATATTAGAGAAGGGTGAGAAACTCACAAGAGGAACAACATCCAACATAGTAGAAACCACCGCCAGATCCAAGCAAGGAGTTTGGTGGGAGTCACCGTGCTCTTCACTAGGGGTGAGTGTTAGCTACGTAGAAAGAATGTTAGGAAAATAATAATCCATATCAATATTTTCATATTCATCATCACTAACATGTGCATTAGAATCATCATCATCAAGAGTATCTTTCATATCAAGAGTAATAGAATTTAAAAGATGAACATAATCATCATGTTTATCCATTTTCATATTTTTATTTTGATTAACTTCCTTCAAAGGGTCAAGCATGGGTTGATCAAAGGAAGGAAAAGGTTGAGATAAAGAATAATTTTGGGAAGCAAGAGCACGTGACTTAGCCTTATCTTGACGGTTCTTGCGACACTAACGAGCATGTTGGTTACAAATGGTTTTACTAGATAAACTTGAAGGATTAGATTCAACAATCATAGGTTCCAAGGAGGGAACAACTACGGGTTGAGGAATGATAGGAAGTGGAATAGATTGGGTAGGTAAGACAGCTGCAAGAGTATCAACCTTAGGAAGGCTAAGATCAAGAATATTTTCTACCTTGTATTGTTGATAGGATCAATAAAGATGATCAAGATGATTAGGTGATTTTTGAGGGAGAGATAGCCAAAATAAATCTATCTCAGCACAATCTCAAGGACGCGAGGGTTTATAAAGAGAATGATTAATGGTGACAAATTCTCCTTTATGAGGAAATTTTATGCACCTATGAATAGGAGAGGATACAACTTGCATGTAAGAGAGCCATGTAATACCAAGCTTTGTTGGCAAGTAATGTTTTGGAGCACTAGAAATCACTTGAGGGTTGTCATTTATGGCAACACTTAATGCCATTTGTGCATATATTCTCATATATGTATATATGCATATATACACATATATGTATATATATATACATATATACATATATACATGCATATATACACATATATGTATATATATATGCATATATACACACATATATGTATATATATACATATACATGCATACATACACATATACATGCATACATACATATATACATGCATACATACATATATACATGCATATATACATATATACATGCATATATATGCATATATACATATATACATATGCATATATACACATATACATGCATATATACATACATACACACACACACAGATATATATATATATATATATATATATATATATATATATATATATATATATATATATATATATATATATATATATATATATATATATATATATATATATATATATATATATATATATATATATATATATATATATATATATATATATATATATATATATATATATATATATAACACTAAATAATGAAAATCAAAAATAAAAAAACCTGAAAAATGACAGTCAAAAAATCGAAAGCCAATAGTTTCAACCCTGGCAAAAGTGACAGTGATAGTGACTTTCGGCGAGTTAAAAACCCCATCGAAATCCCTAATTTTTGACTTTCAATCGAAAGTACTTACTTTTGATCGAAAGTAAGCAAAGTACTTTCAATTGAAAGTATTTATTTTTTGTACTTTCGATCGGAAGTTACTCACTTATGATCGAAAGTACTAGTTACTTTCTATCGAAAGTATGCTGGGGTTTTTTTCCCAATCACACTTTTCAGGACATTTTTCTTCCTCTGAAAAAGTGTAACCCTCTATTGTGGGTTCACCCTCTTGTTTTTCTCCTTTATTATTATGAGACCAACGATATTTCTTCTTATGTCCTAGTTTTCCACAGTATCACCAATCATTTGGTCCTCTAGATTGAGACCTCTCACCCTTTGATTTTCCTCTTGATTTCCCACAATTTTTAAAATTGTTTCCTCTCATTTGTTCTGCCTCTGCTTTGTGCGTTCAAAACACTTCCAGATGTAGATACACCTAAGATTTTACTATGAGTTTCCTCACTCAGAATCACATCGATAACATCATCTAATTTTAGGGTATTAGAACCATAAATAGAGTTACTAACAACCATTACCAAGCCATTCCATCTTTCATGAAAAGAACACAAAATCAAGAGAGCCCTAATTTATTCATCAAAAATAACATTTACAAAAGATAATTAACTGGTAACCATATTAAAATCATTCAAATGATTAGTAATAGATCCACCTTCTGCCATCTTCATATTAAACAAACGCTTTTTGAGAAATATCTTATTTGAAGTAGAAGACTTTTCATATAACTTTGCTAGGGTTTCCATCAAATATTCAGTCATCTTTTCTTGTGTAATATTTAATGCCACTGATTGTGCCATGCATAATCAAATACTTCCAAGTGCCTTTCTGTCAAGAATATCTCAGTCCTCATCAATCATTGTTGACAATTTCTTGGATTTTCCTTCCAATGGATGCTATAGATCCTTCTGATAGAGATAGTCCTCCATTTTCATTTTTAATAACTGAAAGTTCTACCCATTAAACTTATCAACCTTCAACTTACCCTCGTCTGCCATTTCTCCCACTCAACCGTGAGACTCCCACTAAATCGCGAGACCTTCCTACATAGGATAATTGAAAAATCAACCTCCCTTTGATACCACTTGTTAGGATTAAGTGGACAAAAAAATAATAGTTACATGCAAATATAACCAATATCAAAAAATAATAAACCACACAGAAGAGAACACAAGACACAAAGATTTAACGTGGTTCATCCAATCCCTAGGCTACATCCATCAACAACGAGTCCAATAATCTTATTATCCAGTGATTACAACTTGATTAAAATTCGTGATCCCTTGCAGCTCAATACTGCCGCAAAAAGCTACTAAAAATATACATCATGAAATCCCTAACCCTAAGCCATTTTTATACAAGATTTTTTCTGCTTTAGGGTTAGAATCGGTTACAACATGTCGGCCCAAAAATAGCCGAAAAACTAGCCTCAAACCCTAGCGAGGATAAATAGAAAGTGTACAGTACTTCCCTAATCAGTCACCATTGACCAACACCACATTCTTGCAAAACATCGTTAGCACGTACAAAGTACAACATATATAAGGATAAATATCATAATGTATGGAAAATCCAACATGGACCGGGTACAAAAACACATAGTGCATGCATGATTAATCTTAACATAAAATGGTTTTGTGATCTCAATTTTTTTTGGCTAATTTTAATTTGAGGAAAGCTTTGAAGAAACATTTGATAAAATTATGTTTGAGTCATGTCTAAATAGTGTTTTGGATGTGGCTCATGATTTCTAATTCCAATTCACCTTCTAACAACATCTCTTTGGTTGGGTGAAACCCTTGTGTTGTCATACCAAAATTATTTGTCAGTTAACATTCTTAGTTTGTCAACAACAACCTTGACCTTGTGTGGGAGTCTACCTGAGAATGCCCAAAGAGAATTATTGTTAGGATCCCCAATTTTCTCTTGCCTCTCTAAGGCATTTCGTAATGTTGTTCTACTTATCCTTAATGACTTTCTTGTTTTTCTTATCAAATTAGATCTTTTCATTTCCTTTCCCATTATGGTTGATGTGAGGACACGTTGAGTAACATTAGCATCTCTTGTACGTACTTTCATACCAATGGATTTGTAGGCATCGAATAGATTTGTCACAATAGTTCTTTCACTACTATTTTTGGTTGTTCTTAACCCCAAAATTTTCATTCTCTCTAAATTTTAGTTTTTTAATCATTTCAACAACTAATTGGCATCTTTCACTTTGGTTTAAATTTTCAAAATAGTTATTCCAAATTCTTTTAACCATTCTTCTAAAAGTTCTTACAAATCTTTATCATGCATTGGCCTCACAATATTTTCATCAATGTCAATTAGAAACTTTGATATTCTACAAGGTGTTAAGATACGTGCATGCTCTTGGTTTTCATTAGGTGCATTAATCTCATCAAATTTAAGTGGTGTATATTCTTCAAATTCATTAGGTGCATTCATCACATTGATTTGAAATGGAGTATGGTCATTGCATTCATTAGTTGCATTCATCATGTGCATTTGAATTGGTGCATTAGGTACATTTATCATGTCAATTTGGATTGTTGCATGCTCAACACTGCCATTAGGTGCATGAGATGATGTACCTCCACATAACCTCCTCATACGCTCCCTTTGTCTTATCTTTGCTGTCTCTCATTGTTCATTTGTTCCTCGTTCTTTCCCATTACATTAATATTGATTGTCCTACACATAACATCATGATGAAAATCCACAATAAAATAGAAAGAAAAAAAATGATCATCATTTTATTATAATCTAAAGTAACAAACAAAAAAATCAAACAAATCAATCATTGCAAAGAAAAATTGACAAAAAAAATGCAAACCTAATTGTTACTGTCCCCAAAACTGATGCCAAATAGTGCAGTGGAACCTTAAAACAACATGTAGTGTTGGTTTATAGGTTGTTGGGAATACATTATGTAGATTTTCTCATAACCCATACGGGTTATGGAAACCTAAAACCAACGTCAACATTTTCCTCATAACCCATATGGGTTATGAAAAATTAGGGGTTCAACTCTACTTTTCCATAACCCGTACGAGTTCTATAAAATATGAACCCAAGAAGGAAGGGAGGGGAGAGAGAGGGAAGGGAAGGGGAGAGAGAGAGAGAGAGAGCTCAAAGAGGATAATTAGGTTTGTGAATAGACATAGATGATGATGGGGGAAGGAAAATGGGAGAGAGAGGAAACGAGGAGAGACATGCATGTACACACACACACACACACACACATATACATACATACATACATACATACATACATACATACATACATACATACATACATACATACATACATACATACAAACATACATACATACATACATACATACATACACATAAATATATGTATATATAATTATAGATATGCATATATACATACATAAACACATATTATATATGTATTTTTATACATATGTGTAGTAAATGCTAAGTTTACAAGCATACATTTTTATGTCTTAATAATCCGTGTGAATTTTGTAAAACTTAAAATGATGGTTTTAGTTCTACATAACTCACATAGGCTATGTAAAACTTTGAATGCTACTTTTTCTTTTTCAAAACCCGAGCGGGTTATTTTGCACATCAAAAACCATACAGGTTTTGGCATGGTAAGAGTGTTGGAAAATGACCCCAAGGCTTGCAAGCCCATTTTCCGTCCATTTTCATCCCTTAACACATGTTTTTTTAATCTTCCAACATGATTTCTCGACTTCGTCATCATCAAGTTTACAAATGATGAAGTGGGTATCTATAAAATTACCACCATAATCTCACACGTCTTCTTATCTTTCTAACCATACATGTTTTTCAATTTTTGGACAACATTAACATAGTGAAATTTAATTTTCTTTACCAATGTCTTGACAGGCCTCACAAACACATGTCTACCATTTTTTTAATAACTTTTGATCTACTTGACCAATTGAAATTTTTTTTTACATATTACTGTTCTACACTTGAATCTATACACTTTAAAAAAAATAAAATTTCATTTTCAATTATTTTGATACAAGTTATGCCAAGTGCATGAAGAGGTAGGTCATATTTTCAGGATGTGGTCACTTAAAAAAATCATAAAAAAAGTACTCAACAAAAAATTATGAAAAAATACACAACTTCTAGATCTCACTCTTACCTACCATCTTACCAAACCATTTTTCAAAATACTAAATATAACTATATCTTTTGTTGAGCACACGTAAATAGCCATGTTATGTTTTTCTGAAAAAACCAAGAACAATTTATCGTGCACGAAGGTTTTGTCCCTCTTAACCTTATCCATTTTAATTTTTTTTTTGTATTCTAGAAACTAGATTCAAAGTAATACAATTCTTATTCTTTACACATCTTCTAATTTTGAGTACAAGACCCTCTAATTTCTCTTTGAAGTTTAGGTTTACTTGATTTTAGAAAAAGTGGCCACTTATACCCCCCTTTTTGCACACCATCTTGGTGCACTTACCCCAATAAAATGAAGATAATAAACATAAACATCTAACCACACAAATATAGATAAATCTAACTCCAAACTCAATAAGGAAAGGGGGAATGCGTTGGGTTCAACAAAATAAAGTAAACAACTAATGCAAAAAGGGAAAACATGGGATCTAACTTCAAGAAAGAGGTATAGGACGTCCGGTTCACCAAAATGTTTAGGGGTGAAATGGATACTAATGAATCTAAAAATATAAACTATGTGAGACGATTTCATTAATTAACCATTTCAACACTATCACTCAAAATACAAGAGAAACACTAACACTCAAAATACAAGAGAAAGAGGGGCTTCCAAACATAATTCTCAATATAACACAAGTTAGATTAGCGAAACCCAAGAAGATGAAGGGATGCCAATGCTAAACCAAAATTATATCAAATAAGTATGCAAGAAAGTCCTCTTTCATGCAATGTAGGATTTGATTAAAGATGTGTAAATGCAAATGTAAAATTTAACAAATTGATTTAATGAGAAAAGTAAGATAGATCTAGATGCTAAGTGTATGCAGTCAACCCAATTAAGATATGAAAATAGGTCTAGACTAAGAAATGAAATGAATGATAGAGTAGTCACCTTGAAATGTGTAGAGGAATATGGATTTTTTCTTTGAAAACTATAGATCTAAACCTGTGACAAAATTTCCAACTGCGGATTCACAATCACAACAGAAAACCCAAAAAATGTTATTTTTCTTAGACCTCCAGGAATAGGTCGACCTAGTACAACATGTTATGAACACATTTCCACAAAGTCACCATGT
Source organism: Chamaecyparis obtusa (assembly GCA_027943335.1). Classification (NCBI taxonomy): domain Eukaryota; kingdom Viridiplantae; phylum Streptophyta; class Pinopsida; order Cupressales; family Cupressaceae; genus Chamaecyparis; species Chamaecyparis obtusa. The sequence continues at coordinate 950,959 of BSBK01006039.1, forward strand.
TCCCGGGACACTGTAGAAAAGTCAACCTAAATTCTTCAGAAATGTCTCAAAAAGTAGTTTCCAGATCTGTGGTTGTAATTCTCATATCCTGCTCTTGCACATAGAAAATATTATTTTGGGGTTTGGGTGGATGAGAGCTTGCCTTGGTCAAGTCCTAGATTGGGGAATCAACCTTGAAATTGAAATGTAAATATGTAAATGAAACAAGACGAATTTAAGTATTCACCTCTCTTGTAGAAACCCTTGTTAATAAGGATTGTGTAATGCTTGTATGTTTTAGATGTTGAATTTGCAATGATGGATGTAGGAAATCTCCACAAATGCAATGGATCTACCGAAACCACATGATGGATCCATGGATGTAAAGGTGCATCAATTAAGAAGATGATGAATACCTCAATGTAAATCTCCTCCCTTGATGGAGAACAAAATGCTAGATCTTGAAGAGGAAATTCTCACAAGGGATCCTTGAATCTTGAATCTTGAATGCTTGAATGCTTGAACTTTATCGTGTGATTTCTGGATCACTAATGGATATTACAGGTGTTCATGGAAATTCATGGATATGGATGTTAAAATGAGGTGCCTAAGCTTCCTTTTATACCAGTTTTTAGGTGGGAAAATAAAGCAAGTTGACAAGGTCACCCGATTTTGTAATTTAATTCCGTGAGAAAATAATAGCCCCGGGATTTAAAATCCCTGGGGAATAGGTCGACCTGGTTGACCAATTTCAGAATAAGTTGACCTGGTTGACCTATTCTAGAATAGGTTGACTTGGTCAACCTGTTCGAGGGTTGGCCTACAAAGAGCCAACCCTGAGATCTTGGAAACTGCATAGTTGAAAGTGGAGGATATGAGATAGAATAGGAGAAAAGGGGGATTGAGAATGAATCCATCCACGGTCCATAAAGTTGGTAAATGACAAGAGCTAAAAGGTCTTAAATAATGAGTGTGTCCATTTTAAGATGGTACGATATTCAAAATAATCCACACCAGTCTATGCATGATGTCCTCAGGTTGCCATGATCTAGAATTAAAATTTTCCAATGTGGCACTAGCAAGGTTACCACCCCTCCTCTACCAGGTTCATGGGAAGAAGAGAAAAGTAAGATGTGAGGCCAAATTACACGACAAGATGTTGAGAGAAGAAAACTAGCTATCTTGATTTCTTGCAGCTAGAGACATCTGTCTGAGGAAATCGATGGTGAACATCTCTGACATAATATTTTTGAGGGAGGTTAGTAAGACCCCTCACATTGCAAGAAATAAAATTCATAAAAAACCCTCATTCATGGTTTCCTTGTCCTCAAGAAAGTGTTAGGAATTTAAGACCTTTGATAGAGAAAATTTGTTACTTAATATTGTGTTATACTCTGATAATACTTTTACTAATTTATATTGCTGTTGATATATTTATTACTGATTATTTATTTGCTGTGTGTTGCAGAGGAGAAGATGATGCCGTGTTGATTTTTCACTTTCTTCTCAAAACATAACTCATTTAAATACCATTCATTAAAACTCTACGTAGAGACATGACTCTACGTGGCTGAGGCCATGTAGAGCCATGTTTGTACAAACGTGTCTCATATGAAGTGGTGCATAGGCAATCCAATTAATGCAAGGTTTACGTTTAACTATTGATTGATAGTTAACGTAAAATATGTGTATATGTTACGTTAACTATCCACTGATAGTTACGTAGTAATGACATTATCTTTATTGACTAAGTCGATTACTTTCATTAATCAAGCCGCGTGGTTAAATATACCGATGTTGATTTAATTAACAATGATATTATATAGCTTATTTGATTATATCAATCAAATCGATGCTACTATTTTAACACTCCTTAGTGAGAGTGGATTGATAAACAAAGTTATGAGTTTTATTAAATCCTTGACTTTAACTCGGATCTAGATTTTACTCATATGATCAATCAGGATTTCTAGCATAATCTAAAACATAAGTTCAACTTGATAAAATTTATCATAATCCCTGACTTATTCAGAACTGGATTTAGTGATAAATATAGGTATCAAGATATTCGACGCAATCTGAATCAAAACTTGAACCTCTTGTTATCATAACCCCCGACTAAATTCAGAACTATATTAGAGGATAACTAAAGCATATAGGTATCAAGATATTCAACGCAATCTGAATCAAAACTTGAACCTTTTGTTATCATAACCCCTGATTGAATTCGGAACTAGGTTAGAGGATAACTAAAATCAAGCTATTGAAGGTTGTCACCTTACAATAGTGACTTTTGCACACAAGAAATATCGTCATCTTTCAACACACAAAATATTTCAATATTAAATTTTAATTTTATTCATGAATATATAAATTACATAAAGAGATAGAATCTCAGTAACTTAATCACAACTTAATCATACCAAGTTTCTGTCTGAAGTACTCTATTTTCAAATTCGTAAGAGGCTTGGTAAGAATATCAACATTCTATTCTTTAGTACTTATGCAGATGAGCTTGATAATATCTTTGTCTACCATGTCTCTTATATAGTGATAAGGAATCTCTATGTGTTTGGAGCGGTTATGAAAAATTGGGTTTACAGAAAGTTTAATGCAACTTTGATTATCACAATAAACTATTAGGTTGTAGTGGCTTGCCAAACAATCCAAATAGAAGCTTCTTAACCATACTGCTTCGCAAGCACCCATAGATGCAGCCATGTACTCTAATTTGGTGGAAATCTGAGCAATTGCTGACTGTTTTCTACTAAACCATGAAATCATTATAGATCTGAGGCTGAAGCAGAATCCTGTAGTACTTTTTTTATCAATAGAGTCTCTAGCCCAATCGAAGTCAGTGAATCCTTGGAGTTGTATCTCAAAATTTTCATACTTTAGACCCAATTCAATTGTACCACATATGTACCTCAGAATATGTTTAGAAGATGACAAATTAATCTTCTTAGGTTCGCACATGAAATGGCTTAATACATTCGTAGCATAAAAAATATCTGGATGAGTGTTTACCAAGAACATAAGAGATCCAATTAGTTGTCTGTAGTAGGAAGAGTCTGTAGGCTCTGAATCTGTAGCATCTTCTTTGAGTTTGTGAAGATTTTTTTCCATCGGAGTGGTTAAGGGTTTACATTCCTTCATGCCAAATCCGGTTAATATATCCATAGTGTATTTCCATTGATTTAGAAAAATGTAGTTTTCTTTCTGTACTACTTCTAATCCTAAGTAGTGAAATAATCCTAGATCTTTCATATCAAATTCATTTGTGAGTTTTTGTTTGCATTTAGAAATGAGATGATCTTCTCCAATAATTAGTAGATCATCAACATATAGAACTATAATTACCATTTCACCTTTGGACATTTTGAAGTATATATTTGGATCGGCTTCAATCTTGGAGTACCTTAACTTGGGTAGATACTTATTTATACGTTCATACCAAGCCCCGAGACCTTGTTTGAGACCGTAGAGTGCTTTCTTCAATTTGAAAACATAATTATTGTCATGGGTGATGAATCCTTCTAGTTGTTCTATGTATACTTCTTCTTCTATGATTCCATTTAGAAATGTTGTTTTTACATCCATTTGATGTATCTTCCATCCTTTGGATGCTGCAATGGCTATAATGGTTCTTACAGATGTGTAGCGAGCAACTAGAGCAAATGTTTCTTTGTAATCAATTCCAACCTTTTGAGAGAAACCCTTGGCAACAAATTTGGCCTTGTGTTTTTCAATACTGCCATCAGAAGCATATTTGATTTTGAATAACCATCTAGAGGAAATGATGATTTTCCCTTTTGGTCTAGGGACTATTTCCCAAACATCAATTTTAATAATAGATTGGTATTCTTCAATCATCACATCTTTCCATGCTTGACATGTTAGGGCTTCTTTTACATTAGCCAGTTCTATTTTTGAAAGTTTTGCCATTAGTGCAAGATAACATTTTTGGTTCCTTGTTCTTTTATTTGCTTTGGATATCTCATCAGGTTCAACATTGTTTTCCTCAAACATTTTTCTAGCCCATAAAGGTCTTTTCTTGTTGTTAGAAATGTCAACATCTTCAAGATGAGATGAAGTAGGTTCAATGTTTTCTATTATGTTCTCTCTTTCATTCTCATTGTTTTGAGGAACATTCTCCCTCTGATTCTCAATTTCATCATATTCTGTAATGTTCTCCCTCGGATTCTCATTTGATCCTCCTTCAGTGAGAGTGGAGATCTTTAGAGAGGTGTCCTCTTCAAACTTGATGTCTCTACTAACTTCGATGGATTTCTGTCCTGGTATGTATACCCTGTACCCTTTTGTAGTTTCACTGTAGCCAACAAATATTCCTCTTTTTTCGGAAGGGTCTAGTTTGGTTATTTTCTCTTTGGGAATATGAATGTATACAAGACATCCAAAGATTCTAAGATGACTTAGATCAGGTTTCTTTCCTGTAAAGGCTTCTTCAGGAGTGATGTTTTCTAGGATAGAGTGTGGGCATCTGTTCTAAATATATGGGTATGTGCAGGATCATGGTATACCAACTATGGCCTTAAGTGGCAATGAAAAATTATAAAATCAGGGTTAGTCAACTTGATGTAAAAGGTTGAACATCTTATGGACCTTATGTGAAAAAGTTGTAAGAGTAGAATCTGTAGGAAATTGAATGTAGTTTCTAAACTACTAGCCCTTGTTTGAAATTTTTTTTGTCTAATTGTTCAAAATTTTAGATTTCAATGTAGTACTATGAAAATTTTAGGGAAAAGATAAAGAGTACGCGTATATCTGACCACCTTAATTATAATCAAATGATGCACTACTACATTTGGGGCCAAATTTTGATGGCCATTTGTCAGATTTGCAACACTCATTTGTTGAAATTTTGACACGTGTTCGTCACCGTTTTTGCATAGAAGATTGCGATAGAAGACCTACCTGTCAGTTTACCGACACCATCTCACGTCAAAAATTTACAAATGACAACAGCTTCGAAATGGCATTTCCTATAGTTCATCCATCATAATTCTGATAATAAGACCTATCAGAAATATACAACCTCTGTTGGAACTGACTGTCGAACCATATTATTTTTGATGGTATAACTGTTGGAATACCGACAGTTAGCATAAAATCCTGACAGATCTACTTGTCGGTGATATGGCCTCATTGTCAAAAGTTCTATCAAATATGTTCTCTTTACGACACTTAAACTATCATAATAGTGACAGTTCGACACTATTCTCCGATAAGTTTCCCTGTCGAACGTATAGCGTTACTGTCACACCAAATGTCGTAAGTTATTTGTTTCTGACATTTTTTTTGTTGAATGCATAACACGTCTGTCAGAATTAATTATGAATTGTCAAAAAATTGACGGATAGGCACATTAAAGTTAACATAGCTCAAGAGACCATCATAGGTTGTCTCTTTCTTCGGTCTATATTATTGACAGAATGTTTTACCTTTCATTAGCTCATCAAATCCAGGGATTTGAAAGAATTTAATAGAATATTTTCATGACCATGTATATTATTTAAGTTTATGTTGCACGAATTTATCTACTTCGCGCACTTGTAGACTATGAGGACAGCGATAAAGAAGCATTGCCATGGGAGGAGATGCTTCTTTATCGCCATCTTCATAGTATACAAGTGCACGAAGTAGATAAATTCATGCAACGTCAACTTAAATAATATACGTTGTCATGAAAATATTCTATTAAATTATTTCAAATCCCCAGATTTGATGAGCTAATGAAAGGTAAAACATTCTATCAATAATATAGACCGAAGAAAGAGACAACCTATGATGGTCTCTTGAGTTGTGCTATCTTTAGTCCTAGCTACCTGTCGATCATCAAGAATAATCACCACCTTGCATTTATGTACACTACAAAAATTGATCACAGTCTCGCAAAAACATTTTACACTTGTACATCTCATCAATACTGGAGGCCTAAAGTAATTTTATATGATCACTAGCACATTTCATGCATGGACGAGAAAACACTATCCAAAGTTTCTAGATAACTATTTTTGAGAAGAGGAATGAGTGGAGGCCAAAGAAGGGATAATTGTGAAGGTTTTATAGATGTAGGTTACTGAATCATCATCTCTACACTGGTACTCAATCTAGCCTCCACTCCATATACGTCTTCTTAGAATCTAAAAATTCTCCATCATTGATTCTTGTCATTTTTTCAGCATCTCCATGGATTGAGACCTTAAATTATTAAGCTTCTCTTTGTTTTGAGAATAGTTTAACATTCTCTACTTAACAGGGCCAACCATGTGAAGGTGGAAGCTCACCTAGCCCCTCTTAGGAGCCTCTTATGACCCTTTACGACATTTTAAGACCTCTAAGATGTATTCTTAGGGATCGTAAATGGTCGCAAAGGGTCATAAGGGGTCATGGGACACAACAACTGAGAAACATAAATGTAGGCATCATGGTCACAATTTTTTGGAGACACAACATAATTGAGTAGTTTTTTGAGATGATGCAAAGTAGTGGTTGCTTTGCATCATCTGGGAGCAGCACTCAATTATGTTGTGTCTCCAAAAAATTGTGACCATGATGCCTACATTTATGTTTCTCAGCTGTTGTGATATGTACATCGCAGTCTGTCATTGTTGCAATAGTAGAGCCTATATTCCACAACAAAAAGGAAGACATCTTTTTAGCCTGGGTCTCGATCCTACCCCAATTGTCGAAGAATCCAGGGCCAGGCTTGAAAGATGTCTTCCCATTTTGTCTACAACATTGTGTCCATCCATGATCTCAGGAACATCATCATCTTTCCACTCTTCATTTGCCAAAATATATCGCTTCTTCAAGCTTGCAGAGTAATCTTATTAATAAAAGAACTCTTGCCAACATTAGGGTACCCACAGATCAAAATAGTTGATGTTATTGGTGCTTGTGCTTAAGGATATCGATTCACTATTTTGAAACGGCCAAATCATTTTTATTTCGATTATAGAGAAAAGGAGTGGGAGAAAAGGAGTGGGTGAAAGTTGATCGAGAGCGAGAGAAGGCATTGCATTTTATTTGATCATAAATGCTCTCTGAAATGACCAATCACGTTTTCTATTCGATTCCTTTTGGTGTTTTTTTTTCCCATATTCAGTAGATAAAAATCATGGCGGCAGCCACTTAGCCATCTTTTTGATGTTCCAGGTATTTTACAAAGATACAGGTATGTGGATTTATCGTTCAATTGCTTGTAGTTATTGGTCAAATGCAAATATTTTGTCATGTTGCAAGGGCAAGATATCAGTTTGGTGTTTTTGTTTATGTTAAAAGTTGATTTGGTAAAATCCTCAAAAAACACACTACATGTTCTAAAATGTAAAGAAGTTGAATGTTAAATGTAAGATATATATCTCATCCATAGTAATCAAAAGAAAGGACATGAAACTTATAAGGAGATTTACCAAACCAAAAATATAAGTGAATAGGAAACATGGATTGGTACCTTATGAACTGGTTTTTGAGGTGCACAATCTTCATCAATCTCCTCAGAACAAGACCCCCCCTCACGAAAAATGCATTTAACACAAAAAACAAATCTACAAAACTGAACCAATGACATGTTTAGAACAAAGAAATAGATTGATAATAATATGCTAAAAATTCTATTATGTTTAATACACACAAAAGGACCAATCCCAACAATTCTTAAACATACTTTATCTGATATGATAATAACATGCTAATTAAACTGATAAAGGTGTTATCTACATTTAATCTACCAATTACTAATTACACAAAAAACAAATTTACAAAACTGAACCAATGGCATGTTCTTCGTATGTGATTTCTTCATCTTTCGAGCCTCTGGCATCATATTCGATCGCAAATTTCAAATGCATTGCATTTTATTTGATCATGAATGCTCTTTGAAATGACTACATTCTACTGGTGTCGTGCCCTAGCCCGTGCTTTATCTCCATTATTTGATGTTATTGGTGCTTGTGCTCAAGGATATCGATTCACTATTTTCAAATGTTTGGATCATTTTGGTTGTGACTATTCCTCTAGTACACAGTCAGGAAATGTAACTATCTAATGATTATATGTAATGTTGAATGGATTAAGTGCTTTATTCTTGGTAGAAGTGAATGGAAGGAATAAAGTTGGTGTTAGGTTTCATTTATTATTGAATTCAATGGTTTCCAAGATGTGTTGAGGAGTTTTCTCCTTGTTTAATGTTAACTGTTCCTGCACAATCCACTCATACAACAGTGAAATGCCATGTGATTGAAAATTTCATACAATTGGTCCTTTGGCATGTATTAAATACAATCCATTCACTTATTGAATGCTTTGGAGACTACTGGTTTGACTGTCCATGCATTACCAGTGACTGAGATTCATTAAAGGATACAAAACCCTTCATTTTGGGGTTATTGTGTGTGGATTCAAATGTAGGTTTGATTTGGTTAATGTTTAGAAGAGATCAATAAAGTATTTAAAGACAATATTACATGTTTGGAGAGGTTTGAGAGGCACTTATAATGAGTGTACCCTCATAAACAGCGGCATAGACTAGTTTTACTAAGTTTCCTTTCTCTATTTTGAGGTTTCCTTTCTCTGCCGTAGGGGTACAATCAAAGGGTTCATTGAAAAAATGATCCTTTGAATGGTTACTATGAATATGAATGATTTGATATAGCATATTTCTCATTTTACTTGAAGTTTGGAATAGCTTGTGCAAGGGTGAAAGTAGTTTTGGTCGTGACTGTTCCTCTACACAGTCAAAAAATGTAACTGTCTAATGATTATATGTAATGTTGAATGGATTAAATGCTTTATTCTTGGTAGAAGTGAATGGAGTTTCCAAGATGTGTTGAAGAGTTTTCTCCTTGTTTAATGTTAACTGTTCATGCACAATCCACTCATACAATAGTGAAGTTACAAAACTGAACCAATGGCATGTTTACAACAAAGAAATAGAATGATAATAATATGCTGAAAATTCTATATATTCTATTTAATACATGCCAAAGGACCAGTCCCAACAATTCTTAAACATACTAGTTATCTGATATGATCAATTGTTAATAAAGGTCTAATTCTGTAGATTGCTAGCACGAAGGAAGATTTGACCTAGCCAAATTTTCCTTTTACCACACAAAAAAAAAGTGTGATAACTATGTCTACTCCAACCTTAATTGTTTAAGAATTCATCATATCAGATAAAGTATGTTTAAGAATTGTTGGGAGTTCTATTAGACCTTTGTTGTAAACATGTCATTGGTTTTCAAATGTTTGGATTCACGTTTGTTGATATTACTGGCATATATGTTTAATGATGCCATTGTATATTGCTGTCACTGAAATGACCGCATTCTACTGGTGGCATGCCCTAGCCTGTGCTTTAACTCCATTATTTGATGTTATTGGTGCTTGTGCTCAAGGATATCCATTTTTTTGAAATGTTGATTGTGGTTATCAAATGGACAGCCCATGAGCTTCTAGCTAGGCATCATTTGTATTGATAGCTTAGGGCATCGAATGTATTGTATCATTGATAGTTGAGACTTTGTTAAAAGGAAATAGGACAAAGAATGATTCTAATTTAGTTTCTCTATTTTGATCTCTAAGTGGCTTACAGCCCTAGAGAAGTATATGCAGATTTACAAATGCAGTTGCAGGATACATAACAACCGATAATTCACAAGAAATCCATGCATCCAATTTGAATAGAAATTAATACAAAGAAATAGGGTCCTCCAATGGCCCAATCATCTAGACCTTGACTGTCCCCTCAACCAGTGACCCTTCAAAACTGGGTTATCATGCAATCAGTGAATGATCCTTCATTCTCCTGGTCTGCCCTGCATCCAAACATATTGGAAATACATAATACAATGATAAAAAGTCTTTCAAAATCCCCCTTCCGTCAAGGGACACTATCAACCATCCCTTCCACATAGCATTTCACTATTGTATGAGTGGATTGTGTAGGAACAGTTAACATTAAACAAGGAGCAAACTCCTCAACACATCTTTGTTGTAAACATGCCACTGGTTCAATTTTGTAAATTTTTTTTTTGTGTTAAATGCATTTAAATGGAACATTAAGCATAGTAATAATATGCTTAATCTATTAATAATTGTAGATTAAATGCCCATAACACCTTTATCAGTTTAGCATGTTATTATAAGATACTAAAGAAGACCTATGATTTGTTAGAGAAATCTTCACTGTCCCCCACAATGAGGACAATGAAGATTGACCTCCTACCCCACAACAAAGAACATTGTAATAAGAATAAGATATAATATAGTGTTAGAATAAAATTTGAACAAAGACATGTAATGCTTAAGTTAATGATCTAAAAAGATGCAAATATAGGAATTGAAAAAGAATATAGTGGCAAGAAACATTTTCACAAATATGAAACGTGAGGAAAAGTAATAACATTAACAATGCCAAGATTCACAACATTAAATTTCACCTGCGGATGAGTTTTTGCAATGGGTTTCCCAACATCAAAAATATGTTGAGTTGCATTTGAGCTGTAACTAAGAGTATCATGTGGAACATACCCTAAACTTTGAAAGCATTCTCCAGCCTGGCAATTCAAAATTCAATCTAGGCAAGCATCAGTAAGTGAAATAAATTATAGACATCAACATCAACATCATCATAATCATTAGAAATAAACTTTAAAGACATATTTTGGATAGTACTATGTTTCTTGAAAGTTTTTGTGATGCTTCTAAACTTTAAAGACATATTTTATGGCTTAATGATGTAAGTGTTCATTAATATTCATTAATGGCGGGCGGTGATTCCTTGGTAATAAAGGCATTGAAATCATTCATAATCATATAGCTCTTTACCTGATCTAGTCACATCATCAACATCAAGGTTAGTTTGTCTAGCCTCGGCCTCAACCTCAACCTGCTCATTAACAACGACCTCTACACTCTCTACAACTACAATACAAATTGTTACATTAATCCAAACACCAATTGCAATTAAATTTGTATTACTACACCAATCAATTTAAGATGTTTACTTGTATTACTATGATGCACATCCTCATTGTCATCAACACGCACAGGTTGTGTACGACAAGAATTGACAAGCTCCAAAGTTTCTAGATAACTATTTTTGAGAAGACGAAAAAGTGGAGGCCAAAGAAGGGATAATTGTGAAGGTTTTCTAGATGTAGGTTACTGAATCATCATCTCTTGTTGATATATTTCAAATTCTACTCCAGAATGAACAAACTATAGAGATCTAACACAGCTAAACATAAAATAAAGTAAACAAGAAGGGATAGAAGATACCTAGATATCAACCAAGTATACTCCACTCTATATGCCTCCAACTGTACTAACAAAGGTGTTGAGGAGAACCTGATTAGTACCTTAGTGTTAGTGTATTGAGGAAGATTCCACTCCTAACAGAGGCTTCCAACCCTAATCAACTCGTAGTTAACATTGCCAATAATTGCTGGTTGTATGGATCAGATCATAATCTAATCTTTATTCATGCTCAAACTTGTTCTTATCTATTAGCCGAAGCTGCTTATCTTTCACACCAATATATGCTGATCTAAGTTTGCTTAAGGCAGAGAATCAAGGTTTTGGGGGAGGGAAGCACATTATGTTTTTGGTGCTTCTCTCCCTAGAATCCAACACCATATATATATGAATTGAATTATCTTCAAGAGGGCCGACCTGGTCTTATTAAATATATTTAATGTTAAAGCCAAGAGGCCGACCTTGGGCCCTTAACTAATTCAACCAACACATATATAAATGAAATAATAATCTCTTTATTATTATAAATCACACAAGGGTATTTATTTGATCAGTTTGATCTTGGCCAAAAGGCTATAATTATTAACACTCTGCACTAGTACTCAATCTGGCCTCCACTCCATATACGTCTTCTCAGAATCTAAAAACTCTCCATCGTTGATTCCTGTCATTTTTTCAGCATCTCGATGGACTGAAACCTTAAATTATTGAGCTTCTCTTTGTTTCAAGAATAGTTAAACATTCTCTACTTAATAGGACCAACCACATGAAGGTGGAAGCTCATCTAGCCCCTCCTAGGAGCCTCTTATGACCCTTTATGACATTTTAAGACCTCTAAGATGTATTCTTAGGGATCATAAATGGTCGTAAAGGGTCATAAGGGGTCCTATGACACAATAGCTAAGAAACATAATTGTAGGCATCTTGGTCACAATTTTTTGGAGACAACATAATTGAGTTGTATACCCAGACGGTGGAGAGCAACTCCTACACCTCCAATTCCAAGTTGACTACATCTGTTGCTCATGAATACAAGGTCCTCCAACAGATGTATTCAACTTGGAATTGGGGGTGCAGAAGTTTCTCTACACCGCTTGGGTACACAACTCAATTATGTTGTCTCCAAAAGATTGTGACTATGATGCCTACAATTATGTTTCTCAGCTATTGTGAAATCTACATTTATGTTTCTCAGTTCTCATGTTTATGTGCATGTTTTTTATGTATTTTGGATAGTAAGTCTAATTTAATTTTTTGTGTGGACTAAGACCTTAAATCATGTAATGAGGATGCTTAGAACACTAGTATATGCAAATTTCATTATTTAATAATAAAAATCTATTAAAATGTTTATACCTTCTCCCATTTGCTGGTGTAATTCCTCTTTGAGTATCCCCTTTCTCCTATGCATCCAAAATGAACTCATTCCAATCCCTCACTGGAATAAAGGGAGGATGCTCAAACTTCAGCAAGACTTCATACACACAACATTCATAGATTACGTTCAATGCGTTATTTACGTTCGTAAATCAGCGTTGCGTACAAATCTACGAACGATGTGTGTTACAAAGTCATGCTCAAGCTTGAAAATGATAGTCAATCCATAGTTAAGGTCAAGGAACAAATGGAACAACCAAGAAAACACTATACGTTAAATCATGTGATTGATCGTAGATTGGGGCTCACCTAAGCCATAAACATGAAGAATTATTCTAAAAAAAGATGTAAACCATATATATGCGCACTTGAGGCAAAGAGAAGTTACGTCATATCCATATTAAAATATTAGTTACAATATGAAAATACTAAACTAACTAATTCCTGAGTTCATCTCTGCATATGGTCACAACAAATATATGCGATTACAATATAGAGAAGGCATCGTAAAAATATAATTTCAAAATTTTCCCTAGCCTAACACGTTTTGCACTCAAATCCTTCATCATGGATAAGTGGAGATGGGCAGATAGATGCAGATCAGTTGTCATTGACCCAACTAAAGTATCCTCAGCCATTATTTCCCTGTGATGCCTAGTCTACATTAGTTCTTATATTATAATGAATAGTATTTACATTAGAAACATTAAATATATACACATAAGCAACCTTTTTTCTATTTGGGCAGCACCAAAATTGTCATCCAGGGTTGTTCGGTGTCAGTGAAGTCTTCAACACACACTACCTACCACCACATTGACAGTTTGGCACATTGACAAGAGTCATCGAGCCTATATATCAATAATGCACCGCACCATCGTTACTACATTTATTATTTTTATATGAAATACACCAAGGAGTACCATCAGAAATATTAACCATTTACAATAATGAAAAGTAAACCTAAATCAAATAGCTCATTTTTTTATCAGCATGTGTAGTAAGAAATCTGAAGCTGAAATAAAATAGTGAACAAAATAGTATTCGATCCACATAGACTGAATGAAATATACCATCAAAAGAAGGTGACAAAATCCTATCATGAAGCACAGACATAGGAAATAAAAAAGGGACAAAAGATAAGAAATAAGAAAAATCATTATGACTATAGAAAAATCATTTATACTACAATCAAAAAAAGAAACACTCTTTGTCAACAATTTTCAAAATCATTAGGACTATAGAAAAATAATTAAGACTATACAAAATCAAATTTTAAAAATGGATGGTTGTGATGCTTTTCCATTACAACAATTGAGCATTCATCATTTGGTATTGTGTATTCCATTTAAGTATGTCAACAATGTTCAAAATCCTGTCACCAAGCACAAACAAGAAATAAGAAAAATCATTAGGACTATAGAAAAATCAAGTTCTGTAAATGGACGGTTCTGATATTGCTTTGCCATTACAACAATTGAGCATTCATCATTTGGTACTTCTTGGTGTATTCCATTTAAGTTTTTCAGTTGTCGTGTTTATGTGCATGTTCTTTATGTGTTTGGCTTCTCTCCCTTGCAAGGGATGCGTCGATAGGTAATTGATTTGAAAGCATGATGATTTGACAATCTTTTTTCAGGATAGGCGTAATCATCCCGCCAACCTTAATTAGCAACATTTGTGATATATGTTAAGTACTTATAATCAATATGCCCAAAAAATAGAGACTTAGTAGTAAAAGCATGTCCTTTGGTTTACTAGTTTACTTATAATCAGTATGTCCTTTGGTTTACTAGTTTAATCTGGTTTAAGAATGGTTTGTTTCATGTTTGAATGTACCATTGAATGAAGCTTGGCTATATTAAGTACAATATTAAGAATCATGACTCTTTAAATTATCTTGTTTCCTTCAGACCTCCAAACATGTGTACTTTGAGTAGCCCTCCAACAAATGGACTTGTGATGATTTTCACAATAGTACATGTGTAGGAGGACTACTGAAAGTACTACTTAAGAAAATCTGAATGTTCATCACTTGTGCATATAAGAGTTGATCATAGAAGGTATATGCTGTTGGGTAAGCTCCCAATAGCACTCAGGTAAATATGCATGTTCATCACCTGTGCATATGAAGTGGCTCTAATGGAAGATACAATCACTAAATTCTGCATACTCCTTATTTTGTTTTGCATTGATATTGTCAGACATGGTCTTTCTTGAATGGAATGACTCGTTACTTGTACATTGAATAGAATGTTGGTGGAAGAAGGATGATTTGTTTACAACCATTTTTTCAACTCTAATTTTCTCAACACAAAGGGACATTTATCATAGCCATAGAAACATGATTATTTTAAAATGAAATACACCAAGGAGTACCATCAGAAATATTGACTATTTACAATCATGAATAGTTAACCTTAATCAAATAGCTCATTTTTTTATCAGCATGTGTACTCTCTATGTATATAAAAAATGAATGAAATATCAAGCTGAAATAAAATAGTGAACAAAAATTCAAATTCAAGGCCTGATTTATCAAGAGAAACAAACATTAGGATGAAAGAAAAATCATTAAGAGTATATAAAAATCATTAGGACTATAGAAAAATCATTAAGACTAGAAAATCAAGTTCTAGAAAAATCATTAAGAGTACTATAGAAAAATCATTAGGACTATAGAAAAATCATTAAGACTAGAAAATCAAGTTCTAGAAAAATCATTAAGAGTACTATAGAAAAATCATTAGGACTATAGAAAAATCATTAAGACTACAAAATCAAGATCTAGAAAAATCATTACGACTATAAAATCAAGTTCTAAAAATGGACAGTTCTGATGCTTTGCCATTACAACAATTGAGCATTCATCATTTGGTACTTCTTGGTGTATTCCATTTAAGTTTTTCAGTTGCCGTGTTTATGTGCATGTTCTTTATGTGTTTGGCTTCTCTCCCTCGCAAGGGATATGTCGATAGGTAATTGATTTGAAAGCATAATGATTTGACTGTTCCAAGTAATGTTTTTAATCCTTTGAAGTTTCTCATGATCCTGATGTAAGTTGATTGGATTAAGCAATTTGGGGATCCAATAGGACTTTAGGGGAGTTCAATAAATGTTTTGGAAGACTTAGAGGAACTAGTAGCATGACTGTTCCTTCATCTACAACGAGTTAGACTGAATTTGCTAAGTTTTTCCTTTGTTTTGAAGTGTATTTTGTAATCTATTTCCTTTCCATGGACCCAAAGACCTAGGACCCATGGAAAAAGGATACTAACAATGTATTATACAACTCTAATGTTTTTGATTTGCAGAGATTTGAGAAAGTAAAGAGAACACTGGCTATGTTTAATGTTAACTGTTCCTGCACAATCCACTCATACAATAGTGAAATGCTATGTGATTGACAATTTCATACAAATGGTCCTTTGGCGTGTATTAAAAAAAATATAATTTTCAGCATATTATTATCATTCTATTTCTTTGTTGTAAACATGTCATTGGTTCAGTTTTAATCTATTGGTGTTGTGCCCTAGCCCATGATTTATCTCCATTATTTGATGTTATTCACTATTTTCAAATGTTGACTGTGGTTATCAAATGGGAAAAATAGAAAAAAAAAATTGTACACGAATTTTTTTTTACAAAACTGAACCAATGGCATGTTTACAACAAAGAAATAGAATTATAATAATATGCTGAAAATTAGATATTTTGTTTAATACACGCCAATGGACCAGTTGTATGAAATTGTCAATCACATAGCATTTCATTGTTGTATGAGTGGATTGTGCAGGAACAGTTAACATTAAACAAGGAGAAAACTCCTCAACACATCTTGGAAACCATTAAATTCAATAATAAATGAAACCTAACACCAACACTATTCCTTCCATTCACTTCTACCAAGAATTTCAGCACAAGCACAAGCTATTCCAAACTTCAAGTACAAGCTATTCAAAACTTCAAGTAAAATGAGAAATATGCTATATCAAATCATTCATATTCATAGTAACCATTCAAAGGATCATTTTGTCAATGAACCCTCTGACTGTACCCCTGTGGTAGAGAAAGGAAACCTCAAAATAGAGAAAGGAAACTTAGTAAAACTAGTCTATGCCGCTGTTTGTGAGGGTACAGTCATGATAAGTGCCTCTCAAACCTCTCCAAACATGTAAGATTGTCTTTAAATACTTTATTGATCTCTTCTAAACATTAACCAAATCAAACCTACATTTGAATCCACACATAATAACCCCAAAATGAAGGGTTTTGTATCCTTTAATGAATCTCAGACATTGGTAACACATGGATAGTCAAACCAGTAGTCTCCAAAGCATTCAATAAGTGACTTGATTGTATTTAATACATGCCAAAGGACCAATTGTATGAAATTGTCAATCACATAGCATTCCACTGTTGTATGAGTGGATTGTGCAGGAACAGTTAACATTAAACAAGGAGCAAACTCCTCAACACATCTTGGAAACCATTGAATTCAATAATAAATGAAACCTAACACCAACACTATTCCTTCCATTCACTTCTACCAAGAATAAAGCATTTAATCCATTCAACATTACATATAATCATTAGACAGTTACATTTTCTGACTGTGTAGAGGAACATTCATGACCAAAACGATCAAAACTACTTTCACCCTTGCACAAGCTATTCCAAAATTCAAGTAAAATGAGAAATATGCTATATCAAATCATTCATATTCATAGAAACCATTCAAAGGATCATTTTGTCAATGAACCCTCTTACTGTACCCCTGCAGCAGAGAAAGGAAACCTTAAAATAGAGAAAGGAAACTTAGTAAAACTAGTCTATGCCGCTGTTTGCGAGGGTATAGTCATGATAAGTGCCTCTTAAACCTCTCCAAACATGTAAGAATGTCTTTAAATACTTCATTGATCTCTTCTAAACATTAACGCATGTATAGTCAAACCAATAGTCTCCAAAGCATTCAATAAGTGAATATGAATGTTTGAAAACTTTCCTCTCAACTTCCCCAACCACTCCTAATCAGTTAGAGGGATTAGTTGAGTGTTTAGACACTAAAACTTCTTAAACATACTTTATCTGATATGATGAATTGTAATATCAACAAATGTGAATCTAAACATTTGAAATTAGTGAATCGATATCCTTGAGCACAAGCACCAATAACATCAAATAATGGAGATAAAACATGGTCTAGGGAACAACACTAGTAGAATGCGGTCATTTTAGTGAGCATTCATGATCAAATAAAATGCAATGCATTTGAAATTTGTTGTCGAATATGATGCCGGAGGCTCGAAAGACATTGCCTGTCAAAGATACCAATCAAAGATGAAGAAATCACATACCTTCTCTCGTGCTTAGCTTGCACGAAGGAAGATTTGATAGCCAAATCTTCTTTGTACCACATGAAGAACATGCCATTGGTTCAGTTTAGCATGTTATTATCATATCAAAGAAAGTATGTTTAAGAATTGTTGGTAAGGATAGGAATAGTGGAGATTCTAGAAATATCCCTCTAACTGGTTAGGAGTGGTTGGGGAAGTTGAGAGGAAAGTTTTCAAACATTCATATTCACTTATTGAATGCTTTGGAGACTACTGGTTTGATTGTCCATGCGTTACCAGTGACTAAGATTCATTAAAGGATACAAAACCCTTCATTTTGGGTTATTGTGTGTGGATTCATCCGCTTTAGCCAGGAAGATCAAGAAGATGGGGCAGGAGGACGTTGTGGTAGAAGAATTATTTAAAGAAGCAACAAGAAGCAATAGAAAAGTTTTCAGGAGTTTGGAACAACATTTTAGAATCCATGAATGGTATGGGTAAGGTGACCTTCATTCTTGGCTGTGACTTCAATGAAACATTGGATATGGCTGATAAGAAGTAGGGTCACTTGTTGATAGTGTTCCTTGAGGGAAGGGGGATTTTGAAATACTTGTTGTCATTGTATTGTATATTTCCAATATGTTTGGATGCAGGGCAGACTAGGAGAATGAAGGATCACTCACTGATTGCATGATAACCCAGTTTTGAAGGGTCACTGGTTGAGGGGACAGTCAAGGTCTGGATGTTGATAGTAATTCGTTGAGGGAAGGGGGATTGTAAAAGACTTGTTATCATTGTATTGTGTATTTACAATATGTTTGGATGGAGGAAAAACCAGGAGAATGAAGGATCACTCACTGATTGCATGATAACCTAGTTTTGAAGGGTCATTGGTTGAGGGGAAAGTCAAGGTCTAGATGTTGATAGTGTTCCTTGAGGGAAGGGGGATTGTGAAAGGATTGTTATCATTTTATTGTGTATTTCCAATATGTTTGGATGCAGGGCAGACTAGAAGAATGAATGATCACTCACTGATTGCATGATAACCTAGTTTTGAATGATCACTGGAAGAGGGGGAAATGAAGGATCACTCACTGATTGCATGATAACCCCACCAAGCATTATTTCCTTTAAGTTTCCACAATATCTCAAAATATGATCATTATTCTTTACTTTCTTCTATATGCTATTCTTTCTATGGTTTTGTTATCTTAGAAATATATCAAAAACATTGCAGATGTGCATATAAAAGTAAAACATTGTCCTTCAATTGTTCCACATTGAAGCATTTCCTCTTGGGAGTATTCTCTTCATTTGTACAATATCTGTCAAAAATGGTTCCCATATTTCTTCAAGATCTATTTTAATCTTTATACTACAATTTTGATTAGATTTGACCAATAGTTGATTTCATTGGTATTTTATAGCATATCCTCCTAATGTGAAATGTGGAGAGAAAGAAAGAGACACACTAGGTATGAATTACACGATATACCCATCATCACTTAGCACTTAAATAATAAATTATGGATAGGGAACAACCCCATAACTTTTGGATGTTTATTTCATGTTGGCCTCTTATTATATGCAAAGGTAGGCCTATCTTAGGCTAACAACCACAGTGTAGGGGCCATAAATTATGGATCCCAAAATAGTGCAAACTTGTATTAAATTAGGTTTACTATACTACAAGGGAATGGAAACCATGCAATAGTGCCTCATGGGGATGGAAGCAACCCTTCACCAAGAAGATGATTGTGTCTACAATATTTACTAGAGGCAAAGAACATAATTTGGTTCCAGCAATTACTCCTAGAAGATAATGGCACCCACAAAACACTTGGAAAAGATAGCACTCACTATATCTTTTATCACTCTTTTAAAGCTAGGACAATAAATCTCAAAGATTGATCAACGAATTCTTGAACACAAAGAACCATTGACAATTATGATTCATGTGTACAATAGCCAACAACCAATTGTTCCAATCATGGTGTCCAATAATTATGTTATAAAAAGAATCTACAAATCCCTTACAAAACCATAATAGATTCAAACCATGAACCGTAAGAACCTAACAATGGGACTAAGAAAGCTATAGCCTAAACAAATCTTGATCATATTCCACCCTATTGTAAGGCCCAAGAAGTAACTCTATCTTAAAGCTACACATTCCTCTAGATGAAGCTCAAAGGTCAGGTAGCTGAAGCATAGCAATACTTGAATGAATATAGGAATAATTTGATGTACAATAATTTTCTAGCTTGGTTTGTGAGTTTTCCACATAATATTTTCCCTTTAACCACATTTATAGTTTGAGAAAATCAGAAAAAATTGTTTCAGATTTATATTATCCTTTTGAACTAGCACACTGCCATCAAAATGCATAATCATTGGTCATATCAAGAAAATTCCTATTGATTACTAGGATATCCTTATAAAAATTTGATGCATGGATTTCTTGTGAATTATCGACTGCTATGTATCCTACAACTATGAAAGGAATAGTGTTGGTGTTAGGTTTCATTTATTATTGAATTCAATGGTTTCCAAGATGTGTTGAGGAGTTTTCTCCTTGTTTAATGTTAATTGTTCTTGCACAATCCACTCATAAAATAGTGAAATGCTATGTGGAAGGGATGGTTGATAGTGTTCCTTGGGGGAAGGGGGATTGTGAAAGACTTGTTATCATTGTATTATGCATTTCCAATATGTTTGGATGCGGGGCAGGCCAGGAGAATGAAGGATCACTCACTGATTGCATGATAACCCAGTTTTGAAGGGTCACTGGTTGAGGGGACAGTCAAGGTCCAGATGATTGGGCCATTGGAGGACCCTAGTTCTTTGTATTAATTTCTATTCAAATTGGATGCATGGATTTCTTGTAATTATCAGCTGCTATGTATCTTGCAATTGGATCCGTAAATCTGCATATACTTCTCTAGGGTTGTAAGCCACTTAGGGATCAAAATAGAGAAACTAAATAAAAATCATTCTTTGTCCTATTTCCTTTTAACAAAGTCTCAACTATCAATGATACAATACATTTGATGCCCTAAGCTATCAATAGAAATGGCACCTAGCTAGAAGCTCACGGGCTATCCATTTGATAACCACAGTCAACATTTCAAAAAAATGGATATCCTTGAGCACAAGCACCAATAACATCAAATAATGGAGTTAAAGCATGGGATAGGGCATGAAACCAGTAGAATGTGGTCATTTCAGTGACAACAATATACAATGGCATCATTAAACACATATGCCAGTAATATCAACACACGTGAATCCAAACATTTGAATACAGTGAATTGATATCCTTGAGCACAAGCACCAATAACATCAAATAATAGAGATATAGCACTGGCTAGGGCATGACACCAATAGAATGTGGTCATTTCAGAGAGAAACTTCCTCAACAATAAAATGAAATGCATTCGAATATGATGCTAGAGGCTTGAAAGATGAAGAAATCACATACCTTCTCCCGTGCTCAGCTTTCGCTCCTTTTCTCCTGCTCTCCAATCGAAATAAAAATGATGAGGCTGTTTCACTTTTTAAAAAATGTATACCCCAAATCTATCGGAGTTCTGATGGCAAATTAAACACCCATCAGAATATCGACATCATCGGGGCCTATTACAAAAAAAAAACACCAAATTCGTAAGAAAAAGTTACCTGTCGGAAACTTTTGTCAAAATTTGGCCCCAAATGTAGCAGTGATGATATATTTTCCCAAGATTATAGATATAAGTAGTAGACTCGTGCCTGGATGTGATGCATATTTTTTTGTAATTTTTGGTCAAATAAATAATTAATTATGAATTTTCTACTACAAATTTTTCAGAATAAAAAAACTCTCGTGTCTGACCACCTTAACTAATTCAAAATTTTACCAAATTCAAACACTTTTTTTTTTCTTATAGTAGCTGAAGCATAGAATGTGACACATGTTTCAGATTTCAAAAAGGTTAAACGGTTTGAAAGTTATAGTTTTTTTTCAATCAGTATGTCAATTATGACTTTAAAGATAACTCAATTGAAAAATAAGAAATAATTACTTACTGAAATCAAAATTTGACAGCAATTATATTGATGGAAAGCTGATAATGTCTTAGAGAAACCCTTTTCATTTCATCAATTTCACATGAAAAAATAGTTGTCAGCTACATGGTCGAAGTCTCGGTATCAAGAACTTGTTAGAAAGTAAAGTCCACCAAGATAGCTAAGAGGGGGGGGGGGTGAATTAGTTATCAGATAATTATAACTTTTATCATCTTCAACAACATTAAACCATATAAGCAATATAATTGCCAACCATAGAAAGATATTCATACACAATAACACAATGACACAAGATATGTTGACTAGGGAGCCTCTTGATCAAAGAGTAAACCCTAGTGGGAAAGATGCCCACAAAAGATGCACTAATATGAATATTCTTTGTGAAATGATGGAATCTGTTAGGAGTCTTATGAAATACATTCAGTACATATGAATCCCAGTTAGGAGATTTTGAATCCCTGTTAAAAGATTCTAACCCTGTTAGGAGTTATGGAAGACAGAAGGACCCAATACCCAAACAGCTTTAGGGTAAGATCACTGAACACACTGTCCAAATAATCTTTACATTACTCAATAGAATAATATGTTACCTCTTCTCTAACTATGCTAAACCGCACTCACTGTTACATCAGATCTCAATTTCAGATCTCTGTACTTTGCATGTCTTCCTTCACAAATTCACTTTCATACTTAGCTCTTTTCTTCACTTCATGCATATAGCATCACAACCGCTGCTACCATATCATGATTACACACTTTCAAATTACAATTGCATTCTTTCTACTACAACAAGGAAATACATTCCTTCCTTTATACCACACTCAAATAATTACAAATGAGTCGGCATACAATTATAAAATAAAAGTTTCTACATGCTACACCAAAATTACACAAAACTGTCGGCTTCCAAATACAATAAATCTTCACTCATGCAACCTCAAAGTCTTCATTGTCATCTACCTCACTATTAATGTGTCTTCGACTTCCCTTTAACTGCGCAAAACCATATTCTATCCCGATTAGGAGATATCATTCGATTTCCACAAACCGCTACTTAGGAACACTGCCTGAATACTACTTCCACCAAAATGATCATAACTTCCATGAATAAATGAATTATTGTTTGGGCTCTTAACCATAGAAATATAACATATCAAAGAGTATAACCTCAACATCGCATAGCTCCAACTACAATAACCCATGTGCGCTAATCCAAACTCTGTCTGCTTCTCTGCAAGTCTTCGGTAAATCACTGTGTTGACATCAATGACAATCATAGTGATGAATGCAACAACAACAGCTACAAAATGGCTTCCAAACATTTAGCATTCATTCCTAACAAAACTATCTCCTGAAACATGCCTAAAGAGTTGACCACCCACGTTTGGTAATGCCCAAGAAAATACCAAACCTAATCGGATATCCGATAAAATTGGATATCCGATAATATCGGATATCCAAAAAATCCCGCCTATTTTGAAATTTCATTTAGCCCACTTTTCTCAAATTCAAGTTTCATAATAAATGTATTTTTAAATAGTAATAATAATTGTGTTATATTAAGTTGTATTCTTTTTATGTTAATATTAATTCAAGTTTCATATTAAATTATATTTTTGTTATGTTAATATTAATTTCATTTTAAATATTAATATTAAATAATAATAGCATAACATTAATATTATAATTTAAATTTTTATATTAGTATGTATTATATTGTTTGATATACAAAATGATTTCAAAAAAATATCTGCACAGTTGATTTGAGGACATACAGTTTCAGCCCAAATCCTCTTGAAAGTATCCAACACAAGATTTTTCTACAGACTCCTTGTAATTTCGACGGTCTGACTATACTGAATAAGTAGATGTCAATGGACTTCCCCTTGATTGAATACAATTAATTAATTTTTTAACTCTCGAAAATAAATTTGACATAGATGTAGAACCACCGTACGCTCATCGTCTGTTCTAGAAACTAACAGTGGCATAAAAATTGATGTAAGAACATTTAAGGTACATTGTCCACAAAAAGGTATATGAAACTGTATCATCTTAAAATGGAATCACTTCCATGATAAGAGCATTTAGCCCTTCGAGTAAGTGGTTTGGGGTCATGTTAAGTGCCTTAATTGGGTCTTTGCATGTATTTGGCTTTTTCCCCGCTTTCCACTTCTTTCCTGTACTTGATTTCTTTATTCTAGGTGAAATTAGGGTTAGGATCTCGAGGATTCTCCTTAATTTCCTTCTTTCATGGCTCTATTTTCTAGGTAGGATTTAGAAATAGGTCCTCCTAGCCTTCATCATAGTAATCATAGGATTTTATGTCTATCCTTGGCATTCTGTCCTATTTTGATATCATTTCTAGGTTTTTGGGCATCTCTGGGACCTCCTGACCTGGTTCTGACTGAATCTGGGCCCAGGGTCAAATTCAAGGTTGATCTTGACTAGGTTAGGATGGAGCTCAAACTTGACTAGTTTAGGATCAAGGTCAAACCTGACTAGGTCAAGTCCAACCTCAATTTTGCCTCCCTCATTCAAATTTCTAGAATCCTTGATTTTCGGGCATCGGGCTTTCGGGATATTTATTTTTCCACCTCTGAGTTGGCCATTTCAGGTTTTGGGATGGTAAATCCTCTAATTGCATTTAACCTAGGTATATTTTCTAAAGGTTAGGACCTAATTGGGATTTCATTCTCCAAGGTGGCCCCTCTAGAGGATTGTGTCCTAGTTCACTATAAAAGGAGGCCTTCCTCTCTCATTTTCACATCAAGTTTTCATGCTCAAGCATTCTCAAGCAAGGTGATTAATCCAAAATCCATTATTCATACCTCATCTCAAGCAATTTCAAGCTCTCAAGGTCTCAAGTACAAGCAAGCCTTCAAGCATTCAAGTGTTCAAGCATCCATCCATCAAGGAGATCCATTGTTAGCCATTAAAGGATTCAATCTCTTTGGAGCGCCCTTGAAGATCCTGGTAATATGATTTAGAACAACAAAGAGGGGGGGTGAATCAATTGTTCTCAGGTCTTGATGTATAAAACAATCTCAAAAACTTTTCTTTAAATCAGATCCAATAACCAAAACAAACTCAGTCATCACTGATTCAATAATAGAAACATATTACAATGCAGTCCACTACCCAGTTGTAACTTGTAAAAAATAGAAATGTTCAAACCAAAAAATTCACACAAGTATTAACACCAGGATTTATAGTGGAAACCCAATTTGGGAAAAACCACTTTGTAACATGCTACTATTATTTTCACTCTTCTGAAGTGAGTTCAATAAAAAGCCAACCCTGTCAAAGATTACAATACATACTGTTAGGTGTGACCTGATTAAAGGATTTCAATCACCCTGTTAAAAGTGAGCCTAGTCATAGGACTTACATACACTCCATTAGAATGCAACCTTGTTCAAAGGATTTAACATATGACTGTTAGGTCAACCTCTGTTAAAAGGATTTTGACTGTTACAATGATTAGAAAGTAGCAGCAATATTATCTGAAAAATATACAACTCACTTTGCAAATATCAGATTTGATTCCATACACTAATGCTGGTTTACTGAATTTGAAACTTTTCCATCTCCATCTCTGATCTGCTCGAAACTTTTCTTCAAGCAACCACCACAATTCTCCTTCAGCCTTTTCTGCTTAAATAGTCAGTAAAACTTTTCTGATCTTCTAGCATTCTCTGTTCACCCATGCACTTGCATATTCAAATGCTCAGGTTCCCTTTATACTTTCCTCAATTAGGTTAACTCATCTTATGCCACTCAATCTCATTCATAGATTTTAGGGTTAGGTCAGATTCATTGAATCTACCTGCTTCATGTTCTTTGGCTCCTTTTCTAGAATCATCTTAAATCTCTTAAAGATTTACAATAAAACATTTTACAGTGCATTTAATGCTTTCAAACAAATAAATAAATAAAGTCAACATGTTTTACATAATCTGAGAATTCAACAATGTCAGCTCCAAAACTAAATTCTCTTCAAATATAAAATTGCTGATGCTCGGTCAATACTGTGATCAACTACTTGGTCTTCATGTAGAAAGCTCGGTCATTACTAAAAATGTTTCCTCGGCTTACACTATCTTCCTCGGCAATTAATTGTTGTTCGATCAACACTAGAATTTTGCTCGGCATATACTAACTTGGTTGACACTAACATTACTCGACTTAAACATGATTTTTCCATTCTTTGCTTGGTCAAGCCTACCAGTTTAGTCTTCAGTCTTACTAAGATAAACAATACATTGTCTCATCATTGTGCAGCATAGTCAAGTACACTTTGTAGTATCAAGAGAACTCAACCTTTCCTTAGGTGCTATTGTTACCAACCTTGCCTATCCCCTTAGCAACACTCAAATAGATATAGTACTTTCCTAAGTAGCAACAATCTTACCAATTAAGGTTTGACATCAATGACAATACAACAATTGTTTCAATTGCAGTTTCCAACAATCTCCCTCTTTGGCATTGATGGCAACACCATATGATATCACCTGAATAACACATGGATTACCAACCAATCCAAAAAATTATCTGTCCATCAAAGAATTATTTATAATATCCTTAGCTTCATTTTGATTTAGAATCCTATAAGCCTTACTTCTATGATTATCAAAAGTATTCAGATCTCCTTTTATCTTGATCCTTTATTTCAGTTCATCATCCTTACTTTTCAGTGTCATGTGTTATCATATCAGTTCATCTCCCTCTTTGAAAAAAATGCCAAAGTAGCAACTAAAACATATATCCATCAGATGCAGATAATATCTATGTAGTTCAGTGTTTTCTCCCTCTATCATCTTGCTTATGATTGATTCCTTGTCTTTGCTTCTTTTCACAACTCTAGGCCAGCCCTAAAGTGTGACAATCTTTTGCATCAATTTGTCAAATATTTTGCTCTAGCATATTTGATGCAGTGCTCCTAGCTTGTCTAGGAAGCCTTAGTTAGGGGAAGGACCCCTAATCAACTTCTCAAATACTCATGAGCTTCTCTAGGTAAAGCTTTAGTGAATATGTCTACTAATTGTTCTTTTGTCTTCATATATTCCATTCAGACTTCTTTGTCTTGTACTAATTCTCTCAAGTAGTGATACTTGATTGCAATGTGCTTGGTCTTAGTGTGCATCACTGGATTCTTAGAAATATTGATAGCACTTGTGTTGTCACAGAAAATAACAATAGGTTCAGTGATTTCTTCTTTCATGCCTATCAACAATTGTTTTATCCACACCAAATTTGAACAATTTACTGCAACAACAACATACTCGGCCTTGGTAGTAGATTGGGAAATGCAATTTTTTTTCTTGCTCATCCAGGAGACTAATCTCTGTCCAAGAAAGAAAGCTCCACCACTAGTACTCTTTCTGTCATCTACATTTCCTGCCCAATCAACATCTGTATAAACTTTGAGTTCAAATTTGTCATCCTTCTTATAATATAGACCAAAGTTAGCAATTCCATTCAAGTATCTCATAATTCTTTTCACAACCATCATGTGTGTTTCCTTAGGATTGGCAGAGAATTTTTCCACAATCCCAATAGCTAGTGCAATATTTGGTCTACTATGTAAAATATACTATAATTTTCCAATCATGGATCTGTACAAAGTCTGATTCACTTCTACAGCATCATCATTCTTAGATAACTTTTGTCTAGTAACCATAGGAGTTCCCACTGGTTTAGCATCTTCCATCCCAAAAGTTTTTAGTATTTCATTAACATACTTAGACTGTGTAATGAAAATTCCATTCTTCTTCTGATATACTTGTAAACCAACAAAGAATTTGATTTCACCAAACATAGTCATTTCAAATTTAGTTTGCATTTCATTTGAAAATATTTTACACAATGCATCTTGTCCACCAAAAATAATGTCATCCACAAAATTTTTTGCCAACAGGATACCTTTACCTTCTTCATCCTTCATGTACAGATTGCTTGTGTCATTTGTTCTTGAAAATCCAATTTGTATCAAGTAGTTGTGCAACCTCTCATACCATGCTCTGGGAGCTTGTTTCAATCCATATAGTGCTTTGTTCAGTTTGCACACCACGTGTCTTCTATTTGGATCAATAAAACCTTCTGGCTGTTCTATGTAAACTTCTTCTTCTAGTATACCATTCAAAAATGCAGACTTGACATCCATTTGATATACCTTGAAATTTTGATAAGTAGCGTATGCAAGCAGAGTTCTTACTCCTTCCAATCTAGCTTCAGGGAAAATGTCTCCCCATAATCTATTCCTTCTTCTTGTACATAGCCTTTGCATACGAGCCTAGCTTTGTTCCTAGTTATTTCACCATTCTCATTCATCTTATTTCGAAACACCCACTTTGTTCCTCTAACATTTTTGTTTTTAGGTCTCGGCACCAGAGTCCAAGTATCATTCTTCTCAATCTGGTCAATCTCTTCATTCATTGCTTGTATCCAGTCTTCATTCTAAAATGCCTCTCCAGTTGACTTGGGTTCAATTTCACATAGTAGGCATGTTGGATCCTTAGTCTTACTTCTAGTCTAAATTCTAGTATCCTTGTCTCCAATTATCTGTTCAGGCTTGTGATGTCTTCTTACATATTTTTCCAAAACAAGTTTAGCTCCTCTCTCCTCTATTTCATTAGGTTCCCCAACAAGATTGTTAGATTCAACTTCTGAATGCTCGACAACCTCTTCCTAATACTCGGCAACATTTTCTTGTAGCTCGACATGTTCTTGTTCTCTTTTGGCACTGTTTTCCTGATGCTCGATAGTGTCTATCTATCATTCAACATTGCTTACCTGAGACTCGACATCAGGTGCAAGTCTATTACTTACCTCTTCTTCTTCCTCAATGTAAACAAAAATCTATAATCTTCTGGTTCTCTTTTTTTGTCAGCTTCATTTCTTTCTACATACTCATCAATTTTGACATTCACACTTCCACATTTTGTTAGTGTTAGAGTTCAAACACTTATATGCTTTACTTTTTGTGGAGTATCCTAGGAATATGCCTTCATCACTTTTAACATCAAACTTTCCATTCCTAGTGTCTTTTAATACATAGCACTTACTTTCAAATATTCTAAAGTATTTAACACTCGGTGGATGCCCATGCCATAATTCAAAGGGTGTCAGATTTGTACCTTTCTTGATCTGTACCCAGTTAAGAGTGTAGACAACAGTGCTTATAGCTTCTTTCCTATATTTCTATGCCACATTCTTTTCAATCAATAATTTTCTTGCACAATCCAAGATAGATCTATTTCTCCTTTCTGCTATACCATTTTGTGGAGGTGTTCTAGGTGCAGACATCTGTCTTTTAATTCCTCTATCATTGCAAAATAGATTAAATTCATTTGATGTAAATTATCCACCTCAGTTAGATCTAAGACATTTCAAGTTCCTACTTGTCTCCTCAACTTTAGCCAAATA
The DNA here is from genome assembly GCA_027943335.1 of Chamaecyparis obtusa. NCBI lineage: Eukaryota > Viridiplantae > Streptophyta > Pinopsida > Cupressales > Cupressaceae > Chamaecyparis > Chamaecyparis obtusa. The sequence continues at coordinate 980,427 of BSBK01006039.1, forward strand.
CCACTTAAACAATTGAAAAGCTTCAGATTTTTCTTTTAGAAACATTACATGCATCATCCTAGTATGATCATCAACAAATAAGATAAAGTATCTAGCACCAAAGTAACTTTGTACACCCATGGGTCCACAAAGGTTAGTATGAAACAAATCTAAAATGTTTTCAGAAGTAAAGGATTTTCTCTTGAAACTTGACTTTGTCATTTTTCCTAATTGACATTCCTTGCACATCACATTCTCAGGTTTCTGCAATCTAGGTAGACCTCTTACCTTTTTCTTATTACTTATCTCTATGAGACTATCAAAGTTAACATGACATAGCCTTTTGTGCCATAACCAAATATCATCAAGTTGTGCAATTAAACATGTTTCTTTAGATAGGTCAAGATAGAAAAAATTACCTCTTGTCTGATCTCCACTTCCAATTAGTTCTCCAATAGCATCAAATATTTTATCTTGCTTGTGATGAAATTCCACTCAATAACTAGTTTTGTTAAGCTGACCAACACTTAACAAATTATAATTAAGACCTTCAACCCAATATGCATTTTCACAAGATATCTTATTATTCAGTTTAATCAAACCTTTTCCTCTAGCAGGACATGGTGCATCATTACCAAATTTTACACTTTTACCTCTGTAATGATGTAAGGTCTCAAACTTATTTTTGTCACCAGTCATGTGATGTGAACAACCATTGTCAATAATCCATTTATCATTCTTGTTCACATAGGATATCAATGCAGTTTTCTCATCCTCATCAAATTCATCTTTCATTGCAACATAGACTACCTCAATTTCAAAATCATCACTATTAGTGTCAGTTTCTTTTTTAGCAATGTAACAAGATTTCTTACCTTTTCCTTTATAGTCTTTGTTCCATGAGTAGCTTCTATCATCTCTTCTATTTTTGTGTTTGTTTTTCCTTTCATCATCTTTATCCTTCCTGTCAGGACATCTAGCAGCTATATGAACAACTTTATTACATGCAAAACATATAATAGGGAGTTTACCTTTATACTTTCCTTTTCCCCTTCTCAGTCTTCTAGCCATAAGAGCTTCTAGATCTTCTAGTTCTTCATCAGAAGTGTCACTATCACATTCAATTTCACTATCACTTTCACTTTCACTGATGCATCTTTCTTTTTCTTTCTTTGGCTTGTTCGGAACTAGTTATGACTTGAAACCAGATTCAACATTTCCAATGCTTCCAATAGTGAAATTATTATAGTTAGAGAGTTCAAAAGTAGTCATCTTACCAACCAAACTTTCTAAAGTAAGCACATTAGCAGAGTTACATCTAGATTCCTAAATAGCTGAGATCTTAATAGCATATGTAGGACGCAGGGTTCTTAGTACTTTCCCAATTATAGTTTCATCATCAATAGCCCCATTAGCTCCTCTAATAGCATTCCCAAGTTCTTTTATTCTACCACAATATTGTGCAATTTTTTCACCTTCTTGCATTCTCATTTCATCAAACTTACCTCTAAGACTCTTGGCTTTTTCTTTCAGTACATTTAGGTCACCACCATAGATTCTTGCAAGTGTGTCCCACATATCCTTAGCAGTTGTGCACTCCTTGATGTCTTCAAATTTTGGATAGCTTAGGGTAGATGCAATTTCTAGCATTGCTTGATTATGTTCTTTCTTAGCTCTCATTTCTTCGGCAGTCAAAGGTGCGATAGGTGAGACATAGCTATTCTCAATGTAGTACTTTGTAGAGTCACCAATATTGGCTAGATGCAACTTCATCAAATTTTGCCATGCAGGGAAGTTTTCCTTATTCAGCTTCGGTACCTCCTTATACATCCTGATCATTTGCTTCAAGCCCTTTTAAACTTGATTTATGTCAACACTAATAATAAGAAACAAAGCTCTGATACCAATTGTTAATATGATTTAGAACAATAGAGAGGGGGAGTGAAATTGTTGTTCTCAGGTTCTGATGTATAAAACAATCCCAAATTTTTTTCTTTAAATCAGATCCAATAACCAAAACAAACTCGGTCATCACTGATTCAATAATAGAAACATATAACAATGTAGTCCACTACCCAGTTGTAACTTAACTTGTAAAACACAAAAATGTTCAAACCAAAACATTCACACAAGTATTAACACCAGGATTTATAGTGGAAACCCAATTTGGGAAAAACCACTTTGTAACATGCTACTATTATTTTCACTCTTCTGAAGTGAGCTCGGTAAAAACCCAACTCTGTCAAAGGTTACAATACACACTGTCAGGTGTGACCCGGTTAAAGGATTTCAATCACCCTGTTAAAAGTGAGCCTAGTCATAGGACTTACATACACTCCATTAGAATGCAACCTTGTTCAAAGGATTTAACATATGACTGTTAGGTCAACCTCTGTTAAAAGGATTTTGACTGTTACAATGATTAAAAAGTAGCAGCAATATTATCTGAAAAATATACAACTCAATTTGCAAATATCAGATCTGATTCTGTACACTAATGCTGGTTTACTGACTTTGAAACTTTTCCATCTCCATCTCTAATCTGCTTGGAACTTTTCTTCAAGCAACCACCAAAATTCTCCTTCAGCCTTTTCTGCTTAAAAAGTCAGTAAAACTTTTTTGATCTTCCAGCATTCTTTGTTCACCCATGCACTTGTATATTCAAATGCTCAGGTTCCCTTTATACTTTCAATTAGGTTAACTCATCTTATGCTGCTCAATATCATTCATAGATTTTAGGGTTAGGTCAGATTCATTGAATCTACTCGCTTCATGTTCTTTGGCTCCTTTTCTAGAATCATCTCAAATCTCTTAAAGATTTACAATAAAATGTTTTACAGTGCATTTAATGCTTTCAAACAACCAATAAATAAAGTCAACATGTTTTACATAATCCAAGAATTCAACAATGTTGGCTCCAAAACCAAATTCTCTTCAAATATAAAATTGCTGATGCTCGGTCAATACTGTGATCAACTACTCGGTCTTCATGTAGAAAGCTCGTACATTACTAAAAATGTTTGCTTGGCTTACACTATCTTCCTCGGCAATTAACTGTTGTTCAGTTGACACTAGAATTTTTCTCGACATATACTAACTCAGTCAACACTAACATTAATCGACTTAAACATGATTTTTCCATTCTTTTCTCGATCAAGCCTACTAGTTTAGTCTTCAGTCTTACTAAGATAAACAATACATTGTCTCATCATTATGCAGCATAGTCAGGTACACTTTGTAGTATCAAGATAACTCAACCTTTCCTTAGGTGCTATTGTTACCAACCTTTCCTATCCCCTTAGCAACACTCAAATAGATACAGTACTTTCCTAAGTAGCAACAGTCTTACCAATTAAGGTTTGACATTAATGACAATACAACAATTGTTTCAATTGCAGTTTCCAATAGATCCATCTTTCTCCATTCATCCAAGCCTTCTCATATGCAAAGATCAAGTCAAGATTGGTGTTGAAGATCAAATACCATTGATTGGAGACATCCTACATTCATTCTACATCCATTGAAGCATTCTTACTTGTGGATTTGAGGATTCGAATCCTCTACAAGGACTTCAACATAAGCGAGGTGATTTGTTTCAATTACTTTATTTATGCACAATATATTTCAATTCAATTTCAAGGTTAATTCCTAAATTGGGGTTTGACCAAGGTAAACCCCCCATACAACAAAAACCTCCATTTTCTTGCAGGTACAGGTACAAAATTTTGGATCTGAGAGCAAATTTGGATACCCTTTTTGGCAAACTTCTGAGATCTGCGAACATAATCAGAATTGGACTTCAAATAAAGAATGTAGTATTTGACCTTTTATGAGGGTCAAACCCGACCTGAGCTCATCTTGGAGAAAGATTTCTAGGTTTTCTCTGTCTCAGCATTTCCAGTCCGGAACAAGTTGTAGAATTGCTCGAAAGTATACACAGACATTAGAATTTGACATTTTCTAGATCTGACCTAATTTGAGGTTAGTATTTTTATTATTCCATATTTCAAGTTTAATTTCCTTTATAGGGAAATATTAGATTTACTCTCTCTCTCTTCCATATTCTTCATAAATTGATTCGATTGTGTATTAACCTCTTGGTTGATCAAATTGGATCTCTTCTTTGGGAATTTGGGTTTGAGAATAGATCTCATATTTCCCCCTTTCTATTTGAATAGAGTTGAATCCATTTTAACCCTATTCATTTTGGTGAATCCATTTTACCTCTATTCATTTTGGTGAACCTGACATACTTACTCTCTTTTCTTTTGTGGAATTGGATGCCTTATTGTGCTTTCTTTTTATCTTGTTAGTATTAGATTTTTCCTTTGTGTTAGATCTTGCATGCTAATTAGACTTCATATTCATGCTTTATGTGTTCTTAGTTTAGTTCATTTGCATTACATTGGTTTATGAGCTTAACTACCACTAGTTCTACTTATAACATTCCAGTTAGACGAAGTTGTAGACTCATGGGTGCCTTTGATCCTGAATCTTCTTCTCCTTTCCTTAGGATCCCAGATGATAACTTGATTCTTCATGATTCCAATCCTACTATGGAGCAAAAATATTCTCACTCATCTCATGATGAGGATGATGCTTTAAAGAGTTCCTCCTGAGCAAGTCCAAAAACTTTCCACTGAACTTGATAAAATGGGTAATTGGCATCTTCAAGAGAACCATAATCAAGATTCCATTCAAGCTATAGAGGTTCTTAAGAAAGTTCTCTGTGATAGTGATGAATGTGTTAACCTCTTGCGTGGTATTACTTACCTTGTGCATTCAAATGTTAAACCTTTAGTTCAAGAAGCTCAAGATTTAGGGTTGATTCCTCCTATCACTAGTGTTGAACCTCCTATTCCTTTACCTAGTATTCCTATATATACTCCTTCTTTGGTGACTGTGATGGTTCCCTCTATTCCTATGAGTGTTCCTCCTATGTCCCTTCCTACATCACAACCTTCATATCATAATGTTCCTTTCACTTATTCCAATCCGCTTCTAACTGTAGTTCCTAGTGTTCCTATAGTTGTGTCTTCTATTCCTGCAGCTTCTTACACTTTACCTAGTGTGTCTAATGTTGCTACTCCTCCTATTTCTTCTAATGATTCAGCTATCATCAGTTTGGCTCAAACTGTATCATCCTTACAACAAAAACTTTCTTCCTTAACTTAAAACAAGTTTAGTATTCCTACATGTGACATGGGAAGTCCCTTGTCTCGAGACATCATTCATACTCTTGTTCCTCAGCAAGGTGAGATGCCCTCATCTTGAGAGTTATAATGGAAAAGGAGATCCTGTTCATCATGTTAAAACATTCTAAATCCTTTGTAGTGATTATGCTCATGACCATAGATTTTATCCAAACTATTTGCTAGAACCTTCCATGACAAGGCCTTACAATGGTATTGTTCCTTGCCTCCTTAGTCTATTGATTCCTTTCCACAACTTGCTAATGCCTTTATTCAAAAATTTCAAATAATATTGGCCCGCAAGTGTCTTTGACTGATTTAATGCTTTGTAAACAAAGTGCTAAGGAAAAATTGACTGAATTTATTGGTAGATTTAAGCATTTGCATGCTCAGATTTCCTATCCCATTACTGATATTGATATTCAACATATGTTTATTTCAAATTTGCAAAAGGATATTAGAGATAAGATTCTGCTTACTGAATTTACCTCTTTTCAACAACTTTGTGCAGCGCTTCATCATTATCAATTACAAGTGAGTCAATTTGAGAGAAACACTCTAATGGCTCATGTTCCAATTGATAAGAGTGATGTTGCTCCTAATCCAAACAAGTTTAAAAAATTTAACAACTATGTCAAGATAAACAAACAAGCAAATGCAGTTACTAATCAAGTTGTTGTTGCATCTCAAAATGCCACTTCTGCATCCACTGCTTTTTGATTAAATCATATGTTTACTCCTCTTTCTAAATCTTTACATGCTATTATGAATAGGTTGTTAGCTGCTAATATGATTACTTTACCTCCTATTCGACCTCTTTTACCTACTATGATTGCATCTAAATCTTTGATCAAAATTCTTTTTGTCAATATCATCATCAGAATGGTCATGATATTGAGAAATGTTATTCTTTAAAATATAATGTTCAAGATCTAATTGATTCTAAGGCTTTATCTATTGATAATATGGATAGTAGTGGGAATAAATTTGTCTCTCCTCCTAATCATAACCTTCAAATCTATATGAACCCTTTACCTATGCATGATACTAATACTATTGCTCAACCATCTACTATGGAAATTATGTATGATTCAAAGATGGATGATCTCAATCATGTTGTTAATCAAGTGGAGCATGTTGATCAGTCTATATCTCCACCTTAGATTCAACCTCAAGTTCAATCTCAACCTCAACTAAAACCTAAACCTAAAATAAAAACTCAACCTAAACCTCGACACCAATTTAAGAATAAAAGACCTTGGGAACTTTTGATTACCTTTGATGACTCTGTGACTATTAAAGCTCTTGATGGTCCCTTTACATTGCTGCTAGGATTGCTCAGAAACCTACTTGTGGTTGTCTTGTTGATCCTACATCCTTAGTTAATGTTATCACTGAAGAAAATCTTTTTATTAAAATCTTACAACATGACTTTTATGATACATCAGATGTGTGGATTCAAACTTGTAATGGTTTTCTTTATCCATCATTTGGTTCTATTACTTTACCAGTTGAACTTTGTGGAAAAGTTGTGAACACTACCTTTGTTGTGGTTCCTACTTCTGATCAATTTCAAGTTAAGCTAGGTTTGCCTTGGTTGACTTCCCTGCATGCTATTGCTTCACCTATCCATAAGTGTCTTAAGCTCATTCATGATGAATAAGTGAAGATGATTAATCATAGTCTATATCAACCTTCCAGGCCTAGAGATTGTGCTGCTCTTGATTTCTTTTGGCCTTCATTACCTAATTCATGTCCTCCTCAACCTGATAATCTTTTTTGATCATATCAAGATTATAAACATCATAAAATTCTTGAATTAAGTTCACCTCCTAGGGATCTTAATTGTGGTCTTTTACCTACACCCCTCGATACCTCCTTTAACTATGGCTTCTAGTTCTGTTAATCAAGTTCCTTATACCGAACCTATCAAAGATCCTGTGATTATTTCTCCTATGGATAATAATCCTATTGATCTTCCTAAAGAACCTGTGAAGGATCCTATGATTGGTCCTCCTAGTTCTCAACCTATTTCAAATAAATCAAAATGAAACCGATCTGCTAATGAAGGTCATAAAAAGCATCGTGCTCATGCTAAAGCTCAAAGATCTCTACCTTCTATGGATAAACCTATGCATAATGTGGTAGAATAGATTGTCACTAATAATGATGTTCACATGCATGATTATGATGATTTCTATTCGTATCTTAGATCCTATTTTGATTAATTTGGATGTAGAAGATACTCTTGATGATACTGATGATGTTAATGATGAATATGAGGACTATTGACATTGACATTGATTTACCTAATATGCTTTCATCACAATTAACTCTTACACCTAGTGTTGAACATTGTGATTCTCAAGACGATCCTTGTTTGGAACTGGCTATCATTCCTATTGTGTTGGATATAGTCCCTCTTGTGAGTTACCGACCTTCCCTAAATGATATACAATGAGATGGGGAGAGTAGGTGGCACATTTGATCTTCCTTGTCCTTTGTGGTAGCTTTTTTGTGTGTTTTCCTATTGTACTATGCTTCTCCCATAATGTGTTTTCTCAATGTTTTTAGATTCTTTTATACGATCCTTGTTACTCAATTGGTGCAAAGTGATGAAGGAATCCAAATTGTTGTACAAATTCTTCTATATGTATTTCTATTCTTCTATGCATTGTTCAATGTTATGTTGTAATTGTGCTATTGTTCATAAATGTTTCCTTGTGTAATCTGATTGGATTCACGCTATGGGTAGCACTAATTCTTTTTGGTCTCCAAGTCATGGTCCAAAAAGATTCTTCTTCGTATATCTTATGTGATCTTTCATCCTTTGTGATTGTAGTTCTACTTTCTTTGGGGAATGATGTCAATTCATTTGTAATAATATCATATATATATTATCTTATGATCATACTGACCCCATGGTAAGTAGATCCCTTTTGTGTTCTCTATATGTTTCTGTGATATTTCCCTTGATTTGCCTTCGTCTGGGGGGCATCTCGACGTGGAAATGTAATCAATGGAGTTGTTTATGTTTCTGTTAAAGCCATTGCTCCTGTTAAAGTGTTAGCAATGACTTTAACATGGGGGCATACGCTCTTCTCACCTGTTGCACACACACACTTTCCAATACACACATATTTTCAAGATACTTTTTCCCTTTTTGGATTAGTAATTAATCCTTAAAAGCATGGTTTTATATTTTATTATCTCTTGATCCCTGCAGTTTCAAAATACAGATATATTTTGATCCCTTAAGGTCAAAAGTGTCCTTAAGACTGGATCTCTTTTGTTTTTTTGGTTTTATTCTTATGGAATAGAATATTCCTAAGGATGAATCCTTGATGGGTTGACTAGTGAGTAGCCACATTTACTAGGCAGTTCAATTCCATCTTTCAGTTGCGCCATTTTTCTATGTGCTTCACAATGGGACATAAGTTCTTATTGGGTGAGGTAATCACAACTTCTCTCTCTCTCTAGAGATGTTTCTCTTATTGTGATCTAGGAGTCAACGAAGACTTGAGTTCCTGGGGGCTTAAGGTTTCTCTTTTTCCCTTGGATTACGATAAGATTATCTTTTCATTATGATCTCCTTTACCAAGAGTTTTCATCAAATCCATACTCTTGCTAAAGTGGGGGCTTAATGTATCATATTAAAATGGAAGCACTTCCATGATAAGAGCATTTAGCCCTCTGAGTAAGTGGTTTGGGGTCATGTTAAGTGCCTTAATTAGGTCTTTGCATGTATTTGGCTTTCTCCCCCGCTTTCCACTTCTTTCCTGCACTTGATTTCTTCATTCTACGTGAAATTAGGGTTAGGATCCTGAGGATTCTCCTTAATTTCCCTCTTTCATGGCTCTATTTTCTAGATAGGATTTAGAAATAGGTCCTCTTGGCCTTCATCACAGTAATCATAGAATTTTATGTCTATCCCTGGCATTCTATCCTATTTTGATATGACTTCTAGGTTTTTGGGCATCTCTGGGACCTCCTAACCTGGTTCTAACTGAATCTGGGCCCAAGGTCAAATTCAAGGTTGATCTTGACTAGGTCAGGATCAAGCTCAAACGTGACTAGGTCAGGATCAAGGTGGAACCTGACTAGGTCAGGTCCAACCTCAATTTTTCCCCCTCATTCAAATTTGCAGAATCCTTGATTTCCAAGCATCGAGCTTTCAGGATATTTATTTTCCCACCTCTGGGATGGCCATTTTTGGGTTTCAGGATGGTAAATCCTATAATTGCATTTAACCTAGGTATATTTTCTAAAGGTTAGGGACCTAATTGGGATTTAATTCTCCAAGGTGGCCCCTCTCGAGGATTGTGTCCCAGTTCACTATAAAAGGAGGCCTTCCTCTCTCATTTTCACATCAAGTTTTCATGCTCAAGCACTCTCAAGCAAGGTGATTAATCCAACATCTATATTCATACCTCATCTCAAGAAATTTCAAGCTCTCAAGCTCTCAAGTACAAGCAAGACTTGAACCATTCAAGTGTTCAAGCATTTATCCATCAAGGAGATCCCTTGTTAGCCATTGAAGGATTCAATCTCTTTGGAGCCCCCTTGAAGATCCATCTTTCTCCATTCATCCAAGCCTTCTCATATGCAAAGATCAAGTCAAGATTGGTGTTGAAGATCAAATACCATTGATTGGAGACATCATACATTCATTCTACATCCATTGAAGCATTCTTACTCATGGATTTGAGGATTTGAATCCTCTACAAGGACTTCAACATAAGTGAGCTGATTTGTTTCAATTACTTTGTTTATGCACAATATATTTCAATTCAATTTCAATGTTAATTCCTAAATTGGGGTTTGACCAAGGCAAACCCCCCATACAACAAAAACCCCCCATTTTCTTATAGGTACAGGTGCAGAATTTTGGATCTGCGAGTGAATTTGGATACCTTTTCGGCAAACATCTAAGATCTGTGAACAAAATCAGAATCAGACTTCAAATAAAGAATGTAGTATTTGACCTTTTATGAGGGTCAAACCTGACCTGAGCTCATCTTGGAGAAAGATTTCTAGGTTTTCTCTGTCTTAGCATTTTCAATCTGAAATAGGTTGTAGAATTGCCTGAAAGTATACACAGACATCAGAATTTGACATTTTCCAGATCTGCCCTAATTTGAGGTTAGTATTTTTATTATTCCATATTTCAAGCATAATTTCCTTTATAGGGAAATATTAGATTTACTCTCTCTCTCTCTCTCTCTCTCTTCCATATTCTTCATAAATTGATTCGATTGTGTATTAACCTCTTGGTTGATCAATTTGGATCTCTTCTTTGGGAATTTGGGTTTGAGAATAGATCTCATATTTCCCCCTTTCCATTTGAATAGAGTTGAATCCATTTTACCTCTATTCAAGAACCTTTAAATACAAATTAAAAAGTGGAGGTGAAGGCTCTAGATCTGAGGGGAGAGAGAGAGAGAGAGAGAGAGAAAAGGGGAAGGACAGAGAGAGAAGGGGAACAAGAGAGATTAGGAGAGAGAGAGAGAGAGGAGAGATACATACATACATACACACACACAAATATATATATATATATATATAATATATATATATATATATATATATATATATATAATATATATATATGTAGAGAGAGAGAGAGATAAAGAGAGAGAGAAATAAAGATAGAGAGGAGAGAGGAGAGAAAGAGAGAGAGAAGAGAGAAAGAAAGGTGAGATAAAGGTGAGAGAGAGAGAGAGAGAGAGATAAAGATAGAGGGGAGAGAGGAGAGAGGAGAGAAAGAGAGAGAGAAGAGAGAAAGAAAGGTGAGATAAAGGTGAGAGAGAGAGAGAGAGAGAGAGAGAGAGAGAGAGAGAGAGAGAGAGAGAGAGAGAGAGAGAGAGAGAGAGAGAGAGAGAGAGAGAGAGAGAGAGAGAGAGGAGAGAGAGAAAGAGAGAGAGAGGGAGAGAAAGAGAGGAGAGAGGAGAGAGGAGAGAGAGAGAGAGACAGAGACAGAGAGACAGAGAGACAGAGGAAAGAAAGAGAGAGAGAGAGAGAAGAGAGATAGAGAGTGATGTAGAGGGAAGGGTGGTGGTATTCAAAACACGATGAAAGTTGGAAATCTCAGAGGTTTAGGCACTGTAGCCTAACTAAACCCTTAATTGCTTCAAGATCTGACTTACCAAGGCTATCTCAAAGGGATCCTAAAGGATGGATTGGAGTTTTTAGTCTTCACTTTTCTTGGTTTCAAGGAATTACAGTATCCCAACACAATCCTATGTTCCCACATCACAAAGCTCTCTCTCAAATTGAACTAAAAAGCCTAACAGGCTGTCTAAAAGCCTATAGTAGACTTTGAATGTGAATAACTCTTTCTTTTCTCAAAATACTTGACAAGGTAATGACATTTAGACATACCCTTTACAAATTTCTAAAACATATCAAAAGCCTTTGCATGGTTACTTTGGACCATTACCCCTAATGATGACTAGCGCCTTGTTTTAATGCATAAAAATGAGCAAATTTGTAAAGGAAGTATAAGCTAACATTCTCCTAACAAACCCAACTCCTAGACAGTGTTTGATTATGTCTCCACTTAGCCAAATCCAAAAGGAATTAGACCTCGGTTCTCTGCAATATCAAAATCCCTAAATTGTGGCTTCAAACCCTTGTTTTGCTAGGGCTTCCATAATCTCCTATCAAGACACCTCCCTGTATCAAATTGGTGAATGATTCACCATCACTTCCACATGTCAAAACATTTTCAACCACAAAATCCACTCCTTACTTGGGTAGAATGCTCACTGCAATACTTGAGCACACATTTTCAATGCACTGTCACACTGTTCTAGACTGTCACCACACCTATCTCTGCTCAATCCTACATATGCATGGTCAATAATATATAATACATGTTAGCTTAATTCATTCCATGAATATCAGGTCTTCATATTCATGGAATGGCCACCATTTCTCTTAAAACCCTACTGCAACAGAGAATAGGATAAAGAAATGCTGTTCAGAACAACTGGCGCGACAGTGAATTCAATACAATATGCAACTCATCAAATAAACAATTAAAAGGTTAACCAAACCCTGTTAATACATGCAAATATCAAACCCAATCGAATTGAGATTCTAGAATGAATCCATTTTTAGGAAATAAGAGTTCTTATTGTAGTCGTTCACCAGTTCATACACACCATGTCCTCTACCGTAACAGACTCTCTCTAATAATAAAAACTCCCTATATAACTACTCAAAACTGATTCAACCAACTTCATCATTGAGTTGAAAGTTTAATTCTAATAACAAACAAGAAATTCCCTCTAACTTCTTGAACTAGCTGTTTGTGTTTAAAATTTGAATTTAAAATGATTTAACTTAAAAACTAACTTGACTATTTAACTTCTAAAACTTCTAAGGTTCTCAAAGACCTTAGATACTTATTGAAAACACTCCTACTACCTAAATAACTTCTTGAACCCCCTTTTGACACTATTGGTCCTCCTAGAATGCATAATTGGTCCTATTAAGGACACTTCAAACATATTAGATTGGTTACATCAGTTTGATTCATTACAACAGTGGAAAGTCATTATAGACTTGAGGACTTGCCAATTAATCTCCTGACTTTGATTGGACATTCCATTCCTCTGATTTTTCTTGATGTTCTTGAAGGTCTCCATGATCTTTAGCTTTTTCTTGAATGTTTGAGGTGCTCCTGCACCATACACCCCACCATGAAAAGAACTCTTGCCCCTAGAGTTGACCTGTTGTTGTGACCCATTGCTCCTTGCTCCCATCTGCTACTAAGGGATGCAACGGTCCCCCCAAAGTGACTTGATCCTTCATCAAAGTTCCTGCATTCACACACCAAGGTTTAGATAAAAAAATGTTTGGATTAGACTATCTTCTGGCTTGACAGTATTGCTGCTACACATTAGACCCCTGCACAAATTCCATTGGATCTTTCTTTGCCAGCACTACCACTTCATCTGCATGTTCTCCAATAGGACACTTGACTGTCCCAATCAATAAAAAAGACTGTTCAGACAACCCTTCTCTTCTTGGATTGTCCTGCCCCTTCATCTGGCATTGTTTCCAAACCTCAACCAATATCATATTGTAGAGTATTCTGACCCTACACTGGAACATCCCTACCAAAACACATCAATATGGACTCCTTGTGACTCCTCACCAATGGATACAACTTATACTTCACCTTTCCATGTTGAACTACATATGTATTTTCATAACCATTATGCATAACTCTCCTTGAACATTGCCAAGGTCTTCCTAAAATTAGATGCCCACAAGTCATGTGCATGACATCACACAATACCTTGTCCCTATAACTCCCAACTGAAAACACAACCATCACTTGATCCTTAACCAACAAATTCTAACTCTCATTCACCCAAGTAGCATAATAAGGAGCAACATGTGTAAATGTTTTCAAATTCAACTTCCTAACAACCTCATAAGATAACACATTATTACTTGCCCCTGAATCAACTATAAACTTGCATACCTTTCCTTGAATGAGACAATTTGATCTGAATATACCTGGATCTTTTGGTGTTTGATTGCTTCTTCCCATCAACAAGTACTCTCCTTCTGGATGAATTTCAATGGGTTCTTTCTACTCATCCTTTCTTGGTTCTTCATCAACCAAGTGCACTCTTCTATCTCTCCCTTTGTCTTCCTATGATTTAGGACACCTATAGGATTGATGGCCCACTTCATTGCAATTGAAGCATCTTCCCATGAATACTCCACTTCCTCTTCCTCCACTTCTTCCACCTCTATAACCTCCTCTTGATTCTAAAAATGTTTTGTCCTTATCCTTGTCATTACTGCTCTGAAAATTAGAGTTTGTTCTTCCACCTCTACCCCGCATAGAAGATCCTCCTCTTGAGTCACTTTTCTTCTCTTGTCTCTTTCTTATCTTCTCTTCAACCCTTAAGGAAAATTTGGTAGCATTCATCAACCGACCTTGGGGTAGAAAGACTACGTTCATCTTGGATGTTGAACCTTAGCCCCCCCATATACCTTGCAATCTTTTCTTCCATCTCTTCATCATGATCCACTCTAATATCTAGCTTGTGGAATTCCTCGGTGTACTTCTATACATCCATCTGCTTTTACCTAAAATCCCTCATCTTCTTGTACACCTATACTCTATAATCTCTTGGGAAAAAATTTGCCTTCATCTTGTCCATCATGGTATACCAAGATGTGATCTTGGGTCTCCCATTCTTCCATCAATCTACCTGGATACAATCCCACCACAACAAAGCGTGTCCCTTCAACCTGGACTTTGCTATCTTCACTCTGTCCTTCTCTTCTATCCCTTCACACTCAAAGCAATTTTCAATTGCACTAAACCAAATCTATCAGTTCTTCATCATCCATCTTCCCTCCATACATAGGTAAGTCTGTCCTTACCCTCACATCTCCACTCTTTATGGTTTTCACTAGTTTAGCCATCCTTGCATCTTCAGGGTCTATTGGTTCCTCTGCTTGGATTTCTCCTCCTTCTTCCACT